>CM030791.1:21870000-23072500 GCA_018127125.1 Rhododendron griersonianum | reverse complement strand
GAACCCGACCGACTGTTTTTCGGGTCTGAAAGATTTAACCCGAACCCGACCGAAATCACTGTTCGAAACCGTCCGCTGGCTATATTTTCGGGTCGGGTCGGGTTGTCGGGTCGGGTCGGGTTACTGGACAGCCCTACTTTTCTTTAGAAAGCGAACTGACACCGTAATGATCTACACATTTTAATTAGTCTACGTTGTAATATTTTTGAGTTCGGAACTCGGACATAAATAATTGAATCAGAACAATTTTTAGTAGAAAGCAAAATTGAGTTTAGTATTCCATTTACCCTAGCAGTACACGTATCCAATCTAGAAGTCTAACTGTTACAAGTGTCCACATATTCCCTAAGGCAAGAATGACTCATTAGTATATTTCACCTCTCAAAATAACCAATAGCAATATATCCTGTTAATTGTCAAAGATATAGGGTAAAAGAAAAAGAAAAGAAACAGCTAGGAGAGAAAAGAAAGCGGTGAAGGAAAAGAGAGAGGAGCAGTTCGTGCACTCCCTCTAGCCATGGCCGCCGCTGCATGCGGTGGTCCGTGTAATTTCCTCCTCTCTCTCTCTCTTGTCCCTACGCAGACCACCGCACGCGGCGGCGGCCATGGCTGGACCTTCCCATACCTTTTCCCCCTTCCTTTTCTTGGCTAGGGAAAACAAGGATTAGCAGCGACGCCGCCGCGGCTGTTTAGATTGTGCACTGTGTGTGTCGTGTCTGATGTGTGTAATGTGCTCTGTTGCCTGTGAGTGTGAAAGATGTGTGGGATATATGGATTAGATACTGGACGTTTAGGTACACATGTAGACCATAATCAAGCCTCGATTTATTTAGACTAAAGTATTTATTTAGACTAAAGTAATACACAGAGTCAATTTTTGTTCTATTAAGTTGCTGGTAATGAACATATATATGTATACCTTGGTAAATCACCTAATCGGATTAAAAAAAAATATACTAAACTAGGTTGCAGTTCCTTTAGTAAAGTTAAATTAGGTCAGTAGATTGAAAGAATGAGAAATCCCCAAGCAATTGCAATTCTAATTAGCTTACTGATTGTATATACGTATGTGTACCCATGTGAAAAATAGCTTAAGCGCTAAACAAAGTCTTATTCCTAGTTGACTTAATTAAGATTGGTAGACCCATGTGTTAACCCCGAACCTTTTCCGAAGCCGAGCCGGCCAACTCACGATTGAGAAGGCCTTTAACGTTTCAATTTCATCATTGAACATATTATGAGATGAAGAAATTGACAAATAGGTCAGTCCGAGATTTAACCAAGAACAAGGTCAAGTAGTCTTTAGCTTAGCTCACGAGAAGTCAAAGGTGAGATACTTTACCTTGGTTATATTGCTTTTCAAGCAAATTATGTTATGTGTTTCATATGTCCAAAGTTATGATATGTATACAAGTTATCAAGAAAGCATGATTTGATGACATGATTTATGCCTCTCATTTTATGCCATGGAAATATGCTATGAACTCTTTATTCAAAGACGACGATTTTATGAAAATGGCCATGTTTGAGAAAGGATGATTCCATGAACACCGGCCTTGCCATCTAAAGGTGACAGTGTAATGTTATTTTGATTCTATGAACACCGGCCTTACCATCAAAAGGTGACGGTGTAATGTCATTATGATTCTATGATCTCAAAGTTTGATGCATCCAGACAGCGGTGTTCCAGGTCAGGAGGACGGATTTTAAAGATACCATGACCAACGAAGGGGTTATAAGGGAGGAATGTTATGTGGCACCAGTTGCTAGTGATTTGATCATTTTACATCATGTGGGGTTGCTCCCCTATTCATGTTTAGCTGTTGGATGTTCATCACAAGGCTATGCAAGGTTTACACGATGCAAGTTTTTCTTATGAGCTTTATGCTAAAGTTATGATATGTTATGTACAAGAAGTTTGTGAAGATTATTTCCATGGTAAAACATATAACTCTGGTACTGTATCTCACATGAGATGTCGGCTTATGAAAATTAATTGTTTTCCTACAGGTGTTGCCAAGTAGAAATGAGAAATGTTGCTGCCTGGGGGACATGTAAAGAAAGTATTTAGGCAACGTTTTGAAAACTTCAAAGATGGGAATTGACTATTCCTTATTTTGTGTAAGGTCACTTTATGTTGTAAAGATTTTAAACCTTTATGGCTCTGACAATGTGTTCTAATATTCAGGTAGCTTCCGCAGTTTAAAATATTTTTCTTTACAGTCCTTGCATCTCATAGGACTGTGTAATGAGGCCTCAAGAGGAGGTTGGATCCACTGACCGGTCACGATAATCCTTTTATCTTAATTACTGGGATAGGGTCATGACAGTAATATTATGTGGTGGATATGATAAGGTTTTTTTGTGATGAGTCTTTCCACTACATATCTATCTATCTATCATCTATCTATAGGAATGTGTTTAAGCCTCACATCTTTAAACCCTAATTCCTAATTTCCTGGGGTTTTCACTTTTTTTTTTGTTTAGAAAAATAAAGAGAGAGAGAGAGAGAGAGATGTGGGGAAGTGGAGAGAGAGGAGGAGGGGGGAAACGGGAGAGAGGGGGAGAGAGAGAGAAAATTATTCTATGTCACGTAGTACTCCAAATTCATTTTTCATCACGCATCTTTCAGTGTATAGAATGAAACAAATGTTAGCGTGCATCGAACACGAGACCGGATAATTAAACTATCTTTTTTATCAACTAGCGTTTTTGCCCGTTCGATACACATAATTAAAAATAAACCAATGAAATTTTTTTTATCCTGTGCATCGAACGGGCACAAACGCTAATAGTGTAGTATTCTACTGTGGCAAAGAATTCCTATTTTTGCTCTAAATTGGTAGTGTAAATGGAAAATGGATTATAAAACCAGTAGAATGGGTATGACTTGATAGAATAAGTTTCATTGTTGGGTTCTAATCGGTTTAGTGGGTTTGTTATATTTTGTAGTATTAATTAATCGCTCAGGCTTAGAGCATTGCCGGCAGACTGAAGTTTGAGGATTTCTTCATATCGTATCGTGGCATTTTTTACCCATCGTGGCAGGATTTCTAAAATTTCATTTTCTAATGACATCTATTTTTCAGGCGCAATTGTTTATGTGCTTTCAAGACCATGAAAGTCTCAAAAGACCGAACCGCAATTGTTTTTGTGCTTTCAAGTACGAATTTGATGCTTCTTTGGTTATCATAAGCCTCTTTTTTGAAAATAATGGAATAGGTTAAATGGTCATCATTCCCGTTCGGTTAAATAAGTCAAGTGGTTTATTTTTTTGTCCTTATTCAAATTTTTTTCGTATCACTTGGCTTATCATCAATTTTTTGGGGATTATTGCATCCTCATGACAAGAGGAAACTAAAAAGTAAAAAAATTTGATCGAAATCCAATTTTTTTAAATAAAGACAAAAAAATTGGCTTATTTTCATCTTTATTAAAAAAAATGGATTTCGATCAAAAAATTTTACTTTTTAGATTCCTCGTCATGAGGATGCAATAATCCCCAAAAAATTGATGATAAGCCAAGTGATACGAAAAAAATTTAAATAAGGACAAAAAAAATAAGCCACTTGGCTTATTTAACTGAACGTAAAGAAACAAATTTTGAGAGAAGTCGAGGATCCATAAGTGGTGATGGTTGCCATGTAGCAGAGGATAATGCTGCGGCTAAGAAATCTTCATACATGGTTGGATTATTTGAATTAGGGTTCGTTCCTCTATTCCAGCTGTGAACAGCATCTATTCTATTCAGTTGCCAATATGAGACTGCATACATAGCCATTTGTTCCTCGATGACTTCGCAAATCCATTTGGAAACTGACTGGATTTGGAATTTTGGATTTTCTTTATACAGGTATTGGGAATTTGTGATACCATAACCACAACCACAACATGCTCTTTCGAACTCCACTAGAATGACAAGGAGAGTCTTTAAGGTAACCGATTTCAAACCCATCTTTGTCCTTTGTTTTGGCTGATCGGAAATGGTAGTGTTACATTTTCTTCCCCTTTGATTGTGTTTAGTGACTCATTTTTCCTTTAGCCTCACAAAATGTTGGTCCTTCCGATAGTTTGGGTTTTCTAAGCAAATAGGCTTCAAAAAATTGTTTTTTCCTCTCCAAACGTCACTCCTTTTCACCACCGGATGTTTCTTTTTTCATTTTTTGGTTTTTAATGAAATTTCTGCACCAGTCTAGGAAAGGATTCATTTTTAGTGCCACTTCTAGGGCCTGTGACAGAACCTATAGTTGCAGTCCAACAGCAATTGATAGTACTCCTTAATATGATGGGTACAAGTGAAGGAGATATGGCCTCTAAATATTCATTTACTAGATAATTGAACACCAATACCAAATCCCATTTGATTTGTTTTTTACCGTGGTCCATTCTTATGACGCATGTTGACACTTGCTTAGTTTTTCTTTCAGGTGACCGGAAGTCACCAATATGTTCCCTAAACATGCTTGCAGGAAGGTTGTCAATGGTAAGCATTTTGCCGAGCATATTTGGATTAATGTACATGATTTACGGATTTCGTTATTGGGAGTTTCTCCTCTGTTAAGGTTGTGTAATCTTTATGTTAATTTGTTGCTCTTTAATTTCTTTAAGGTTTCCAAAATTTCTATTTGTTCTCCGTTACATGTTTCCCATATCTCATGCGGCCCCGCTAAATTGATGTCTCCGTGCTGCAACTGTAACGCCCCAATTTTCGGACACGTTAATTAAATCATTTTTAATTGATTTAATAATTCATATAACTGATTTAAGAAATAAAATTTTATTTAAACAGAGTTTAGCAGCGGAAATCTCAAATACTAAATTCAAAACTATTTAATTGTCTTACAACTGAACAAAAATAAAACGGAGTTTGACAAATGTAATAACACTTTTTGAAATTTAAATAACAGAGTACTTCAAATTAACAGAGCTTCTAAGGGTAAGACATCCAAGACTCAACAAACTCCCCTTCCTCAGCTGGGAGGTCTTCACCTTGATACTGATCATCTCGAAGAGGGTTCTGTTCTTTGGTTTCCGGATTACCTGGCATGAAACGCCAGCCCAACGGCACTATGATGAGTTTTGAAACTCAGTAGATAATCTCAACCCTACTTACCCCTTACTCTACAATTAGCATTTAGTAATATAACAATTGATAATACACAGAAGGTACAGAATAATAGCACATCATCTGTTTCTTTAATATCCATCAACTTACATGAAATCTAAGGATTCTCTCCGCGAGATCCTTTCCTCCCACATCCACCAACTTTGACCGTCCCATGGAATAACTCTTCCTTTATTTGTCCTGCACCAGGGTTCTAAGCGAATACTACTAAATTATGTACTCAGTCAGGCTTCGCCTACAACCATAATAAAGGAACAGCTCACCATGACAACTCAGCATTAGGGGTCGCACTATCTTATTGTCAGAATCCTTTACCGTCTCCCAACTCTACACACTGGTACTATACCGTATTCAGGGATCCTTTACCATTTCCCAAAATACTGTACCTGAAGTCCTTTACCGTACTTCACACACCCTGGGTACCGTACCGCATTTAGGATCCTTTACCGTATCCCAAATACTGTACCCGGAGTCCTTTACCGTCCTCCACACACACTGGGTACTGTACCGCATTTAGGATCCTTTACCGTATCCCAAATACTGTACCCGGAGTCCTTTACCGTCCTCTACACACACTGAGTACTTTACCATACTTGGGGTCCTTTACCGGCACCCAACATCCTCAATCAACTTTACCATTTTATCCTTTACTTAAACATCGTCTACGCATTCACTACTCGAAATCACCCATGAACCCATGTCCATTCTAGCACATACAACATGATACAATCAATCAATAACTCAAACATGATACATTACAATGAGACAACAATAAACAATTGATAAGTGCAAATAATTAAACACAAAAGGGGTTTGGATTGGGCCGATGCCTTTTCGAATATTTAAGTTTTATTGAACAAGTATATATTTTTATTAACTTTGAGGATTTCCATTAGCGTTTTCGAAATCCGTAGGATATTTATAATCTGGTGAATTTAAGAATCCTAGTGTTACTGTATTCATAAAATTTAGGATAATACAAGTAGTTGCTAAATCTTTTGTCCAACTGTACTTAACATATTTCTTTTCTCTTAGCATTATTTGTTGGCTTGCTAGTAGAAATTTGAACTTTCATTTAGTTGTTTCATTGAGTTTAGTGTTAGACATGCATACAAATTTTCTTTCCTTAAGTGCTCCCAGGGTTGACCATTATTTTATCAAAATGAAAGATAATTTTTCATGAATATAATGTATACTGTTTTACTAAAAAAAATATTATTATTATTATCTTTCTACCCTTGTCATGCTTATTATACTTATCATTTATTCACTACAAAAACTACCCATTGATTATTAACAAAGGTTGAAGTCTATAATTGTTCTATCTATCTATTTACTGTTTCTATTTTTTTTTCATTTACCAATATTATCATTTGATTCTTAAAAGATCAACTTTTTCTTACTAAGAATAAGGTTAGTTACTGTACAGTTAATTCATTTTAATATCAATCACAGTTAATAATCAAGGCAAGTTGGTCATATCATGCATTTATTATCCTAACATTTAATGTAACAACAATTGGTAAAATATGTTAAACACATAGTTTAGGGTCAACTTTAGAACTAATGAAAACACAAGGGGGCAATTGTAATTTCAGTACATCTTTTGAAAACACAAAACGTGCAAGCACAGTGGGTTCCGTTTTACATTTTCTAAAACAGAGCATACTTCGTTTCTGTTTTTTTTTTTTAATCTCTATGAGTGGGTACGATTTCCTCCATTATAATTTGTGAAATCAATATATAGGGATTTAATATACTTAAGAGAAAGTAGGGGAGCGATTATTCTACCTTTAATCCGGACAAAACGATTCGGTGGAGTCCGGTGGGTTTTCGTTTGGCGGCGAATGATCGGTATTCTAGCAGCAACTTTGGACTGGAATAACTTGACCAAACCTCTGCCGTTTTGGACAATTCTTGTGTCTAACGCGAAGATCTTGAAACGTTCTACAACTTTCGTGAAGAAGTCTAAGCCCGAAAACCATTCGAACTAGGAGAAAAGTGGGGATTTTCATAAGTCCTGTGTGCTGTCTGAAAACAGAAATCCGAAAATTTCACTGAACTTTGGACGGCGATAACTCTATCAATACTTGATCGTTTTGGGTGATTCTTGGGTTGAAATCGAAGCCCTCGACGCCCTCTACAACATTCGTGAAGAAACTCAGGCCTAAAAACAACATTAGCTAGGGAGAAACAGGCCAGGAACAGAGGTACGTGATATGGACGAAAATAGAGTTGGTTTGGTTTTTGTGGAGAGATGGGAGGGACGTGAGAAACTAATACAGAGGAGTAGTGGAGAAAGGTGGGAGAGTGAGATGATAAGGGTGAATGTGATGAAATGTGGGAGGGAAGTGAGAGAGATAGAATCGGGAGAGATAGGTGAGGAATGGGTAACTAAATCCCATAAATTGTGGGATGGTTACAAGCTAATTAATAATGTATATGCAAAACTAATTTTAAACACCAAAAATTAATCTAGGTTCTAGTTTAATCTAATTATAATTTTAAATAATTAATCGATTACGATAGACTATTTGATTAAAAATAATTTCTTTATTCGAAAAAAATAGGGCAAAAATTCGGGTCTTTACAGCAACCGCTTCAACCCATAATCCAGATTGGTGGTGATTTTTATTTCGGCTTTGAACGATTTTGGTGTCCGTAGTGGAAGCCTTAAAATTTTGTCTTACTTCGATCTTTGCTATTTTTACATTTTGTTTAACTTAAAAAAATGATGTATTCAAGTTAGGCTTTTGACTAGAAAGCTAGGTTTTGGGTATTTATATGGTGTTGGCAAATTATTTGCAAATGTACGCTATAAAATCCCTTCCGGATTAGGGGACTTTAAGTTCGAGTTGCTTGAGCAACGCTATAGTTTTTGCAGTTTTTTTACCATCTTCTTAATGAGTGTACAATAGTATAATGACAGCCAACTGTAGATTGGGAAAATGAGTGGACAAGGAAGACATAACTCCACCTACAGTAGATTGGCTTATATTTGTTTTATTTTCTTTGTAGCACGTAAAAGAATCTGAACTTCTCTAGATTGTGTGTGTAGATTTATTAGGAGTAACTACCAAGCTTAAGAAGGTATAACGTGCATAGGTTAGACCATTGCTTCTATGTTGTTTGTTGTTTGTTAGATTTGACTAAACTAGGCTAAGGTAATTGTTTTCCCGGTTAAGAGTGCCAAATATATGAACATCGGGCTTGATGGGTACAAAGAAAGGGCTAGATTTGAAATTTTGTTCCTTAACTTTTTTTCACGTGTAACTGCTGTGTAACCATGGTCAGTTGTTTGAAGAGCAAAGGAGCCTCTGTTAGTTGTGATTCACTCTCTCCTTTTCAGCCAATGGTTTCTCTCTTTGTCTCATCCGCTCCGTTTATGGGAAACCAATTTTGGCATTGATTCAATTTTAGTTTTATTCACCTGTGCACACACTCTTGCAATGATCGTAGACCGTTCTATGCTTTAGTTGTAGTGTATTCAAAAGGAGGTGCTGTATGATCTCTTTGATAGTTCAAACACCGACTTCAACTTTGGTTTTGATTCTAGATGTTAATTGTTTCAGGTATTATTTTGTGATGTGTAGTCGACATATCAGACTCCCTTTGCAAGTTGCTACAAGATCTCAAGGGAAGGAAGGGGATACATGCCCAAACATGCAAGTTGCTATAAGATTGTAGTCCCAAACTCTATTTTATAAGTAGTCTCTTCTTTCGAAGTTCAATAACTAAGTTGGACGAATTTTGTGAAAAGCTTATTTGAAACGCAAGTTTGTGAGGTCTCGGAGTTGGATCAATGTGGCCTTTCATTCATGTTTGCTTCGTGCCTTCGGGCACGGGCATGGGCCTACGCTAATGAATGAAATCTACTAGAAAGTTGTTGACTTACACGTTCATATTTTTTTCGTTAGTTGCTTCAATTATATTTGGTTCATAAATAGTTTATCAAATGCACTTACTGAGTTTCACTGTCGTGAACTTTTCTATTTTTAAAAAATTCAATTCTAAATCTTGATTGTATGAGCCCTATTTGAGGCTTCTTTCAAAAAATGTGAACATGAGGAGGTGAGATCATTGACGAAGGGAGGAGGTGAGTTCATTGACTAGGGGTCTATAGGAGCGATGATTATCAAGATTTATTTTACGTTACGCCTCGCCGTGCCTTCAGGCATAGGCTCATTCGCTAGTAGTTATATATTATAGAATTTAACGATATTACAACCACATAAAATGCACATAAAATTAGAACGAAATAGATTTATTTACTAGCATTTCCCTATTTACTAATATCATTGACTAAGCAATTTTTATACTAATACCCTTACCTACCTGATAATTCTTCCCCAACCTGAAAATTCATAAAGCTTCCCTGAATGTCCAATTTTAAATCTGTTAGGACCGTTACTGCCAAACAAAAGACTGAAAAAAGGGATATTCAAGTTAAAGAGCATACAAATAGTATTCTCAAAATACCAAGTCACGCACAATATAAAAAAGAAATGTCTAAAATAAATATGATAGTAAAATCTGAAATGAAAGTATTATTTTGGGTATGAATCTTGAACAAAAAAAAAAAGTGAACAAAAAATGTATTAAAACAAGATATTGCATGAGGGGTGCATATCACAAAAAGAGTAGTCCAAAAACGCGAACTAAATGCTTCTTCTCTTTCGAACCCTTTCAAATACTAGTAAAATTCTTCTCTTCTATAAAGAACGTCTCATATACTAAAATTTAAAAAATTTAAAAAAAAACCTCTGAAATTGTAAAAATTTTGATATCTCATGTTCTTGTTTCTTTTAATATTGGGTCATGAATTTTACTAACGAGATTTAGGATATTCAATTATAAATATATTTTATTTTGCACTTCGAACAACAAAATTTAGTTGTATTGGATCTAATTTTGCACGCCTTGCACGCAGCCCATTCACTAGTAGTAGTTAATAATAGCATAAGCATGATTTCATGCGTGGAAGCAAAAATGCTCCAGATGTGACAGATAAACTACTTGGGTGGAAACTTCAAAATATTCGATCAATAATGTACAAATCGTGACAGCTGATAAGCAGTTTGATCTTGGAGTAAACGCAATGCAACACCATCTCATCTTTATTCAAAATGCAACAGCGGTTAATTAGTTATCGATGTCGGATTAACTTGAATTTTTATGGGGCTATCCACTCAATAAACCGAACAAATAGGCCGATTCAGATCAAATAACGAGACACCCAGTGGGCCCCATAATGAGATACATGTTATTCACCAATGCACACCACATCCTTGTCTCCATGTAAAGTGACTCTAGATGATGAGTAATATTTAGTGGTACGTCATGAAGTACTGAGACATGGTACCCCAACATTCTTATTCTCTACCAGACATTGTTGTGTTTTAGAGCCCACCACGTGCTCTCTTAGCACTTGTGGTGGTGCTCCAAGGCCACCAAATAATGAAAATATTGGGAAATTTTCAAAATATCCTCCAACCTTTACTCTAAATTTCAATTAGACTCATATCCTTTTAAAAAAAATCAATTTTACTTCCTACGTCATCTTCCGTTAATCCAAACGACCCCTTCCGTCCGAATGACTAACGGATTTCGTTAAAGGCTCCATTAAATAGCGTCTCGATCGAATTTCGATGATCTCGCTGCTCAATGTGATCAGAACGTGATTTTAAGGGTATCCGCGAGAAATCAAAAAAAAAAATAACCGGGAAGGGTTTCATCTGAACAATTTTTTATTGAATAGTTCAATAAAAAACTGCTCAAATCAAGCCCTACTCGGTCTTTTTTTTTTGCTGATCTGATTTCTAGCGGGTACCCTTAAAATCATGTTCTAATCATATTGAGTGGCTCGGATCATTGAAATTCGATCAGAAAAGGGGAGGTATGGACCGAAGCAAAATCCGGACGTCCTGACTTAAACAAAATTCGGATCGGTCCGCACCACCCCTTTCCCAATTGAATTTCGATGATCCGAGCTGCTCAATGTGTTTAGAACGTCATTTTAAGGGTATCAATGGAAAATTAGCAAAAAAACGACCGGGAAGGGCTTCATCTGAACAGTTTTTTAGCTATTCAATAAAAAACTGTTCAGATGAAGCCCTTTCCGGTCATTTTTTTTGCTGATTTCTCACAAAAACCCTTAAAATCACGTTCTGAACACATTGAGCGGCTCGGATTATCGAAAGTCGATCAGAAAAGGGGAGGTGCGGACTGAAGCAAAATTTGGCATCCTAACTTGAACAAAATCCGGATCGGTCCGCACCTCCCCTTTCCCGATCGAATTTTGATAATATGAGCCGCTCAATATGTTCAGAATGTGATTTCAAGGGTTTACGCGAGAAATCAGCAAAAAAAATGACCGGGAAGGGGTTTATTTGAACAATTTTTTATTCACTAGTTCAATAAAAAAAACTGCTCAAATCAAGCCATTTCTGATCGTTTTTTTGCTGATTTCTCACAATTACCCTTAAAATCACGTTCTGAACACATTGACCGGCTTGGATTATCGAAATTCGATCGGGACGCTATTTAACGAAGCCTTTAACGATATCTGTTAGTCATTCGGACGAAAGGGAGCGTTTTGATAAACAGAAGATAACGTTGGAAGTAAAATTGATTTTTTTAAAAGGTTGGGAGTCTATTGAAATTTAGAGTAAAGGTTGGGGGTATTTTGAAATTTTCCCTTTTTCATTAGATAAGACCTAACAGTCCAACAAGAAGTTAAAAAAGAAAGAAACAGTTCTCCCCAAGCTACAGCTGCTTACGTGAAAGCAAGGTTAAAGCGGGATGAGGAGGTTCCGCCTCCTCGATTGGGAACATTATCTCGGCGCCAAGCAACAGAATTAACACACTTTATGGGCTTATGGAACTCTTGTATATATGTGTATAAATATCTACTCAATTCAATCATAAATGCATATAAATGATACACCCAGTTCACCAACCACAACCCCAACACTCTTCTCTCCCTAGCCGGTCGTCTCCGAAGACTATTGGGTCTTTCAGGTAAATGCTGTTCACTCGATTCCATTTTATAGGAGGAAAATTTGTAATCTTTGTATCAAATATCAAAACCCTTATCCGCTTTTCTATGACGGGCATTTCTCTATAATCTAATGGTTAATTGATCCGAGTTGCTTTATAATCATATTGGGTTTGTGCTATTGATTGCATATATGGTCAACTTCTTAACAGTAATAGGGATACACACAGTTAGCATCCATAGAACTTTGCAAGACTTTACTCCCTCTTTATCCCCCTATTTGACCAGTTTCAATACAAATTAGGCAATATTTTCAGAAGTTTTATGAACAGAAGCTCTTACTTTCGTATTTGTCATTCCTTACCTTAATTTTGAAACTCCTTGGAAAAAAAAAAAAAAAAAACTGAAGTGAAATTTTGAATCTTGAATGGTCTTCTCTTCAAAGGAATGTCATGTTCACTCTCTATGCCATTATATTACAGTTCTCTCATCTTATTTGGATGGTTTCAGCTCACCTTATGAAGACTAAATTTTGATGATGATAATAGGAGGTTGTAACAGTTTGTGATGTTTGTGCTTTCTTCTTTGATCAGAATGTTTCTGAATGGACTTTTTTTTTTTAAATCAGCGAATTGACTTTTTTTGTCCCTCATTTGTTTTTTTGAAGCAATGAGTTGTTTCAGTAGAGTCATCCTGGGGTTCCTTATTGGGCTGTGTGTCTTGTATCAATGTTCTGCATTTGAGGTTGATACTAATCAGACAGCTTGGCTGTTCGTAAATGCTTCTGAAGCTTCTGGACGAAAGATACCCGAAACTCTGTTTGGCATTTTTTTTGAGGTGAGATTACTAACTCATTCTGATCCGTCTTTTGTGCATATTATGTGTTTGTTACAATTACGGCTGTCTTTGGCCCGTTGTTGATCTCCTAACTTTGTCAGTTATACTCAAATTCGGTATTGTTTTCAATACCGTTTCAACTGCTATTTGTACAACCCTCAATCCACCCTTTGTCTTCCCATCTTTGATCAAGGTGTAACTCGGATTGATGCCCTGCAGTTTTCAGAATTATCTTTGCAGAAAACTTTTCAACAATTATTTCTGAAAATCTAAATGCTCATCATTCGCATTCGAGCTTGCCAGAGTTTTTATAAGTACACGTTATGAACAAGCTTCCCCCCATATCACCACTCACAAATCCATCTCACAGTTTCTATGAACATGTTAAGGAGAAAACATGTAAGTTTTAGATTTGAAGTTGCACAAATCAGATCTACTTAAACCATGTGAATGGGCTTGGCAAAGTATTAAACCATGTGAATGGTTTGAATGTATTAAACCATAAGGATTGTTAAACCATGTCAATGGGATTGGCAAGGTATGCGTCCCTTGCAAAAGTACACGGCATCCATGCCAGATGTAGAGTTACTCTTACCAGATGTTATTTTGCTGTATATACATTTGATAGTGGATGACAACAGTTCTTTGAAACGCCATGCAGGAAATCAACCATGCTGGGGCTGGAGGGTTATGGGCTGAGCTCGTCAGCAACAGAGGTCAAATCTAATTCCTCTGGAGAATTCATTTGCATTCTTTTTCCCTTTCCTTCTTCGCAAAGGGGAAGGTTCTCTAAAATTTCATTGTGCCTTAAGCCCAAATTTTCTTTAGTTGAAAAAAAGTGTCTCCATTTGACATCCTTGTGGATACATGGAAATAACATATTCTTTTTGCGAAATTTGAGTTTCAGGTTTTGAAGCTGGGGGCCCTAATACTCCCTCCAATATTGATCCTTGGTCTATCATTGGGAATGAGTCATCTCTTGTTGTATCAACTGACCGCTCGTCATGCTTTGATCGAAACAAAGTTGCTCTTCGAATGGATGTGCTTTGTGACAGAGACGGCGCCAATGTATGTCCAGATGGAGGGGTTGGTGTTTATAACCCTGGATTCTGGGGCATGGTAAGAACTTACCATCCATTTTAGAAGACTTCCAGTAACCCTTTTCCTCTCGGTGTCTATGTAGCACGGAAACTTGTTAAGACTTCAATATCCATTTCTAACATGACTTTTTTTGACATTTACTGATCGCTTGACATATGTCTAGCAGGTCATAGTCACCTCAAAATATCTAAGTTCCTAAGAGTACAAAGTTAAGAAATGAATGAGTAGCTATTGTGATATATAAGTTGTATTAATCTTACGCGTAGGATGAATATTAGGCTGCATCTTCTATCGATCTCAGAAGCAAATAGTGTGGTGGAAATAAATTTGTTATCCTTTTTTTTTGTGTGGATAACTTAGGTGTCTGGGCAGCTTACGCGCACCTCGACTAATCCTGGGGGACCAATTCCACCGTCCACTACTGGGACTCCAATTAAAGCTAGAGCAAAGCTTTATATGCATTAGCTAAAAGGAGTTGATAGCACCTGACAGGTTTCGAACATGAGACCTTAGGAAGGAGCAAACCCCTAAGTCCTAGGCTGCAAACACAGCACCTGTCTTCTTTATGCTTTTTACAGCTATATTTTTTGATTTCGTCATGCTTTGTCCTGTAGTTCAGTCTCCCATTTCCCGTGCACAAATAAACATAATCTTGTTTTCTATCTTATGTGACATGGAATGGGTATCTGTTTATTGCTTAGCTTGGAACATGGTCTGATGGGGTGGGCTTATAGAGATTGTATGTCTTGTATAGATTTCTCAAGGAGAAGGTAGAATGTGATGTGTATTGAACTAGTTTTCGTAGAAACTGTACACAATGCTCAAGTTTTACTTTTACTTTCAGATGTATGTTTGATAAGAATTCACCACCGCGAAAAGGCCAGAAAGTCCTGAATCGTATCATATCAATTTTTGCCTCGTTATCGCATCCAGTAAATGCATCTGTTATTCTTGAAACATACATTGTTTGTTGGATTTTTATTTTCAGTGCCATGTTTTAGGGCCACCAAAAGGGGCTTAGTCAATTGTGGATAATAGCCACATGCAAATCTTCAGCATTCCTGCAAATCCTCCAGTCTGAAACATGCAGTTCATCCTATATAAGCCTGTTGCCCCATTATAGACCATATAACCATACTAAACAAGCCCTTTTTCTTTTCTTTTTTTCTGTTGAAAGATAATTGTCTAATCCAGTGCCGATAGCTCATAGAATTCAGTTTCATGCTACACTTAATAGTTCTTTGTTGATAGGCTACACTTTATAGTTCTTAAGAAAGAGAACCATATTGATGACAGTTTTTGCTCTCATCCTACTATCTGGCCTGTTTTTTCTTTTAGTTTTGGTTTTGAAAATTTTCTCAACTGATAACTCACTGATTTGTTTCCATCTGGATCATTTTTCTTTCTGTTTTTCTTCAGAATGTTGAACAAGGGAAGAAGTACAAAGTCGTTCTGTATATCCGTTCATTACAGTCAGTTAATATATCAATATCATTGACTGGCTCCAACGGGTTGCAAATGCTGGCTACTGCAAACATTATGTGAGCTACATTTGGGCAGTAACTACGTTTAGCAAATGTTTAATGTTTTGTCATGTATGTTTAACCTGCATTTTGGATATTCAGAGTGCTTATGTTGTCCTCACAGAGCTGCTGATGTTTCAAACTGGACAAAGACTGAGATTCTTTTGGAAGCGAAAGAAACCAATCATAATGCAAGACTGCAATTAACTACAAGCAGAAGAGGAGTTGTATGGTTTGACCAAGTGTCAGCTATGCCCTTGGACACATACAAGGTTTGTGATTCTTGTATAAGTCATCTTGTTTCTAGTAGTTGAAAACTTGAAATACTTGTTCCTGAAAGAGGTTAGTAGTCGTAAATATGTTAGTGTTCTTTGTTTGCATATGCTTAATCTTTGTAATTAATTTCTCTTATGATGTGTGGCTTTATATATTTTTCTTCCTATATCTTTAAGTAACAAATTATAGAATTGTAGATGATCTATGCGTCTCCTGAAATATTACGTTTTCTAATGATCAATTGGGAGTGACGTTTGGCAACATTATAGACTGCTTTTGTTGTTAGCTTTAGATTTTCCCTGGGATGACAGGATTCTATCTGTGCAATCTGGTTTAAGAAGTCAGTTGTATGAATGAGATGTGACCAATGTGCCGTTTGAAGTTTTCCGTGGAAGCTTTCCATACGTAAACTTCATGCATATTTCATGTTTGCAACCATGGTAAACTATTCTTTGGATCTTTGAATTTATTTTCAATGTAACTGGAATTAGCTTTTCATCTTGTCATGTAATTCTATGACTTTTGGACTTCAAATTCTTCAATATTAAAGTCCAGTTCATTTACTTGAAAATTTCCCTATCTACAGAATCTACTTATAGGTTTGGTTTCCATGGAGGAAGAATTAATTGGGGAAAGGATTAGAAGGTCAAACATATAATTGTAGTACATTCTCTCTTAAGGAATTAAGTTAATTTTTGGTAGCTACGGGGTTTAGTTCTCCTTGACCTATTTTTATCCTTTTGACAACTTTTATCTTGCTACAGGGACATGGTTTCCGAGAAGATCTTTCTACCATGCTTGCAGATTTGAAACCCGGATTCATCAGATTCCCAGGTACTTGTGTCTTTTTGTTCTAAGGGCTGTGAAACCTGGGTTGTTTCGTGTACTTGTATAATTGGAATTCATATAGTAGTTTATATGGTTTACCATTTGTGACCATAAGTTTCATTATTGCTCATCATGTTTTTGTTGTTCTCAGTGAGGATCTTGTGAGGGTTTTAATGAGAGGGTGCCACCTATTAAGCCAAGATATCCAACGGAGCGAAACTTGAAAATGTGGGTTGCTTGCAATTTTGTGCTCAAATGATGTCAAATTTTTTTTTTAGAACAGCAAACGACGTCATTTAGATGGACGGAACCCAAACGGCCAGAAAATCTGAGTCTTCACCTTCGTTTCAGTTCCCATTTCAGCCCAAAACCTTGTTCTCAACCAGGACAGCTATGTCCATCCACCAAAACTTCACCAAATTCACCCAACATAAGTTTTTATCCATTTAAAAATTCATAAATTTCTACAAATGAGTTACAATAGGAAGACATGCACCATTCCATCACCAACTCACAAAGTCCAACGAATGACAGGGACTAAAACAGAGCTTGGCTTGTAGAGTCTCCCCTCGATGCTGTGAGCCGTACAAATCGTCCAATGCATTAAAAAATACCTTGATTTGGAGTTTGGCTTGTCATCTGGTTCTATTTCTATCAATTGAGAAGGAAATCTGTCAATACAATAGAAACATGAAAGAAAATGAGAAACTATTACCTAGGAATTTGCCAACCCCTAACTCAGCTATTTTATAAAAACACAACCCACATTTGATTAAATATCTCAACAAAAAATAGAAACAAAGAGAAAAGAGACAGATACTACAAGATAATAGTGTACATTGAACCACCCATCGTCGTCTCTGCCCACCGTTGTCAACCTCGGATGAATCAAAACAGGGAACTAACGGAGAAGACTCCGTTAAAGAAAGAGTGTTGTAACCAACAATTTTTATGAGCTGGCAGAATTTCTTTGTTCTGAACCGTTGGATATCTTGGCTTATTAGGTGGCACCCTCTCATTAAAATCCTCACAAGATCCTCACATAGGATCCGGATCCGTCTTAAATGCATCTCCTGATTTGCATATTAGACCTTTTCTACAAGTAGGTCATGATTATTGAGTTTCTTTTAGTTGTTTAAGTTGTTTTAGAGCAATATGGAGCTCTACACACAGGCAAATTGTTCAGATCTGCCTCATGCACTGAATTTTCTTTTTGAGTATGCAAGAACTCAGAAGAGTTCCACTGCTTTTTTCGCTGGAAAAAAAGCAGTAAAATCTTGCCATCCGATAAAGTTAGTATAAAGTATTGGGCTTTGCAACCATTACAAGCTTGATGTCTTTTTTCATGAAATTGGGCCTTGCAACAATTGCATGTGTAGTAAACGTGATACGTAATAAGAATGGACATGCATTCAATGGAAGAACAATTAAACAGTCCAAACTTGATCTTGTCTCTTAACCTGAATTACATATATCTCAGTTGCTATGTTAGATCTTTTGATTTTCTCACTATGGGGACCTTGTAAGAAAATTTGATCCAATTGATATTACATTAGGTGGGTGTTTCGTTGAAGGTGAATGGTTACGAAATGCATTCCGGTGGAAAGAAACTATTGGGCCATGGGAAGAGAGGCCCGGACACTTCGGTGATGTTTGGATGTACTGGACTGATGAGGGACTTGGTTACTTTGAGTTTCTTCAGGTATTATCTCATGCTGCTGTGCTGTTTAATTTGTGTTTTAAGTCTTGGTTAAGTCAATTGTGGTTTGTTTCCATTATGCCTCTGCAGCTGGCAGAAGACCTTGGTGCAGCCCCGGTTTGGGTTTTCAATAATGGTATCTACTAGACTACAACTATTTACGATGATCCAAATAGTTATTAGAACTTTTATCAACCGTGAATACTTTTTATTTGATCTTTGTTTTTCTTTGTTGGGGTTATGTTCCACAGGAATCAGCCATAATGATCAAGTAGATACCTCTAGCATTGCGCCTTTTCTGCAAGTATGTCTGACAGCTTGCTGCTTCATGTGCATATGATCTTGTGTTACTTTACTAAATGTCATCTTAGTTGTAGAGAATAATGTAAAATGAATCGTTATATTTTCATTTGCCATGGATGTTACTGAAATTTGCTATCAGGCATCGCATGAAGGCAAGGTAACTCAATACACCTGAGTGAAAGAAAGAAATACTCGGGACTTATAAATATAGACTAAGAAATATACTTGTGAATTGTGATTGTATGAGTATTTTCCCTTCTATTTAAACTTACTTTTTCATACTTTCTTTGGGTAAAAGTGGTTTGGTGAAGAAAGCGTTAACCCATTGCGGAAACCCATTGACTCAAGTATATGCTAATGAATTTGGCATGATGTGTTGACTAGCCATCTCTTTATAATGAGTCATGCACAATCTTAACGTGGAGTGGCTAGATCTGTGAGTTATGTTTGATGTCTCAGATTCATTTATTTGACAAAGCTGCTATTATGTCTTACTGTTAGGTAACTTGTACATATTCCTAATCTGTTAACATAATTTTAAGAAAATGTGTAGCGCTACTGGTAGTTATATGTTGTTTTCAACTTCTCAGTGTTTGGGTCTTCCAGAAGTAAGCCTTGTGCCCTTGGTGCCATTGTGCCAAATATATAGCAGTCTCTACTCTAAAATACTTCATTCATTGATATCATTCATTTTAATCGTAGGAAATCCTGGATAGTCTTGAGTTTGCTAAGGGTGCTCCTGACTCAGCATGGGGTTCTGTTCGAACTGCAATGGGACACCCTGAACCTTTCGACTTGAGATATGTTGCTGTTGGGAACGAAGATTGTGGGAAGAAGAATTACCGTGGTATGCAATTAATCTTGTCAATTATTTTTGTCTTTGTAACATATATTAGTTGTCAAATACCATCCAGTAATTATGGAATTATAGGGGATAAATGACTTTTTGAACTGAAGATATGTATTTTAGGAAGTTACTGAACTTATTCTATTGTTGGTATATCAGCTGCTCAGCCCTTTTAGGCTTTTACGTAGTTTTACTGTAGTGGGCTTTAATCCTGTTATTGCAATAGCATGGTTCATAATCTACCCTAACGGTGAAGCTGCCACCACAAGATAGATATCAAAATCAAATAGTGTAAAGATATAGAATGTTTGTAAATCTTAACTTGCTTCTGTTTGGGCACATGGCAGGAAATTACCTCAGGTTTTATGATGCTATTAGACATGCCTATCCAGACATCAAATTTATCTCCAACTGCGATGGCTCTACTCAACAATTGGATCACCCTGCCCATTTCTATGATTATCATGTAAGATATGAATTGTCTCACTTTGCAGCATGTACATTTGAAATTTCTATTGTTCTCCAGGTAAAATTTTGGTTTTCGGTTCGTGGTTCAGCTGCGTGACAACATACTATCTTATTCTTTGATTTGGTGGTCAGATTTACAGTGATGCAAACACGGTGTTTTCTTTGGCTCATAAATTCGATCACGCATCACGCAGTGGTCCAAAGGTGTGTTAATCTTCCTTTTGATGAAAATCAAACTGCTTTTGACAATATTTTGGAAAAAGAATTGAAAAAAGGGGGTCTGAAGAACGCTTCACTATTAATTGATTTCCAGGCTTTTGTGAGTGAGTATGCTGTGACTGGAAAAGACGCTGGTACAGGAAGTCTTTTAGCAGCACTGGCTGAGGCTGGTTTCCTTATTGGCTTAGAAAGGAACAGGTCCATTAAACTCTTTCAAGACTCCGTGCTCTTTACTATTTCTTGATGTGCATCATTTTTGGCTTAAACTGTGCACTTACTTCTTTTCTTCATTTTCTTGGCTGTAATTATCATGCTTGTATTAGTTTTTGGCATTTTCGTTATACAACACTAGATTGTATGGCATGCGCTGTCACGCCCCGCCCCGCAAACAGCACCCAAAGTGGGCCCGAGTCGGCGCGGCCACGTGGCATTCCACACAGAAGACCAAATCACACCACACAACCTATCAGAATAAACACCCAGCGGAAGACTTATCACCTAAACATAAAAATGAGTCAACGTGTTGACCAACCAACCATGACCTCGCACAACTACGCAACATCTGAAATACAGTACTTTAAAAAATCTATACTACAACACATCCACCGACGACTTATTTACAACTTGAATAAATCAACCTCTTCATCAACCACCTACAACAAACTCGACCGTCCACAACGTCTAAGGCTAACTTCAAATAGAACGACAGCCATCGACAAACTTAATTACAACCTATACAATTTAAAAACTTTAACTATCCTTAGCTACAACCTCTTACAATTAAGTTCTGCACCAACTAAGGCACTCCACAACAACATAACCAAAATCCCACTTGGCGCTAGCTAAACACCTCAACACGACAACCGGTAGTGGACCCACTCTAAGCAACCTGCTACCTGGCAGACCAAAAAGGAAAGCTAGAGTGTGTGAGATATGGAAATTCTTAACAAAATAAAGCAACAACCGAATGAATAACAAGAATATAAATTCCCAACATAACTAAAATACTCAAATGGATATAATAGATATAACTACCACATCCCCCAAATACAACACAACAGTAATATCCAACGACTAAAAGACAATCTCAACTTGTCAACAGTTTATCGAGAAATTGAGAGCAACACCGGGCACACAGCCAATAATTTAAGGCATAAGCCTTTCGGCATTAAGCCAATCACTGGGCACACAACCAACAACTTAAGGCATAAAAACCTTTTGGCATATAGCCAATCACCGGGCACACAGCCAACAACTTAAGGCATAATAGCCTTTTGGCATATAGCCAATCACCGGGCACACTGCCAATAACTTAAGGCATTAAAGTCTTTTGGCATAAAGCCAATCACCGGGCACACAGCCAACAGTTCAATTCAATATAGAACAACATCTATGAATCAAACACTCACATATCACAACCGAATCTCGTGTCCCATACTCCATGCTTCCAACCATCATTAAATAAGCGATATAGCTTACGACATGGTGTGCCTCACACGCGAACATTCCCAACATATTAAAAGCTAAACAACAATAGCATGATATATACTCACCATTACAACAATATCTCATTAAAGATAACCATATCAAAAGCTTACTACGATTAGCAAGATGTATACTCACCAACACAACAACATTTTATTGGGAAGAACCATATCAGACACACTCACCTTTGTATCGACCGAGGTACACCAAACTTACGGTTTCGGCACCTCCCAATTGATCGGCTTGACACCTAGCCACAAGCTAACCATATCAGTTTATTGAACGCTTAAACGTCAAAACTAACTCCTAACAACAATCTATATCACCAACAATAGATTAACGATTCTTAACGCATACAAGCATATCCATCTCAAAGGTTTAGAAGTGTCCCTAAACAAGTGTAGCTCTGAAACACCACATAACCCCCACATTTGGTTTGAAATCTACAACCATCCTGTCGTATTCTGCCTATAACTCCTTATAGGATTAAAACCAGATCATGAAACCACCACCATTAGAAAGTACACCTCCGGTACATGAATTTTGATATAAAATTTGCCCAACATAGAGTCCGGACGACAAAGTTATGCTCGTCCGAAATTACATAATTAAGGCAGAAATCCCAGTTTCAGCAGAACAGTCTGCGATCGAAAGCTCATTAAAAATCACCTACTCAATAATTTTCAATGATTCTAACACCAAAACATCACCAACTGATCAATGTTTAAGACTCATGAGAACCCATGTCCACCCAGCATGCTTAAACTTAGGAATTTCATGAAGAACACAAGCCAAAAGCTGTCCAGAATCCCAGAACTCCCCAAAACCTGAACTTTAATTCAAAAACTGCTATAATTTAGAAAGATTCACAGCACAACCCATACATATTCAGAAAGATATACGAGTCTAGTTTTTGAATCAAGAAACGGTGCGTAAAACCGATACCCGAGCAAGAAGTTATGCCCGTTTTTCCAACACGTGTCTGTGCTGCCAGCACAGACGCGAACCAGACACCAGTTCAGTCCACGAATTTTGTAGGCCAAACCACTTCGAGTTATTTTCTGAATATTTAACACGATGCAATAGACTCACAGATGAACATTCAGGATTTATTTCAAGAATTTAGAAGATTTCTAGGTACTTTTAATAAATTCGTCAAAAACAGGACAGATTCAACTTTTTCAAAATACAGTTTAGCATATCCATTAGATGCACGAAATTCCTTGAGATAAAACCCAACTCCAACTTCTAAAACCCTCTCTCATGAATTCAATTCAATGCTAACTACATGCCATGTATGGAATTGAACAATAAAATCGTAGATTCAAGTATACGAAAGCATGAATTACCATACAAAGTCTTCAATTCAACTTAGCCCTAATTTCCCCTTTCTCTTCTCCTTCTTCTTCCACCGTCTCTCTCTCTCTCTCTAACGTAGGAAACAGAACCCCTTCTGGGTTTTCTTCCTTTTTTTTTAATGACACACACACACACGGCACACACGCACAGCTCTAAAAAAAATGCACTTTAGCCCTTTAAGTTACTAGAGTATAACATTAAAGCACCTCAAATATAAAGGGTGTTACATGCACTTTTGTTTTTCTCACAATCAGTAAATATGCTTTCAAACAGTACTCTAAGTGACTTGTTATTTGGATAGTAATGTGAAGAAATAGTTGAACTGATGACTATATTAATCTAAAAAAATTATGAGAAATACGTTCATGTAGGCTGGTTTATGTATAGTCATCTAGATCTTATCAACTATATGCTAGCTTTTGTCTTACATTGTCATACACTGCTTAAGTTACTGAGGATTTGAATTGGATCCTCCAATGCAGCGACGTTGTTGAAATGGCAAGCTACGCACCTCTGTTTGTGAATGCCAATGACAGACGGTACATTTTCCCTCCTTTTTCTCTACAACTTTTTCATCTGATCTCTTAATGTGTTTCTGTAATAATTTGAACTAGTATGCTAATATTATGTTCAATACAGGTGGAACCCAGATGCGATTGTTTTTAACTCCTACCAGCTGTATGGAACTCCCAGTTTCTGGATGCAACGCTTTTTTTCGGAGTCAAGTGGTGGCACTCTGCTTAATTCAACACTACAAGCAAATTCTTCAAGTTCCCTAATTGCTTCTGCTATTGCTTGGAAAAACTCTAAGGATAACAAGAATTACTTGAGAATAAAGGTTTAGTTTACATTTTCCCTTCTAATGTTCTTGCTTAGTCCCAAATACACATGAAGAATATGATCACAAATGTCAAATTAAAGTTGGGTACTAAGTTCTTCAAATATTTGGTGTCGATATCTTCTTTGACCATCAGAAAATGCTCTTCAAACCCTACATGTGCCTATTTTGATGCATTAAAGCCTATTCTTAGAATTGACCAACTGATCCGCAACTATTGGACTCTACTGCCTCAAATGCCCAAATCTGAGCCTGAAACTGCTAACTGAATGTATGAGTACCATGCTTCCAAAGCTATCTCTAATTTAGACAAACTGTAAATATTAAGGTGACAGCGTCAGTAGGTCGCAGTGCACCCGTATGATCAGTACCATAATATGTAGTTGGTCTTAATCCTCAAAATATGTTGTTAACTTCACATATTTTATCATCCACTTTTCTGAATACACCCTTTTGTTCTATTTAATTATGTCATTGTTATCAGGAAATACGATTTATCACGCTTGTCTTTTTTGTCCTTTTGCTATCAATGGGTTGATTCACTGGACTGTGCTTGATAGCTGCGGATGACGTGTCATCATTTTTTGTGGTGTTATCAAATATGACACCCTAATGAAGTGTAGACAAAATATTTACTTGCCCTATTATGTTGGGAAGCTGTGATAATAAGTTCACAAGGCCTGCAGATTTTAGTTGCCTGAGTGACCGTATTTGGTTTGTTAGCTCACTTATGTCCTCGTTTATTTGGGCTAAATATCTTGTTTTCCAGATCGTGAACTTTGGGAGCAACATTGTGAATCTAAAGATTTCAATTGATGGAATGAAGCAAAACACATTCCAATCACTTGGATCAACAAAGACTATTCTCACATCTAGCAACTTGATGGATGAGAACTCCTTCAAAGAGCCAAATAAGGTATCTGAGTCATCTTAAAATTCATTACTTTTCAATAAAGAAGAAAGCTAACAATTCGTCTATGTTATTAGTACTGTCCAGTGTCTTTTATCTCCTACATGTCTTGTTCAATTGTGAGGTTTCCCCAATGTGACCTGGTGGTCACGGGTTTGAGTAGTGTAAGACAGCATACATCTAACCCTTCCCCAACCTCTGCAGTAGCGGAAGCCTCGTGCATTGGGTTGCCCTTTTTTGTTTTGTTCAGGTGTTGCTAGCATCTGTCATTCTAATACTCGATTTTAGAAACTGCACATGTAGAACTGTGAAAGGTGCAAGTACGTGGAACCCCTTCTGCAAAGTCTTCTCCTACTTTGTGGTTGACTATATATGACATGAATCATTTCTTGACAATCTACTCTATACATTAGGAAAACAGGCAACTGACGATCCACTCTATACATCAACAAACAAAATTCAAATTTGTATAAAGATTGAGATAAATTCAAAAAAATTCACCATCTTTTGTTGTATTACCATATTAACCTCCCCCTGTGCGTTACATTTGGAAAACAGGCAACTAAAATGAATACATGGTTTTTTTGCTCTTTTCTATTCTTACGCAGGTAACTCCTATCAAAAGTCTACTTGAAAATGCTAGTGTGAACATGGAAGACGTACTCTCTCCACATTCTTTCACTTCTTTCGATTTGCTGATAGAATCGACGACACTCTGGATCCAACGAACTGATTCTAATAGCAAATCTTCTATTTGAGAATTGATACGGTAAATTAATGTGATAAGTGGAGGTTGGTTTGGCATCTTAGCCTGCCAATTCTGTTGTTTAGTTATCTCAAAGATAATTCTAAAAACTTATGTTGGTGACCTGATGTTGTAAATATTCTCTCTCTCTCTCTCTCTCTCTCTCTCTCTCTCTCTCTCTCTCTCTCTCTCTCTCTCATTTTGGTTTTTTCTTGTACTTTTGTTAATTATGCTGGGGAAACTCTACTTGTATGATCAGCAATCTTATATAAATAAGTTTTATTGTATCATTTATTTTTTTGGAAATCAACTACTCCCTTCGTTCCTTTTTAAGTGTCCCGTTTCGTAACTCTAACTTATTAAAAAAACATCATCATTACACTTTTCATATTAACTTTTACCTCCACTTTTCCTACTTACCTTCCATGGAGACGTCTTCGTTACATTTTTACTCACTAACTTTTCAAAATGGAATTTACTTTTAAGGGCAAAATGGAAAATGTACCAACTTTTATTCACTAATTTTACAAAATGGACACTTATTAAGGGACAGTCCAAAATAGAATACTAGACTTTAAAAAGAGGATGAATGGAGTACAATAAAAGGAGTTATAATGTGGTTTACTACAACCCTCGATTCTCTACTGCCCACCACCATTAGTTGTGTTCTTTTTACTTTATTATGATAATGACGATCAGAGAATCAACCAGAAACATACCACCCATCCATGCTTAATGGAGGATGGAGCTACAAAGGGGGCTATTAATCCAGGTAATGAGCAACTCCAATGCCCATTCTACCAAATAAAAATCGGAGTACAAAACTCAAGTGAGCTCTGTAATTTGTAAAGCTAGAAGGCTTTTGTTCGAATCATATAGAAACCAGACTATGGCAATTCCCTTCCACTTAAATGTTGACCCAGTCTCCAATATTGTGATCCCCTTCCACCATCATACAATTTAGGGCTTTCTTTTCTTTCTATTAGAGTCTGGAGAGCTGAGATTGAGGTACATGGTTGGACTTTTGCCATTGTAGTGAGTCCTTTCATTATGATAGTAACAATTAGCTCCGATCGACAATGATACAAACTTGGTTTGGTCGAACTTGCAAGTTGGCTTAGTTAATTGGGTACTTCTTCCAAGCTCACCAAGGTCTCGAGTTCGACTTGGCGTCTACTAATTTACTAACCTTCTAACCTATATTGTATGAGTTTCTTGCTATACCTTAAAAAAAAACCTTGGTTTGGTCCACCAAAATTACTGACAAATCCAATTTCGTAAAAGAAAGAATAAACAATAAGAATGGTAAATTAAGTAAAAACGCACTAAACCTCATAGAGTGGTCACTAGTCTCACTAGCCTCAATAAGCATGAGTAAAGTGTTGAAAGTATGTGAGAAGTGACTTACCAAAAAAAAAGCACTCCATCTGTTCCTTTTTTAGAGTTCAGTATTCCATTTTGGATTGTCCCTTAAAAAGTGTCCATTTTGTAAAGTTAGTGGGTAAAAGTTGGTGCATTTTCTATTTTGTCCCTAAAAGTAGATTCCATTTTTAGAAGTTAGTGAGTAAAAGTGTAATGATGATATCTCTATAGAGGGTAAGTAGGGAAAGTAGAGATAAAAGTTGATGTAAAATATGTAATGATGATGTCTCCTTAATAAGTTAGAGTTACGAAGCAGGACACTTAAAAAAGGACGGAAGAAGTATGTGAGAAGTGCTTGAAAAATATGTGGGAGGAATTGACCGTGTGCAAAGTGGATTGGAACTCTTTATATTTTGGGGATATTTATTCCAATCTTATTTGGCTAGACAATATGAGAGAAAAGAAAAGAGTGTCACATATATTTTTACCAATTTAACCTCTCACTTCTCTCTAAAATACTCTCTCTGCATATAGT
Organism: Rhododendron griersonianum; assembly: GCA_018127125.1. Classification (NCBI taxonomy): domain Eukaryota; kingdom Viridiplantae; phylum Streptophyta; class Magnoliopsida; order Ericales; family Ericaceae; genus Rhododendron; species Rhododendron griersonianum. The sequence continues at coordinate 23,045,043 of CM030791.1, read as the reverse complement.
CTAGGGTTTCCTGGTAAGGGCTTTCTTTGGGGAGGTCTCTCTCTCTCTCTCTCTCTCTCTCTCTCAGTTTAGTTTCAGTTTGGTGTTCCCGTTTCTTTCAGTGTCTTGGATTGCATCAACGATTTGAGGGGGGGGGGGGGGGTGGGTTGCAACGATGATGGTGGGTTGAGGACATGAAGTGGTGGTGCGGCGGCGACGACGTTTTATGCCTTAGGACAACTATGTATTTCAGTTAGATTAGCAGGGTAAAATTGACAACCTAAAAAGTTGATCTCCCACAATAATCCATTCTCACGGAATCTCACCAAAAATGGTGAGAAACAAAATGGAGGCATCTAAGAAGTTCTTGTCACACCTTCGATTTTCAACATAAAATAACAATACCATTTGAAATACAAATCCTCACAATAGTACATACAATACCCCAAAATACAATACTGTTCCCGAATCCTCAAACTTGTCCACAATTACAATATTTCAAATTAAGGCATTCCAGTACAGTACAATACAGTTTATTTTACAAACATATAGATAGCTCCTGAAAATAACTTTTAAAATAAAGACGCCAGTCATGCACTTCATGTCATTGTCCCTGTGTTGTACCTGAAATGATAATACGTTTGAGCAAACACGCGCCCAGTAGAGAAATCTTTACACAAACTATATAAAAATGCGATGAAATATGCACCAGAAATGAATGAGTTTCAATGAGCAAACACGAGCAATGAAGATTTACCACAATAGACAAGCGGACATCGACTTCAATGTTCTAAACATCTTATCGGGATTCCTATCGATGCACATGTCAACTAGAAGCTGTACTAAACTCACATCAAACTGGACAACCTACAACAGATTCTCAACCACTTCATTTACTTCATGTGTGAACACTACAATTTATCTCGATTTCACATTATCGATTATCCAATCTCTTTCCCATAAAATTTTCCTTTTTTATTGCAAAATGATTTGTGAAAAACAAGACCAATACGGGTAAAGCTCTGTTGATTCGAGCTTGAATACCGGAATCCATTGATTTGTGCCCAAATACCGGAAGCCGTTGATTCGCATCAAGAATGCAGGAGGATTTTTATATCAAAAATCCTTTTTTCAAAACCAAAATCCATTCTTAAAAAAAAATCTTGATGAAATCAATTATTTGTCCCTTCATCGATAAACAAACATCAATCTATGTATCATAAATCGCTAGTTAGCGGAATTGCACATCGCATAACCGTCTGTTCGTTTTCAGCCCGGTCATCTCACCAATTCAGTTGTTCTACCGAATGGTGATACCCGTAGTGTCCAATCTTGCTTACATCCACATGTCAACTGATCATTCATAACTCAAAGCATTCCAAATAATCAACCTATCATAACATCGGCTAATAAATAAATACAAACATTTCTCCACGTATGTCACAATACTCTAAGGAACTTACCAACCCATAGTAACTCTATGACATACGACCCGCTTGTATCGATACTTAGGATACGAGACGAATAGAATCAACGAGATGAGACGAATCATGAGGATACGAGTTACTACATTACCCTTCGGATCACTAGACCGGCTCACACCTATCAAATATACTCATCACAACACCACACATCGCATACGGTACTCCTAAACAACCTTACGATGTATCTTCCATTTACAACGATACTAAGTTTACATTAAACGAGTGTCTCGGAAATGGGAATGATCAATGAGTCATTGGAGGTCGAGCAATCAAGTTAAGAGATGGTTTAATAATGTTTACGATGTGTTAGACGTGATCGGGGGTCCAAACAATGGAGTTTAGAACAAAAGCTGCAAAACTGTCTGTAAGCGATTGGTATCGATACCAAGCAAAATGGTATCGATACCCGAGTGCTAAGAAATGTTCCAGACGCAAGGATATCGATACCACTCAAAATGATATCGAACTAGATCAGTTCGAGCAAATTTTTTGCAAATTTTCAAGGGCAAGCTCAACAACAAAATGCAACGATTCATGGCACGATTTAGCACATAAATCACTCATAAACACGTAAAAAGTGCAAGAAATCCCTATCTCGAAATTAGAAGCTTCAAATACGAGATCCACGGGCAAGCCCTAACCCCAAAACCTTAAACGAACTGAAATACGCCCTTCCAAGCTCAACCCACCGAGATACGAGCCTAATAACGTGAATAGAAGGCATATTTGAGGTTGATTGTCATGGGTTTTGAGTTTGGGGATGAGATTTTGGGTGGTGGTGGAGAGAGAGAGAGGAGAGCCGAGAGAGAGGGAGAGGTCAGGAGATGAGAGGGGGGGATGAGGATTTTAATCCTCTATACACACACACACACACATATATATATATATATATACACATATACATACCAACACAAATATAAATTGAACATACGCCCCTCTACTAACAATCTTATCACATTGACCCCAGATCAAATAAATTCAACAATTCTCACATTTTTCCTCATTTCTTTTCAATAATAAACCTTTAAACAATTTTCCTGAAAATACGGGTCTCTACAATTCTTGTATCTCACCTATTCTCACCCTCTCTCCCCAATTCTCATCTATTTATAGCAATCCAAACGCAGGAAAGAGTCCTCTCTCTCTCTCTCTCTCTCTCTCTCTCTCTCAGTTTCTTTTCTTTTTCTCACAAACTCTCTCAATCCAAACGAGCTGTAAATGGTGCCAGAGTAATTTTACCCCGAAAAAGTTAAGGAGATCGATTGGGGAAACAAATTGGGGGAACCGATGGCCGCAGGATCCACTCTGGGTTCCGCACGAATGATCTGAGACGTTCAATATTTTTCCTTAAAAAAATCGAGTCAGCCTCGTGAAAAATTAGCTTAATTCGATAGGTGTAGGTGTTCGATTCAATCTTCATTTTTTTCATAGATTTGAAATCTGAATGAAAAATGTAAGATTGAATCGAGTACTTATACATATCGGATTAAGTTGATTTTTGATGGGGCCACTCATTTTTTAAAATTATTTACACTTTTTTCACTTACAAGTTTTTGGATTTTTTTTTCTTTGCACGATTCTCAATAAATTCCTCTATCTCTCTCCACTTATTACATCAAAGTTTTTTTCTCAAAAATCAAAACCAAACAAAGAGTTCCCGTTTCAGATTACCCCCTTAAAAAAATATTTTTTTTGTAATTTTCAAGCTTAAAAATGATAAACTTACTGAAATAAAAATATACACAATATGGATCTAGTTTTATAGATCTCGATAAGATTTATCAAATCCTGCAAAAAAATTGAAAAATTATTTTCGTAAACTTATTATTTTTAAATTTGAAATAGTTCCTACAAAAATAAGTACTTTTTTGAGAATATGAAACAAAAACAGCTCGGATAATCCAGACCCAAAGTGGACCATGCGGGCCCGTTGGTTTCCGTGCAGAACTGTTTTACCCCGAACAAATAGTACTCCACTACTCCTTGAAACTGACAAGTGAAAATGCCTTACCCGGCACCACCTGCTCCCCTCCCTTCCCACTGACATTGTGCCCACTAATAAAAAGCCTTCCCCCACCCACTCCTCCTTCACCAGTTTTCACCACCCCCAAATCCCCTCTCTCTCTCTCTCTCTCTCTCGGAGTATCACACACGAGAAAACTGAACCAATCAGAATCTCATGGAAGACCCACGTCCCTTTCTTGGCAGCAATGCAAACACAAGGGTCACACGAACCATTGCTCTCTCACTACCCATCATCACCCGCCTCTACTCCGCCCTTCACCGTATCTCCATCGGAGACCGCTTTGACCCTCAATTGGACTCAGAGGGCTATTATGACAGCGATGATGATCCACCGGCCGCCGATTACGGCGGCTACTCGAAGCCCTTTCTAGTGCTTGACGTTATATGGAACCTAGCCTTTGTCTTGGTGTCTGTGTTTGTGCTTTTGATTACTTTCCGAGAGAAACCCTCCACCCCTTTGAGGGTTTGGATCTTTGGGTATGCTTTACAGTGTTTGTTGCATGTGGGCTTTGTGTATCTTGAGTGCCTGAGGAGGCATCAGTCTCGTTTTAGCGTTGGGCTTGATGGGTTTCCATTGACTGAGACTCGCAGCAGGTACCTTGAATTTTCTATATCCGTTTCTTTTTTCTTTTCTTTTCTTTTCTTTTTTGTTTTCCTTTTTGGTAATGCAGAGTGTGCCGAGCCAGCTTGCGCGCACCTCGGATTAATCCCTGCAACCCCTACCACAGCCTTTTCACATTCTTATGCATGTGGGTGAGGAGCCGCAAGAGTTGCTGGCAAGAAGAATTGGACTTGAGACCTTAGGTGGGAGCAAACTCCTAAATCACATGCCAAGACCACCGGGCCAACCCCTTGGGTTATATCCGTTTCTCTAATAAGTTTGCTTGTTTATCTTTTATCGTCCGTGGTCATGATAAATATTTTGTTAGACTTGATAGGTGTCGATAAATATTTTGTTAGACTTGATATGTGTCGATAGTGTTCGACTATGTTTTTGGTATGATGAAATGGGTATGGATTCTTTCTGTTGTTTCTGCTGCTGTTGTAGTAGTTGTGTTATTGCTTCTACTACTAACTGAACTAACTTGCAAACACTCTTATAGCTAAATATAAGTTGTCAGCAAGACTTTTGACAATTTGCTCTGCTTTGTATGAATTTGAGTGACATATAATCACTCTTCTCAATAAGATGGCACTAAATACATTTGTCAAAAAGAGATGAAATTGAATCTAAACATTAGAATTTTGGGTTCCTCCCGAGACAGTGCATATACTGCAATATAGGAAGCAAGGGGGAAAGATTGACAGAAGATGGTAAAATGATGTCCTAAATTCGATTTGGGTCTTGACTTCAGTGTTGGTGGAGGCAAGTGACGGAAGTAAAGGATGGTTAACTCCTATCGTGAATTGATAACCTATTGCTTATGAGGGTGGGGGTTTTATCCCTCTAAATAATGCAAAATTTCAGGGTAAATCTGCATTAGGGTTCTAAATTTTGCCCCAATTTATGGATTTGGTCCTTGTTCATTGAGTACTTGAAGTCTTGAACATTCGAGTTCTCAACCTAGGATGCTTTTTAGCAACGTATATGGGATGGAGGATAGCTTAAGAGGACAAAGAACTTATGTTCATTCTATACTCTTTACCTAGTAGAAGGTCAATAACATGTTATCAGGGGAAAAAAAGGACATGTGAACTGAAGACAAAAAATAGAAAGCACAGCTTTCGTTGTTGGCCTTTTTACAGAGATCTTCATTCTTACTGAGCTGACTAGCGCAGTAAAGTGTCAAGAAGTAAATGGAACTGTTTGGAATTTGTCTAGGAAACGGTTTCTTGTTATTTGTTCTTGCCTTTATTTCTTCCCTAATTACACATTGGGAAAGTGAAACAATTTCTCGTAGTCGCAGATCTCGAAGCCATTAAACTTATCGAAGAGTTTACTTTGCAAAATGGATGATAATATATTTGCTTTCATATCTATATTTAGTATCCGCCTTCAGATTGTCTTATAACAGGCAAGGGCCTTCTTTTCCAAAATCTGCTTGTCCCCTTTAGATGTTTATGTTTGAAGCTATGTATACCTACAACAGGGATGAAGCCAAAAAGTTGGTTTCTGGTTGAGAATATGTTCTGGCATAATTTGCTCCGGCTTCAAGTGGGGCCTCCTGCTAGTGGACAGTGGGTTTATGGTTCCCAACAATAGTTGAGGTGCGCGTAAGCTAGCCCGGACACTTAGTCATCAAAAAAATGGCCTGACATAAGCGTCATAGAAAAAGACAAATAGGAGGATCTATAATTCAATACCATTCATTTCTTCTTACTGATTTCAATGGTTTATCCAATTTTTGAGCTATATCATAGAAGGATCTTAGATCATAAGTGATTATACATCTTTGTTAAAGGTGCTTTATTGTTTGTATTCTTGACAGAAATTTAAAAAAAAAAATCTCTCCCTATGGTTTCTTTGTGAAATAATTGCGCGTGACATTATCTCTAAATCAAATATATTAAATGGACGCTATCAGGTAATATGTAAATAGCTTCATTATATTTGTATACATTACAGAAGTACTGATGACATAGAGGACCAATAGAAGACTGGTACAAAACTTTGGGGAGACTCTCAATATTCACGGTAAAAGTATTCCTAAATTAAAGAGCTAACGAATTTTGGAAACCTTGGGGGTAAGGGGGGGTACTCACCCCCTACTAGCTGTGTGACCTGTTCGCTCTCTTCATTAGACTGGTTCTGTGTGAATATCAAAATAAAACAAATCAGTGATTCCAACAATGAAATTTGCATCATATTGTTGTAGTCAACAATACATCAATCCATGATCCATCAAGCAAACTGGGAAGCAAACCAAACCAAACCGAGCCTCAAGTTCCAATCAATTGGGGTTGACTACATGAATTCTTTTTTCTATTGAACTCTGTCGAGGTGGGAAGCATTATAAACGATTCAAGAATTTGTATTTTAACCCTGTTTTAAATCTTTTCTTTTTTGCAGCATTGCGAAGAGGTTGGAGTCGATGAATACAGTGATTTCATCCATCTGGTGGGTGTTTGGATTCTATTGGATTGTTTTAGGTGGGCAAGCACTTCTGCAAGATTCTCCCCGTCTTTATTGGTAAGAGCCATGTGCTTAGATTTTGAAGGACCCATTACAAGTCAACATATTTAACTAATATGTATCTCAATGTGTTTTTTTTAATGTTGAATGACCATATTATTCAAGTTTTCCCAAGAAAAAAATTTATTCGGGATATGAATTGTGCACATATAAGAGAGAAGTTATGACGACCCGGTTCCACAATCACCTCCATTAACAAAGTGTTAACTAAGAGACTACAATCTGCCTTTAATTCAAAGCCTTAGAAAAATATTGTTTACATTTCTCTGAGAATAAATAAAACAACTTAGGCCTAAACTTCAAATCCCATCTCGTGCTACCACTCTCGCATCAGTAGCCAACTTGCAACATAAACCCCCAGAAAGTATACAATACGACAAGAATAGATATGTTTGACAATAAACGAGACCAACCAATTAACGACACGGAGTCAACAACAATTCACATAATACGACCTCATATCAAGTCCTCCTCAGTAAATGACCAGTGACTGGCCTCACCTGCCACACCCAACCTATTATGAGGCTTCTCGGGCCATTAGCATAGTAGGCAAATTCACTCGGTCACATACTAAACAGTTCCACGGCACCCAGCCCCAATATATTTCACATAACTCGACTCCTGCAATGAATTCAGATGATTCAATAAATAGCACAGGGTATTCAAAAGGAATGCAAAACGGGACCACATAAAAAATACTACGGAGATTTAGAGCATATTATATACTTCCTGGCTTGGGAACCTTAATCTACCATAGGCCTTCGATTCCAATTCTCACGTACTCAGCTGCTTCCCCTGTTCGGCCTTCTCTGTTTCTATCCCCCAGAACTTCAATCAAACCATCTTCTTTGTATAAAGAAGAACGACACCAAGAAGAATTCTTGCATGGACACATGTCCATAAACTAACCTACTTTGTCTCTTATTAGATCCATTTCCAGCCTACACGTTGCCACACACATGCACATTTACTGCCAGTTTGAAATTTATCTTTATCTCAATGAAAGTATTCCAATCAAAGTAATTTGATTCCACTAAAATATAGAATGCATTTTCATGGGTGTTACAGAAGTAAAAAACTCTAAGCCAATATAATTGTCTGCCCAATCTGTTTTTCTTCTTTCTTTTCTTTTTTGCTGATGCTTCCTGGTTGCTTTAGAGGTTATAAGAGGAGATCACTCTCCTAGAGGATCTAGAGAGTATCACTGTATCACATGAGGATCCTGGTTCCTCCTCCCTGGGGGCCTTCTGTAATCATATCCCTCTGCACACAAGCACTAATCTGGATGGTGATGAATTTGTTTGAAGGACTTTGTTGCAGATTTCCATGGTTTATCGTTTCTCCTTTGGTCCTTGTTTCGGTACCACATAGAGAATTCCACAAATGAGACTCATCGCCCATAAGTATAGGGTTTAGGAGGCGTATGGGTATCCAATTAAGTCTTCATACCATTGTATTGTTTTGTTCAATCCAATATGTTTGTGTTAACCTGTTCAGTTTGCTTTATCTTACTTGCACATTTTACATAATACTATATTTTAGGGGTTATCACTATGTGGTGTGGTATTGGTGTATATTGTTAAAATGCTAAATGGTAAGCTGCAATCCAAATTATACATACTACTTATAAGCAAGTCATTCAGATGAATTTACAATGGTCGTGATTCTGAGTATCGTTTTGCTTTTCCTACTTTTATATGACTAACAAGCATATGCTTTTCAACCAAACTGCAGGTTAGCAGTGGTTTTTCTGGCCTTCGACGTGTTCTTTATGGTCTTTTGCATTGTGATGGCTTGCGTTGTCTTCTTCGCTCTTTTTTGCTGCTTTCCAGTTTTGGCAACAATTGCCTATGCAATGAGAATTGCGGAAGGAGCATCTGAACATGATATCAGGACTCTTCCAAAGTTCAAGTATCGCTGGGCTAATTCTTTGAGGACACCTGGAAATAGTAGGATGCAAGAACCTGTTGAATTAACCATGGAGTCAGGAGGGAGTGATTCCACACCTGAACTTCCTCTTCATTCAGAGGATTCTGTAAGCATCTAATAGCCCTTCATTTTTTCCTTCCTTGCAGAACTGTTATACTCAAATGATCTTTATAATCATGCCAATCTTCCACTGTCTCCATTGTCAGTATTCATCCGAAGTAGTTTATTTTTCCTGCTTGTTTGAATTTGTACTTTGTGCTTCATGTCTTTCTATTTAAAGTTTTTCATAGAGGAAGTTGATAGACATACCAGTGGTGCTATTAGGAGGCTCATGACAAAAGCTACTGAAATTTTGTTCGGTACATATCTACAACTGATGAGGCCCCATTTTGGAAATTTTCCCCACCTCATGGTGTGACATCTTTTTAGTCCATTTTTAAAAGTGTTAAGATAAGAATACTGTACTTTGGTAGGTGGGTGGAGGTTTGAACTCCCAATCTTTCGCTTGGAAGAGTGGAATGGGTTGGTATCAAGGAATATCCATTCTACCTTTTACCATTCCGTGACCTGAACTTCTGGCAAACTAGTACTCAACTTAGCTTTCTAAGTTCATGTTGATATACATCGTGTGGTTTTTACTCTACTTGTGGAGGATGAATAGCCCATTATGTCCTTGTCGTGCATTTAATTGGTAGTATATGATTTTTATCACTATAAGTTGCGTTTGCGTTTTCCTCGAAAAAATTCTATATGATTTTCTCCCCCACATATTATGCTCCTCTAAGCAAAGGAGAATCAACTGAACATTGGATTAAGTAACTCATAGTTAAAAATGGTTGTCTTTTGCTTTTGTAGGAGTGCTGCATATGCCTTCACCAGTATGTAGATGGAGCAGAGCTGTGTGCCCTTCCCTGCAGACACCATTTTCACGTTGGATGCATCAGTAAATGGCTCCGAATAAATGCTACCTGCCCTCTATGCAAATTCAATATCCTCAGGGGGGATAACTTAGTCTGATCCAACTCCTCCTTCTGGGGTTTCAACTCTCATTTATTATATCCATATAGGGAGAAAAAAGCAGAGGGAAATAGAGATCAAGATCTTGCTGAACTGTCCATAAAGGATGGGAGAGAATTTCTTGGTATCAAATTCAGGGGTCCAGCTTAATGTAATTGTATATGTGGATTTTTCATCTCTTTTTGAATTTGGCCTTTTCCCCTTCTGTGCATAGAGTTTTTATCTTTTTTTCTTTAGCCGACTCTTGAATTGTTCCGCTTTGGTATCCCTAGTCACTGATTTCATGTTTCTCCAGCTTGTTTGATTCCACAATTCCCGGTTTTGTTCTGTGTCTTGTACAAGCTTACTGTTTTCTAGTTTTGGTGGAACCTTCAAACATAAGTGTGCCGTTCGGGAAACTTAGGTTATGTCGGGATCTCGAGATAAGAAGTCAATAGAAAATGATAGTGCTTCAAAGAACAAAAGATAAGGAAAACCTTGTCTGGTAGTCCAGTGGTTCAAGGCCGTCATTAAGATTAGCCCTAAATGGAAAGGTATTGTGTATGACTTCAATCGCATGGTGCACGTGTCTTGCAGGTGGATCACGCGCACCTTGGTTGAGAAAACCAGGATAGTCCTTGCACAGGTGGGTTCCAGGTTCCACATTACAAAGGGAGAAAAGACACGGAGGGAGGGATGAGAAAAAACACAAAACAAAGGCCAATGACTTGTCAACTGGTAGTAAATAAAAGCAAACAGAACGTCCACTCTAAGAGGGAGGGAAGCCATATTTTTCCAGGACTGAGGTGCTCAAATTGAGTATTTGTTTTCTCCTACCCAGAATGTCTGAGTCTGAATCTTACATCACGTGTTAGTCACTAGCTGGTAAAACAGAACATCCACATAAGACATTACCTGATTACTGACAGCAAAATTTCGAATACCAGCCATGGACTTTTGAAATTTAGCATTCGTAAAGTTGGAAAATGAAAATTGGAGGTAATAGTAGGTACGAAAATATATATATATATTTTTTTCTTTCTATCTTGGATTGCAAGTAACTTTTTCTACACTTGTAATCAGGGTCGGCCCAAGGGTTTTTAGTGCCCAATGCCTAATATAAAAAAAAGTATGCCCTTAAAAAGTTAATACTTAACAATTTTTACATCAACCATCACAATACGAGAAAACCAAACAAATATAAAGTTCTATTAATCATTAAATACGAACACAAACCCAAGTAGTAAAAATATTTCATTCTATTGGGCTAACTCATTACCTCCAATTGGACATTTTTTTTCTATTGGACTTAAAAAGACTCCTACTCAAACACATGTAGTAAAAATATTAGAGTGCCCCTAAAATTTGGGATTTTTGGGATGCCCAGGCCTCTTGGGCCTTGGGGGTGGGCCGGCTCTGCTTGTAATGTGCTCCACTTGTGTCTAGGGGATGAAGATGTGTCCCCCCCAAGTGAATAAAGTGTATTTGGCTCTACACAATAACAAATTTATTGGATGCGTTCAGACAAGTTTCATCAAGAGTCGGTATGACACAGATAAGCTACCGTCTGAGGAGTGTTTGTGCTTCTCAAACACAGAGACAAGCCACCACATGAAGATTTTCTCCAAAATCCTCGGATACAGTGGACACTACAGCTGTATTTGGATTTATGGAGGGAAAAAAAGGGAGTAAGGAATTCTACTTCATTTTGTCTAACAATGTGATGAAGTCGAATCTCTCCCTCCATAAATCCCCGCACAAATCCAAAGATCCAAACACAGCCTAAAGGTATACTAAATGAGTAATCTAAACTCTGTGCTGCAACATGTCTACCCGCCATCCCTTCAAAGGAATGTGCAGGGTCCAAATCCAGAAGTGACATGAGTTTTGGGGTAAAGGAACACAGTCAGAGGTCTAGACATTGGGAAAAATAGATGAAAGTGAGAATGGTCATGTGTGGCTTTGAACCAAAAAGACCACTGCAGCACAAATGGTATAAACAGCTTTAAAACCATACCTTCTTCCATGTTCGAGTTGCAGGCAAAATGCTGTAATGTCTAACAAGAGGAGAAATCAACTTGCAAAACTATACCATCTAGATTCATATGAAACACTATAATTGACACAACAAATTTAACTGAGAGATTCGATTCCCGCAAACAAAACCATAAACCTGAAATGCATACTGATTCAATCTTTCAAAAACAGCTTCAATCGACAGATCGAAAAACCTGGACTAGAAAATTGAGGTCAAGGTTATACATTTTTGTTCTTCTTCATCTTTGAAGGTGGCCATCGGCCCTTCTTCCTCAAGCGGCGCTTCATAACAAGTCTCTTTCTTCGAAGCCTAATCTTCTTAGCCAACTTCATCCTCAACCTCTGTTCAAGCAGTAATTGCTGCTTGGACTCCAAAGGAAGATCTTCAACTGGTATATCAGTCTTTTCACCTTCTGATGGAGGAGGCTCAACACCATCTGGGCCTGTCCCATCGGCCTCGGAGGATGCCTTTACAATCAATGCACCTCTTTCTTTGATGATAGAGGACGTCTTAATCTGAAGTCCGCAGACTGACTTTGGGTGCAAACCGGTGAAGTTCTTGCGCAACCTGTAGACTAAAAGAAAGTAACAAAATTCACATGTTCTTTATGAGTCAAATGACAGATTCGAAAGAGGGGCTGATAAAGATTCTCCAACAGCAAACCAATACATTGGTTGGACGGTTAAACACAATACAAGAAGGATGCATGTACGAAAATGGAAGGAGATCACCTGTTTGAAAGAATGCCGGAATGATAGAGTATGACACACCAAAACCCAAGAAAAATTCAACAAGTCAAAACCAAATACCCCAGTATACATGGTGAGTACAAGATGAACTCCCAAGGAGTAAATACTACAGTTACATATAGTGGAAAACTATGTAGCACGGACACGGACACGGACACGACACGACACCGACACCGACACCCCGACACGTAAATTTTCAGAAAATGGGGGACACGACACGTTTGGGGACACGTCTATATATATGTATATGTATATGTATATATATATCAAGAATAAAAAAAATTCAAATAAGATAAAAGTTAATAATATTATATCCAGATAGCCTTGTTTTCACCTTTGCAGTACATTGTTTTCCAAGTCATTACATCTATTATCTATACCTTGCAACAAAAAGTGTCCCAAAAGTGTCTGTCAAAAGTATCTGGAAAGTGTCCCCGAAGTGTCCGAAAGTGTCTGGAAGGTATCGGACTCCAAATATTGCCCAAAATAACAAGACACTTATGGAGAAGTGTCCGACACGTGTCGGCCGCGTGTCCGGTGAGTGTCAGTGTCCGACACCGGTACGTCACACCTATTGGAGTGTCGGTGCTACATAGGTGGAAAATGATTGACAAATTCAAATGCGGTTAAAAACAACAGATAAATTACATTTACATGTTAACAAACACCCACATGGGCAAAACCATAACACACCAACAAATTTATCTTGCAATCCTATCAAAGCACAATGCAGAAAACAAACAGTTAATGAATGAGAATTAAGTGGGTTGTAGAAGGGGGATGAGTGGGAATAACAGCCAATCAGTTTGCTAAATAGAAAAGGGAATTCAAGACAGGGAGAACCTAGATTTCATCAAGAACAGTTAACCCGCAAATCTCACCAACTGAATGTAAGAAATTAGCTTGCGCCCACATACAAAAATGAAAGAAAAGATCCAAGATTTTGAACAAGATGTGTATGTATATATAAGTATGCACATGGGTAAAGACAGAAACACTCAAAAGAAGAATGTTATAGGCAATGGGAGAGAGAGAGAGAGGGGGGGGGGGGAGGGAGGGAGGGAGGGAGAGATTTCTTACATGGGTATGCTGATACGTGTGACGATGATAGGGAAGAAGAAAGAAAGGCTATGGAGGGGTAGGTTGTGGTTCTACTGAAGACGAAAAGAGCCATATCTGCCCAACTCAAGAAATGGAGTTGGAATTCTGGATAAGACTATCAAAAAATTGGGGAAATATTATACAGTACTATGTAGGAGAGGAAAGAGACGTGATAATCTCACAGGAGTGCTACCGGATGTTATGTGAAAGCCCAATCATTTTGTTTTTCTGGTAAATCAGAAATATTTGTTTCTTTTAAAAAAAAAATTTAATTCAGAAATATTTGGTTTTTTTTTACAAGAAATATTTGTTCAAGATAAAAGAAAATTACTGAGTTTTTACAACTTCCAAAAAAACGAAGGAAGAAACAAATAAGGGCGTGTCTTAATTGTCCCAAAGCTACATTTTAGAGGATTTTTTTTTTGGTTATATATAGGTATAGTTGTTTTCAGTAATAACTCAAACAATCAATTAAATGTTTTTTTTAAAAAAATTTAGAAAATAAATAGGCATCCTATTTATCAGACTTATTTTGGTATCCATCTAGTGAGTTTGAATATTTATGTTCTCATCAGGGCCAGCTTTGAGCTAAGCAGGATGTGGCCGCCGACTTAAACCTCCGAACTTTGGCTCAAAATTAGGGCCCTAGATAGGTATAGTAAGGTATGTAATATATATTCAAACGGGACGGTTCTAGGGACATTTAAAAAAACATCTAAAAAAACACTCCAAATCTCAATCTCATAGTTTCCGATCAAATTTTGATGATCTGAGCCGCTCAATGTGTGCAGAATATGATTTTAAGGGTACACGCGAGAAATCGACAAAAAAAATTACCGGGAAGTGCTTGTTTTGAGCAGTTTTTAATTGAACCGTTCAATAAAAAACTGTTCGGAACTGTTCGGATCAAGCCCTTCCCGATCATTTTTTTTGCTGATTTCTCACGGGTACCCTTAAAATCACGTTCTGATCACATTGAGCGGCTCGGATCATTAAAATTTGATCGGGAATTATGAAGTGTTTTTTTAGATGTTTTTATAGATGTCCCCGGAACCGCCCCGATATTCAAATATTCAATATAGCACTTATATAATAGATGAGCTATCTCCGAGTGAAAAATGCTTAGTTGTGCTATCTAATAGATACATGGTTCAAGTCCTAGAGGCCTCTCTTTTCCTTCCTTATGAGAATTTTTTTTTTCCCCTTGCAATTTCGTCTTAAGCCCCGAAAATCTTAGAACCGGCCCTGGTTCTCATCCTCAAAATACATTGGTGCCCCATTATACCTCTATCAATATATTATATAGATATTGTCTATAATATAAGATACGTAGATATACATGTATATAGCGCTAATTTACATATATATAGCACTAATTTGGGGGATTTGGTTGAGGAGATAAATTAGGAAGATTAAGAGAGAGAAAAGGTGAAATCGGTACTCCTATTATTTAAATTCAGGATGACAACATAAGTTTTCAAACCTACTAGAATTAGGATTTAAGTATCTATATAGGATCGGACCCATAGTAATCTTAATTCAATTTATTTTTTTGGTTCAAAAGACTTTTTTTAGCCGATCATGAAAGAAAAATATACTTAGCATCTTATTTTTCAAAATTCTTTCACGTATAGCATGGCCGGTTTGAACCTCGGGATGAGCTAGTTTGGAAAGGGTCTTGTGGGGAGGTTGAGTTAAGAGCGTTTACGGATGCATGAGATGTACGGCTTGGGAAGGATTTCTTAGGTGGAGGAGCTTTTTCTTTCCCAATGAGTCCCAATTTGATCCCTTCTTCAATCTGCAGTCCAGTAGCATGTAGGCGCTTGAAATCTGTGATAGCTTGTGTGTAAATATGCTTGAGATATTTGGATTGTAGATTCTTGACAACTATCCTCATTTGATCTTCCTTAGAGGGACGATTCTTCATCTTGGCAGCTTTTTCTCTCCATCTGGCCACAAAGGTAACGAAGTCTTCGTTTGACTCTTGCTTAGTCATTTTCAAATCTCGAGTGGTTAGCTCAACTTGGACATTGTATGCATACTGTTTGATAAAAGCATTTGCGATTTCTGGCCAAGTATGATAATGCTCAAACTCCAGAGTAAGAAACCAATCGAGAGCACTTCCAGTGAGAGTTCTTTGAAACAACTGAGCAATGAGCTCGTCATTCAAGCCCATTGGCTTCAAGGTGTTGATGATATGGCGGACATGGCTGGTGGGGTTGCCAGTTCCATTGAACTTTTCGATGTTTGGCATTTTAAACTTCTCAGGCAGTTGAGAGTCTGGAAAAAGGCAAAGTCCTTCAAAGTCCAGAACTTGGTCTCCCTGTGAGCGAGCCAGGGCATGCTTGATCTCTTTGACTTGCCTGGCTAACTCGGGATTTTCTGCTCTATTCTCATTTGCCATCGATCTTTCCTCATCTTCAGCATCTCTTGCTGCTTTCTCTGCTAGCAAAGTAGTGACTTGAGCTTGGAGGTCGGCGATCGTGGCGTCGTTTTCTGCCATGGGAGTGGGAGGATTGCTCGATGAAGCTTGGAATTTGGTAGATGATCGAGTTTGCTGATAAGATGACCGCGTAGTCCCTAGAAGTGATTGGGACCGTTGCGGTGAAGGTGTTTTGACAGGCGAGGGTGACAGACGAGATGGTTGCAGAGACCTCTGTTTGGCGTGGCTTCGGGTGTTGTAAGAGTATAAAATTGGCTGTGGTTGCTTTCTTGGTTTACCTATTGTGCCTGCTTAAAAGGTAAAATACCTGTGAGTCAATACTTGGCTGTATAGGGTTAGGATTTCGGCCGAAAATCCTAACCCTTCTGCACAGAAAGAGATGTTACAATAACAAATGATACAGGGTGTGAGGAAGAACTTGAAGATGAAATGCAAGAAAATTCCTTAACCTGTGGTCTCCTGTCTTAGTTTGATAGGTTCTATGGCTTTCTAACACATGTAAGGTTTGGATAGTCTCAAGGGTGCTCTGTTGTCAAAGGGCACTAGTCCTTCCGTCGGCCCATCATAGGCGGCGATTGGGTGGTTTCCTTTTTGATATACCACTAGGTACAAGTGACTATAGAGTTTGCTGGAACCCCTAACATGGCCTGTGACATGACGGGGTATTATGTGAACTCAACGAGGTTACCTGCTCAATGCATTTGATAAATGAATCAAATAAAGCATGTATTAGTCCTATGTCGAACTTTCTGGTCATGGCTCTCAAGTCCCCAGCAGAGTCGTCAAAAACTGTAGACACCTACCTGAAGCGGGGCATCGCCATACAGATTGATCGTTGCTGTTTGATTGGTTGTTTGCTTCATAAACCAAGATCGCGAATATTTCCATGGCTAGAAACATCGCCACGTGATAACAGTTTTTATTAAAACAAAGTCGCCACCTAGTTTAAGAAAACTAGGAAAAACAGATAAGATATTCTGGGCATGGGAGCCAAAGGTACAATGAGAGGAAGGTATTAGGCACCCCTCTCTGCCCAGTCGTGAGACTGACCCATAATTGTTCAACATCAGATCAAAACATGCATCATTTAATTCTAACACGTAGTCTGTTTATTTAGCCTTTAAGCAGTTAATGGTGAGTCGAGACTGTAATTGAAAGCATGCACAGAAAAGCAGAATAAAACAGCTCTGTTCCAGGGGGTGGATTCCGCGGCCGGTGAATAGATTTCATGGCCAAGGAATCCTCCTGGTTCAATGTACCGGCCGAGGGATTGAAGCCCTGGCCGATGTTCTTCCTCACACCAAACTAAATAGTTAACAGATAATCAAAACGTTACGATTAAGGGTATGAACAGAAAATAAATCAAACCAGAGGCCCCTGGGCCTCACCACCTTGATCTTTCAGTAGCTTGATTGCTTCGGATTGAGGGTGATTGACTGATTGCTTCTTGAAACCCTAGAGTTAGGGTTTGATCGTCGGATTAGCGGCTGCCTTCGGAAGGTTAGGGCTTTTGTAGAGGGGATATGAGAGTGTCTATTGACAGGGTTTCGTGGCTGTAGAGAATGAATTGTGTATCTAATTTTAGAGCCGAAGGCCCCTTTATATAGGCATGGGGGTGACACACTCCATCTAATCACAACACACGATTGGAATTGGAATTGCAATGCAATACAAACTCTTCATGGCAATCCCTAAACGTGGCCCGAACCCATCGGAAAAAGGCTGCGAGGGTTTTGTGAACGGATCAAACGATTGACAGAACGTTCCAGAATCTGGAAAATAGACGATCTGGCGGCCGAAGGAATGATATTGCGGCCGAGGGATAGTGTAACGCCCCTAATTTTGGGAACGTTAAATAGATAATTTCATTGAAAATCTAAATAGAGTCTGGCTCATTATTACATCATAATTCTCACAAGAGTACTTTTATTCAACAAAATGAGGGGAAACTAGGGTTCCTATCTACTACTCCGCCTGCTCCTCCATCCTAGCTAGCTCCTCGGCTCCGAAAGCCTCCAAGGTGTATAGCTCACCCTGTTCATCTACAAATTCTAACACATTATACCAGCGTCGCCCCCAGTATAATATGTCAAGGTCACCAAAAGGTAATACCATGAGCTACAGGAGCTCAATAGGATAATCCATACCACTAACCTTTAATTTATAAACAATAGATCATACAGATAACGATTCCCACATAGTACATGCTTATTTAACAAAACAATTAACAATGACACATCCACATTCACTATTTACTAACGTTGGTGTCCATAATTTTCTGAGTTTCTCCTAAGCGATTTCTCGTAAACGGTGTCACTATATTTCACCTTTCATTTGCCAAATCAACATTTCCAAAATCGTTATTTACACACCCAACCTCGGTTCCGGTCTCTCGAGTATCCTCACAATGGTTCCGCCGCACCAGGTTCCCATTGGCACACAAAACTTTGCATTGGCTCCTCTCCGCGGATAACCAAGCCACATACCCAACCTCAGTTCCGCCGTTCCGGTCTCCCAAGCATCCTCACAATGGTTCCGCCGCACCGGATTTTCATTGGCACACACACACATACACCACACAATGGGCAAGTCCGGCCACATTGCGGTTTTCCAAACACTTTCCTTTTTCCAAAACACACATCTTCCTTAACCACACCCTAGGTGACATGTTTCTAACTTTCTCGATTCTCGTGTTTCGTTCTCATGCATAGACTCTGCGGTAGGACTTCTTATGAAAAAATCATAAATCATTCATTGTAATCTTGAAACTAAACTAGCAAGATCATCCAACTCTATAGTACTAATCATGCTCAAATCATCACTTAAAGTATAACGCCACATGTACGGACGCTTTTGGAGTGGATACCACTTATGCTTAATCACACATCAAGACAAATAATCCTAGTAATCATGTATACATGCTCATAATCATCCTTAAGATCAAAATACTAATACTTCTAATCAAGCTATTATTTTCCTTCATTTTGAAATCCGTTGTTCTTCTTTCTGAGAAGTTCAAAACAGCATTTGTTTAATAAAGGTCAATTTATCAACATGTTCGTACTTCCTTTCAAAATAAAAACAAGTATACTAGCTATTTTTCTTTCATGCATTTTAAACGTACAAGTATATACAATTTTTATACTAGAGATGGTGAGTAAAGGTATTCTACGTATACTTAGGATTAGAGAGTAAGGACATTCTACATGCATCACAAACAATACACATTTCTATTTATACTTAGGGTAGGGATAAGATTATTCTACCGTTCTTCTTGGCGGTAGGGCGGCTACGGAAAGTACGTCGGTGATCGGGCGGAGTAACTTTCTACAGAATACTTATGGTAGCTTCGAAAGAGAAAGGTTTCTCTCAAAACTAGATCTTGACTAAACTACTTAAGCTTTTTGGACCGAGAGGGTGGTCGAGCGGCGGTTTAGCGGCGGCCTTGGATGAGTTTCTTGAAGAACTTTAGGAAGAACTCAAGAACAAGAAGAACAAGAACAAACTTAAGAATTCTAGAGAGAGAAGTTGGAATGCTTGAAGGTATGAGTTGAATGGTGAGAATGGGGTGTTATTTATAGCAAAAATCTTGGCTCCTTCTCTCCCCTCTTGGCCGGCCCTCTCTCTCTCCAATTCTCTTATGGATTTGCTCCATTGAGTTGTCATTTCGTGCTTGAAAGCATGTCAAGACTTTCCTCCCTTGTCCTTTCTACTTTAGGCCATACCTTAGGTTATTATAAGGGATTTTTAGTCTTGTCTTGTACTTAGGAGGGCTTGCTTGTATGAAAGGGTAAAAGAAAGTCTAAATTTGGTTGTCATGTTGTACTTAGGTTGAGTGTGAGGTTGGCTAAAGAGGTGACTTGTTTGAGTGAGTCAAAACACATGCACACACTCACACTTCTTCTCTCTCTCTCGGCCTCCCCTCTCTCTCTCCCTCTCAGCTTCTCTCTCCCTCTCAAGTACTAAGTACATATATATATATAGAGAGAGAGAGAAGTACACTTCAAGGTCATGAAGTCTAGTCTATGGGCTTTCAAGCGTCAACTCCACAAAGATATGGTCAAGACTTCCCTAAATAATAATGGGCTATGAAGTACATGTACCTATAAATAAATATATTTGTGTACTTAGAAAATCTAGAAAAGTGACTTTGGTGGGAAATTTAGGTATAAATCTAGGTTTTCTATTATCCAAGGGATAAAAGTTTCTCTAATATTTATTATCCAATGGGTAGGAGATAAATGTGACAAGTATGATCTTGAAATGACTAGTCATATATATATATATATATATATATATATATAATAACTACTTTGGTCCAAATGGTTCCATTAGGGTTTGAAAGGTTCATAAGGTTCATCTAGGGTTAGGAGCATGTAACTAAGTGAAGTGAAAGTTAGGTTTCTTCAACTAGTTGGTTAAAAGCTACTATATTTGCCAAGTAGGATTTCTAGTCAAGAAATATAATTTTAAGACTTTATTTCAATTACTAGGAAAATATACTAGCGCTTTTATAAGCACACTTGTCTTTAAAAAATGACTAGATTGTCCGGTGTGATGTAATTTAATTTTATAAGTCTTAAATCTAATTTTGACGAATTATTAGAATTTAAAAAGAAATTTATAAAGCAATCCAAGAATAAATAAAGGATTTTTCGAATATTACAACGAGATTTTTATTTACTAAAAATCGGAGTTGTTACAGATAGACCTGGCGGCCGAGTGATCGATCTCTCAGGGAGATTTTCAAGCAGCAGGTTTCACGGGTGAAGAAATGATGTTGAGGCCGTGAGATCAATGTCACGGCCGACAGATGAATTCTCCTAGGATACTGTACTTCTGTCTGAAAGACTATTTGGCTCTGGATTGGATCCTCTAAGTGGCTAAAAGTTCTTACCGAAAGTCCTAAGGTTCACAGGAAGTCAATCAGCAATCACTGTATCGATCTATATCATCATCAGGATGGTCCCGGCCAAGGTGGGATTTGAAATAATCGTTAGGCCAAATTGGGGTGTCTACAGTGGGTGATTATCAGAGCAGTTAATTTCGCGTAGTTTCTTTTTCAATAACCATGGTTGCGGCGTTGGACTGCATTTTCTCTATCGATTCTGTGTGTAGTTGACTTTTTCGGCCAGCTAGTTGCATGATGTTTATTCCATGCACGCGGTGCTCTCTAGCGGAAAGTGTAAAAAAAGCCATTAAATTGGCATCAATCACACTAGATTGGCATCGGTCAGTCTCTGTGGAAAGCATCAACAATTGTGGAACTACCGTGACAGCTGGATATCGACACATTGCATGCGCGGCTCTGACTTCTGCCAGTCTAATCAATTTATTGCTGGACTTGATTCCTTCATTTGTTTTGGCTGTATATTTTGTTAACTTGTGTGCGATAGGTTTTTCTTCAGTTATATTAGAGGCACATGGTAGATTGTAATCCTTATTGATTTTAATGAATTTCTAACGTGTTCCAAAAAAATAAAAAAATGAAGGCATGATTGCACAAAGAAGGTCTAAATCCAAAAGCACCCTATATATACACATATATGGATATTTTCATTTTCCTTTCAAAACTTGGTATCATCCCCAAATCACGGTAGGTTAAGTCAGTAGGATTTTAACTTATAAATTAGTGGATTCTCTAAAATTATAGCGGATCAGTCATTGTATTTGAATGAGCGGAAATAAACTTTCTTATTCATATGTATAGGAATGACAAATTCTAAAATATTAAGCTGTCTTAAGAAAGACTAGTGCATACCCCTGCTTGCTCGTCAATTTTGTCTCTCTAACCTCTTGAAGGTCAACGCTCCATTCGCAAAATTCCAACTAAAAAATAATAATAGCTCAAGTGTATCCACCGGTTAACTTGATTTCAACACAAAATAAACTAACAATTTATAGCATGTTGATCACGCTACCAACTACTGATCACAATTGACAAAAAATCACTGTTATCACAAAAAAATACTTTTTGGCAAAAAAAAAAACCAAGCTTCAGAATGTAAAAATACATAAGCAATATCAACATCTAAAAATGTAATCTATCTCACTTATAAAAATGTAGACTTTTTAAGCTTCGAGCTCCAACCAACTCGGTATCTGACTCACTAGTTAGCCAATGCAACCTATAAAAAAACGGATGGCGCTTCAGTTCTCATCCAGTAAAAATACATAAGCAATAATGTAAAAAAATATATAATAAAAATTGAATATAATTGTCTGATTAGAAGTGTTTGGGTTTTGGATATTGTGGATTCAAAAACTTAGGGTTCAAAAAGTAGACTTTGTTGAACATGAAGAAAAGAGGAAAACTTACTTCGTCTATGGTAGATGGTCACGATCAAGAAAGGTGAGAAAAGCTGGTGAATCTTGTGAGCCCGAGCCTGAGCAATTGAAAAGCAGAAAATAAATTAAGTCGAATTACAGAGGCTGTGATAATAAAATAAATAAATAAAATCTATGACAAAAAAGAAGAATGATACCAATATTATGTTGTTGAGAATTCAATGAGAGAGAAGAGAGGAGAAGAAAAGGAGAGGAGAGGAGAGGGGGAGAGAAATGAAAAATGGGTTTTCAAATTTTGAATCTAGACAAATGATAACCCTTGGATGGATTGAATTTAAGCCCTCAAACCCTTTTGTTTAATCAAAGCCCTTCAATCTGCATGCCGCGTAGGACAATTGTGAGAAAGACATTTTGCAAAACTGTTGTGTATTGTAATATAGACTAGTGCATGCCCGTGCCTGAAGGCACGGCTCAAACGATCGACACATACAAATCAATATTGGGCTCACGTACAACATCGTGACCCTATCAAACGATTCCCACTATGTGAGACCATATTCGTTGACTTCGTTAATTTGAGTTAGCAAATAAAAAACAAATCCACAACCATTGTTGGTTATTACCTTGGGGAATGATTGTTTTGTTTCTGATTGAATACCTTAGCTTTTGATAAAAGTAGCACCTACGTTGGATCAATGAATAATGGGTGTCCAAATAAAAGAATAAATAAGTTACCGTGAGACGATTATAAGAGATAATGTACCATTAGCAATATTTTTTTTCCATTGAAATGGTAATGCTTTAATTGTTAGATCGAAGATCAAACCCAAGCTAAAGATGCACTCGTAAAGGAAAAAACGATATTAGAAATAGGGAAGCCAACACCATAAAGGAAAAAAATGGTTGTAGCTTGCCCAATAGGGGTTCCAAACCCAATATAGAAAATTTTATGTTGAAATAGCAGCCCCCAATACCTTCAAAAATTGAAGAGCTCAATGAATACTATGTCATTCAACTGACAAAACTGACTCATGTTCCGAAGCCTCTCAATTACCAGTAATTTTAATCTCCGGCCTCACTATCTCGAGCTATATTATTCAATTCCATTTATATGAGGTATTATAACAAACACTTTGGATGCAATAAAATCAGAAACATTTGCAATTCCTAAAGTCCCAATTAAAACCTAAAGCCCAATTAAAACCTAAAGCATAAAAAAATAATTCATGGAATAAAAAAACTAAAAGAAAAAATCTTATCTAGAAAGAATACATGAAATACAAAGGAAGAGAAATGTACAATTATCAGTCAAGTCCAATCCCAGGAATATGATATCGCCCAACCAAAATCAATCATCCATAACCCAAGAATAAAATGATACTGTAAAATCTTAAACAAAAAATACTCTTTGTCGAACTCACCGTTTAAAACTCCATGGGAGAGGTCAGCCCTGTCAAATGACCGAATGGAAAAGAAGAATAAAAAGAGAGGAATAGAAAGCATCTCAATTTTTTGGAAATATAAATCCCTTAGATCTCTTGAAAATTATCTAATCCCTGCCGTAAAGAGGAAATCTTCTTCCATATGGGGTTTGAATTTTGAACATCAAAACTCAAATTCAATCTCCGTCATCTAAACTGTCACGGAGGACAGTTGTGAGAGAGACATTTTGCAAAATCGTTGTGTAATGTAATATAGATTGTGTAATGTAATATAGATATAGATGAGAGAGGGGGCGGGGGGAAATGTTTAGATTTTTTGAGAATTCGAATTTTCCTTGTAGAGAAGATATGGTTAATCATTTTTATTTTATTAGAATCCTTTTTTGAAAAGGGTAGCCAACTGGGAACCAACTGTCCCCAATCACAAGACCTTTCTTATTAACGTATGATATTGGTATGAACATCATTAATTAGAATGCCCTCTACAAGTCATCATACATTTTATATTTCAATTTTGAGTTTGGATCGATAAGCATTAACAACACTCTTTTCATAGCAACTTTAAGTTACAATTTGTTCCATTTAGGCAGCCCGATAGAATTTACCTTGATATTAGAGCATCCGCAATGGTAATAATCAAAATGTGTCACGTTAACATTTGATTATCTATTTAGTTCATAATCAAACTTAACAACTTCTACCTCCACATTGGTTATTTTTGCATCCCTAACAAAAAAAACTCCCACAATACACAATGCACATTTGTCCAATCGCAAACGAGTTTCAATCACGCACCCGACCACACCAAATTATTCATCTCGATGAGACAATTCCAATGTGAGGTATTTTTGAGTTATTGAGTTTGGTTATTGAGTTTTGGTTATTGATAAAAGTTGTTAAGTTTGGTTATGGAATAAATAGAATTTGGTTATTTGCTAAAAGACTTGTAATTTTGCTTATTACAGTGTGGGGTGTTTTTTAAGCATTGTTGTTAAATTTGCTTATCTACACTCATTTGCTTATTACAATGGCCATCCACAGTGGTATAATAAAAAATCAATTATTTTTAAAGTTAACAACGTTGATGGAAAAAATGGCTCACAATGGTATAATCAAACTTAATAATATCCTTAGAAATAATCAAATTTTGGGCTTTGGATAACCAAAATTAGCAACCTTTTTAATAATCAAAATTTATGGACCCCACACCACATAAGTTAACTAGTTCTAAAATTTGTATACACGCGTGTTTCAACTGATATTTTCTTCTTCTCTTCTTCGCCTACTCTATATCTTCTTCACTTCACCCAAAAACTATATCTTTTTCTTTCACTCCAAAAGTGAAGCTCATATCTCTCGATCATCTACAGACTACAATTCAACCCATCGTCGCCAGATTAAGGTATTTTACTCTTCTTTTCCGTTTTTATTTTTTTCCCCAAAAAAAATTCATAATAAGAGGTAAGAAAATCACTGATTTTTTTTTCAAAATTAAAAGAGGGAATCGATATATTTTTGCCTAAAAAAGATGTAAATGGAGGGAAGTGAATGGCGAGAAACAGAGAGAGAGATTGTAATGGACCCAACATTGTTAAGCTTAGCGATCTCTTAAGTGAATAATTAAAAGCTGATGTGTCAACTTTTGGTTATCCTTTTTTGATTATACCACTGTGGATGACATTATCAATGTTAGGCCCCGTTTGGCTAAATAAGCCAACTGGTTTTTTTTGTTTCTTATTCAAAAAAAAATTCGTATTTGTTAGTTTTTCGTCAATTTTTTGGAGATTATTGCATCGTCATGACGAGAGGAATCTAAAAAGTAAAAAATTACGATCGAAACCTAATTTTTTTGAATAAAGATAAAAATAAGTCAATAGGCCAAATTTTTCGTCTTTTTTAAAAAAATTGATACTTAATATAATGAATGCTGCTAATGTGGTGCTTCACATCCCGCCACACTTAAAAAACCATTCTAATTAAGAGATTGGGTCCCTTGCGGTCCAGTAAGACCCTTTTTTTTGTTTTGTTTTGTTTATTTTGATGATCGGCATCATTTACTTTTAAAATTTTATTGAGAACATTAGCCAAAAACAACATTCATCTTGGAAGAAATTGATTTCGATGTAGTGTTTGTAGTGTTTTTCAAACTCTTTTTATTAATTAATAGGTTTAGAAAAAAAAGATTAATATGTTATGAAAATAAAAGGAAAATTATATTGGCACTCCAAAAATTGATGGAGACACTCCAAAAAATAAAGGAAAATAGCTTTGAAATTACACTGATTTTGGAGTGCCTGCATCATTTTTTGGAGTGCCAATATCATTTACCAAATAAAATTGTATTCAACAAACATGATGATCTCGACGAGGTCTAAGAATTGAATGAGATCATTCCTTTTCATTAATATATTCTCTCCATTCCATAATTTAACATTAGTTATGTTTATAGGAAATATCTACAAAATACTAACATACTGCCGTGCATTATCTTTTGGTAGTAATTGTTTTTACTAATATCAACAAATTCTACACAAAAATAGTTTATTTTCGGGTTTGTTTGGTACCTATGAAAAGAAAGGAAATGAATGGAATATAAAAAAAATCCTCTTCCCTTGTTTGTTTTAAGAGGGAAAAAAAAATAATCAAACAAAGATTTATGAACAACATAATATTCCTATAAACTTTCCTTCTTACAGTAGTATTTTCGTTCTTTTCCATAGGGAGACTCTCGAACAGGGCGTTAAGTTCCTGACTGAAAATAGAGATCAATTTTGTTCACCCTCGCGAGGGTATGCTCATTCCGTGTTTCACTACCATAATTAGAACCGTTCATGTTGTCTAAATTCATTTGTTAGGAGACTATGCAAAAATTTATCTTAATAGGAGATTGGTAAGAGTTTGATCTAAAAGTTTAACTTTTCAGTCAAGGATTTTAAAGAAAATAAATAAACTTCTAGATGAAACATTTATCAATATTCGATTGAATTGAATTTTGTCAGAGTATCTAAGAAAATGTACCTGCAAAAACTGAACGATTTTGATTAGAAAAATGAGACATGAAATAAGCATATTCTCACTAAGGGTGAACGAAATTGCTCTCCCGAAAATAAGACAATATTTTTAGGAGCCCGTAAATAGCCCCATGGGATAAAGTCAATTACCACGTGCACACCACAGATGTACAGACCATGACACCTGACAGGTTGCAAAACTACCCCATTGTTTTCTATTTTACCAGATCTCACTCCATCTCCCACCCCACCCCACCCCACCCCACCACTGCTCTGTTTCTACTCGAATCTCCCATCCCCATCCATCATCTTCCCACCATCCTAGGGTTTCTCTCTCTCTCTCTCTCTCTCTCTCTCTCTCGTATCCATTCCAATCCACATCCACTTTCCATTCTCTAACTCTCAAAGGTACACTACGTCTTCTGATTTTATCTTTTAAGTTTTTTTATGCATTAGGGAAAAATGTAGTTCAATTTTCAGATTTTGCATGTATGTTCGTAGAGACCTTTGTTACAATGGGTCTGATGCAAATTTTGAGATTTTCTCAGTTTACTGCGGATTCAAAGGAATTTAGTAAGATATGGTAATGGAACTTTGATATGATCGAAATCAATTTCTTGCACTATGAAATACAGTGTTTTTAATATTCTATTTCTTTCCCATGTTTATCTTGCTTATCAGCAAACAAACTCTTTATGGTTTTGCTGATAAACTAGAAAAGCCCCCTCAGATTTGCTGCAAATTACTATGCTTTTTTCCTTCAGATTGGTCAGCTCGGAAAACTGCCATTAACCAGCCGAAGTTTTGTTTAGTCTTTTTTATAGATTGGTGTAATCCCCATGTAAATTGGTGTAAATCCTGTTGAAAATGCAAGTTGGTGTAAACCTGATGTACAAAACCTTGTTAACTACCATAAGAAATCATAATTTACAAAGGAAAGTATATCGTGTCAAATTTTGCTGCAAAAAAAGTCCTTTGGAAGGAAGATATAATCTTAGTCTTACTTAACTCTCTTTTACTCTCATCACTGACCATCACTATCCTATACTGTGGCAGCTGCTTGGAATTGTGTCCAGGGTAGTCATTAAGAAACCTAAATTCTAATAGATTTATTAAAACATTTGTAAATAAAAGAAAACTCTAATATACTGGAACTATTGTTATCTATCTATCTATTCTATCTATAAAGGGAGAGCACCAGTTGGTAGGGTCCATGTGGACTCCCATTTGAGGCTGGCTCACCAATTACAATTGCTCACATGTTACAACTGCTGTAAATTAGTGGAATTGTTGAGGACAAATCCGTAAATCTGTCTATGCCATTTGTCTTAGTCCAACCCCCACATTCAGTAGTAGCAGTTACTTTTTTTGGTTGGCAGTCCCCTTCCTTGCAAATAGATAGATCATAGATACACTTACAATTGGTGTTTTGGGTAAAATTTCTATTTTTAGTTTTCAGTTGGTTTTTATGGTTTCATTGTTTTTTTGCTTTTTTCTTTATTGGTAATTATCGTTTTATTGTTCTTCTGCTGGCTTCATTTTAAGCCTGAGGGAATTTTTCTTGAAATTGCGTGTGCACCGACACTAGTTAAGATAACGACAAAACAGACATTCGTATACAAAAAATCCCAATTGCCCACGATGAGTTTTCAAGCCACTGTTTTGAATCATTGCTGCCTTGACCAAACAATGGAACTGTTAAGCGGATTGGGTTAGATTAGTGGAAAATGCCCCATGATGTGAGAGGATGGTTTGGGCTTTGGACTACGAATACAGTATGTAATACTTTGGGTTGAAATTATGTTGGGTATGGAGTGGTTAAGTAGATTGTAGGTTAAGAACTTAGAACTTAAGACATTAAGATGGGCAGTCATTTGTTTCTAGGATTGTTTATTTGTATTTAGTCCTTGTTTACTTATTTTTCTAGCTTTTTGTTTTGTTCACTTCAGGGTAGAAACGTCATTGATCCTATACCCCTTGTTACGCTGTAGTATTCCAACTTTCGTGTCCTTTCCTATGTTGTTTTGGCAAAAGATACCTCAAGGAAAAGGGAAAGAATACTGGTTAGTATCAGAATATGATTTGGGTGTACACAACACCTTAGATGCTGTTTGCTGCTGCCAGCTTTGACGTTCCCTCTAACAACCCGGAGCCCTGCACTCCATAAAACAAATATCTCCAAAATTATATCGAATAATCGGTACCCAGCAACAATTAGTTAAGGGAATTAAGATAAGTTTGACTAGACTGTTTGCATTGTGATCTTCAGGTTACCTCACCAAACTTTTAATGTTCATCTCCCAAGCAATATACATCCATTTAATGTCTTATTGAAACTGCATTGTTGCACCATTTTGTCCGGAAAGCAACCCCTGTGATTCTGTGAAGCATACTTTCTTGAAGGTATGGTTCCAGGATTACTTAGAATGCTGACATATAAATTAGCGTAGGTGATAGACTGTTGTGGAAGGGGACAGTCTGATTCACTTGATATTGTGGATTTTCTGGATCGGAAAGTGGAGCAGTTTTGTTGTTTTAAATTAAACATCAATCGAACAACAGTAACTTAGCAATTTAGTGTGTTGAGGAGAAGCACAAAGAGTACAAGTAAAAGGGAAAATGGAGGAATGCTTCACCCTAGCAAGTGTACAGTTGATCCACACCAACCCAAAATGAAAAGTTTTGTAGCTCAAAATCATACTAAGAAGTAAGAAGGCTCCTTGCAGGTATATAGATTTCTGATATTTCTCTACCAGAACCAAGACTGCTAATGTGAGTTTTTTAATATTCAAGGCATACTAACGACTTTGAAAGAGAAGGTCGATCTAAGAAAGACTCCAAAAGAGAACTTTATAACATCAATTCGGTAACATGACCCGCAGGATGTAAGTACAGTCCTTGTGCGATGATTTAAAAGATTAGGGACAGATTGTCAACCCATGCCATGTTATATATATTGTGAACTTATTCGTAGATTCCATGGTTGTCTCACTTATCTGTGGTACATACTCAGAATTTTGAACTCAACACATTTCCGTGTTTTCTCACTTTGGAAATTTCTCGATGTGGAGATGAACCGTCAGTGCTATGATATCAACTATTTGTTCTGTTGTGTAACACTTTTACTGAACGATATTCTGAATATGTTTTTGCTGTGAGATGTGACGCATTTTTTTTTTAAATTTCAGCCATTATGTGGAGATAACAGTCCTTGACAAGGATTTCAAGGGAACAAGGTCTGGAGTTAGAGTGAGAAAGTTCCAGAGTAAGGATGTCTAGTAGCAGAACCCATTGGTGCTACACGTGTAGGCAACCGGTTAGTCTCCGCGGACGAAACATAGTTTGTGCCAATTGTCGTGGAGGATTTGTTCAAGAACTTGATGATGTCCTTAGTGTGAATCAGCTGTCCCTAGATTCTAGCCATGAAGAAGTTGAAAATCATGACCAAAGGCCAGGATTTATGGATGCTTTCGTGAATTTCATGAGAGATCGAATAGTGGGAATAAACCACAATGGTGGTACAAGAGGGAGGTTGGATTCACACCCTGAACATACCAGTTTTGCCCCCTGGTTGCTTTTCAGTGGCCAGGTGTCTGCAGACAGTGGGCTTGAAGAGCTTTTTAATCAGGCTGTCGGAGTTAGGCGGGGAAATGGCGGAGACTATTTTGTGGGTCCCGGGCTGGAAGAATTCATCGAGCAGCTTGCAAGAGATCGAAGTGGCCCTGCCCCCGCCCCCAAAGCTTCGATCGATGCGATCCCAACCGTTAAAATTTCTCAGAAGCATCTTCGATCCGACGCGCACTGTGCCGTTTGTAAAGAGAAATTTGAGTTGGGGTCCCACGCAAGGAAACTACCGTGTAAACATATATACCATTCAGATTGTATTGTTCCATGGCTAGTTCAGCACAATTCTTGCCCAGTTTGCCGGCAGGAACTTCCACCACAGAGATCTGGTGATATTCGTAGGAACAGGAATGCGAATGGTGTAGAAAACAGAAGTCAGAACAGGGGGACTTGGAATCCTTTTTCTTTATTCCGGTCTTTCGGATCATCTGAGTCAAGCTCTTACAACAGAAGAGGAAGCAGCTCGTCAACCACGTGAACACAGTCACCCTAGGGGTGTATTGAGTGAGCATAAGTTATCAACTCCAATTCAGTGGAGCAAATTGCTCATTTTGCATTAGGAGTGGATTGGGACCTTTGAGTCCACAAGACTTGAGTTTGCTTTTGAACCATGAATGTAAGTTTTCGGTAGTTATGGTTCCAACTTCCTTCTTTATTACTAGAAGTGTAAAATCTGCTATTGTTTGTTGTTTTGGTAATCTACCGTTTGCTAAGACTTTAGTTACTCCTTGCTGTTTCTCCCTTTTGATATCCCCACTGGATGGAGTTTATTGTCAGGAAATTTGGAACTTCTGTAAAGGTTTATTACTCACAGACTAACACACCACTCCCCATGTTCTGGCTTGGCCATCCACCTTTGCTCCTCAACTAACAAACACAAGAGGAGGGTGTTGGTGGGCCCATCCAGCCGGAGTCAGCGGTAACGATGACAACGTCTTCTCCGGTGATGCGGAGGAAGGAAGACTGGGAGAGAGAGATCTGTCTGGGTATTTTTCAATTCTTTTTGGAAAATCGAGGCAATCGGAGCTCTAGTCCTGTCAAAGCCCAAAGGGAAAACAGAAACAGTAACCTGTCCAATCCCGCATTTGCTTTGAGTTGGGTCGTTGAAAATACCGAATGAGCATATATAGACGAGCAAGCTTATACACACAAACACCAGAGTACGCCTAACTCGATCTCGGCTTGTTTACTGAACGAGGCAAAAATGGTGGTTGAGCTCCATTTTTTTTCTAACCAAATCGAGTTGAGCCTTTAACAAGCCGAGCGTTGAGCTACTCGCAAACAACTCGGTGAATCGTTTGCAAGCTTGCAACTCTAATAGGAGTCCTTTCGGAAAAAAATTCCTGAGAAATCTCTATGTCCATTCCATAGGGACGGAGCCATGATTTTACCCTAGCAATGATGAAATGTATACTAAAATGACAAAAAGATGAATTACAATATGAATAGTCATCGACTTTAGGAAAAATTAAAATAACAGGATAAAAACTATAGTAAAGGAAAAATTAAAATAACAGGATAAAAACTATAGTAAATGACGTTTTTCATATGCACGTAAACAAATCAAATTCTTGCAATTCAACTCTAGGACTTTTAAGAGGACGAGATTTGTGTTCAATTGTCGAAATTCCAATTGCTCTTTGTGAAGATTGTGCGTTTTTATGGTGTTCAACACTCTCAGGACTTGAGTCAATTGCTTTTTTACCATGATTACTACCACTTAGTTTACACAAACCAATATACTCTTCGTATTTTTTTTCCCGTATAGTTCAAATACTATCTATTGCTCAAGACAAATTCAACAAGAGATTAAAATCATAATAATTTCTCTAACTTCAATTGAATGTAGAAAAACTGAAGAATATTAATCTTTTTCTAATAAAGTTTGAGAAATCTAGAGCAATACGCCAAACGTTGAAGTTGTGCACACCTTTAGGGTTTTTTTCTTTCCTTTTTGTCTTTTTTGAATAGTAGTTTGCAAAAAAACAAAGTGTGAAGTTTTTCCCCTTAATTTAGACCTCGTCTTTTATACATTGAATTTAGTTTTGGAATAATTTTTTGGGCCTCCTTTCTTAGAAAAAAAAATAGAGGATTAAGGACTTCCTATATAACAAAAATTAAAAGAAAAAATCTAGTGGTGGCGGGTCTATATAATTTGGGGATAAATATTTTTCATACATATAATAATTGCTCTTTTTAAAATCCTTGTCGTGGTTGCCGCCACCACTTGTCCCCCAGACTCCATTCTTGCCATGCAATTTTGGTAAATGAAACGAAATTACGAGAATAATTAAAAAATTTGTGACTTTTTATCTGGTCAATTTTTGCGAAATTTACTTAGGTTCCATTTACGAGAACTATAAGTATGGTGTTTTATTTATTCTTGGATTTCAATGATTCTACCATGATATTTGCTAACTTCTTCTTCTTCTTCTTTTCTTTTTTACAAAAGTAACGGTAATTTTACATTAGAAAATTTTATTTTGAAGTACTAGATCGTAGGGCGGGCTGCCCTACAGGGTTGTAGGGCGACCGATTCAACCGTTCATTTTGGCAATAGACGGCTCGGATTTTAATCCGAGCAATAGATGGTCCAGATCATATAAGCTCGGATTAAATCCGAGCCGTCTATGTCGAAATGAACGGTCGAATTGGCCGCCCTACAGCTCTTGCAGCGCGGGCTGCACTATAGAATTTCCAAATTCCATTTTGTGACAATTTTCGTACTTTCACAAAATGGCAGAGCAAATTAACCACATGTAGTGGATCAAAAAAAAAAAAAACCACATGTATAACATTAATAATAATCATAAAAGAAAAAGTTATTGATTTTCATTGATTTTCTTGGTTGTAGTATTACGTTGGGGCTAAAGTATTTCAAAATGGAGCAACATGACGTGTTTAAGTATGTCACAAAAAAAAAAAAAACCGTCACGAAACATGTTGGCCACGAAAATAAACCATCCAAACCAACACATCATCATTCATTCGACGTCCTTTTTCACTGTTGATTGTAAATGAAAGTAGTGTTTTTTTTAAAAAAAAATTAATAAAAGTAAAAGTAAACTGTCATATTTGATATGCTTGTAAAACTAAGAAAATAGTGACTAGGGCTGCTCGTGGTCCGGTTTGGTTCGGATTTCTAGGAATTCGAGGACCGAACCACTAGTCACGGTTTTTATAAAATGAAATCCGTGTCCGGATCAAAAGTCTTACGGTTTGGTTCCAATCCAATCCGTGACTCGCAGATCGGTTACGATTTTGTCCACGGATTTTAGCAAAAATAAAGCTCAAGCATATATCCACACTAAAAAGGAAGAAAGTTACACTCAGAATTAAATTTAACACCACCAGAAAGTATTTGTTATATAAACTACCAAACGCCTACTTCAGAAATCAGATTCAAAATAGTCTAAACACTAGTAGATTGTATCATTACATTACATAACATATAAGAAACTAAAAAAGAAACGAACTACTGAAACTGAACTAGGGTTACCCGTAACTTATACAAAAAAAAAACTACTATTTACCCCCTATATTTTAAGATAAAATACTAAAATTGGTAGAAAAAAGGTTTAACATTATTAACAATTAATTATATAAATACACATATATATTTATTTATTATTTATATAAAATAAATATCTCACGTTCCGGTTCGATTAATCCACGGTTTCGTAATGAAAATCCGTGGACTGAACCACGAGTCACGGTTTTCTAATTTTTCAATCTGTATCTGGACCATTAATCCACGGACAAAATCCAAAGGTACGGATCGGTTCGATTCGGTTTGGACTGATTTCACGGTTCACCCATTTTTTTAGCAGCCCTAGAAAATACTAATGGTGTAATCTTCCCAAAAGCATAAACAACACAAAATTTGATGAGAACAAAGGGTAGCCCAATTGGTGTACGCACCATAGGGTCTCATTTCCTATCCTTTAGTTTGGTTAGTGAAAGTTTATTGCATGTAAACAAAAAAATAAATACATTTGATCACCTCTTGATTTGTAGTGTCGTCTATTGAGGGCCTTATGACCTTAATTTTTGGGGTATTTTTGACCGATTGTTTTTGGTAGTTTCCTCTTAATTTTGGTTAGATTTTAGGTAATTTTTTCTGCACTAATCGGTCGTCTATAGAAGAGGAAGCAAAAAATATAAAAACAAAGACAATTTAAAAAAATATATTAAAGATGAAAAAAAGTTTGAGAAAGAGAAGAATTCTTTTAGTGTATTTAGCTTCGTCTTTTATGAACTTAATTCAACTTTGGTCTATGTTGTTATATATTTTTATTCCTCTTGTCGATATGAAGGATGTGATGTAAAAATTTTGATGAAAAGCTAAAAAATTTAAAAATATTGTCAGGTATCGTTAATAAAAAAATAATTTAGTTCAAATACACTCTTAATTTAGAGTTGACTCCTCCTCATCTTAGCAACGAAGAAAAGGGATTGGCGATTATTGAAGTCCCGTAGGCCTATATTTGTTAACTTTTCTCGTTAGTCTGGCTGGATCAAAATACAGACCACTATTATATCCTTATAGGATAGCGAGCCCACTATTACGCGATCCTTCCAAAAATTATTTAAAAAAGTATTAAGACTTGTTTTTGGCTTAATAATCTCGCAGGATTAGCTTTTGTCCTTATTCACAAAGTTTTGCATTAAGCTTTTGTGAATTATTGGTTCTGATGACAGGAATCTAAACATTTAAAAATAATGATCTAAATCTTAAAAAAATTCACTAAAGATAAAAATAATTAAAGACAGACAAATTTTTTGAATTATTTTTGTTGTTATTCAAAGAATTAAATTTGGTTACTATTTTTTTTACTTTTTAACACAAAATTAACAAATGCAAAAAAATCAATTAAAGAAAAAAATAATCTGACTTAATTATTAAGGGTCCGTTTGGCCTTATAAAAACTATTAACCAATTTTTTTTTTTACTTTTTAACACAAAATTAACAAATGCAAAAAAATTAATTAATGAAAAAAATAATCTAATTTAATTTTTAAGGGTCCGTTTGGCCTTATAAAAGCTAGACCATTTTTTTTTTTTTATCTCTATTCAAAATTTTTTTGCATTTGTTAATTTGCTTCAATTGTTTGGATTATTGGTTCGTTTTAACGAGAGGTATGAAATAAACGAAATTATCAGCCAAATTATAAAAAATTCAATAATTTTGCCTTAAATGAATTTTTTTAAGATTATGATAATAATTTTTGAATTTTTAAATTTTTCTCAACGAGTCAAACTGCAAAATATTGACACAATCGAACAAACAAAGTATAAAAAAAGTTGAATTGAGACAAAAGTACGACTCTTTTTGGGCCAAGCCGTTAAAAAAAAACACAACCGTTGATGCGTTGATTACGTAATCCAGCTAGCAACGATTGCACCGCCTTAAAAAACACGCCTCTGCCGTCCGATCTCAGATCACCACTTCATCCAAGACGCGTCCCCTATCGTCACGACCTCAACTTATAAATAGCGCCCCACGTCTCCGCTTCATTCCATTTGTTCCTTGTCCCCCCCGCTCCTCTCTCTCTCCTCTTCTAACCATGAGTACCAAATACGAATTACCCTAAATCCCTTCCTCCCTACGCGTACTGCACCTCATCTACTCCCCCTCAATCCCTTCCTCCCTCATCGTCGCAAACCCCGCCCACACCTTCGACGGCGTGGGCATGCACAAAGACGTGGAGAAGCTGACGGGGGACTACGGTCTGACGGTGGCGAATGCCTCGATTTGAGGGTGCTGGCGGGCGGCAGCGGAGGCTTACGGTGCGAGGGAGTTGAGGAATGCCGGCTTGGCGTACGATTTACTCCCTTTCTCGTTTCCGTACGATTTACTAGTAGATCATTTGTTATCTTTGCATCACCTACTGTAACTATGTGCGTTGTCTCTAATTCGACTCCCACCAAAAGCAAAATCCTCTGAACCACCCTCGTAGTGAATGCTTGTATGAAATAGACGTGGAAGGGGCTTCCAATTTAAGATGTGACCACACGACCCAAGGTTATGGGATTGATTCCGGATTACCCAAAAAAATTAAGTTAACAACTTATTTTATATGGTCTAACGCAATGAAGTATGGTTTATTGGAAATCAAATGTTTTCCTTTTTAAGGTTGAGAATGAGGATTGGATGATTATTTCTGTTAGTTGGATTGAGTGTTATTTCCGAGAGTAGATTTTTGACTGTTTGATGTATAAGTGGAACTGGTTTTCTTTTTTCAACCAAGGGGTCGACTTGCATGCGAGCTGCTACTACATTGATTCGAACTGAATGCGTATGTGATATCCTCTGCTCAGGTTTGTACATGGTGTATTGCTGGCTAACTCATTACTGTTTGTGAATAGATCTTGGATTTTGTTATGTGAAAGGGAATATTTTTAGTTCAAACATATCGACAGACTTCATAATTGCTAGCTGAGTAACTAGGTTTTCTGTAACAGCCAATAGGTGAAGTGGGGTGAATATGTGGGGTGAATGTCTTTTCGTCTAAATTTCCTTCAACCAACTGTAACATCCAATAGGTGAAGTGGGGTGAATATGTGATAGCCTTTAGCAGGATGATTCAGAACTCTAGGTGGGCATTTTGACCAAAATACTTAGCACTTATAAGACGTAATCTATGTACCTAGGATGAGCTAATTTCAGGAGACTTGCCTTAATGGAATATGTTCCCATATCACAAATGCTTATTGTATAGAAATATCATTGTTCCCATTCCCCGTATTATTCACTTGGAATTTCTTGAAGTTTTGCCAGTTGATGTTCACCTACTATAGTTGAAATTGAATTGTTAGTAGTCTTTTATAGGCTACTCTACTGCATTTACCTATAGATGGTCGAGCAATGACATAGTTATCTTTAGAAGCTTATTTGATAAATATTTTGGTCGATTTGTACTATTCTTATCATCTTGCTTTATCATTTACGCAGAGGAGGTGTTGGGAGACTGAGCGCCTTGTGGTGCAAAAGAAATAAGCACTTCAAGATGTGAAGAATTCACAGGTCACAAAAGCTGGTTCAGCACCTGCTTCTAATGTTGATGAGCTTCTTCACGAGATCTCTGTTTGTATCTTATAACCATGTCTTCGAAGTTCTTTCCTCACATGGTTGGTTTGTGAATTTCCCTTACATTATAGCTTTCATTTGAATATGATGTCTAGAAAATCCAAGAAGACCTTCAGGAGAACGAAATGTTGGTAGAAGTAATCCATGCGAGAATGAAGGAAGCAGATGCTAAAGCCAGTGACCTTAAAGCTTCATTTGAGAACTTATGTGGTATGGTAATATCTTTTCTTGCATATATGATGTCAGTTTCCACATTAGATGTTACCAATGCTTCTTTGTCCCTGTTAAAAAATGTAGAATCAGCAAAAAGAGAAATTGATGCCTTTGAGGAAGAAGAGCGCGAGCTCATTCTAATTGAAGAAGATCTACATTCTAAAGAAGCGGTTGGCTCCTCTCTCTCTCTCTCTCTCTCTCGGAACTTTTTGGGTTTGTGCTTTTGTTTTATTAAGGGGTGGCAAGTTTATTAAGGTCATAAAAGAAATCTCTTATCTCAGGAGAAGATTCATTATGAGAAAGTAATGAATAACAAGGTCCTCCCTGAAATCAAAGCGGCAGAGGCACAATATGAGGAGCTCAAAAACTTACACACGGTGTGTGTCAAACCCTTCTTAAGTCAATGAATTCATTTCAGCCTATAAATTCTGTAATTGAATTAATGTATTTCTGTAAGTGCCAACCAGCAATATTTTCCCATCAATAACTGCTATAAACGTTAGGTCGTATGATGGGCTGTATTTGAACTATGTATAGATTAGTTTTTGCACCTTGAGAGTTGCCTGAGAAATGTTTAGGCCCTGTTTGGAGGGCGTGTAAACAGTGAAGGGTCTAAAGTCTAAACTCGTCATTGACTATTATGTTTTCTTCTTTTTGGGAATGGTATTTGAAACTAGAAGCTGAAAGGAGAGACTCTTACCTCTGCAGTTTTCTCAAACTGATGACCTCCTCCAACTAATTGATGTGATCTTACTCTATAGGAGTATATTTGTATAACATTGATATATTTGTATAACATTGATCATTCAACTTTCTTTGTAGTTTCTACCTCTATCGTACTTCAAGAAGAACCTGATGTATAACAGTCATGGTCATAGTGCACGCCCGATGATAGATACGAAGCTCGACGAGCAGATCCATAAGACGATAATGTTGATGTGCCTCTTGCTTGAAATAATGGTTGTGTAAGTCTCAAACTCTACAGTAACCAGGAGGTGAGACTTCCATTACTCTCTTACCAGTTGATATTTGTCTTGGGATTTTGTCCAGTATGCATTCTTATACATTAAACAGGAGCGATAGAACTTTTGATTAATGAAGAGAATACGGGGATTTTGTATAGTATGCATTCTAGTAACTCATATCTTGTTGCAAGTAAAAAATTACTCATGAACTTTTACAGGTGTGAGGGTGACTAATTTTTTTTTAATTACAGGTTGCTTGTTATATTAATTTGTTTATTTAAATAGTTAGAGATAATCTGTAATGTGTAACTGAACTTTTTGATTGGGCATAGTAATTTTACCTCTTTGTCCGAGTAGTTATTCTTGGAGAGGTCAGGGATTCATGTTGCTTGGTGATTTGCTGGATACAAGTTTCTTCCAGTTATGTTGATTTAACATTTCATATACAACCCACTATTCAAATGTTCTTACCCAAGGAATAGGAAAATAGATAAAATGTGCGACTTTAGGTTATTCCACAGAGTAGTTTACACACAAAACTAATTTGTCAGGCTGCTTTCGTTGAAAATTTCACGATCCATAATAGAAAAGCATTCCCAAAGTGTGTCTGATGTACAACTACATCCTTTGTATTGTTGCATCAAATGTCAATGTTCGTTTTGCTTATCAGCCTCCAACTATGGATTTCTTCCATTGAGTATGTTTTTTTCTCTGATGTACTTCAGTCAGAACGGGTTTGGAGGGACCTGGACTCACTGTTGGTCAGAAACTGTGGTACTGTGTTGCCACTGTTGGTGGTCAATACATCTGGGCTCGTTTACAATCATTTTCCGCCTTCCATAGATGGGGCGATTCTGAGCAGGTATTCCAACTCTGGTATCATAGTTTGACCTCTCCATCTCTCTCTACTCCTTCCACAATCTCAACGATTATATCTTCCCTTATTTTCAGAGATCAGTGGCATGCCG
The DNA here is from genome assembly GCA_018127125.1 of Rhododendron griersonianum. NCBI lineage: Eukaryota > Viridiplantae > Streptophyta > Magnoliopsida > Ericales > Ericaceae > Rhododendron > Rhododendron griersonianum. The sequence goes on along the minus strand of CM030791.1, from coordinate 23,005,564 downwards.
AGCATGGACTTTAATACAGCGTATAGAAGGAATATATAAAGCTGCCTCATTTGGCAACCTGCTTATATTTCTTTACACGGGAAGGTATGTCGTAGTGCTTAGTCATTCCTTAGGTGATATCTTCAAATAATGGGGTTACACTGAAAAGGGCTCCATAATGGGGATGTGGATACTGGACGCACTTTAAAGGAGAACTTGCAAATAGTGTAGTTCGTGAATATTGTGTGGGAAAGTGGACAGGCTATGAGATTGAATAAATGCAAAAAAGAAAAAGAAAAAACCTCTTACGATGATGTGGAATTTTTGTGACCTGTGTTACTAAATGATAATTTTGATTCGAAGTGTTTTTGACAATGTTGTGGTAGTGTGGTAACTGGTAACCTCCTGTCTTATGTCCAAGACTTTTAACAACATCGGCTAATACAGCGTTTGGAAAAACGCTGGCTATACCATTTAATAGCGTTTTTCAAACGCTGTAAAAAGCGATTTTTCTTGTAGTGTCATGCTTTGTCCTGTAGTTCAATCTCCCGTTTCCTGTGCACAAATAAATATAATCTTAATTTCTATTTTATGTGAAATGCAATGGGCATCTGTTTATTGCTTAGCTCGGAACATGGTCTGATAGGGTGGGCTTATAGAGATGTATTGAACTAGTTTTTGTAAGTCATGTTTAGATTTCTCAAGGAGAAGGTAGAATGTGATCTGTATTGAACTAGGTTTCGTAGAGACTGTAGACAATGCATCTGTTATTCCTGAAACATACATTGTTTGTTGGAATTTTCTTTTCAGTACCATGTTTTAGGGTCACCAAAAGGGGCTTAGTCAATGTGGATAATAGCCACATGCAAATCATTATAGTCTACATGCAGCTCATCCTAAAAATAAGCCTGTTGCCCCATTATAGACCATATAACCATACTAAACAAGCCTTCTTTTTTGTCAAATCCATTGCCGATAGCTCATAGAAGTCGGTTGTATGAATGAGATGTGACAAGTATGCCGTTTGAAGTTTTCCGGGGAAGCTAATTCAATGGCTTTCCATACGTAAGCTTCATGCATTTTTTATGTCAACCATGGTAAACTATTATTTGGATCTTTGAATTTATTTTCAATGTAACTGGAATTAGCTTTGACATCTTGTCTTGTAATTCTATGACTTTGGACTTCAAATTCTTCAATATTCAAGTTCAGTTCATTTACATGAAAATTTTCCTACCTACAGAATCTACTTATAGGTTTGGTTTCCATGGAGGAAGAATTAATTGGGGAAAGGATTAGAAGGTCAAACATATAATAGTAGTACATTCTCTCTAAGAATTAAGTTAATTTTTGGTAGCTACGGGGTTTAGTTCTCCTTGACCTATTTTTATCCTTTTGACAACTTTTATCTTGCTACATGGACATGGTTTCCGAAAAGATCTTTCTATCATGATTGCAGATTTGAAACCCTGATTTATCAGATTCCCAGGTAGTTGTGTCTTTTTGTTCTAAGGGCTGTGAAACTTGGGTTGTTTCGTGTACTTGTATAATTGGAGTTCATATAGTAGTTTATATGGTTTACCATTTGTGACCACAAGTTTCATTATTGCTCATCATGTTTTTGTTGTTCATGCTGTTGTGTCTAAAGAGCATGTCTTAAATGCATCTCCTGATTTCCGTATTAGACCTTTTCTACAAGTAGGTCATGATTGTATTGAGTTTCTTTTAGTTGTGTAAGTTGTTTTAGAACAATATGGAGCTCTACACACAGGCAAATTGTTCAGATCTGCCTCATGCACTGAAATAGCATCACAGTTGGAGATAAATTTCAGTGGTTTTCAATAATGGTATCTGTTTTGATTGATTTTGGGCACATGGCAGGAAATTACGTCAGGTTTTATGATGCTATTAGACATGCCTATCCAGACATCAAATTTATCTCCAACTGTGATGTCTCTACTCAACAATTGGATCACCCTGCCCATTTCTATGATTATCTTGTAAGATATGGATTGTCTCACTTTGCAGGATGTACGTTTGAAATTTCTATTGTTCTCTTGGTAAAATTTTGGTTTTCAGTTTGTGGTTCAGCTGCGTGACAACATACTGTCTTATTCTTTGATTTGGTGGTCAGATTTACAGTGATGCAAACAGAGTGTTTTCTTTGGCTTATAAATTCGATCACGCATCACGTAGTGGTCCAAAGGTGTTTTAATCTTCCTTTTGATAAAAATCAAACTGCTTTTGACAATATATTTGGAAAAAGAATTGAAAAACCGTCTGAAGAATGCTTCGCTATTGATTGATTTTCAGGCTTTTGTGAGTATGTTGTGACTGGAAAAGACGCTGGTACAGGAAGTCTTTTAGCGGTACTGGCTGAGGCTGGTTTCCTTATTGGCTTAGAAAGGAACAGGTCCATTAAACTCTTCCAAGACTCCGTGCTCTTTACCATTTATTGATGTGCATCCGTTTTGGCTTAAACTGTGCACATTCACCACTTACTTCTTTTCTTCATCTTCTTGGCTGTAATTATCATTTTTTTTTTGGTGCTTCGGAATATTATAAAACTTAAACAAACAGAGAAAGCAACATCTGTGCCAGCATAGTTAGAAGATTACATACCCAAATACTAGGCAATACAACTTCCTAATCAATGATCTGCCTTAGGTTGAGGCGATCACATATCCAAAGTTCTCTCATCGATAATGGTTTCTCCACCGAAACCACCAACTCCTCGTTCTGCTCCGCACCAAGTCTCGCTAAATGGTCAGCACATTGGTTACCTTCCCTATAGATATGGGTAAGCACTGATTCTGTCCTGGTCAACATAGCATATGCTTCATTGATCATGTTCTTCTATGTATGGTTAACCGAATGGCCTTCGTTGATAAGGTCCACGGCAATGAGAGCATCCGACTCAATTGTGATACCTGACAAACTTTTTTCTAGGATTATAGTCAATCCTCCATTGATTCCCCATATTTCTGCTTTCAAGCTCGACTCACACACTGCCTTCCCAAAATAGCCCAGAATCCAATCTCCACTAACATCCCTGAAAAGTCCTCCAAAGCCTGTATTTCGGTTGGATTTGTACCAACAACCATCCGTGTTGAGCTTGATTTTGCCTGCACATGGAGGTACCCATTTAATCAGGACAGGTCTTGTGAATCCTCTATGGAGAGAAGATTTGAAAGCCTGGACAATCTCATTTGTGTATGAAACAATTGTCTTGGAGCTGATGGCAACCATATTATCAGTATTATCAAAGCCTTTTCTATTACGGTCCTTCCAAATTTGCCAAAGAGTCATATAGAAAATAGAGCTCCAAGGAAATTCATTCCCACTAGCAATATTTCTTTTTGATTTAAGATGAAAAGAGATCCAGTCAGTAAGAGGGATATCAAATCTAACTCTCCATAAACGATTTCCCATAAGGTGTCCCCAAAGCTCCAAAGCTTTAGGACATTTCCTGAAAAGGTGATCTAAATCCTCAGTACCAATGTTACAACGGGGACAATGATCACATTCTGCAATTCCTCAATGGGCCCTAAGAGACTTAGTAGGCTATTTATTTGACAGAATCAACCACAAAAAAGTCTTGAATTTGGCTGGAATTTTTAATTTCGAGAACCAGCTCCATCCCTCCAAATCAGAGTCTTGTTTGTTGATCAAATCATAAGCAGAGGCAGTGGAGAACATACCAGTCGAAGTGCCCATCCAACAAGGATGGTCAGAGATGTTTGGACGAATAGAAACATTGATATCAAGGATAACAGATCTGATTTTGTCGTCAATAATATTGGCTATGGAACCCAAATTCCAAACTCCATTATCAATAAGCTCAGACACCTTTCGATTTGAGTTCTCATGATTTCCAGGAAAAGTTTCAGCCAAAGGTTTAGTCCCACACCACCAGTCTTTCTAAATACCCACCAACTGCCCATTGCCTATATGCCATTTAATACCAGCATCAATGATAGGTTTGGTTCTAACAATGCTTCTCCAAATGTGGGAAGCAGGTCTCTTTCTAGGCCAGGATAGAACATTGTGGTTTTTAAGGTACTTATCTTTAAGAATATGAACCCACAAGCTATCCTCATCATTAATCATTTTCCAGCTGAGTTTAGAAAGTAAAGCCAGGTTTTGAACATTAGCCTTCTTGAGACCCAGACCACCATTATCCTTCTTTTTGCAAACTTGGTTCCAATTAACAAGATGTATTTTCCTCTTATCAGGGGTATCCCCCCACAAGAAATCCCGATTCAGCTTATCTAGCTGGTTACTTATACCGATGGGAGGGTGCATCGTGTGCATAGTATAATTAGGTATAGTGGAAGAAGCAGATTGGATAAGGGTAGCTCTTCCAGTCAGCATAAGATTATTAGATTTCCAGCAAGTTTCTTTTGCCCTTTTTCAACAAGATCATTAAAATGTTGTTTACTCACTCTGGTATGTAATAGGGGAACACCTAAGTATCTACCTAGGTCAGCTGTGAGGAGAATACCACTAATCTCACTAAGCTTTCTAGATCTTCTTCTGGGCATATTAGGGTAGGAGGAGCGCCTCCCTCCCCTCCCCCCCCCGGCGGCGGTGGCAGCTGGAGAGAACCCTAGAAGGAGAAGGATCGGGTGTTTTCTTTCTAGAGAGAGAAGGAGCGGGTCCTGTCAGTCTACCTATTAATGTCAGACACTCTTAACTTTCTCTTCTGCTACGCGTTTTGAACTTTTCAACAGTAAAAATGAAACAGCATTCATCAATGCCACATAATAACCGAAAATACCTAAAAACCACTCCATAGCTTGGAGCTTGGTTTTCTTCTATTTTTCTCTTCTATTCTGGTCGGTGGAGTGTGGGAATATGGTGTGTGAGCCCGTGGGTTAGAGGGTAGGGGTTTATATAGGAAATTTTGGAGAGGTTGGATAAGATTGAATTTTATGGAGGGTGGGTTCTTTGAATTTGGAATGGACGAATTGGGCTTGGTTTAAGGTCAGGGAGGAATGGAAAATGGATAGGAATGAATTGAATTCGGATTTTCTTGGGTATGAAGGAAATTTTTTTGTTTTGTGTGAGGGGAGATGAACATGGTTTTCTTGGAGGTTAAGAAAGAGAGAGAGTGAGCTATGAATTTTCTCTTATATGGACCAACAAACAGGTTTTTTTGTTAATTCAAATGAGTTTGGTCGAGTAGGCATGAGGCAGCAACCTAAGGTTAATCTCCAAGAGGTCGGAAAAATTAAATTTTAGGAAGGCTAAACATTTCAAACCTGGGCCCCCTAAAGATTTTCCCAATTAATGATAACCTATAATTAATCGAGGTGTATATAAACTGGTCTAGATATCTTGTTATAAATAAAAAAAATACTATGATAGAGGTCGCAAGGTTGAATTTTAAAGAGACCTTCCAAACCTTGGACCTTTGGAGATTTGCCTATTGTCGTATTCCACCTTCGTTAACTTTATAACTTTGGCAAGTGGGGTGGAGTGGAGTTGGTGCCTCCCTTACACTCCCATACAGGTTCGATTCTCGTAGGCACCCATTCCTCTTCCCAAATTCCCTAAGATAGAATAGATTAAATTTAACAAATGACAAAAAAAAACCCTTTATAACTTCGAAATTAATCAAAATGTGCATAAGCTTGGCTGTAATTTTTTAATATAAGGAACTATTTATTGTGACAGAGATAATACAATTATACCCTGAGGAGTGCTGACCTGTCATTGCACAAAATGCAAGGAATTTTTGGGTGCAAATAGAGTATAGTTCACGTAGTATCCGAGCGTACATCTGAGCCATCTAAACATGCTTTGGAAGGCCAGGATTTAGAGGCCAGGAAAGAGGAGAGAGAGTGTGATCGGCCGAGTAGGAGAGAAGGTGCTTTCGCCGTCCAATATACGTTTGAACGGCTCGGATGCACGTTAGGTACCGCCACGTGGTATCCAATTTGCATAAAAAAAACTTCTCGCACAATGCTGCCGTGCTGCGTTGTATTTCTCTCATTATATTAATGAAACGTGGTGTTATAAAGAAACATGATACAGTTGGGTTAGGAGTGGCGGGTGCGCGTATACATCTCTGGACTTCTCATCTTCTAGAGAGAGAAACGGAGAAACAAAAGAAAACCAGAGAGAGAGAGAAGAGGAGAGAGAGAGAGAGAGAGTAGGGAATCGATCGATTACCTAAACTAATACTCCAATCATACTACTCATAAAGCAATAATTAAACATGAAAATCCCAAATTCAACCTTAATAAATGCATCGAAATTGAATCTAACCGTCAAGAAACTTATCCGCGGTTGAATCCTTGAACCCCATTAGAGAACAAACCGAATGCAGCTTCAACGAATCAGAGAGAATTTTTGAATTAGAATTAGAATTCGAATCCGAAACGAAATCACAGACCGACGATTTATTTATTTTTTAATTTACGGACGTATAGGATTCAAGAAATTGGAAATCAGTTGGAACGAGTGATAGAGAATGAAGATCAAGAGGCCGGCAACGAAGCGGCTGAGATTGGAGGAGCAGCGCAGCTTATTGAACCAGCTCATAATACGATTGTTGTTGCGAAATTGTTATGGGTGGATCCAATGACGAGGAGAACAACTGTCGGTTGCATAGATCGATGATTTCCAATTTCTTGAATCCTATACGTCCGTAAATTAAAAAATAAATAAATCGTCGGTCTGTGATTTCGTTTCGGATTCGAATTCTAATTCTAATTCAAAAATTCTCTCTGATTCGTTGAAGCTGCATTCGGTTTGTTCTCTAATGGGGTTCAAGGATTCAACCGCGGATAAGTTTCTTGACGGTTAGATTCAATTTCGATGCATTTATTAAGGTTGAATTTGGGATTTTCATGTTTAATTATTGCTTTATGAGTAGTATGATTGGAGTATTAGTTTAGGTAATGTCTGTTGTATTATACTAATATAAAATAATAATAATAAGTCAAATTTTGAGAATTCAATTTTATTAGGGAACAATGATTGCACCTATTCAACTACTCTAACTTACCAACTTTTTCGGAAAACTACTTTATTATAAAAATACAAGAGCAAAAAAGGGAATTTGATTAATCAAAAGCCAATTAGATGAATATTTTGGAACATGGTCAAATAAATTTATCTAATTTGGAGAATTCAATCTTTCTAGGGAACAATGATTGCGCCTAATTTTTGTGTGTGTGTGTGTCAATATTGTATACATCAGTGGGGGTTAGCGGGAGTTAGTTAATTAGTCCACAACAGTCGAGAAGTTGTCCATAGCCTGAACTCCAAACACCTCTAACGAGACTTGAATCTTGGTCTCCCTTGTGGAAGAATCAGGAGATAACCGCTGGTATATTCAACTTTCTAACCTTTATGGATTTACCCTTTTACTTTTTCGAAAAGTTACTTTATGGTAAAAGATTGTAAGGGTTAAAAAAGGGAATTTGATTCGTTAAAAAGTCAAATGTATCAGATGTTTTGAAACATGAAAAAGTCTTTAAGTGGACAAACAAATTTATCCCCTTAAAATTAGTTCACACTGTGATGAAGTTGCATTATGGAAACTGTTGATTAGCTTTGACAGTGGGATAAATTAGATAGCAACGAAATGGTTCGGGTCCCATTTTGAAAAGCAGTTTTACATGACAATTTTGAGAGATGGTTTTGGAAACAACAAACACAGTTTTGATATAGTATTACTTTTCGGGGGAGATAGAAAAAAAAAGAGAGAAAGAAATCTCCCCAAAACTAGATTGGAAATTTAGTGCTTAACCAATGTTCTAAAAGTCGGCCTCCTAGGTTGACTAGTTCTCGCCTCGGCGCTAGAATGTGGTCCAATGCCTAGATTAGGCGGCCGACTAGTCAGCACCTTGGCACTAGGTGCCTCTCTTCCACTTGACTAGCACCTTGCGATTTTTAGAACATTTTGCCTAACAGCTTTGTTGTGTTTCCTCAAAATGAGAACAGGAAACAGAAAACAAAGGCGATACGAGTTGGTGTAACCAGAAAGCAAAACATGCTTATGTTAGAGAAATTTGTTGCTAAACTGTACAGAAAAAAAAGTGGTTAAAACTTCTACCATTCCTACAAACTTATAGTAAAAGTTTAGTTAGTTCAAGTATCATGGTATTGGAAGCTTAATTGTTGGTTTCAACTTTCAACTAAGGGCTTGATGCATTTGCGCTGAGAAATGGCATGTGGTAATGGGAGCTTTTAGTTATGCTAACAAGTCATGAATCATGACTACATCTTTCATGTATTTTGAGCTTGCTATTTTGAAGCAATTAAGTGGTTCGACATTTAAGGACTAGTAATTCGTAATGATCGTGTTAAAGATATTTGGTGAAATCTGGACGGACCTTAAAACAACTTTTTAGGCTCTTAGGATCCTAAGTTGCAGTTAATTGAATTCAGTTACAAAGATCAGATTTATCTTGGATGGGGCTAAGGCAATGAGTTGGGTTTAGCTAAGTGCATATTACTCTGAAACCAATCGAATAATTCTTATTGGTTGCAACAGTTCAAGTGGTCATGACTTGCAATCTTTTACTTTTTCACTAGTGACGTTCTCAGTTGACATGTCCCGGTGTCTCTGTAGCAGGAGTAGTGGGTTTTTTTTTATTGGTTATTATGTTCAATTTGTTCCCATATGGACTTCCATTTACCTTGCTGATATATTTCTGTTTGTTGACTAGGCACATTTGCCTCACACATTGAGAGGCAACATGGTTCACCTCCTTCAGTCATTGTGATTGGAGCTGGTATTTCTGGGATTTCTGCTGCACATAGCCTCCACAATGCTTCTATTAAGGTGGTTATTTTTTCAACCTTGAAGTCTATTCTAATTCCTAATAACGAGCTTACTACTTACTACCTGTGTGTCAAAGTACTAGCCCCCATTTGCTATCTGTATGCCCCAAGTTGCTATATCCATGGCCAATATTCAAAAGTCTATCTATCTATGAATTCCCTGCTAAACCTCTGTTAAAAATGTTGCTTGGAAGTTTCTAATTTCTATTCTTCTAAGAAGTCAACACTGAATGTGGAATAGAACAATGTAAAATAATTCCCACCCTATAAAACTATGCTCATTTTCTCAGTGGAATTATTTCTTTTGGTACAGAGGGAGCAAAAAAATTGATCTGCTAATGTCATGGACTTACTGCTATGATTCTCTTCAGGTGCTGTTGTTGGAGTCGCGGGATAGAATTGGTGGCCGTATCCACACTGACTACTCATTTGGTTGTCCAGTAGATATGGGAGCCTCATGGCAAGCTTATACTTAATATTTCTCTTTTCTTATACAGATGAGCAAGACTTTCTATGCATGGATTGTTTTGATGTCATTGGGTGTCCTGTTTTGTTTGGTTATTTTTTTTTTGTCCAAAGCATGATTGGTTGGTTTAGAATTTGAAGTAAAAAATTTGTTTGACCAACTGCACTTCAAAGATCTAAGTTGTAAACCAAGTTTTGTGGTTTGAAGTAAAAAATTTGTTTCAACAACTTCATTTCAGTGATTTTTTTCATAAGATTTTCATATAAATAATAAATTATGAAAGCAGTTCCAAGTTCTTTATGGTTCCTGTAATTTTATGGGCACTTTTGTTGAACTAATTAACCTTTCAAGCTTGGAGTTTGTTGGATTTTCTATCTACTACTAATGCTTTGAAGATTCTTTTTTTTTCTCGTTTTTGTGAAAAATTTCTGCATAGTTTCCCATGTTTGCAAATTCTGTTGCCTAATTAGTCTTTCTATACAAGTTGACATGAATTTTTTTTTTTGATCGGCAAGTTGACATGATTTTGCCAGTTAACATTAGCATTACGGGTAATTGCACGTCTTACACTTTTGTATCTGTGCATGGAGGGATGGCTTTGTGATTGTCATGATGCAAGTAACAATTGCCTTTTTATGCCTTCACGGTTTTGCTTATTACCTTTCCATCGTGCCTTATTCAGGTTACATGGTGTTTGCAACGAAAATCCTTTGGCTCCTCTGATATGTTCGTTGGGGCTTACATTATATCGTACTAGTGGTGACAACTCTGTTTTGTATGATCATGACTTGCAAAGGTAATTTGCAGACTATTATCCGTTCCGTTCTAAAGTGTATATCACATTAATTAGATCAAGCATCAGGTGAGACGCCTTTTTTTCTATAAGCTAAAAGGTCGTAGTTATAGTTCAACCATGCGGTTAAAAATTTCTTCGTAGTTCCCTCCCTTTGCATTGTTTTGCAGTTCAGGCCCCTGACCTTCATCAATTGATTGCTTGTTCGAAATGCTAGCCTTATATTTTCTATTTGGTCATTGCTGTTCTGTATTTTCTGTGTTGGTGCTAAACAGCTTCAAAGCTAGGTTAATTAATTCTGCGTAACTTTCTTAATGTGGATATTACCTGAAAAAAAAGATTGGCCTGAATGTCGTATCTGCTGGAATCGAAGCTATCATCTGTCTGTGAAGTAGCTGAGCGATACAACACCGTGTGTCAGCTCTACGGATCTCTACTTCCCTAATGTTATTGCACTTCCTTGTGTCTTTAGATAGAACTACAATATTAAGGATCTATTTGGTTGTTCAGCTATGTACTTTTCGATATGGATGGCGGTCAAGTTCCTCTATTTGGTTGTTCAGCTATGCACTTTTCGATATGGATGGCGGTCAAGTTCCTCAACAGATGGTAATTGAAGTCGGGGATGTGTTCGTGAGAATTCTGAAAGAGGTAAGCTTTTGACTGTTGAAAATTTGTACTACTCTACTCTGGTCAATTGCACTTGACAAGTTACTTATTGGTCTGTTGACATCTTTAGACGGAGAAAGTGAGGGATGAACACCAGGATGACATGTCCGTTCTTCAAGCAATGTCCATTGTGTTGGACAGGCATCCGGAATTAAGGTATAAGAAATATTAAAGCATAGGATGAGCACGGTTGATACTTCTGGTGCTATTGGATTTATTGGTCGTCAATACAATTTGTCCCTTTTGTAGACAAGAAGGACTCGCCCACAAAGTTTTACAATGGTATGCATGTAGAATGGAAGCATGGTTTGTTGTAGATGCGAGGCTACTAATCCAGGTACAAGACCCCCCAGCCCCTTAGAAGCCAAACAATGAGCAATCCCATTGCCCATTCCACCAAATAAAGACCAGAGTACGAAACTCTAGTGAGCTTTGTAAGGCTAGAAGGCTTTTGTTCAAAGCATATACAAACCCGACTATGGAAATTCCCTTCCGCTTAAATGTTGACCCAGACTCCAATATTGTGATCCCCTTCCATCGTCATATAATTTAGGGGTTTTTTTTTTGTCCTATCAGTGGAGAGCTGAGATTGAGGTACATGGCTGGACTTTTGCCTTTGTAGCGAGTCCTTTCAATTTGATAGTAACGATTAGCTCTGGTTGACAGTGATACCTTGGTTTGGTTGAACTTGCTAGTTGGGTCAGTTAGTTGGGCGCTTCTTCCAAGCTCACCAAGGTCTCGAGTTTGACTTGGCGTCTACTAATGTACTAACCTTCTAGCCTATATTGTATGAGTTTCTTGCAATTCCTTAAAATAAATTCTTGGTTTGGTCAACCAAAAATATAGACTAAGAATTATACTTGTGATTGTATGAGCATTTTTCCTTCAATATAAACTTACTTTTTTCGTCTCTTTCTTTGGATAAAATAAAAGTGATTTGGTGAAGAAAGCGCTAACCCATTGACTTAAGTATATGCTACTGAACTTGGCATGATGTGGTGACTGACACTCTCTTTATAACGAGTCATGCACCTTTATGAAAATGGAGTGGCATGATTTGTGAGTTATGTTTGATGTCTTAGATTTGTTTATTCTTTCACCTACACTTTTGGTGGAGGCAATATGACAAAGCTACTATTCTTGTCTTACCGTTAGGTAACTTGTGCATATTCTGAATCTGTTAACGTCATTTTGAAAATGTGTAGCACTAGTGGTAGTTATATGTTATTTTTGACTTCGTGGTGTTTGGGTCTTTTGGAAGTAAGCTTTGTGCCCTTGGTGCCATTGTGCCAAATATATAGCAGTCTGAGCTCTAAAATGCTTCATTTATTGATTTCATTCATTTTGATCGTAGGAAATCCTAGATAGTTTTGAGTTTGCTAAGGGTGCTCTTGACTCAGCATGGGGTTCTGGTTGAGGTGCAATGGGACACCCTGAACCCTTTGACTTCAGATATGTTGCTGTTGGGAACGAAGACTATGGGAAGAAGAATTACTGTGGTATGCAATTAATCTTGTCAATTATTTTTGTCTTGTAACATGTATTAGTTGTCAAATAGCATCCAATAATTATAGGAATTATATGCTATGTATTTTAGGAAGTTATTGCCCTTATTTTATTGTTGGTATATCAATTGCTCAACCCTTTTAGGCTTTTACATAGTTTTACCGTAGTGGGCTTTATTACTGTTATTGCAGTAGCATGGTTCATAATCTACCATAACGGTGAAAACATTTTTAGTTCTCATCCACTTAGCTCTTCCCAAGATTGATATTAAATAGTGTAAAGATATAAAATGTTTGTAAATCTTAACTTTGCTTCTGTTTGGGCTCATGGAAGGAAACTACCTCAAGTTTTATGATGCTATTAGACATGCCTATCCAGACATCAAATTATCTCCAATTGTGACGGCTCTACTCGACAATTTGATCATCCTGCCCATTTCTATAATCTATGATTATCATGTAAGATATAAATTGTCTAACTTTACAGCATGTACATGAGAAATTTCTATTGTTCTCCAAGTAGAATTTTGGTTTTCAATTTGTGGTTCAGCTGTGTGACAACATAATGTCTTATTCTTTGATTTGGTGGTTAGATTTACAGTGATGCAAACATGGTGTTTTGTTTGGCTCATAAATTCGATCACGCATCACACATTGGTCCAAAGGTATGTTAATCTTCCTTTTGACAATATATTTGAAAAAAGAATTGAAAAAAGGGAGTCTGAAGAACGCTTCGCTATTGATTGAATTTTCAGGATTTTGTGAATGAATATGCTGTGACTGGAAATGATATGAATCTTTTAGCGGCACTGGCTGTGGCTGGTTACAGGTTCAAGAATCTTTGCTCTTTACTATTTCTTGAGTTGCATCCTTTTTGGCGTAAACTGTGCACAATCACCACAAATTTTTTTTTTCTTCTCATTTTCTTGGCTGTAGTATCATGTTATACACTATATATATGCAGACTATTTCGAGATATATTCGTTTTCTCAACTTAAACTTGGATCAAATTTACATGATAGATCCAAGGAATATGTTGCAACCCTGATCTCGCAACGGAGTTTCTAGTAGTAGACTAATCTAACAGAGTTCCTAATAGTAGACTACTGATCACAAAGTTGTGATTTCTAGTATTAGGGCTACCGTAGAATGCAAATAAGAGGCTGGAAAGCAAGTAGAATTTTCAAAATTGACCGAGTTGGAGAGGAGAAAGAGAGGGGGCTTGCCTTTCCTTTAAAAGGGCTTCTAGTTGAAGTGAAGTAAGATAGTAAGGATTGAAGACTATGCTTAAGGAAAGGAGAGATCAAGAAAGAAAACTACTGCATAACGCCCCTCATGCCCAAGACCAAGAACCAGTTCGCAGATACTTTAGCAAGACATCCATCTGATCAAGGAAGAAGCAAGAGAGGAGCCGGAATCTCTGCTATTATATTATATCCATTATATCGAGAGAGATGCAACATATATGTTTTCTCGGTTTAAATTCGGATTAGATTTACATGATAGATCCAAGATATGTCGCAATAGAACTGCTGATCTCGTAACAGAGTGCCTAGTAGTAGACTACTGGTCACAGAGTTGTGATTCCTAAAAGTAAGACTGCTGGTTACCGTAGGGTGTTAAAGTTTCTTTTCTTCTGTATTCACTTCATCGGAAAGGTCCCAAGATAAATGTTTTCTTGGTTTGAACTCGGATCAGATTTACATAATAGATCCATGACATGTCACAAAAGGGCTGCTAATCTCGTAACGGAGTTCCTAGTAGTAGACTATTGGTAACAGAATTGTGATTCCTAGTAGTAAGGCTGCTAACTACCTTAGGGTATGAAAGTATCTCTTCTTCTGTATTCACTTCATCGGAAAGGTCCCAAGATACTAGTTTTCTCGGTTTGAACTCGGATCAGATTTACATGATAGATCCATGACATGTTACAAAATGGTTGCTGATCTCGTAACAGAGTTCCTAGTAGTACACTAGTGGTCACAGGGTTGTGATTCCTAGTAGTTAGGCTGCTGGCTACCGTAGGGTGTGAAAGTATCTCTTCTACTCTATTACCTTCATCTGAAAGGTCCCAAGATACATTTTTTCTCGGTTTGAACTGGATTTACATAATAGATCCAAGACATGTCGCAAAAGGGCTGTTGATCTTGTAACGGAGTTCCTAGTAGTAGACTACTGGTCACAGAGTTGTGATTCCTAGTAGTTAGGCTGCTGGCTATCGTAGGGTGTGAAAGCATCTCTTCTTCTGTATTCACTTCATCTGAAATGTCCCAAGATACTTGTTTCTCGGTTTGTTCTCGGATCCTATTTACTTGATAGATTCGAGACATGTCGCAAAAGGGCTACTGATCTCGTAACGGAGTTCCTAGTAGTAGACTACTGGTCACAGAGTTGTGATTCCTAGTAGTTAGGCTGCTGGCTACCGTAGGGTGTGAAAGTATCTCTTCTACTCTATTCCCTTCATAAGAAAGGACCCAAGATACATGTTTTCTCGGTTTGAACTCGGATCAGATTTACATGATAGATTCGAGACATGTCGCAAAAGGGCTGTTGATCTTGTAACGGAGTTCCTAGTAGTAGACTACTGGTCACAGAGTTGTGATTCCTAGTAGTTAGGCTGCTGGCTACCGTAGGGTGTGAAAGTATCTCTTCTACTCTATTCCCTTCATCTGAAAGGTCCCAAGATACATGTTTTCTCGGTTTGAACTCGGATCAGATTTACATGATAGATTCGAGACATGTCGCAAAAGGGCTGTTGATCTTGTAACGGAGTTCCTAGTAGTAGACTACTGGTCACAGAGTTGTGATTCCTAGTAGTTAGGCTGCTGGCTATCGTAGGGTGTGAAAGAATCTCTTCTTCTGTATTCACTTCATCTGAAATGTCCCAAGATACTTGTTTCTCGGTTTGTTCTCGGATCCTATTTACTTGATATATTCGAGACATGTCGCAAAAGGGCTACTGATCTCGTAACGGAGTTCCTAGTAGTAGACTACTGGTCACAGAGTTGTGATTCCTAGTAGTTAGGCTGCTGGCTACCGTAGGGTGTGAAAGTATCTCTTCTACTCTATTCCCTTCATCTGAAAGGTCCCAAGATACATGTTTTCTCGGTTTGAACTCGGATCAGATTTACATGATAGATTCGAGACATGTCGCAAAAGGGCTGTTGATCTTGTAACGGAGTTCCTATTAATAGACTACTGGTCACAGAGTTGTGATTCCTAGTAGTTAGGCTGCTGGCTACCGTAGGGTGTGAAAGTATCTCTTCTACTCTATTCCCTTCATATGAAAGGACCCAAGATACATGTTTTCTCGGTTTGAACTCGGATCAGATTTACATGATAGATTCGAGACATGTCGCAAAAGGGCTGTTGATCTTGTAACGGAGTTCCTAGTAGTAGACTACTGGTCACAGAGTTGTGATTCCTAGTAGTTAGGCTGCTGGCTATCGTAGGGTGTGAAAGCATCTCTTCTTCTGTATTCACTTCATCTGAAATGTCCCAAGATACTTGTTTCTCGGTTTGTTCTCGGATCCTATTTAATTGATAGATTCGAGACATGTCGCAGGCACACTGAATCTCTGAATGCCTTAGTAGGGAGATTTGACGTCACAGAGAGATTCAAGTAAAGAAGGGGCCGCTGCCATCGTAGAGGGTGTGAAAGCATCTTTCTTCTCAGATTCACTTCCATCCTGTGCTGTCCTGACATTGTTTCTGGTTTGTCTTGATCCTATTTACTTCATGGACACAGGAGAGACTGGTGCTCGAGCACCATCGCGCGATAGAGGAGGAGCCTCGCGCGATGGTTGATGCTGGAGGAGGCAGTGGCAGTGGGGGAGGAGATGACACTGTTGAACCATCCGGGTCCCCGCCAAGGGATTCGGCGAAGGGCAAAGGCGTTGTTGACGCGGAGGAGGAGACTACGATACCTCAGGTTGAGATCCGAGAGGAGGATGTGTTGTTTAGGCCGGAGTCGACCGCGGCCACGTCGTCGAGACACGTGCCGATCACTAGACATGACGTCGCCGAATACCTGACTGACGAGGCACTGGCGAGACTGTTAGAGGACAACCCCCTGGTTGGGGAATTGGTCCTAAAGGCCAGAGAGGACCGCGCTCGGGCCATTGAGGCGTCAGAGGCCGTTGAGAAGGCCGAGAGGGAGAGGCTGGAGAGAGAGGAGCTTCTGAGAGACGCAGAGGCTGAGGAGAGAGCCAGAGTCGAGGCGCAGGGGCCTAGGGTGACGGCCGTGGAGGAGGCAAAGAACACGAGTCGGCCGGGCTTTTCAGTGGAGGCATACGTGCTTCCTACGCCGCACCTTTTCGTGCCGTCGGGCATTGCGGCACGCGTACCGTCGCGGCGAGACTACGACGATGAGTTGGTGCTGAGAGATCCTCGGGCCCACATTGCAGTGACATGGACAGAGGTATATTCCCAGAAAACATCCTCCGTAACTTGATTTCGATATTCTTGCTTTGATAGTTCACCTCCGATACTTGCTTAGAGCATGTTTGAACTTAGGATTTGCATGAACGATCTTGCGAACCGAAGCATGTTAAAGCCACGTATTTCTGTAGTATAGGCCCAATACGCAATAACTTGAACCAATCATCTGTCGTAGGCTTCATTGATTACCTGGAACTTGAGAATGAACTTCCCGTATACTGACGAACCATTTGCTGCTTGTCTTTGTATCTGAAACAGGCTGGAGCTGAACAGAGGGATATCCGCGGCTTCGGGGGCGCGTGCATGTCTTTGCAGCTGTACGAGGGGCTGCCGGAGAGAGTGAGGCGGCTGGTAGACGAGGCAGGCTTCGGGGAGTTTGTGCGGACTTTGACCCCAGCGAGGATTGACCATGCCGTCCTCGTTGCGCTTGCTGAAAGGTGGAGGGATACCACCAATACCTTCCACCTACCTCCTGGGGAGATGACAGTGACGCCTGCTGACTTCGCAGCGATCACAGGGCTGAGGGTTGGAGGTGAGCCCATCCCGTTTGACTCGGGGATCTAGGAGGATCGGGTTGCTCTGGAATGGTTTCTGGGCAAAGTGCCCAAGATAGAGGGGGGAATGGCGAGGTACGACCAATTCAAAGGCTACCTGAAGAAGGAGGTAACGAGTGACCGTAAGGCGGAGCAGATGGCCCAGGCGTTTCTGCTATACCTGTTTGGTGCCACTCTGTACCCAAACAGGCGAAGCAACGTCCACCTTTCTTACTTGCCAGAGTTGAGGGACTTGAGGACGGCCTCACGCTTCGACTGGGGTGGAGCTGCTCTTGGGACGGCTTACCACTTCTTTGGCCACTCGTCGAGGACGGGTAAGAGCACGACTGGCTACTGGAGGGTCTGGGAGGTACGATTCTAACCCTTTTAAGCACAATTTGATTATGTTTGTCCATTGTTTAGTCTGCTTGACTGCTTTGATTTCAAATACCGTATGCCTTGACTAATGTTTGAACTTGTCTAAACCTTGCAGCTTTGGGCTACGAGGTTTTGTGGATGTATCCGCCGGAGTGCAAGCATCCGGACTTGAGCACTCCCCTCGCGCGCTGAAGTGGAGCAAGGCGAGCACCGGGAAAAGGGAGGGAGAGGCGAGCTCAACGCCTTCAGCCTGTATCTAGATGAGTCACCTTCAAGGTATGAACACACATCATGCACATAGAAATACATGTCCGTTTGATGTCACTGATCAATTGCTTGCATTGCCCGCTTGCTTCGAATTGCAGTCAATTGGGATCCCCGGAGGAGGCGGCCAGAGCGAGTACTTGGCCAGCAGAGCCGTCACGGCCAGCAGGGTGCTGTTAGAGTCTGCCTTTGGTTGGCAGTGGTACTTGGGAGACCGAGTGACGCGCCAGTCGCTTGGTTACCCTGAGTTCTGGGTGCCAGGGCCGCTCCCACCTCGAGCCTCACACACGGGAGAGTACACACGGACTGAGCTGGAGAGGTATACGAGGCCGGATACTGAGCTTGAACCCTACCTGCTTCCTGGTAGGGACTATGCAGCCTACCAGAGAGACTTCCTAGCGGGTCCACTGGGGATCCGTGGTCTGAGAGAGGTGCGAGGCCAGTCCGCAGGGGCCGCTAAGGAGAGGAGAGCAGCTGGAGAGGGACGGAGAGGAGGTGAGAGCCGGGCAAGGCGAGCCCCGAGCGGACCGGCAGTTGGTGGACTTCCTGCGCTGCTTTGGAGGATTCCTGTGGTTGACAGCCAGGGGAATCCTGCAGAGTTACAGTTAGTGCCCGCGAGAGCGGACCCCGCTCCTGTGACTGTTTCAGTAAGAATCAGCTTTCAATATCGCTTTTGAATTCCAAATACTTGAATTATCTGCTGAATGGCCTGATGAACTTGAATTGCATGCAGGTGCCAATTAAGTGGGTGAACGAGGCTGTTCGACGCATGCTGGCATTGGAGAACGTGGTGAGAAAGGCAGAGCGGCACGCCACCGGAGTTGCGATTGTGCACGACCACACACCGACTCACCGTTGTTCAGGACTGTATGAAACGATACATTCACTTTCGATACATTCGATACATTCCGCTCGATACGTTCCTGCTTTGATAGCCTGATAGATGTACCTGTTTTCAATACAGAAATACAACATGTGCAATAGATACTGATGCTTTGAAATGCAATGATAATGCAGGTGGAGGGGAAGAGGAACCCTAGGAGGAAGAGTGTGCGAGATCCGCCACCGAAGAAGGTGGTGGCACAGAAATCCGCGCCTCCGGTTACCACCACGCGGCGACAGACGAGGGGTTTGCAGACGGCGCGTGCACGCGAGGAGGAAGCCAAGCAGGCCGCGAGGCAAGCTGAGCTTCGGTACCAACTGAAGAGGCGCGAGAAGCCGACGCTTGAGAAGCCGGATCCGACTCGCAGGCCGAAACTGATCATGAGCCCAAATTCTGAGGATGAGGAGGAAGAGGGAGAAGAAGAAGAGGCAGAGGGAGAGGGTGAGGAGCACTCGTCGACCAGCAGTGGCTCTGACGACTCCATTGACGATCCGAGGTATAGAGATGATCCCCTAGAGCTGCACGATACTTCAGACAGTGGTGACGGGCTTGAGGAGCATTGACGAGGCCTCCGTTACCCTTTTTGCTTTTGATTTAGGGCCTGCGTGCCCAAGTAGATAGCTTTCACTAGGCAAACATTCGAGAGCCTGCGTGCCTCTTTTTGATTGGCGGGCGCATGTGCCCTGTTTTGACTTGGTAGCTTTGATCGGCCGAGGGCCAGAGATACAGTAGTTCCCTTAGCTTGACATGGATAGATCATGGTTTAGTATATAAAAGTTGCATTCTAAAGTTTTATAGTTTCTCATTGTGCATAAGAATCAGTAAAACCCGCCACTAATACCAAACTTGCATTGACGACACGTTGAGACCACACATAGACACGTATGAGTGTATAAAACAACTTAGTTCTGAAAGAAAAGAGACGATATACCCTAAGACACAATCAGGATACGAGGATACGGGAAACAATGAAATTTTGGGTATTATACGCCAAAACTCACGATACCTTGAAAGAGATGAAAACGACACTCTTAAACGATCAATGGTGGCCAACATGACCTGCGCCAATTGACGGATTTGAACGAAACGCCCCAAGAATGGACTTATACCGAAGAATGCTCAAAGTAACGCAAAAATGGTATAAAACGTCGAAAGATGACTCGATTATGTCCCGGACTGAAACCGACACCTCCATACAGTCACTTAAGGTCCAAATGACCCGTATGGCATGACCAAAATAGGCTAGAATCTCCGGAACGAGTTTCGGACCTCCGAAACCTCGGTTTGAACTTGAAACGGGCCTCCGAGGGTCCAAAGTCTTTGTCGAGCGCGGCATTCGGGATCCGATGCTTGGATACAGTCACATGTGCTTATAATGACTTGCTGGAACCATTAAAAGTCCAAATGACCTTTGGAATGAAAATCGACCAATTTGGACAGTAGCTGCTGAAATCTGTCAAAACTGCAGACGAACCATCGCGCGATGGTTTGTAACTGTCGCGCGAGTACCGTATGTCGCGCGATTCTTAGAGAGTGTCGCGCGAGAGTCAACTCCTGCTGAGCAGCCTTTGTTTGACCAAATTATTGGCATGGAGCTGTTCATAACTTCCACGTCTTGAAAGTTGTTCTGGGCTTGCAGAAGGAAGGCTGTTCTGCCATGCAAGGTGGTAGGACACCTATGCCTTGGTCTCACCAACTCCTTGGCTATTTGAAGCAAGATTTTTAAACATGATGAAGTGTACACCCCTCCAACTTATCTAAAATGGGAGATTCACTAATGGAAGCCCTTGATCCTTGGCTAATGAGAGAGGAAACCATAAATTGGGCGAGTCCTCGGTCTCGCTGTTTATCCTCGATTCGGGATCTCCGGTTTGCTCGACAGTGCGTCGAAATCATCCAAGCTGCATTGCCTTTCTGGGACCCCATTGTGCACGTCTTCCGGTTCCATGAAGATGAGATGTGCCCCACAATAGAAGAGTTCCAGGCATACGCGCCAGGGTTTGCCAATCTAGACGTCCTTGCCGTGCCGCCCGTTCATGAAGACATGGGGCAAATTCTGCGGGAAAAACTCAACATTCCGGCAGCGGTGACAGCCAACATCATTCGAAACGGCGAGCTCAACATTCTCCACCTAATCGAGCTGTATGGCCCGGAGGCTGGCTTGGGAGACTACGTCGGGGAAGCTCAACGACGCTTCGTCCTGTCCATATGTGCACTGGCCGCGTATATGCTGATTCCCGTTGATGGAGGGGTAAATCCCAAGCTGGTGAGCATTGCTTTGCAAATGGATAACGGGAAAAACATCATGCCCGTGGTTTTAGCGGAGACGCTCTTAGGTTTGGACATGCTGAAACTTGGGCAAGCCGACTCTTTCAGCGGATGTCCTATCTTGCTCCAGGTAAATCCCCGTTCGACATAATTTCTTGCATTTTCGGTTTTAAACCAAACGCTTGGGCTGCATTTGATTTCTGACTCGTCCTCCGTTCTCCTGCAGCTCTGGCTGGCAGACAAAATCGGGGTCTTGGAAGAGCCACAGGCTGGCTTTGAAGAGTTTCCCAGATTGTTAGTCGCGAGACCGATGATATTCCCTGACTTGCCGGTGGAGATATGGTTTGCCTACCTGAATGATCTGCATTCTGAAGATATAGTCTGGAGGTGCCTCTGGCTAAACCTTCCAGCGATGACGCTCAAAACGGTGGGATACAAGAGAGTAATACTCGCCGGCCTGACAAGCTTCACCTTTTACATTCCTGGGCGTACGCTCCGCCAGCTTGGAAGGAGCCAAGGATACAAGCGATACGGAGCGGAAGACTTCGACATCCCCGTATTCACTTCCTGGGATCTGCGCTGCCACAGAGACAACTGGGGCGACAGGACGTTGAAGGAATCAGTTCCAGATTTCAGAACGTGGCTGGAAAAACGTTACGTAAGATGGCTCCGTGTTGAAGTTGAGGCAAGACTGAGGGGATATTTCTGAATCCCGTGGGAGAACAAATTGTAATTAGTAAGGCCATTAGGCTCCGCTTTTCAGCACTTGCTCTGTAAATTGTATGCCACTTTGCCCGGCTTGATCGGTTAAATAAAACCTTTGAATTTATCCGGCCATTATTCCTTCGAGGGACCGAATTTGTCATTGAACACGTAACTTGAAGGAACAATGCTTCGACGTAGTCATAAATACTCATAATGACCTACTGGAAGCATCGAAATTTCAAAACCTGGCGCAATTCAAAATCTGGAAAATAACCCAAAAAAGTCAGTAGCCTGCCCTACTGTGTCGAATTAAACTGAACACTCGCGCGAGCACTCAAAACCATCGCGCGAATAAGAACAGTCGCGCGAGACTCCATGACCCTCGCGCGATGGAGAATCCCTGTTGCAGTAGCCAGCTTTGACTCATTCGGATAAAAGAAGGGTGGCAGGCTTTGTCAGCAGGCCTGGGCGTTGCAGGGGTTCCTGGCTTTCCCCAGAGATGTTCCCTTGATTTTTAGCAAATGGGGGGACACCTTGCAAGGCCACCTCATCAAATAGGAAAGGTATGCTTCCTTCCTTGGCCTATAAAGAGGGATGAGCCCCTGAATGAAAGGTGTGCCTCCGTGGGAAATCTCTAGCACTATTCCCCAAATGGCAAATCATCTCCCTACCTTAATCAGCTCGCGGCTCGAGGAATTTGTCGCGAGTGATTGGCTATGCTTCCGTTCCCACGGGTTGGCGGCGTTTCGCTTCTTAAAAAGCGTAAGGCTCCGCCCCGAAATCCTGAGAGCAGCCCTGCAGTTTTGGGACCGGGACGTCCATGTGTTCCGATTTGGGGACAACGAATTGTGCCCGACTGTTGAAGAATTCCAAGCGTATCTCCAAGGCTTTGCTTCGAGCGTAATCGTCGTGCCACCTTACGGGCAAAGCATGTCAAAGCTGTTGAAGACGTGTCTGAACATCCCCAGGAGTGCGGCGGAAAGCCTGTTGATCGGCGGACGAATAAACATTGCGCGCCTAATGGAACGGTATGGACCCGACGGCGATCCAGCGGATACGGCTCTGCAGGCTCGACGTCGATTTGCCGTGTCAGTCAGCGTACTGGCCGCATACCTGCTGGTGTCTCCGTATGGACGGCCCGACCCCTCGTTGGTACACGTGGCTGCGGAGATGGGTGCTCGGAAGAACGTGGTGCCTTTGGTGCTCGCTGAGACACTCATTGGTTTGGATTTGGTAGCCACAGGTCAGACAAACACATTCGGCGGTAGTCCAATCCTGTTACAGGTAAAATCTCACTCAGCTCACCTTTTTCCGGTTTTCGCACAGTTTGTTTTTTACCTCGACTCTCGGCTAAAGCTGTATGGTAGCTCCTTACTTGTTTTCTTTCGCTCGGGCCTATGTGGCTCCTTACTTGTCTTTTCGCTCATGCAGTTGTGGCTATGTGACAAGCTTGGGCTAATCTCGGCTCCTGAAGCGGACTGGCCCCGTCTGCCCGGGCGGATGCACCAAAGGGGAATGCTGTATCCAGAAATGTCTGAGGAGGAGTGGCACACCTTCATGAGAGAGATGTCTCCGCGCGAGATCGTCTGGCGGCACAGGGCTTTGAACATTCCGGATATGGCTCTGCACTCTGCAGGTTTTGAGAGAATGGTGATTGCTGGGCTGTCCAGTTTCACGTTCTACATCCCAGGTCGTATCCTGCGGCAACTGGGCATGAGCCAAGGCTTTCATCGAGCTGGGGTAGAAGACTTCCACATTCCAGCTTTTACAGCCCAACATCTAGCAGGGTATGAACATAACTGGGGTTTGAGAGAACTCGGAGGAGCAGAAGACGACTTCAGCACAAGACTCAAACATCGCTATGTAGCATGGTTAAGAGAAGAGGTCGAAAGCAGGCAAAACGCAGACTGACTCCTGACTCAAATCCAATGATCTAGAATAAACTGTGAGCCCGTGAGGGCCTCTCAGCATTTTGTTCTGTTTTTTTATGCTTTACTGTTTTTCTTAGGGCTCCGCTCAGCCTATGTAATAGAAATAATAGTTTTGAATAAAGGTGAAAGATTAAGAATTTTCCCTTTTGGTCCAAGTGTTGGACACCACATCGTTTGAAAGTTGAGGTGCGCTCCGGTAATGGAAAAAAACCTGGATCGAGTTGATTGATTGTGACCGAATCTCACAGAGAGATTGCCTACTTATCCCAAGCTAGGGAATCAGGTCAAAACGTAGTTCAGGCTACGGTTCGACAGTGTATGACCGAGTCCAGAGAGATTGCCTACGTATCCCAAGCTAGGGAATCAGGTCAAAACGTAGTTCAGGCTAAGGTTCGCTCGTGTGTTTTGGCTCTCCTTTTGCGCTCTAAATTTTGCCTAGGACTGCCTTTGCAGGTTTCCAGCCTAGCGAGCTTTGATTGAATGCCTATTTATTTTTGCCTAAACTGCCCCCTTGGGTTTTCAGTCTAGCAGGCTTGCTCTAATTTTTGCTTGGGACCGCCCACCCTTGTGGTTTTCGGCCCAACGAGCTTCTCTCAAGGGTAGTAACGTTTGAGTTGATCCAGGTTGACCAAAGTGTTGAACTCGTTGCCGTCCAGATCGATGAGCTGAGCTGCCCCACCCGAGAGGATGGTCTTGATAATGTAAGGTCCAGCGCGCTTCGGGCGGAACTTTCCACGTAGATCGAAGATGGGAGCCCGGATTTCCTTTGTAACCATGTCCCCTTCAGCCAAGTCACGAGACTTCACTTTCTTGTTGAATGCCCGAGCAATCCTGCGCTGATACCCCTGAACGTGATACAAGGCACGGAGCCTTCTCTCGTCAAAGAGCATGAGTTCGACAAACCTCCCGCTAAGCCATTCGGACTCCGCGAGTTCACATTCAGCCATGATCCTCAAAGTCGGCACTTCCAGCTCGATGGGAAGGACAGCTTCCATCCCGTAAACCAGAGAAAAAGGGGTTGCCCCTGTCGATGTTCGAATTGACGTGCGATACCCCCAAAGAGCTAGAGGCAGCTGTTCGTGCCAGTCCCTGGCGGACTCTGCGGACTTCTTGATGATAGTCTCGATGTTCTTGTTGGCCGCTTCAACTGCCCCATTCGTCTGAGGGCGATAGACGGTTGAGTGATGAACCTGGATTTGGAATTCTTCGAAAAGCTCCAGCACCCTGCCTTTGAAATGGACCCCATTGTCAGAAACAAACGCCTGTGGAACCCCGTATCGATAGATGATGTTCTTTCGGATAAACTGAGCAACCTGAACCGCCGTCAGGGTTTTGTAAGATTCAGCCTCGACCCACTTGGTGAAGTAATCTATTGCCACCAAAATGAACCGATGCCCGTTCGAAGCAGAAGGCTTGATCATGCCGATGACGTCAATACCCCAAACAGAGAAAGGCCAAGGCGACGTCATGCCAAATAGTTTAGAAGGAGGGACATGCATGAGATTGGCATGGATTTGACACCTATGGCAACGGCGCACATAATCCACACACTGGGACTCCATGGTAGACCAAAAGTATCCTTGTCGTACGATTTTCCGGGCAAGCATGACCCCGCTCATGTGAGGGCCACAAATTCCTTCATGAATTTCTTCCATGATTTTGATGGCCTCAGTGCCGTTGACACAGAGCTTATGCATTCCGCAGTGAGACCTCCGATACAGTCTTCCGCCACAGATAATGTACTGAGCGGCCATTCTTCGGAGCGCTGCTCGGTCCTTTTTGGTGGCGTCGGCCGGAAACTGACCACTTTCGACGAAGTTCCAAATATCGTGATACCAGGGTAGGCCGTCATCAACATCATCGACGGCGTTGACATATTGATAAGCAGGCAAGTCCCGCTGTTCAATTAGAATAGGACGAAGCTTGATACCAACCGGAAGCTCGATCATGGAAGCAAGAGTTGCTAGAGCATCGGCGAATTGGTTCTTCATCCGAGGGATGTGCGTGAACGTGACCTTGCTGAAACGAGGAATAAGGTCCTCCAAGTCTTGGTGATAAGGCTTCAATCTGTCTTCCCGAACTTTCCAGTCCCCGTTAGCCTGAGAAACGACAAGGTTGGAGTCACCAATAACCTCAAGCCTTTCAACACCGAGCGTAAGAGCCGCTTCCATGCCAACAATGCAGGCCTCATATTCAGCTTGGTTGTTCGTGACATCGAAATTGAGTTTGAATGCAAGCGGAATATGAGCACCATCGGGGGTTATAAGCAAAACCCCAATCCCATATCCCTTCTGATTGGCTGCCCCATCAAAGTAAAGAGTCCAGGTGTCTTTGACAACTGCCATCACTCCTTCATCCGGAAACGTAAAATCTGAGTCCTCTGGCCCCTCGACGGGATGATCAGCCAGGAATTCGGCGACTGCGCGCCCTTTGACGGATTTCCTAGTGACATATTCGAGATCGAACTCTGCGAGCAATAGCAACCAACGTGCTAACTTACCAGTAAGCGCAGGTTTCTCAAACAGATATTTGAGAGGATCCATTCGAGAAATCAACTTCATTGGGTAAGCCAGCATGTAGTGTCTTAATTTCTTGGATGCCCAAACAAGAGCCCAACACGTCTTTTCGAGGGCAGTGTAGCGTTCTTCAGCGCCAACCATCTTCTTACTCAGGTAGTAAATGGCCTTTTCGACTCCTTTTCCTCCCTCTTGAGCCAGCAAACACCCCATAGACGAAGGATTCACGGACAAGTAAAGTATCAAGGGTTTCCCTGGCACCGGTGGCATTAAAACCGGAGGGTTTTGCAGATAGGTTTGAATGGAGATGAAAGCTGCCTGGCACTTGTCTGTCCAAACAAATGGAGTATTCTTCTTCAATAGGCGAAACATCGGCTCGCAAGTCAAAGTTAACTTGGCGATGAATCTGCTGATGAACTGTACCTTTCCCAAAAAGCTTCGCACTCCCTTTTCAGAAACTGGTGGCTTCATCTCGAGGACTGCCTTGATTTTGGACGGGTCGACCTCAATTCCACGAGAAGTGATCATGAAACCGAGCATCTTACCCGCTGTAACCCCAAAGGTGCATTTCTGAGGATTCAGACGCATACGGAACTTCCGTAACCTCCCGAAGAACTTCCTAAGTACAGGAATATGACCTTCTCGAGTTTTGGACTTGGCGATCATGTCATCGACGTAGACCTCGACTTCTTTGTGTATCATATCGTGTAGGATAGTGGTAGCAGCTCGCTGATAAGTAGGCCCAGCATTCTTTAACCCAAACGGCATGACCAGGTAGCAATAAGTCCCCCATTCAGTGATGAACGTGGTTTTCTCGCGGTCCTCAGGCGCCATGAGAATTTGGTTGTAGCCAGAGAAGCCATCCATGAACGAGAGCAAAGCGTGCCCCGCAGTGTTGTCCACAAGCACATCGATGTGTGGCAAGGGAAAATCGTCTTTGGGGCTCGCTTTGTTCAAGTCCCGAAAGTCAACGCAAACTCGAATTTGGCCATTTTTCTTAGGAACGGGAACGATGTTGGCGACCCATGTGGGGTACTGAGAGACCATGAGAAAGCCAGCGTCAATCTGCTTAGTAACTTCCTCCTTAATCTTCTGAACCCAATCTGGTCTCATCCGTCGGAGTTTCTGCTTAACAGGCTTGGCATCCGGGAACAGAGGAATGTGATGCTCTACGATCTCGGGATCGATTCCGGGCATATCTCGATGAGACCATGCAAAAACGTCACTGAACTCGGCGAGCAGCTCTTTGAAATCACGATGCTCTTCTGGTGAAAGTGTGGAGCCCACTTGAACCATTCGGGGATCATTTTCATCTTTCAAATTTATAGAAACTATTTCTTCTTTTAATGGCTGAGCATGCCTTTCGTCCTCCCTCTCGATGAAGGCACGGATTTCCTTGGGAATGTCCCCATCGAAATCTATCCCCTCATCGTCGGGGTCGACACAGTTTATATAAAGATCATTGAAATAGTCAGAAGATGCTTCGTTCATTTCACAAGCCCCTGAAGGGTCACCAAGTACAAGCGAGTCAAACTCGAAATAAAAGCTATGACGTGGAGGGCCTAGAGGCACAAACTCCGACTCAGAGCTAGACTTAGAGGACGGGACAGACTCAGACTCTGACTCTGACTCAGACTCAGACTCAGACTCAGACATGTTGTCAATGCAAGTCAGGCGTGGCTTGAAAATGCAATTATCCAAAGAGCCCTCGGCTTTCACAATGAGAGAGGTGGGATCCTCGAGGGCGTCGGGCCCGAGCATGAGCACTTCGGCTTCTTCAGCTTCCCCAGCCAAACCCACTTGGGAGAATTCCTGGAATAGCAGCTCCAAATTTCCCTGATCGATGGATCCGAGCCAGTCAGTCTCGGTCTTCAGCTGATTAAGCTTCCTCTTGAATTCCAACCTTGCTGGCTCATCGTCGCTGCTTGACCAGGTGTCATTAGCGAAGATCTCAAACCCAGGCAGCAGCTCCCCGGTCTCGGAATGAACAAAAGGCTCAGCCTGCCCAGTGTAAGTGGCATTTCCGACCTCACGTACGAACTTGGGACCACCGCAGAGAGTCCGAGGTTTTCCCATATATTTCCTCCGCTTGGCATCTTTGGCAGAGGCGATATACCCCAAACCAAAGCGGCCCTTGTTGAAAGGAAAAGTAGGGAACTCCGGGACCCCTTGACGGCGAGAGCCTAATCCAATGCCCGGGAAGTGAGACATCCTTCTCATAATGTCCAGCGCGACAGAGCTTATGAGGAAATTCCCGTCCACATTGATGGCCATTACTATGCCGGAAGTATCGAAAGAGAAACCTCCAAGGTCGACGTCTTCTTCGCCGTGTTGAATTCCCAGAACGGGAGTCCCGTCCTCCTTGAGCGGGCGGATGCCTGAATCCCCGCAGATGGTTAGAGTGCCAGTGGGTAGTCCCAGAATGACCTTTTGGTGGAGGGTAGATGGCACAGCCATGATGTCGGACCGATGAAGCCATGGCCTACCCAACAGAAGATTGAAGGTTGCAGGAATGTCCACGACATGGAACTCCACATCCATCTCAAAACCCTCAGCATCGAGTTTGAGTTTCAAGATACCCTCGACCACGCGACGGGTGCCGTCATATGCCTTGACAGCCAAATTGGAAGGTGCCAGATCCTTCTTGGTGAGCCCTAGACGATAAGCGACCCTCAGAGGGCAGACATTGATGGCGGAGCCGTTGTCAATGAGGACGGTCGGGACCCAGAGTCCTCGACACTTGACAGTGATATGCAAGGGGCGATTGTGGTCGGCTCCTTCGACTGGCAGATCTTTGTCCGTGAAGATTACCGTATGCTCGGAGGTTGGAGGGAGGATGAGAGATACCATCGCCTCTGGCGTGACGTCGGCCTGGACTTCAAGGCGGGATAGGGCGTGACACAGCCTCTGACGATGCTCCTTGGATGAACAGA
Organism: Rhododendron griersonianum; assembly: GCA_018127125.1. Lineage (NCBI taxonomy): Eukaryota > Viridiplantae > Streptophyta > Magnoliopsida > Ericales > Ericaceae > Rhododendron > Rhododendron griersonianum. Next base: position 22,976,502 of record CM030791.1, on the reverse strand, counting down.
TCAGTCCCCAGATAGAAATAGCGGAAGGAATCCGCTCAAGTTGCCGTTGAACCAGATCAGGAACCGGATTGCCGGCTGATACCTCAAGAGGTGCAGACCTTGGGAAAGAAACAGGCTCGAGCCTTTGATTAGCAAGATTGGAAGAATTCCCAGCCTGCAGATTAGCAGGCTGAAAAATCCGTCCACTCCTTGTAACATTGTGAACGTTTCCCAAAGAGGGCACGAGTTGAGGGCTTTCCTTCACATCCCAGAGATCAGCGGGGACATCTCCCAGTTTGCGCTTCCCCTTGTCAGTAGTTGGTGCAGAGACGGGCACTTCCATGTCTAAGCCCAGATCCTCAGCCAGATCTTTCATCAGCAAGGAGTCCCAGAAGCCCAAGTCTTTCACAGCAGCCACTTCAGCAACAGGCTCCGGATTTGCAATGAAGGGAACATCCCAGAGACCAGTATCAGCCAGGGTACGATTGACAGCCCAGACTTCATTCCCAACTTGGACATCCACTATGTCGTTAACTTCCCACAGATTAGCGGGCGGAGCGCGGTCTGTAACCATGATGCTGCAGTCCTTGTTGTTGGGGTAAGGCACCTGAGGGCGCGGATTTTCTTCGTCGACAATGTAGGAACAGGGGTCATGGTCAGTGTCGGGGTTAGTATCACAAACCGAATTAAAGACCGAACTAAAGAGGGAAATGTGGTCTCCCAAAGCTCGTGGATCTTCCTGGACAAGTTCATCCTCCGCGTAGTGGAGCATGTAGTCCGGCGTGGCATAGCCTTGCAGAGGGTTAGGGTCAACATCCATGGGAGCAAACCAGGTTGGCTCAGGATCCCAGTAATATTCCTCTTCGGGAACTAGAGGTTCGATCGGGTTGAATAGCATGTACAAGGAGAAACCGTCTAAAGGGTCAAGCAAGGCCGCTTCATAACCGGCCAACCAACCATCATACCAGGCTTGATCAAATGGGACATTTCCGAGCTGCAGAGGAATCCCGTCCATTTCAAGGGTGGACCACTCGTTGAGGAGAGGAGCGGCATAGTCCCAATGGTCTGCTATGGCCCAGCCAGTAGCTTGCATGTTATCATCTGAAGGAGGCAGCCAAGGCTGGTAGGGATCAGGAAACGGGCCAGCGATGGTTGCGTACGGGCTGTCAAGCGACGAAGCAGAGTTGATTTGCACAGCAGGGATCGACTGATGGAAGAGGGAGCTGACCGATTCTTCGGAGATAGATGATCCGGCTTGTAAAAGTTCCGAAGGTGCATTTGCATCAACAAGTTGGCCATCAACCAGTTGTATATAAGAAACCTCGGTGGACGGCTCGAGCGAGAAAGGCACGATGGGCCTGGGTTGATCGGCTGAGGCTATATAGTCAGTAGGGTTAAATATGGTGGAGCTAGGGTTGATATGAGTGGAGCTGAGAGATATCTGGTTGATATGTGGTACAGCGTTGTGCTTAGGGAGAGAGTTGGCAATGACATTGGGTTTCTGAGGTGGTGGAGGGGTCTCCAACGTGCCATCGTCGATAAGATCCTGGATCGCATGGCGGAGGCGAAAGCAGGAGTCAGTGAGATGACCCGCTCCTTAATGGTAAGCACAGTAAAGGTTGGCTTTGAAGCCGGGTGAAGGGTTCTTGGGTAGAGGAGTTGGATCCAGGGGCTTCAGATGCCCTGACTTGACCAACTTTTCCAAGACCGAGGATAGAGGCGCCTCGATAGCGGAAAAGCTGCGGGGTTGGTTCCGAGGTCGGTTATTCTGTGGATTTTGAACTTGATTGACATCCGCAATGTGATTAGCAGCGCTGGAGGAAGCGGCATTGGTACCGGCAGTTGCCGTGTTGGAATAAGTCCCTGTTCCGAACAATGCATTGGCGTTTCCAGAATAAGCCCGAGGCTTTGACTTGGGGGGATACGAGGATTCCCCCTTTGATAGAATTCCACACTGCAGAGCATCTTCGATGGCCAAGCCGGAGTCAAAGAAGGTTTCAAAGTTAGCAGAGGCCTGAGCTAGAACCAGATGCCTAGCATAGTCCGGTTGAAGATTGCGGGAAATGATACGGAGCTGGTCCTTCTCGCTCGGGCGATCGGTCATCTGCGCAGCTTTAGCTCTCCACCTTTTGACAAAGTCTGCAAAGGTCTCCTTAGCCTCCATCTTAGTGGATTCGAGTTCTCGAGTAGTCATTTTTAGCTGGGAGTTGTAATTGTACTGCGAAATAAACGCAGTCCCAATGTCTTCCCAAGTCCTCCTCTTGGCAATGTCGAGTGACAAGAACCAATGGAAAGCAGGGCCCGAGAGGGTCTGAGGAAAGAGCTGTGACATGGCCTCCGGCTCAACAGAAAGAAGCTTCATGGCGGCATGGTAGTTGTAGAGATGGGTCCTAGGGTCGCCGCTCCCATCGAACTTAGCTAAGTCTGGCATTTTGAACTTCTCGGGAAGCTTGGCGTTGGGATACAGGCAAAGGCGATCCAGGTCGATCCCTCCGGCACTGATTTTTTCTGTTTTGGCAATGGATTCCTCCAGTTTGGCCATCTTGGCCATGAGTACGACCATCTCTGGATTCGGAGCTGGTCCTTCTGGGTTTGGAGGCAATCTACCGCCTGCAAGGTTTGCAGCGGGCCTGCGAGCTTCCCTCGGGTTCAAGACGATGAGGCGTCCTGCGTGAAGCGGATCTGGAACCAAGACAGGTTGCTCCTGGTCAGACTCATCGTCCCCACCTTCTTCCTCAAGAGGGGGAGGAAGGCGAGTGTGGATGAGGTCGTTCAAACGAGCAATATTAGTGTCGGTCTGAGCTGCCCTCTGCATAGCAGTGATACTGTTCTAGAGGTTCATGAGCATGGCCTCCAAGGTAAGGGGTTCTGGTTGTGGCTGTTCCATTGTGACAGGCGTTTCAGAGGTGCTTGAGGCGGATACCGGGGTAGTCGGACGTCCTTCCTGTGAAGCCCGTGGTGAACCTGACTGAGAACCTGACTGAGATTCTGAGTGCTGTGCTGTCGGGGGTGGGTGCAGAGAGTCTTCCGTGATGACTGACTGGGACCGTAACCTGACGAGCCTTTGGACCGGACCCAGATGCAGACGTTCCCAAGCGGGTTTGGCAACTGGCCTCGATACTTTCCTTGGTGGTGCAATGATTCAGATCTTTGCTTGCAAGGGAAAAGGAGGTTTAATAAGGGCCCTGCAGCAACTTTAATCTAAATAAAAGACTAAAGCGGATGCAGCCAACGTCGAGAGTGTCACCCTAGACTCTAGAACCGGAAGACAAGTCTGTCTCACGACGTTTTGGACACTGCTTCTAGGCCCTCAGAATTCTTTTTGAAGATGTATCCTTGTCTGGAACGAGCGGTCCCAAAGGATGTCAAAAGGAGTCTAAACCTTTGTCCGTTTCGATATTCGGGGTCTCAAGTTTTTGAAACCAGAACGACTCGGCATGAGTATCATGATGCCATAACCAGGTTGGCGTAAGCAGCACTGTGCTATTAGCCGGGCGGTGTAAGTGACGAGGCACTTGTTACCTTTTGGTGTAAGCATCATGGTATCTTACTCCGTGGTTCTTCGTTTTGTTTGAAACCCTAAACAGGCAGACGGGCAAAAGTGTAGAAAAGCTTCTGATTTCCTAAAGTCCCGCTGTAAAGGATTTAAAAGATGATAACGCGCACCATTGAGGTACACGACTCCTCATCGGGCCATAACAATGTCCTACTAAGCCTGAAGACAGACTTGGAACAGATTGAGAACCTAGGAGCCATCCTAGGCATGCTTCTACGCTGAACGAGAATGTATGTACAGTTCATGCGATAAGGAAAGAGGTAACACGTAGGCATTTAGGGGGTTAGATGCAAGTAGATCTTAACCTGTAGGTACCTGTCCTAATTGGGAGAGTTCTAATGCTCCGTATATGCAATAGGCCAGTTTTGGTTCGTAACAGGTTCCTCGGACTAGGGCCACAGATATACCTCCCGTTACCCGCGTTTTTCGCAGAATAACAGTCGAACGGTAGCATGACCCATCATGACAAAGGTTGTCGGTCGTTCGGGCGCCCCGGGCTCCGGTAAACCGTGCCGGATTGCCAAAACGTTCCGACGAGGCTTTTCCCACATCGATGCAAATGAGATGCTAAAATTTGGTTAAAAGAAGAAGAATCACAAAGTCGTAAAAATGCTTTTTCAAATTTGGCTCACTTTATTTAGTCCATCTTTAGAAGAAACTACGCAAGCGAACAATCGAAAAAGCCCCAGATTAGAATGGCCGGACACGAGGTCCTGTTAAATCACCGTTCCAACCTTCGGCAGCGCGAAGCTCACCGCTTTGACAGGCTTTTAAGGGATTGTTCCCAAGCGTATTAAATCCTAAGTGTGAATTAATATTGGTTCGATTGATCCCCAGCAGAGTCGCCACTGTGGGCAGCATGCCCTCGGAGAGAAAGGATTTCGTTCCTTCTCGCCATTGCGGCCCTTTTTCTTGATAATCGAGGGAGCGCGAGCGCCGGTGGCGTGCGCTCGAAAATACAGAGTCGCCACTTGAGTTTTGAAGGTCCGACACTCAAGGAACCGTATTTCGAAGCACCTGCCGCGCTTTGTTTGAAAAAGTGAAGGAAACCAGTCCGTCATAACCATATCTGGGTTCGGGAGCCAGGTTACGAGAGGGGAAGGGTTTTATGGCACCCCTCTCGCCCAATCCGGAGATCGGTCTCTACTTAGGCATTTTTATGAAAACCTTTGTGATTCTTCCTCTTTTAATTAATTTTAGCCAATTAGGGCGGGGGAACAGTTAATCGGGGATTAAAACTGTAACAAGTTTGCAAGATGTGATCAGATAATGGCATGGATGAATAGCGTGGTGAATAATAAACGGAATGATCTTGAATCAGCGATCAGATGCCAAAACCAGGCTCGGGGCAGATTCTGCCCTGCACGACGACCAACTTGCATGCCTGAACCAGTCTGCATGCAAGTCAACCATCGCGCGAGACACACTGACACTCGCGCGAGTATCGTCATCTCACCACAGTCCCTAAATCATCCCCTTCTGGGCTCTGGAAGGACCAGTGCACACCCAGGAAGCAAACCAAGCAGTTTATTGGAAGACTGAAAATACTAATTATTACACAGTACTCCAAGCAGGAGCCAAATAAAATGAAACACAACCCCTAAACAGCGGGGGCATCAAAACAGAGGCCAAGGGCCTAGTTGCCCATGCAAGGGCCATTCATGGAAATCAGAGAACTGTCGCGCGACAGCAAGTGAGTCTCGCGCGACACTCCTGACTGGACTTCCAGGAATTGCTTTACATGCTTGGGGTCCTGAGACAGATTCAGGGGGTCCCAAGGGCATTCCAAACTGTTTAAAGCAAATAAACAAGCTACTGTATTTTGTTTTGCATACATAACAGTGATCTAAAATCAAAACAAAGTACAACAGACATAAATACACTGTAAAACAGAAAAGGGCTAGCTTCCCTTCCCCACGAGGTCCATTCTCTTGCTGACACAAGTGTCGCGCGAGTAAAGGGGACCGTCGCGCGAGGGTGTAGCTGCCACGAATTCTTGTAACTTTGCTGGCTTTAGGACCAGGGCATGGTATTGATTACCAGCCATGGTCCTGTCAGCCCCCCTCAGGGATCAAAAGAGAAACAGGTTTCAAAATTATACCTTTGCTTGGAAAGGGTTTGGAAGTGGATGAGGTTGATTGGTGTGACCTTGCTACCAAGAGTGTATGAACAAACCAAGTTCAGTGGTTTAGGAAGTAGTTTGAGAGTTAGGAATTTTGTGCTAGCTAATGTAGGATTTGTAGAATGACTAATGACTTCCTTAAGCAATTTTTTGGAACCCTTTAAATGGAAGACCAATGGGGGTATTTATAGGGGGAATGTAAGGCTGAGTTAGGGGCCAAACAAGGCCTTAGGACCAGCCACCAAGGCTGGTCACCACTTGGTTGTGAGGCTAGCCAACAAGGTGAGAGAGTGGTTGGGAGTTTGCATGGGGCTAGAGCCTGCCAGCACGCCGTTCAGCTGAGGAGAACGGGGTTCCAGCCCATGGGAACCCATGTGCCAAGCAATCATCACAAGTCCAGCTGGATTCTGTGATAGGGACAGGAGAGAACCATCGCGCGAGGGTCCATGAGTGTCGCGCGAGGGTCAAACAGTCAACAGTTTGACTTTGACTACACGTGGCAGGATGAGTGTCGCACGAGGGACAAGAAGACTCGCGCGAGGGTCAACTCTGGTTTTAGGGGTTTGACTGAAGGTTTAGAAGGGGTTCAAAAGGGTTCAAGCAAGGTTTCAAGCATTCCAAGCTCAATCCATTCCCAATCCAAGCTCTGTTTGATCCGATTTCATCATCGGGGAAACAAGAAAATCGTAAAATAAAGTAAAACGATTGGGAGATCCAGATTGGGGTGTCTACACTACTATATTCCCTTCATCTGAAAGGTCACAAGATACATGTTTTCTCGGTTTGAACTCGGATCAAATTTACATGATAGATTCAAGACATGTCGCAAATGGGCTGTTGATCTTGTAACGGAGTTCCTAGTTGTAGACTACTAGTCACAGAGTTATGATTCCTAGTAGTTAGGCTGCTGGCTATCGTAGGTTTTGAAAGCACCTCTTCTTCTGTATTCCCTTCATCTGAAAGGTCCCAAGATACTTGTTTTCTCGGTTTGTTCTCGTATCCTATTTACTTGATAGATTCGGGTGTAGACACCCCATTCTGGACTGTCCGGATTAATTTACTTACGGTCTTTTGATTCCCCGATGATGATTAAGGTCAAGAACATCCCGAGTTTGTTAATGAGTTTGAGCTTTGAGCGCCCTGAACCTCATCCAAACCTTTCCGAGCTCCCTGTCGAACCCTCTAGCCAGAACTAAATGGCCACAGCAAAACCCTACTGGAGTACGCTGGTGATGGACTAGCGTGCGCTGCAAGCATTGCCACGTGTCAGTCATCGCCTATTGCTGGCGCACGCCACTCAACAAGAGGCGCACGCCAGTCAATGCCAGTCAAATCAACTTTATTCAGCCGAACGCGCGAGAGTTTTTGTAACCACCTGACGTCAGCTGGCAGCTCCTGATGATTGCTTCGGCCAGAGATGTCCCCTTCTCTTCTACAACTTCCCTCAAGCCAAGTCCAATGCATTAAATGCATGGGAGGCTCCTCCCTCCCTTAACCTCCAAACAGCCCCTTAAGGCACAACTGATCAGTCCTCTCTCACCTCCATAAATACCCCGCCTTGCATTCATTTGCAAGGGGTTAAGCACATTATGGCTCCTAGTCTCTCCTCTCTTCTTTCTCTTGTTCTTCCCTTGTTTCCTTTCTTCTTCCATAGAAAGAGCAAGCAAGGAGAAACTTCTTCTAGTCCATAACCCTTCTCATCTTCATCATCCATCCATCATCTTCAAGCTCAAAGCTCAAACTACATTGTCAACCTCAAAATCGAAGGTATACCACCTTTGATCTGTTATCTGTTCTGACCCCTGAGGGGGGCTGGCAGGGTTAAGGCTGGTGATCTATACCAGTCCTGGCCCTAATGCTGGCAAGGTTTCAAAACCGTGCGTGATGATCAGGTGGCGCACGCCAGTTATATATGCCGTACGCCAGTAATGGCTGTATGGTAAAACTGGTGTGGGGATCACCGATCATCATTTTTCTTGTTTCACTACATTCTGATCACCCTGATGCATGATAAAAATCAGTTTATTGCTTTCTGTACTTAGAGCTGTTTTCTCTTCCATCTGTATTTATGTTTAGTAAGGCCTCTGGGATCAGTCTGGTCATGCTCTAGAGCCCAGATAATGCAAAGCCAAAGCATTGGGACAAAAGGCTTACTGGCGTACGGCTTTACTCTACTGGCGTACGGCAGTAGGTCGGGTCCCAGTGGTTTGGCCCTTGCATGGATCTTCCACCCAGGCCTCTGATCTTTCCCCCTCACTGTTTAAGGGGTTGCTTGTCCATTTGGTGGCTCTTAAGCCCTTATCTGTCTGTAACTGTATATAGCTGTTAGTATATCAACTGCGTGGTTTGTCCTGGGTGTGCACTGGTCCTTTCCAGAGCCCAGAGGGTTGATAACAGAAGCTGTGGATTTAGGCTCACCGGCGCACGCCAGTCGCGTGGTTGCGCACGCAGGTCATGACTGCATGCAGTGGCCTGGCCAGTGCATGCAGGCTTGTTTCTGTGTATACTGCTGCACAGATAGCGTGCACTAGTTTGTCTAAAACGTCCACAGCAGCTTGTTCTCAATCTATCATGCTCATTTTAGATCAAACATCCATTTTAGCACATTTTTGTATATAAATGCAAACGTGTTACAGTTTTTTTTAAACCCCCATTAACTGTTCCCCCGCCCTAACTGGCTAAAAATGATCGAATGAGAGAGAAAAATGAACGTTTTTATAAAATGCCCGAGTAGAGACCGATCTCCGGATTGGGCGAGAGGGGTGCCATAAAACCCTTCCCCTCTCGTAACCTGGCTCCCGAAACTCAGATATCGAAGGTGACGACGGTCCAGTCTACAAGCCTTTTTTTTCAAACTCAATCAAACGTGATCCAAACGTTTTTCAAAACTCGGTTTCTTGGGTACTCTCCGTAAAACCCTAGTGGCGACTCTCTGATCTGCGAAGCATTTCGCCGCGCTTTCCTCAAAAGGGCGCACCCGATTTTATGCTTAAAATGAAATTTTTGGGGCGTGTGCCCACAGGGACATGTCGCAAAAGACCTACTGATCTCGTAACGGAGTTCATAGTAGTAGACTACTGGTCACAGAGTAGTGATTCCTAGTAGTATTACTGCTGGCTATCGTAGGGTGTGTGTAGACACCCCAATCTGGGCTTCCAGATTAGTTTACTTACGGTATTTGATTCCCCAATGATGAAATGGATCAAGAACACCCCGGGAATGTCGAGTGTTTGAGCTTTGAGTGTTTGCAAAACCCTTGAACCTAACCCAGTCTTAAGCCACTTCCAAAAGCCAAAAACCCTACTGACGTGCGCCAGGGCACAACCATTGTGCGCCAGGGCGCATCATCGCGCGCCAGGGCGCAACCATCGCGCGCCCGGGAGCACCGTCGCGCGACATTCTAGAACCCTCGCGCGATGGTCAAACTGCCAGATGGACAAAGTTTGGCCGTTGACCCTCGCGCGACAGTTTTGAACCATCGCGCGACGGTCATAACCTGTCCCCATCACCTTTATTCAGCTGGGCAGCTTAATTACCAAGTAACCCTCAGCCAGCCTCGTGGCTGGCTGACCTCCATTCTTTGGACCAGACCTGCCTTTCCATTAGTGGAAAGTGCTAAGCCTATAAGAGCCCCCTTTGTTTCTCTTTCAAAGGGTTCCAAAAAATCAAGTACAAAAGGTTACACAAACCCAAATACACTTGATACTTCATCACTCTAGCCATCTACATACACTTATTTTGCAAGCTCTATCACCTTGTTCCTCCTCAAGCATCAAAGCTCAAACACCGTTCAAACTCAAAAAAAAAGCCAAAGGTATAACACCTTTGTTCTGCTCACTGTTCTGATCCCTGAGGGTCAAGGCTGGTAATCAATACCAGTCCTGGCCCTAAGGCTAGCAAGGTTTCAAAAACCGTGCAACCAACATACCCTCGCGCGACGGACCCAGTCACGCGCGCGCTTGTCTCAAGCATCGCGCGATGGTTCTCGTGGGGAAGGGATGTTGGTTCTTTCCTGTTTTATTGTCTTAATAATTATTATAGATCACTGTTAAGCATGCTAATAACCAGTTTACAGCTTTCTTTAGAGCTTAAATTGCTAGTTTTATATCTCAATATTCATTTCTGTTCAGTTTGGAATGCCCTTGGGATCCCCTGAATCTGTCTCAGGACCCCAAGCATGTAAAGCAATTCCTGGAAGTCAGTCAGGAGTGTCGCGCGAGGTTTACTCTCTGTCGCGCGACAGTTCTCTGATTTCCATGAATGGCCCTTGCATGGGCAACTTGGCCCTTGGCCTCTGTTTTGATACCCCCACTGTTTAGGGGTTGTGTTTCATCTTATTTGGCTCCTGCTTGGAGTATTGTGTAATAATTAGCATTTTACAGTCTTCCAATACACTGCTTGGTTTGCTTCCTGGGTGTGCACTTTTCCAGAGCCCAGAAGGGGATGATTTTGGGGCTGTGGTGAGATGACAACACTCGCGCGAGAGTCGGTGTGTCTCGCGCGATGATTGACTTGCATGCAGATCTGTTCAGGCATGCAAGTTGATCATCGTGCAGGCAAATTTGCCCCGAGCCTGGTTTTGGCATCTGATCGCTGTTTCAAGATCATTCCGTTTATTATTCATCATGCTACTCGTCCATGCCATCTATCATCCTGCAAACATGTTACAGTTTTAATCCCCGATTAACTGTTCCCCCGCCCTAATTGGCTAAAATCGATTAATAAAAGAAGAATCGCAACGTTTTCAAAATGCTCAAGTAGAGACCGATCTCCGGATTGGGCGAGAGGGGTGCCATAAAACCCTTCCCCTCTCGTAACCTGGCTCCCGAACCCAGATATGGTTATGACGGACTGGTTCCTTAACTTTTTCAAATCAAACAGCGCGGCAGGTGCTTCGAAATACGGTTCCTTGAGTGTCGGACCTTCAAAACTCAAGTGGCGACTCTGTATTTTTGAGCGCTTGCCACCTGCGCTCGCGCTCCCTCGATCCGGGCCCTTGCATTTTTGGAAACCGGGATTTCCAGGGCATGCTGCCCACAGTGGCGACTCTGCTGGGGATGATCGAACCGATATTAATCCATACTTAGAGTTTAATACACTTGTGAACAATCCCTTAAAAGTCTGTCAAAACGGTTAGCTTCGCGCTGCCGAAGGTTGGAATGGTGATTTAACAGGACCTCGTGTCCGGCCATCCTAATCTGGGGCTTTTTCGATTGTTCGCTTGCGTAGTTTCCTCTAAAGATGGACTAAATAAAGTGAGCCAAATTTGAAAAGGCATTTTGCGATTTTGCGATTCTTCTTCTCTTAATCAATTTCTAGCATTCTCATTTGCATCGATGTGAGATAAGCCTCGTTGGATCGTTTTGGCAATCCGGCACGGTTTACCGGAGCCCGGGGACCCCGAATGACCAACAACCTTCGACGATGATGGGTCATGCTACCGTTCGACTGTTATTCTGCGAAAAACGCGGGTAACGGGAGGTATATCTGTGGCCCTAGTCCGAGGAACCCGTTACGAACCAAAACCGACCTTTTGCATATACAAAGCATTAGAACTCTCCCAATTAGGACAGGTACCCGCAGGTTAAGATCTATTTGCATCTAACCCCATATACTGTCTATGTGTTACTGCTTTCCCTATCGCATGCACTGTACATACACTGTTTTGCGTAGGAGCATGCTTAGGGCTGTTTTGTCTTTCGAGTTTGTCTTGCACTGTCTAAGACGTTGTTGGACCCGATGAGGAGTCGTTCATTCTGTTGAATGTTCGTTATCAATCGCAAAGTCCTTAGTTCAATGAGACTTTGAGAAATCAAAATTTACTACATCCTTGGCTCATGCCCGGTTGAGGATTCAACCGAACATAAGGAACCACAAAGTATTGATGTCGTGATATTGATGTCATTTTGGTTATCGTGCTTCGCACGTACACCGCCCCGGCTAAAGCGCATTGTCGCTCACGCCACCCCGGTAAAGGTGTCACGCCATCAATACCAAGTTGTTCCAAATTCAAAGTTGAATCTTCAAAAGGGACTAGCCAAAGATTTAGTCTATTTTGACATCTTTTAGGATCTGTCGATCTACTCAGGGACACATCGCCGAAAAGAATTCTGAGGATTCCGGCAACGTCTGAAATATTGTGAGGCAAACTCGTCTCTGGTTCTGTACATGCATGCATACATTCTGTTCTGCGTAGGAGCATGTTTAGGGCGGCTTCTAGGTTGTCTCACTTTCGAGTCTGTCTTATGCTTGTTAGGATGCTGCTATGACCCGATGAAGAGTCGTGCATCTCGATGGTACACGTTGTTAGTTTTTCAAAAGTCCTTAGATCAACGAGACTTAGAGAAATCAAACCTTACTAAATCCTTGGCTCATGCCCAGTTGAGGATTCAACCGAACATAAGGAACCACAAAGTATTGATGTCGTGATATTGATGTCATTTTGGTTATCGTGCTTCGCACGTACACCGCCCCGGCTAAAGCGCATTGTCGCTCACGCCACCCAGGTAAAGGTATCACGCCATCAGTACCGAGTTGTTTCTAATTCAAAGTCGAATCTTCAAAAGGGACTAGCCAAAGATTTAGTCTGTTTTGACATCTTTTAGGATCAGTTTGATCTTTCCAAAGGATATACCCTCGAAAAAAAAATATATCCGAGGATTCTGGCAGCATCCGAGCATCATGAGACAGCCTTGTCTCTAGTTCTAGAGTCTAGGAGGACACTGACAACGATGATCTTTGCATTTTCGTTCTTTCAATTCTTTCAATAAACTGCTGAAAGGGCATCACTGAGCTTTCATTACTTTACTGTCAAAGCTTCGGGCCATTGCATCATCGGAAAGTACCGAAAAGAAGAGCCAAACCTGCTTAGAAGAGTCTGCCAGGGCTGTTACACCTTTGCTTCCAAGGTCATATCACCTACCTCGCTCATCAATTCGGAATGGCAGTACAAATGGAGCTGGCTGAGCTCAAGAAAGCTGTAGAAGAATTGAGTCACAAGATGGACAAACAGATGATTATGGTCCAGGGACTCGTTGGCCTTGTTTCCTCCACAGCCTCGCAACCAGATATGGGGCTAGTCAAAGAACCTTCTCAAGCCTACCGCCCTCCAACAGTTGGAATCAAGCTGTGCTCAGGAGACATGTTCAAAGACCTGGCTGAGTTTCATGAGGCCAGGACTCATTCGAAGGAGGATGCTGATTCCTTGTTCAAAGCCTTTGCCAAAGGGGAGGACATGCTTAGTGATGAATTCAGTCCTGAAGGCAAAAGAATGCATCCTGTTGATGAGGCAAATTGCAAAGCAGACAAGGGTTCCGCTTCGGATTCTCAGTCCACTCGCCGGAACCCACCAAGGACTTTCTCATGCTTCTCTACGCCTTTAGCCTCAATTTATGAAAAGCTCCTCGATGCTGGTTCCATCAAGCCCCTCAATCCAACTCCTCTACCCAAAAATCCATCACCCAATTTCAAGCATAACCTCTATTGCACCTACCATCAAATGCCTGGCCATTCTACCAATGCCTGCTTCCGGCTTCGACATGCCGTTCAAGATCTTGTCGATTGTAGTGTCATCACAACTCCACCTCCATCAACAGCCGATATTAACCAAATTCGAAGCGCTCAAAGCCTCCGATCTCGAACCCAACCCCGGAGTTTCTCTGTCTTAGAGGTATCTCTATCTGCAGTAATGGAGAAACTCGTCAAGTCTGGGCATCTCAAACTTTTGACCCCAACTTCTCCACCCAAAGTCTTTCCAGCCAACTACAATACCAACCATTTCTGTGCCTTCCACCAAATGCCTGGCCATCTCGCTGATGACTGCCTGCGTCTCCGACACGAGATACAAGATCTAATTGACGATGGCACGATTCAAGTTCCACCAAAGCCCGATGTCATTTCCGACTCCTTGCCTCAGCACGAGTCTGACCCTCTGGTTGGTCAGGTATCTATAACCTCCACTCAAATCAACCCGAGCTCCACCATATTCAACCCTAGCCACTATATCATCCCAGCGAATCAACCCAAACCCATCGTATCCATCCCGTCCGAATCGGAGGTTAACATGATGGCTGTAGGTTGGGCAACTGAGGCTTTCACTGCCAACATCTGGTTTGACAGTGATGAGGGGCTTGCAAAGGAAAGGACCGTTTGGCTGAGGTCCATCGTTCAAAGGAGCATCAAGTAGGTTTGGCTGAAGAAGCTGAAGAGGCCGAAGTGCTGTTACTTGGGCCTGACGCCCGCTGGTTCCTACCTCTTTTGTGGAAGCTATGGGTAGCTTTTTATCAATTGCGTTTTCAAAACCGCGTCTAGTTTGCATTGGCGTCTTGTCTGAGTCTGACACAGAGTCTTTTGCGTTCGTCTAAGTCTAGCTCTGAGTCGGAGGTTGTGCCTCTTGGCCCTCCACGTCGTAGCTTTTGTTTCAAGTTTCGAGTCTGCTGTACTTGGCAAACCCCGAGGGTTTTTATGATATGCATTATCTGCTTCTAAGTACTTCGCTAACTTTTATATAAACTGTGTCGACACTGACGACGAAGGGATAGATTTCGATGGGATCATTCCCAAGGAAATGTGTTCCCTCGCCGAAAGGGAAGACGAAAGGCATGCTCAGCCTATTAAAAGAAGAAGTAATTTCAAATAAACTTGAAAGACAAGTATAACCTCCCAATGGTTCAAAGTTGGTCAAAGCACCGCACCCAGAGGAGCATTGCGCCCGGTTAGATAGGCTTGAAGAATTCATCGACGTCTTGGCGTGGTCTCATCAAGTCACGCCTCGCGTTGATCCTAAGACAAAGAAGTATCAATCCCCTGCTACCGGGTGCCAATCCAGAAAGCAGAAGCACAGAAGGCTCCGGGCCTTGTACCATGTTCAAAACAGCAACAGTGGCGTTTTGCCAAGCACAAATGAGAAAATGTACACAACGGCCCGGAGCAAGGCATTTCCAATCGAAGCACTCTTGACCCTGCGTCATCAAAGCTATTTTATCTAGGGCTGCAGCCAAAGGTTCTCAACCTCGACGGCAACAAATTCAATACCATGGTCAACCTGGATCAATTCAAATGTAACTTTTCCCTGTGAGAAGCTCGTTGGGCTGAAAACCCCAAGGGTGGGCAGTTCCAAGCAAAAGTTAGAGCAGCCTGCTAGACCAAAACCTATGAAGGTGGTTTAAGCAAAAATGAATAGGCAATCAATCAAAGCTCGCTAGACCGAAGACCCGAATGGGCGGTACTAGGCAAAAGTTAGAGCGTAAAAGGAGAGGTAAATACTCGAGAGTTAACCGTGGCCTGAACTACGTTCTGACCTGATTCCCTAGCTTGGGATACGTAGGCAGTCTCTCTTCGAGACTCGGTCATACTCTGTCGAACCGTGGCCTGAACTACGTTCTGACCTGATTCCCTAGCTTGGGATACGTAGGCAGTCTTTCTTTGAGACTCGGTCACAATCTATCAATTGGATCCATGGTTGACATTTGGTGCACATCAAAGGTCGAAGAGGATCGAAGATCAAGACAAGCTTCATTGGAGGAACCAGAAGGGGGAAAACCTTCGTCTTTCAATTTTATTACCAAACTGCTTCTTCAATTTACAGGCTGAGCATAAGTCTTAAAAATAATTGAAGCATCAAAAACAGAACGAAATGCTAGAAGCCTTAACAGGCTCACAGTTTATTCTAAGTTCAGCGAAGTCTGGTGTAAGCAACCGCAGCGCATTTGTTCAAAGCGATACGCGTTGGTCTCAAACCTGCGCACTCTTCTTGCAGCAGACGGTAGCAGTTAGCTACTACCCTCGAATGTCGTTCCAGGGGCTTTTGCCAAGTCTTGTCATGCTGTGCAAGTCATATGGACTTAATGTGACTGCACGGGGGTGTCGGTTTCAGTCCGGGCCTATACGTGTCATAATCTGCGTCTTATGTCCATTTTTGCGACATTTTTCCAGTTTTTCAATCAATTGTCATATCGGGATACTTTTCTCGATTTTGTTTGTACAGGTCTTTGTACCTTTTCCACTTTTCATAAGTGTCAGTTTCACCTGTTCAGGAATATTGTGAGTTTTGGCACATTAATGCCCAAAATTTCATTATATTCTATGTGTCTGAGGGTTCGCATTGTACCATGGGGCTCTGTCTCCCTTTTCGTTCGAGCTAGGCGAGTCTGTACATATGTGTGCATGTCTGTGTGTCGATTCAAAGCACTTGTCAATGCAAATTAGATATTAGTGGTTAGCTTTTGCATTCTCTTCAACACTTGTAAAAGAGAGTCAATAAACTGAAAAACGCAATTGTTACATTGCTACCCTAGTATCCATAATCCACAAGCAGCGGAATCTTTTGAAGCAGCAGGGGCACGTCAGCCCAAGGCCAAGCAAAGCATCTCTGGGGCACACCTGCCGAAGCATCAAAGAAAGGGCGCAGGCCCAATTCCATTGCTCAAACGTCAATTGGGGCACGCCAGCCCGTTCAGCGTCTTTCTATCTGGGTGCGCGTCTCAGAGGCACAGACAGTACGGTAATGAGGCTCAGTGGTAGTCCTTAGGCGTCGTTGTCCTTCTAGGAGCCGCCATAAGCTTGCATCTGCATTTTCAATATTTTATACATGTCATTGCCTATTGTGTGTATATCAAATGTTGAACGCAGGAAAAATCCATCAAAACGACAAAGCAAGCCTGCCCGGTATCGAAGGCAGCAAGTAAACAGCCCAGCAGTTGTCACCACAGTCCGCCTTGCTTCTATCCATGTTATCCACTGTTTGTGCTACTTGGATCAACACAACGACAGCCGGTCCTGTCCAATCTTCAGTGGCCTGATCGTTCTGCACACTGATTTGCCCATTTCTAATCAACGACAGCCGGTCCTGTCCAACCTCAACGGCTCGATCACTTTTTATAGCGATCCGCCAGTTCAAATCAACGACAGCCGGTCCTGTCCAATCCGCAATGGCTCGATCACTTTTTATAGCGATCCGCCAGTTCAAATCAACGACAGCCGGTCCTGTCCAATCCGCAATGGCTCGGTCACTTTTTATTGTGATCCGCCGTCTCTATCAACGACAGCCGGTCCTGTCCAATCCGCAATGGCTCGGTCACTTTTTATTGTGATCCGCCGTCTCTATCAACGACAGCCGGTCCTGTCCAACCTCAATGGCTCGGTCACTGTTTGTGCTACTTGGATCAACACAACGACAGCCGGTCCTGTCCAACCTCAATGGCTCGGTCACTTTTTATAGCGATCCGCCGTCTCCGTCAACGACAGCCGGTTCTGTCCAATTTCCAATGGCTCGGTCACTTTTTATTGTGATCCGCCGTCTCTATCAACGACAGCCGGTCCTGTCCAACCTCAATGGCTCGATCACTTTTTATAGCGATCCGCCGTCTCTATCAACGACAGCCGGTCCTGTCCAACCTCAATGGCTCGATCACTTTTTATAGCGATCCGCCGTCTCAATCAACGACAGCCGGTCCTGTCCAACTTCAAACGGCTCGATCACTTTTTATAGCGATCCGCCCTCCCAATTCAACGATGGTCAGCCATATCATCCATGACGGTCAGCCATATCGGTCATTCAACGGTTTGATCATTTATACTGTTGATCCTCCCATCCAGGCTTCAACGGTTTGATCATTTATACTGCTGAACCTCCCATCCAGGCTTCAACGGTTTGATCATTTATACTGCTGATCCTCCCATCCAGGCTTCAACGGTTTGATCATTTATACTGCTGATCCTCCCATCCAGGCTTCAACGGTTTGATCATTTATACTGCTGATCCTCCCATCTAAGCTTCAACGGTTTGATCATTTATCTGCTGATCCTCCCATCCAGCTTCAACGGTTTGATCATTTATCCTGCTGATCCCCATCCAAGCTTCAACGGTTTGATCATTTATCTGCTGATCCTCCCATCCAGGCTTCAACGGTTAGATCATTTATGAGATGATCCTCCTGTCAATTTTCCCCAGCGGCTTGATCACTCGGCACAATGATCTCCCGTCCGCTTTCAACGGCTGATCCTGTCAATTCCCCAACGGCTTGATCACTCGGCACAATGATCTCCCGTCCGCTTTCACAGCTGATCCTGTCAATTCCCCCAACGGCTTGATCACTCGGCACAATGATCTCCCCGTCCGCAATCACCGACAGCTGATCCTGTCAATTTCCCCAGCGGCTTGATCACTCAGCACAATGATCTCCCCGTCCGCAATCAACGACAGCTGATCCTGTCAATTCCCCCAACGGCTTGATCACTCAGCACAATGATCTCCCCGTCCGCTTTCAACGACAGCCGGTCCTGTCAAATCCACAAACAACGACCAGAACATCGTTCGATGGTCCGTTCATCCGCAACTGTTTGTTCCCCAGGAGAGTCCGCCTTGGCCCTTCCCGAACGACAATCACCCTCAATCTAGCCGAAAGTGCATCTTCCAGCAGGCTTATTGCTCTGTCTCGGATGGTCTTTGATAAGGAGATTGGCTCTGATTCCCAACAGATGGAATTCAACCTGCCTGACACGACCTACCCGTGTTTGTTGGAATACTTTGTGCCGAGGATAGCTTGATCCCCAGCAACGACGGCCGGTCCCGTCAACATCTGCAGCGACAGCCTGTCCTGTCCAAATTCAATCAACAAGCGGCGATGCAATCGTCCACTTCTACTTCCATCCCCAGTGACGGTCTGCCTGTCCATTCAACCAATCAGGTTCTGGATTGCCTTGAGGGTGTCTAGAAACCTTTGGCGTTACTTGTACCAATTCAATGGTGCTCCAAGTGCCATCAAAGGGGGCTACTGTAGACCCCAAACTGGGCTTCCAGATTAGTTTACTTACGGTATTTGATTCCCCAATGATGAAATGGATCAAGAACACCCCGGGAATGTCGAGTGTTTGAGCTTTGAGTGTTTGCAAAACCCTTGAACCTAACTCAGTCTTAAGCCACTTCCAAAAGCCAAAAACCCTATTGATGTGTGCCAGGGCATAATCATCGTGCGCCATCATCGCGCGCCCGGGCGCAACCATCGCGCGCCGGGAGCACCGTCGCGCGACATTCTAGAACCTCGCGCGATGGTCAAACCGCCAGATGGACAAAGTTTGGCCGTTGACCCTCGCGACAGTTTTGAACCATCGCGCGACGGTCATAACTGTCCCCATCACCTTTATTCAGCTGCGGCTTAATTACCAAGTAACCCTCGAGGCTCGTGGAGGCTGACCTCCATTCTTTGGACCAGACCTGCCTTTCCATTAGTGGAAAGTGCTAAGCCTATAAGAGCCCCCTTTGTTTCTCTTTCAAAGGGTTCCAAAAAATCAAGTACAAAAGGTTACACAAACCCAAATACACTTGATACTTCATCACTCTAGCCATCTACATACACTTATTTTGCAAGCTCTATCACCTTGTTCCTCCTCAAGCATCAAAGCTCAAACACCGTTCAAACTCAAAAAAAAAGCCAAAGGTATAACACCTTTGTTCTGCTCACTGTTCTGATCCCTGAGGGGGGCTGGCAGGGTCAAGGCTGGTAATCAATACCAGTCCTGGCCCTAAGGCTAGCAAGGTTTCAAAAACCGTGCAACCAACATACCCTCGCGCGACGGACCCAGTCACGCGCGCGCTTGTCTCAAGCATCGCGCGATGGTTCTCGTGGGGAAGGGATGTTGGTTCTTTCCTGTTTTATTGTCTTAATAATTATTATGGATCACTGTTAAGCATGCTAATAATCAGTTTACTGCTTTTCTTAGAGCTTAAATTGCTAGTTTTATATCTCAATATTCATTTCTGTTCAGTTTGGAATGCCCTTGGGATCCCCTGAATCTGTCTCAGGACCCCAAGCATGTAAAGCAATTCCTGGAAGTCAGTCAGGAGTGTCGCGCGAGGTTTACTCTCTGTCGCGCGACAGTTCTCTGATTTCCATGAATGGCCCTTGCATGGGCAACTTGGCCCTTGGCCTCTGTTTTGATACCCCCACTGTTTAGGGGTTGTGTTTCATCTTATTTGGCTCCTGCTTGGAGTATTGTGTAATAATTAGCATTTTACAGTCTTCCAATACACTGCTTGGTTTGCTTCCTGGGTGTGCACTGGTCCTTCCAGAGCCCAGAAGGGGATGATTTTGGGACTGTGGTGAGATGACAACACTCGCGCGAGAGTCAGTGTGTCTCGCGCGATGATTGACTTGCATGCAGATCTGTTCAGGCATGCAAGTTGATCATCGTGCAGGGCAAATCTGCCCCGAGCCTGGTTTTGGCATCTGATCGCTGTTTCAAGATCATTCCGTTTATTATTCATCATGCTACTCGTCCATGCCATCTATCATCCTGCAAACATGTTACAGTTTTAATCCCCGATTAACTGTTCCCCCGCCCTAATTGGCTAAAATCGATTAATAAAAGAAGAATCGCAACGTTTTCAAAATGCTCAAGTAGAGACCGATCTCCGGATTGGGCGAGAGGGGTGCCATAAAACCCTTCCCCTCTCGTAACCTGGCTCCCGAACCCAGATATGGTTATGACGGACTGGTTCCTTAACTTTTTCAAACAAAGCGCGGCAGGTGCTTCGAAATACGGTTCCTTGAGTGTCGGACCTTCAAAACTCAAGTGGCGACTCTGTATTTTTGAGCGCTTGCCACCTGCGCTCGCGCTCCCTCGATCCGGGCCCTTGCATTTTTGGAAACCGGGATTTCCAGGGCATGCTGCCCACAGTGTGGAAGTATCTCTTCAATTCTTCTGTATTCACTTCATCGGAAAGGTCCCAAGATACATGTTTTCTCGGTTTGAACTCGGATCAGATTTACATGATCGATCGAAGACATGTCTCAAAAGGGTAGTTGATCTTGTAACGGAGTTCCTAGTAGTAGACTATTGGTCACAGAGTTATGATTCCTAGTCGTTAGGCTGCTGGCTACCGTAGGGTGTGAAAGTATCTTTTCTACTCTATTCCCTTCATCTGAAAGGTCACAAGATACATGTTTTCTAGGTTTGAACTCGGATCAAATTTACATGATAGATTCGAGACATGCGCAAATGGGCTGTTGATCTTGTAACGGAGTTCCTAGTAGTAGGCTACTGGTCACAGAGTTGTGATTCCTAGTAGTTAGGCTGTTGGCTACCGTAGGGTGTGAAAGTATCACTTCTACTGTATTCCCTTCATCTGAAAGGTCCTAAGATACATGTTTTCTCGATTTGAACTCGGATCAGATTTACATGACAGATTCGAGACATGTCGCAAAAGGGCTGTTGATCTTGTAACGGAGTTCCTAGTAGTAGACTACTGGTCACTGAGTTGGGATTCAAAGTAGTATGGCTGCTGGCTACCGTAGGGTGTGATAGTATCTCTTCTACTCTATTCCCTTCATCGGAAAGGTCCCATGATACATGTTTTCGCGGTTTGAATTCGGATTAGATTTACATGATAGATCCAAGACATGTCCCAAAAGGGCTGTTGATCTTGTAACGGAGTTCCTAGTAGTAGACTACTGGTTACAGAGTTGTGATTCTTAATAGTTAGGCTGCTGGCTACCTTAGGGAGTGAAGGTATCTCTTCTACTCTATTCCCGTCATCTGAAAGGTCCCAAGATACAAGTTTTCTCGGTTTGAACTCGGATCAGATTTACATGATCGATCCAAGACATGTCGCAAAAGGGATGTTGATCTCGTAACGGAGTTTCTAGTAGTAGACTACTGGTCACAGAGTTGTGATTAATAGTAGTTAGGCTGCTGGCTACCGTAGGGTGTGAATGTATCTATTCTACTATATTCCCTTCATCAGAAAGATCCCAAGATACATGTTTTCTCGGTTTGAACTCGGATCAGATTTACATGATAGATTCGAGACATGTCGCAAAAGGGCTGTTGATCTTGTAACGGAGTTCCTAGTAGTAGACTACTGGTCACAGAGTTGTGATTCCTAGTAGTTAGGCTGTTGGCTACCGTAGGGTGTGAAGGTATATCTCTTCAACTCTATTCCCTTCATCGGAAAGGTCCCAAGATACATGTTTTCTCGGTTTGTCCTCGGATCAGATTTACATGATAGATTCGAGACATGTCGCAAAAGGGCTGTTGATCTTGTAACGGAGTTCCTAGTAGTAGACAACTGGTCACAGAGTTGTGATTCCTAGTAGTTAGGCTGCTGTCTACCGTAGGGTGTGAAAGTATCTCTTCTTCTGTATTCACTTCATCTTAAATGTCCCAAGATACTTGTTTCTCGGTTTGTTCTCGGATCCTATTTAATTGATAGATTCGAGACAAGTCGCAAAAGGGCTACTGATCTTGTAACGGAGTTCCTAGTAGTAGACTACTGGTCACAGAGTTGTGATTCCTAGTGGTATTACTTCTGGCTATCGTAGGGTGTGGAACTATCTCTTCAATTCTTCTGTATTCACTTCATCGGAAAGGTCCCAAGATACATGTTTTTTCTCGGTTTGAACTCGGATCAGATTTACATGATCGATCGAAGACATGTCGCAAAAGGGTTGTTGATCTTGTAACGGAGTTCCTAGTAGTAGACTATTGGTCGCAGAGTTATGATTCCTAGTCGTTAGGCTGCTGGCTACCGTAGGGTGTGAAAGTATCTTTTCTACTTTATTCCCTTCATCTGAAAGGTCACAAGATACATGTTTTCTCGGTTTGACCTCGGATCAAATTTACATGATCGAACCAAGACATGTCACAAAAGGGCTGTTGATCTTGTAATGGAGTTCCTTGTAGTAGACTACTGGTCACAGAGTTGTGATTCCTAGTAGTTAGGCTGCTAGCTATCGTAGGGTGTGAAAGCATCTCATCTTCTGTATTCCCTTCATCTGAAAGGTCCAAAGATACTTGTTTCTCGGTTTGTTCTCGGATCCTATTTACTTGATAAATTCGGGACATGTCGCAAAAGGGCTACTGATCTCGTAACGGAGTTCATAGTAGTAGACTTCTGGTCACAGAGTTGTGATTCCTAGTAGTATTACTGCTGGCTATCGTAGGGTGTGGAAGTATCTCTTCAATTCTTCTGTATTCACTTCATCAGAAAGGTCCCAAGATACATGTTTTCTCGGTTTGAACTCGGATAAGATTTACATGTTCGATCGAAGACATGTCGCAAAAGGGTTGTTGATCTTGTAACGGAGTTCCTAGTAGTTGACTATTGGTCATAGAGTTATGATTCCTAGTCGTTAGGCTGCTGGCTACCGTAGGGTGTGAAAGTATCTTTTCTACTTTATTCCCTTCATCTGAAAGGTCACAAGATACATGTTTTCTCGGTTTGAACTCGGATCTGATTTACATGATAGATTCAAGACATGTCACAAAAGGGCTGTTGATTTTGTAACGGAGTTCCTAGTAGTAGACTACTGGTCACAGAGTTGTGATTCCTTGTAGTTAGGCCGTTGGCTACAGTAGAGTGTGAAGGTTTCTCTTCAACTCTATTCCCTTCATCGGAAAGGTCCCAAGATACATGTTTTCTCGGTTTGAACTCGGATCAGATTTACATGATCGATCCAAGACATGTCGCAAAAGGGCTGTTGATCTTGTAACGGAGTTCCTAGTAGTAGTATACTGGTCACAGAGTTGTGATTCCTAATAGTATTGCTACTGGCTACCGTAGGGTGTGAAGGTATCTCTTCAACTCTTCTGTATTAACTTCATCGGAAAGGTCCCAAGATATATGTTTTCTCAGTTTGTTCTCTGATCATATTTACTTGATAGATCCGAGACATGTCGCAAAAAGGCTGCTGATCTCGTAACGGAGTTCCTAGTAGTAGACTACTGGTCACAGAGTTGTGATTCCTAGTAGTTAGGCTGCTGGCTACCGTAGGGTGTGAAAGTATCTCTTCTACTCTATTCCCTTCATCTGAAAGGTCCAGAGATACATATTTGCTCGGTTTGAACTCGAATCAGATTTACATGATAGATTCGAGACATGTCGCAAAAGGGCTGTTGATCTTGTAACGGAGTTCCTAGTAGTAGACTATTGGTCACAGAGTTGTGATTCCTAGTAGTTAGGCTGCTGGCTACCGTAGGGTGTGAAAGTATCTCTTCTACTCTATTCTCTTCATCTGAAAGGTTCCAAGATACATGTTTTCTCGGTTTGAACTCGGATTAGGTTTACATGATAGATCCGAGAGAAGTCGCAAAAGGGCTGCTGATCTTGTAACAGAGTTCCTAGTTGTAAACTACTGGTCACAGAGTTGTGATTCCTAGTAGTAATGGTGCTGGCTACCGTAGGGTGTGAAAACATCTATTCTTCTGTATTCTCTTCATCGTAAAGGTCCCAAGATACATGTTTTATCGGTTTGAACTCGGATCTGATTTACATTGTTGATCCAAGACATGTCAGAAAAGTACTGTTGATCTTGTATCGGAGTTCCTATTAGTAGACTACTGGTCACAGAGTTGTGATTCCTAGTAGTAAGGCTACTGGCCACCGTAGGATGTGAAGGTATCTCTTCAACTCTTCTGTATTCACTTCATCGGAATGTTCCCAAGATACTTGTTTTCTCGGTTTGTTCTCTGATCATATTTACTTGATAGATCCGAGACATGTCGCATAAGGGCTGCTAATTTCGTAACGGAGTTCCTAGTTGTAGACAACTGGTCACAGAATTGTGATTTCTAGTAGTTTGGGTGATGGCTACCGTAGGGTATTGTAGACACCTCCCAAACGGGGCATCGCCATACAGATTGATCACATTGAATTTGCTCGATTGGTTGCTCACTTCATAAACCAAAATCATGGACATTCCCATGGCTAGGAACATCGCCACATGATAACGGTTATCATCAAATAGAGTCGCCACCCAGTTTATTAAAACTGGGAAAATAGATAGAGATTCTGGATACGGGAGCCAAAAGTACAATAAGGGGAAGGTGTTAGGCACCCCTCTTTGCCCAGCCGTGAGACTGGCCCATAATCATTCGACATAAGACGTATAGATGCCTTGTCTAATCCTAACACATAGTTTGTTTAGTTATTCCTTTAAACAGTAAGCAAAGTGAGCCAGTGCGATAATTGAAGCATGCATTAGAAAGCAGAAAAGCAACAAAATTGTCCCAGGGAGATGGATCCCGCGGCCGGTGAATGGATGTCACGGCCGAGGGATCCTCCTGGTTTGATATATCGGCCGAGGGATCGAAGCCCCGGTCGGTGTTCTTCCTCACACCAGACAGAAAGATTAATGGATAATCAAAATGCTACGATTAGTCAGAAATACAGTAAATTAAGACAAACCAGAGGCCGTTGGGCCTCACCACCTTGATCCCTCAGTTGCTTGATTGCTTTGGATTGGGTGAGATTGGTTGATTGCTTGATCGAGAACCCTAGGGTTAGGGTTTGAACTTCGGGGTTTGATCGCCGGATTGACGGCTACCTTCGGAAGGTTAGGGCTTTTGGAGTATGGGATTGAGGGAGTATTTGTGCAGAGCTTCGAGGTTTGAGAGAGTGTGTAAGTATCTCAATTTCTGTGTGTTAATTCGGAACCCAAAGGCCCCTTTATATAGGCATAGGGATGACTCACTCCGGCCAATCAAATCACGAGATGGCAATTGCAATTGCAATGCATCTCAAACTCTACGTCGTGATCTCCGAACGTAGCCCGAACGCATCGGAAAGGTAGTGTAGTTGGATCAAACAATCAACAGAACGTTTCAGAGTCTGGAAAAAGGTCGATCTGGCGGCCGAGTAATGGATGTTGCGGCCGTGTAATGGATGTCTCGACCGAAGGATAGATCTTGCGGCCGAGGGATTGATCTCTCAGGGAGATTTTGCTGGCAACAGGTTGCTCGGGCGAGGGATTGATTTATGGCCGTGGGATCGATGTTACGGCCGTCAGATGGATTTTCCTAGGCTTCTGTATTTCTGTCTGAAAGGCTGTATGGCTTTGAATTGGGTCCTCTAAGTGGTCAAAGTTCTCACCGAAAGTCCTAAAGTCCTCAAGGAAGCAATCAGCAATCGCTGTATCCATTTCATCATCGGGATTTGTCCCAAGGTGGGACTTGAAATAATCGTTAGGCCAAATTGGGGTGTCTACAGATGCCCCTCTTTGACTGAACTCAGACGGATCGCGAGACATGTTTGAGTAAGAGTCAAAGCTGTAAAAAGCAACTCAATTTGGTCCAACCACTATTCCAAGGGGTTTTCGAAAAAGGTTTTGTTATGGTCGGGCCGGGAGGCTGCCTACGTATTCCACAAGGGAAATTCAGACCAATCGTAGTTCGGGCAATAAAGAAAAGTAAAAAGTTTGGAGGGTTAGAGACAGAAGACGTACCTTAGGGCTTTAAAAGCCGTAGTGTGACGTACCTAGACTGAGCCAGGGTTTTGGCAAAGAGTAGTTGAAGGAGCGCGGGGCTACCTGGGGAGTTTCTTTGCGGAGAGCTTCCTTAGTATTTTGGGGTAGATCAGTACACTGCAGGTGCGTTTGCTTTTCTTGATCGTCCTTACTTTGACTGAAAGGAGCTCGGTAGAGTAGCCTATCCTTGCGAATGAGCTCGATGGGATTGATGTAATGGGGTGGAATCCAAACCATCTGCTGGGGACGAGTTGGACGCCGGTTTGTTTTTGAGATGTAGGGGAGGCGCAGGGCCAGTAGCTGGAGCACGGAGCTTTGGAGATGAGGGGACCGAGGCACGGAGCCGGTTGTAGTCATGAGGCGAGAGCCTGGGGAGTGATGGAGTCGAGGCGTGGAGCCTGTTGCAATCTTAAGGCGAAGGCCTGAGGGGATTGGATTGATAAGACCGAAGCGCGGAGCTGGTGCTGATCATAAGGCGAGAGCCTGAAGTGACTAATAGGACCGAAGCACGGAGCTGGTGTTGATCATAAGGCGAGAGCCTGAGGTGACTGATAGGACCGAAGCACGGAGCTGGTGTTGATCATAAGGCGAGAGCCTGAAGTGATTAGATTTGAGGCGTGGAGCCTGCTGTGGTTTATGAGGCGGAGGCCTGAGGTAAGCTTAGAGCTTGATGGAACCGAAGCACGGAGCTGGCATAAGGCAAGGGCCTGAGGTGAAGGAATTGAGGCATGGAGCCTGAAGTGATTGAGGCGTGGACCTGAGTTGTCGGAGCTTAGAGCTTGACGTGATATGAACCGAAGCATAGAGCTGGTTGCATTCTGATGGTCTGTGCACGGAGCTTTCTCATCATAGGTGTTGACGCGGAGCCAATGGATCGAGGCGTTGGGCCGATCAATAAAACCGAGGCATAGAGCCGGTTGATTGCAGGGTTGACCTGTTTCATGAGAGATATGCAGAGTGTATATGTGCAATGCTTTGTTTGTTAGATGTGAACAGAGACGATGATGCAGACTCGATGTGATAAATGCAAATGTGCACGGGCCCGTGCATGTGTGTTTGTTTTAAGCTTAGAGCTTCTATCAAGTTCCGGACTTGAGCATTCAGAGCGTAGAGCTCGAGCATTCGGACGGCAGAATCCGAGCATTCAAAGTACAGGCTTTGAGCGTCCAGTACGCAGTGGTTGGGCATCCAAGCGTAGAGCTTGAGCATTCAAGTGTATAACTTGAGCATCCAGTACACAGTGGTTGGGCATCCAAGCGTAGAGCTTGAGCATTCAAAAATGTTAGATTTTTGAGCATTCAGGCGTAGAGCCTGAGAATAGATGTCTTGATTGTTGGGGCGGCTTAGAGCCTGTTGCTTGTTTACGGCTTCGAGCCAGTTGAGATGATGGGCTTTGAGCCGCTGAGATTGCTTGTTTACGGCTTTGAGCCAGTTGAGATGATAGGCTTTGAGCCGCTGAGATTGGTTGTTTACGGCTTCGAGCCATTTGAAACGGTGGGCTTGGAGCCGCTGAGTTGTGATAACAGGCGTAGAGCCTATTGCCATGATATTGAGCACAGAGCTGCTGAGATAAAGGGCTTCGAGCCGCTGGGTGATAGTAGACGTAGGCTTCAAGCCTGTTGAGGTAATGGGCTTTGAGTCGCTGTTTAAAAAGGCGTAGAGCCGCTTTGGTGAGATGATGGGCGTAGAGCTGTGACAGCGGGAATAGAGCTGCTAAGTCGAGGGCCTGGAGCCATTGAGATGGTAGGCATAGGCTTTGAGCCTGTGGAAGTAATGGGCTTCGAGCCGCTGAGTTGATAAATATAGGCTTCGAGCCTGTTGAGATAATGAGTGTAGAGCCGTTGAAGGCGTAGAGCCGCTGAGTGAGTTGATATGGGCGTAGAGCCTGCCAATAATGGGCTTGGAGCCGTTGAAGTTTTAAGCTCAGGGCTGCTGAGTGTCTTGTTTTGCTAGCCAGTAGTTTGTGGAGAGAGATTTTCGATGCTTGGGCATGCCCCCAAGGCTGGTTTTGATCATGTTGCACTGGCTTGGGGATGCCCCCAAGGCTGGTTTTGATCATGTTGCACTGGCTTGGGGATGCCCCCAAGGCTTTTGAGGACTCAGAAGTCATGGTGGCTTGAATTGGTGCACTGAGCATGATCTGTCGCTGCTGAGGGAAATTGATTAAGGGGCCAGGAGATCGATCTCTCGGCCGAAGAATTGATGTCTCGGCCGAAGGATGCATGTCTCGGCCGTGAGAACGCCAAAAGCCAGGAAATCGATTTAAGTTCAGTTAAATCGATCTCACGGCCCAATTAATCTTTTCCTCTCCTCCTCCCTTATTCTCCCCCGTTCCTCTCGTCCGACGACCGTCGTACATCGCCGCCCTCCACTACCGTCGGCCACCATCATTTCCGGCGACCATCTTTTTCGGCTACCGCTGCTGTTGCCGTTGCTGCTGGCTTTGGTTTCATTGAAACCGTTGGTTTTCTTTCTTTCTTGGCCTGGACGTGATGGCCACGCCATCTTCGGGTGTTGCAGGTTCATCTTCGCACCCTCCATGTAGGTGCGAGCATTCGTCTTCCGATGAGGAGGCGATTGAGGAGCCCGGTTTGTTTGATCTTGCTACCTATGCTCTTCCTTCGCGTAGGCTGGGTTATGGCGGTTTCCTGCAGTACCATCCTCCAGTTGGTGACCCAGGGGCCGAGATAGTTCGCAGAGAGCCTGAGCATCATCTGAGCGTTCTGAATGTACCGGTGAGTTTCCTGAAAAAGTAAAAAGTTTACTTTAGTTCAGAGTTTCGGAAATCCTTGTATTTAGAATAAGATTTTTTTTGCTTGCGGGACGAAAAATCCCTTTTGGCTAGGAGCGTGAACGTGAGGAACCCATGTTCGGGTTGAATTTATTTTTGTTTAAGGAAACTAAAATAACTATGCCCCCTGTTTAGGCAATGCATGCTTTTAAATGTTAATTTGACGCCCCTTGGCATTTTCTTTGTTTGTGCAATCATGAGATTAACTCCCTTTTGTCTTTGGCAGAGGAATAGGAGGCTGGAAGCTCGCGGTGGAGGCAAAGAGGTGCACAGATGGTTCTTGAAGCTGCCAGAGCAGGCTCGGGAATTAGTACGTGCTGCAGGTTTCGAGACGTTCATTCTGGGCCTCGATCTTCCGAAGATGGATTGGTCACTGATGACCTCGCTGGTTGAGAGGTGGTGGGATACCACCAATACCTTCCACTTCCCTGCTGCTGGTGAGATGACTATCACTCCGGGTGACTTCTCCTTGCTGACTGGCCTACGGATAGGCGAGATTGTTCTTCGAGTTGACCCTCGGCTTTGGGAGCGAGACGGTGCTTTGAGGTGGTTTCTGGGCAAGGTGCCCCCTGTTCGTTCTCGGGGTCACGTTGATCTTGCTTGGCTAAGCAAGACTTTCGCGGTGGCTGATATTCTGACCCAGGTGAGCGTCGAGCAGTTGACACGGGCCTTCCTCCTTTACCTCCTTGGGCAAACGTTGTTTGCCAACAAGGATGGTTCAGTACACACGCAGTTTTTGGCTCCTCTGCAGCACCTGGGAGCTATTCGGGAGTTTGACTGGGGCTCGTCTGCTTTGGCCACTTTGTACGGTGGTCTTGGAGCTTGCTCGCGGGACAAGAGTCCCATTCTTTGTGGTCACTTTCGAGTGCTTGAGGTACGTATCATTCCTTTGTACTTCTGTTTTTACTTTGGCTTTTTCTAGTTCTGATCCTGCTTTTCAGCTCTGGGCTTTTGAGCACCTTCTCCAGTTCCCCCCTGAGACCAGGCATGGTGACGCGAACTGTACACCTCGTTATGAGCGATGGTTGATGGGGCAACGGAGGCCACGGTCACCAGTTTTGAGCCTTCCCGAGTGGCGGCGAGTTTTGGACCGACTGACGGTCGATCAGGTACCTTTCCTTTTGTTCCTCTTGTCCTTTAAGCTTTCATATTCTTGTATCGAGACTGATTTGTCCTTGCCCTTACAGGTACGGTTTGACCCTTGGGGTGGTGTACCAGAGGACGCCCCTCTTGCTCGTTGTAGAGTCCTAGATCGGACTGGTAGCTTGCTCGAAGGTCCATTTTGCCGAGCCTGGTACTTAGGTGATCGAGTGGCCAGCCAGTGGCGATCACGTGCTGAGGCTCTTCAGCTTGTTCCTCCTTCTCCTCCAGTATCTATGAGGTCTACTTCCTTGATGTCGAAGGAAGATCTGAAGAATGCTCGGATCAGAGATTGGGCAGGTTTACTCCTTCAGGCAGGTGACTATATGGAGTACTGCCGTCTTTTCTTGACCCCCTCTGTCGAGGCTCCTCCCGTAGCTCCTGTTTGGCCACGGGCTCCTTCGTTTGTTTCCTTTCAGTCAGGCGATGGGGAGGAAGAGCGCCTGACGCTGACTCCTTGCACGACCCCGCTCTACTCTTTGCCAGTTGGGGCTTCACAGGTATTCTTACGTTTAGCTTTCATCACTTCGCATTGTATTCTTGCTTTAGATGTTTGTAATACTTGGCTGTTCCACAGGTGCCTGCCGAGATAGTGCAGGAGTGGCTTCGCGCCTACCAGAGTACAGAGGTCTTGGTCCGGAGACAGCGCTGTAGGATCCTAGAGGTATGACTCTCTTCATAAGCTTTATCTGCTATGTATTATCCCTTGATTCTGAACGTTTATATCTTCCCTGACTGCAGCTTGAGGCTGAGAGGGTACCGGCTGCTGAGGGGAACATGGGGACCAGTGAGCAACCTTTGCCTTCTTCTCAGAGATCGCCTAGTTTTTAGGGCTTTTCTTTTCCCTGTTCATAGTTAGTAGATAGGCAGAAACTATATTTGTATAGTGAAAGCAACCACAACAATGATTTTGTAAACAAGTTTTTGTTTGAGAAATGAGAAATGCCTTTCATGCCCCTAAATGTCTTGAGTTTGCATGTGATAGTTAGAACATGGCTTTTGAACAAGTTTTTGCTGATAGACAGTTATTTTGTGTGAAAATTATTTGGCTGAAGAATCGATCACTCGGCCGAAGGATTATTGTTGCGGCCGAGGTATCGATTGTCCGGCCGTTACATCTATTTTCCCAAGGAAGATAGGTTTTGCTTTAGCCAAGTGGCATCCTGTTTCATATCCTTTCCTATGCTTAGTCCTCGATTTGCTGTTTCTTGCTTTTGCCATGCTTCAGCCTGATTGCCAAACTTTAAGAGTCTTCCGAAGGATCATACCCATTGCGTTTGATGACTTTTGGGTTAGAAGAGATGAACTGTAATCCTTATGTGTCTTTGTTTTTGCCAATTCCTTGGAAAATGACTAACTCATCTTTTGCGAGCTCAATACGCAGGTTTAGCTATGCCTATCATTGAGTACAAACATGTTGATGTTTTCCTCTCTTCAAATGTTTAGGCCGCATCTCGACGCGAGATTGCCTACGTATCCCAATCAGGGAATCAGGCCTTTTACGTAGTTCCAAAATTACCACCTTTGGGGGTTGGGTTTTCACTCTTGGTTTTTCTTTCTCTTATGCTCTAGGTTTTGCCTAGGTTACCTGATAGAGGTTGAGTCCCTAGCGAGCTTTTCCTTCAAATGCCTTAACTTTTGCCTAGGCTGCGTTTCTTGTCCTAGCAGGCTCTGCTCTTACTTTTGCTTGGGTGTATGGGTTGCCCAACGAGCATTTTTCTCTCAAGAGGTTTTGTGTTTTGGAGAGGAATCTGATGGAGATGTTTTTATGAATCTCTTTGTTGCGTTTGTACTTTCACAATGGGCAAGCTAACCCTAAGTGTTCTCACGGAGATAGCGTCTTCTTCCTGAGTTTTGGTAAAAACCTAGTTCTAAGTAATTAGAGTTCATCATTTCCTTTCCTTTTATCGGGGACACAAAGATTTTGGTCCCTTCGAATTCTTCCCTTGTTTTGGCAATGAGAGTATAGTGCATGGCAATTGCAATTTAGAAATTTGAATTTAGATAAGCATAATCTGGAAGATGAAAAAGGAATTCTCTTAGCAGAAATAAAATGCCCAAACAGGGGCCCAAAACTCGTTCTAGTTTGTTTAAAGCAAAAACAATGTTTTAACGTTTCTTATTTGCCATGTTGTGACTTCTCAGTACTGCAGCACGTCGGGGTCATATCCCTTGTCTTTTGCAACTTTGTACTCTTTCCCACCCTCTTCCTTGCCAAACAGAGCCTTTGAACCGGGTTCATCTTTTGCGCGATGGCTACCTCCTTGAGCCATGAGTAATCCCCAGATGGATGTGTTGGCAGGAAACTCCCTTTCTCTTTCCTCGTTGATTGCGTGGTTATCAGCTATGTCCTCCTGATTGAATAGTGATACTAAGGAGGTTTCATCGAGCGGATCATTGCACTCTTCTTCCATTTCATCAAAGTCGCTTTCCCCTGTTTTATAGGGTTCTGTGTACTTGAAATCCAGATCTTCTCTTTCCTCTATCCATTGACTATAGTCGTATTCATCGTAAGGGTTGACCCATGGTTGCATTTGGAACTCCTCTACTTTCTCAATGAGATTGATTGTCTCCCAATCAATGGGCGGTGTTGGAATTTTGGGACGGTTGATGCGTACCACTTTTTGGGCAGGCTCGAAGCGAGCGTGCTTTCTCATCATGATGACCCTTTCTTTTTCCTTCTTCCTATTCTCAAACCAGATACGAAGCCATTTGTCATCCTCTACAAATGGAATGTTTGGATCCTCCAAATTATGTTTCGCCCAAGAATGTTTCTTCCACTTCATTAGCTTTTCCTCTTCTGCCTGATCTTTGCTGCTTATGTCGGACATGTCGGCGTCAATTACTTCTGACTGATCAGAATTATCATCCTCCTCCTCTTCCATCATGGAACATTCGTCCTCCTCGGGGAAGGTTAAGGTAGGTTTGGTTTGGTTGTCTTGGACAATGTATTGGCTGGGATTGTATGTGGGTTGTGAGATAGATTTATGAGATTGATGCTTCGAGGTGGCGGTTCGGCATTATGAGTAGGGAGTGGGTTGGTTTGCCCATCAGGTTTTGGTGGCTTTATGGTTCGACTATCAATAAGGTCTTGAATGTCGTGACGAAGACGCATGCAATTGTCTGTTTCGTGCCCAGGATGTTGGTGATAGGCGCATTGCTTGTTTGGGTCATGGTTTGGACCGTAGGGCGGCGGAGGAAGTGGCTTGTTTAGGGGTTTGAGATGCCCTTGACGGCTGAGAATGGTTAAGGCTTGGGATAAGGTCATATAGAGAGGATCAAAGTTGCGGCGGGGCCGATTTGAGCTTCGGGATGGGCTAGTTTGGAAAGGGTCTTGAGACAAGGATGTGCCAAGGGCATTCACGGAGGCGTGAGACGTACGGCTAGAGAAGGTTTTCTTAGATGGAGGAGTGGCCTCTTCTTTCCCAATGAGACCTAACTTGATTCCGTCTTCGATTTGCAACCCAGTGGCATGCAAGCGCTTGAAATCGGTGATAGCCTGTGTGTAAATATGCCTGAGATATTTGGGTTGTAAATTTTTGACAACTATCCTCACTTGGTCTTCCTCGGAGGGACGGTTCTTCATCTTGGCAGCTTTTTCCCTCCATCTTGCCACAAAGGTGGCAAAGTCCTCATTGGAATCCTGTTTGGTCATTTCCAAGTCTCGAGTTGTTAGTTCAATTTGGACGTTGTACGCATATTGCTTGACGAAAGCATTGGCAATTTCTGGCCAAGTTTGATAATGTACAAACTCCAAAGTGAGGAACCAGTCGAGGGCACTTCCGGTGAGAGTTCGTTGGAACAACTGGGCGATGAGCTCGTCATTCAAGCCCATCGGCTTCAGGGTGTTGATAACATGGCGAACATGACTGGTAGGGTTGCCAGTTCCATTGAACTTCTCAATGTTGGGCATCTTGAAATTCTCAGGCAGCTTGGATTCTGGGAAGAGGCAAAGTCCCTCGAAATCCAGAATTTGGTCCCCTTGTGAACGAGCCAAGGCCTGTTTGATTTCCTTGACTTGCTTGGTTAACTCAGGACTTTCTGCCAATACCACTTTATGGGGGTTCTCGTCTTCCATTGATTTTTCCTCATCTTCAGCATCTCTAGCTGCCTTTTATGCTAGTAGTGTAGCGATTTGAGCTTGGAGGTTGGCAATAGTGGCGTCGTTGTCTGCCATGAAGGTAGAAGGGTTGCTTGACGAAGCTTGAGATTTAGTGAATGACGGGGTCCTTTGAGGGGATGACCGGGAAGTTTCCGAGAGCGGTCGGAACTGTTGTGGTGAGGGTGTTTTGTCAGATGAAGACGATAGACGGGAGGGTTGCAGAGACCTTTGTTTGGCGTAGCTTCGGGTGTTATAAGAGTACAAAGTTGGCTGTGGTTGCTTCTTTGATTTACCTATTGTGCCTGCTTGAAAAGTAGAATACCTGGAAGTCAGTATTCGGCCTGTGCAGGGTTAGGATTTGGGCTGAAAATCCCAACCCTTCTGCACAGAAAGAGTTAATACAACAACAAATTATACAAGGTGTGAGGAAGAACTTTTGCAAGTAAAATGCAAGTAGGTTCCTAGCCTGTAGGTTCCTGTCTTAGTTTGATAAGTTCTATGGCTTTCTAAGGCATGCAAGGTTTTGGTAGTTTCAGGGTGCTCCGTTGTCAAAGGGCACCAGTCCTCTCACCAGCCCATCATAGGCAGCGATTGGGTGATTTCCTTTTTGATATACCACTAGGTACGAGTGACTGTGGAGTTTGCTGGAACCCCCAACATAGCCCGTGTCATGCCGGGATATCAGGTGAACTCAACGGGTTGCCCGCTCGATGCATATGATAAGTGAATTAAACAAGGCATGTATTAGTCTTATGTTGAACTTTCTGGTTATGGCTCTCATATTCCCCAGCAGAGTCGCCAAAAACTGTAGACACCTCCCAAACGGGGCATCGCCATACAGATTGATCACATTGAATTTGCTCGATTGGTTGCTCACTTCATAAACCAAAATCATGGACATTCCCATGGCTAGGAACATTGCCACATGATAACGGTTATCATCAAATAGAGTCGCCACCCAGTTTGTTAAAACTGGGAAAATAGATAGAGATTCTGGATACGGGAGCCAAAAGTACAATAAGGGGAAGGTGTTAGGCACCCCTCTTTGCCCAGTGGTGCTGGCCCATAATCATTCAACATAAGACGTATAGATGCCTTGTCTAATCCTAACACATAGTCTGTTTAGTTATTCCTTTAAACAGTAAGCAAAGTGAGCCAGTGCGATAATTGAAGCATGCATTAGAAAGCAGAAAAGCAACAAAATTGTCCCAGGGAGATGGATCCCGCGGTCGGTGAATGGATGTCACGGCCGAGGGATCCTCCTGGTTTGATATACCGGCCGAGGGATCGAAGCCCCGGTCGGTGTTCTTCCTCACACCAGACAGAAAGATTAATGGATAATCAAAATGCTACGATTAGTCAGAAATACAGTAAATTAAGACAAACCAGAGGCCGTTGGGCCTCACCACCTTGATCCCTCAGTTGCTTGATTGCTTTGGATTGGGTGAGATTGGTTGATTGCTTGATCGAGAACCCTAGGGTTAGGGTTTGAACTTCGGGGTTTGATCGCCGGATTGACGGCTACCTTCGGAAGGTTAGGGCTTTTGGAGTATGGGATTGAGGGAGTATTTGTGCAGAGCTTCGAGGTTTGAGAGAGTGTGTAAGTATCTCAATTTATGTGTGTTAATTCGGAACCCAAAGGCCCCTTTATATAGGCATAGGGATGACTCACTCCGGCCAATCAAATCACGAGATGGCAATTGCAATTGCAATGCATCTCAAACTCTACGTCGTGATCTCCGAACGTAGCCCGAACGCATCGGAAAGGTAGTGTAGTTGGATCAAACCAAACGTCTGACAGAACGTTCGAGAGTCTGGAAAAAGGTCGATCTGGCGGCCGAGTAATGGATGTTGCGGCCGTGTAATGGATGTCTCGGCCGAAGGATAGATCTTGCGGCCGAGACATGTATTAATAGATCCAAGACTACTGGTCACAGAGTTGTGATTCCTAGTAGTAAGGCTGCTGGCTACCGTAGGGTGTGATAGTATCTATTCTAATCTATTCCCTTCGTCGGAAAGGTCCCAAGATACATGTTTTCTCGGTTTGAACTCGAATCAGATTTACATGATAGATCCAAGACATGTCGCAAAAGGGCTGTTGATCTAATGACGTGTTTCCTAGTAGTAGACTACTTGACACAGAGTTGTGATTCCTAGTAGTAAGGCTGCTGGCTCCCGTAGGGTGTGAATGTATCCCTTCAACTCTTCTGTATTCAATATATCGGAAAGGTCCCCAGATACATGTTTTCTCGGTTTGTTCTCTGATCATATTTACTTGATAGATCCGAGACATGTCTCATATGGGCTGCTGATCTCGTAACGGAGGTCCTATTAGTAGACTACTGGTCACAGAGTTGTGATTTCTAGTAGTTTGGCTACTGGTTATCGTAGGGTGCCAAGGTATCTCTTCAACTGTATTCCCTTCATCGGAAAGGTCTCAAGATACATGTTTTCTCGGTTTGAACTCGGATCAGATTTACATGATAGATCCAAGTCATGTCGCGAAAGGGCTGTTTATCTTGTAAAAGAGTTTCTAGTACTAGACTACTGGTCACAAAGTTGTGATTCCTAGTAGTAAGGATGCTGGCTACTATAGGGTGTGATAGTATCTATTCTACTCTATTCCATTTATCGGAAAGGTACCAAGATACATGTTCTCTCGGTTTTGAACTCGGATCAGATTTACATGATAGATCCAAGACATGTCGCAAAAGGGCTGTTGATCTAATGACAGGGTTCCTAGTAGTAGACTACAAGTCTCATAGTTGTGATTCCTAGTAGTAAGGCTGCTGGCTACCGTAAAGTGTGAAGGTATCTCTTCAACTCTTCTGTATTCAATTTATCGGAAAGGTCCCAAGATACATGTTTTCTCGGTTTATTCTCTGATCATATTTACTTGGTAGATCCGAGACATGTCGCATAAGGGCTGTTGATCTCGTAACGAAGTTCCTAGTTGTAGACTACTGGTCACAGAGTTGTGATTTCTAGTAGTTTGGCTGATGGCTACCGTAGGGTATGAAGGTATCTATTCAACTCTATTCCCTTCATTCGGAAAGGACCTAAGATACATGTTTTCTCGGTTTAAACACGAATCAGATTTATACATTATAGATCCAAGACATGTCTCAAAATGGCTGTTGATCTTGTAACGGAGTTCCTAGTAGTAGACTACTGGTCCCAGAGTTTTGATTCCTAGTAGTAAGGCTGCTGGCTACCGTAGGGTGTGATAGTATCTATTCTACTCTATTCCCTTCGTTGGAAAGATCCCAAGATACATGTTTTTTCTCGGTTTGAACTCGGATCAGATTTACATGATAGATCCAAGACATGTCGCAAAAGGGCTATTAATCTAATGACGGGGTTTCTAGTAGTAGACTACTAGTCACAGAGTTGTGATTGCTAGTAGTAAGGCTGCTGGCTACCATAGGGTGTGAAGGTATCTCTTCAACTCTTCTGTATTCAATTTATCGGAAAGGTCCCAAGATACATTTTTTCTCGATTTGTTCTCTGATCATATTTACTTGATAGATCCGAGACATGTCGCATATGGACTGCTGATCTCGTAACGGAGTTCCTAGTTGTAGACTACTTGTCACAGAGTTGTGATTTCTAGTAGTTTGGCTGATGGCTACCGTAGGGTATGAAGGTATCTATTCAACCCTATTCCCTTCATTCGGAAAGGTCCTAAGATACATGTTTTCTCGGTTTGAACACAGATCAGATTTATACATTATAGTTCCAAGACAAGTCTCAAAATGGCTGTTGATCTTGTAACGGAGTTCCTAGTAGTAGACTACTGGTCACAGAGTTTTGATTCCTAGTAGTAAGGCTGCTGGCTACCGTAGGGTGTGCTAGTATCTATTCTACTCTATTCCCTTCATCGGAAAGATCCCAAGATACATGTTCTCTCGGTTTGAACTCGGATCAGATTTACATGATAGATCGAAGACATGTCGCAAAAGGGCTGTTAATCTAATGACGGGGTTCCTAGTAGTAGACTACTAGTCGCAGAGTTGTGATTCCTAGTAGTAAGGCAGCTGGCTACCATAGGGTGTGAAGGTATCTCTTCAACTCTTCTATATTCAATTTATCGGAAAGGTCCCAAGATACATTTTTTCTCGGTTTGTTCTCTGATCATATTTACTTGATAGATCCGAGACATGTCGCATAAGGACTGCTGATCTCGTAACGGAGTTCCTAGTTGTAGAATACTTGTCACAGAGTTGTGATTTCTAGTAGTTTGGCTGATGGCTACCGTAGGGTGTGAAGGTATCTCTTCAATTCTTTTCCCTTCATTCGGAAAGGTCCCAAGAAACATTTTTTCTCGGTTTGAACACAGATAATATTTACAAAATAGATCCAAGACATGTCTCAAAAGGGCTGTTGATCTTGTAACGGAGTTCCTAGTAGTAGACTACTGGTCACAGAGTTGTGATTCCTAGTAGTAAGGCTGCTGGCTACCATAGGGTGTGATATTATCTATTCTACTCTTTTCCATTCGCCGGAAAGGTCCCAAGGTACATGTTCCCTCGGTTTGAACTCGGATCAGATTTACAGGATAGATCCTAGACATGTTGCAAAATGGCTATTGATCTAATGACGGGGTTCCTAGTAGTAGACTACTAGTCACAGAGTTGTGATATTAAGTAGTAAGACGGCTGGCTACCGTAGGGTGTGAAGGTATCTCTTCAACTCTTCTGTATTCAATTTATCGGAAAAGTCCCAAGATACATGTTTTCTAGGTTTGTTCTCTGATCATATTTACTTGATAGATCCGAGACATGTCGCACAAGGGCTGCTGATCTCGTAACGGAGTTCCTAGTTGTAGACTTCTGGTCACAGAGTTGGGATTCCTAGTAGTAAGGCTGCTGGCTACCGTAGGGTGTGATAGTATCTATTCTACTCTATTTCCTTCGTCGGAAAGGTCCCAAGATACATGTTTTCTCGGTTTGAACTCGGATCAGATTTAGATGATAGATCCAAGACATGTAGCAAAAGGGCTGTTGATCTAATGACGGGGTTCCTTGTAGTAGACTACTTGTCACAGAGTTGTGATTCATAGTAGTGAGGCTGCTGGCTACCGTAGGGTGTGAATGTATCCCTTCAACTCTTCTGTATTCAATTTATCGGAAAGGTCCCAAGATACATGTTTTCTCGGTTTGTTCTCTGATCATATTTACTTGATAGATCCGAGACGTGTCTCATAAGGGCTGCTGATCTCGTAACGGAGTTCCTAGTAGTAGACTACTGGTCACAGAGTTGGGATTTTTAGTAGTTTGGCTACTGGCTATCGTAGGTTGCGAAGGTATCTCTTCAGCTCTATTCCCTTCATCGGAAAGGTCCAAAGATACATGTTTTCTCGGTTTGAACTCGGATCATATTTACAAGATAGATCCAAGTCATATCGCAAAAGGGCTGTTGATCTTGTAACACAGTTCCAAGTAGTAGACTACTCGTTACAAAGTTTTGATTCCTAGTAGTAAGGCTGCTAGCTACCATAGGGTGTGATAGTATCTATTCTACTCTATTGCATTCGTCGGAAAGGTCCCAAGATACAAGTTCTCTCGGTTTGAACTCGGATCAGATTTACATGACAGATCCAAGATATGTTGCAAAAGGGCTGTTGATCTTATAATGGAGTTCCGAGGAGTAGACTACTAGTCACAGAGTTGTGATTCCGAGTAGTAAGGCTGCTGGCTACCGTAGGGTGTGAAAGTATCTATTCTACTCTATTCCCTTCGTCGGAAAGGTCCCAAGATACATGTTTTCTCGGTTTGAACTCGGATCAGATTTACATGATCGATTCCAGACATGTCGCAAAAAGGCTGTTGATGTTGTAACGGAGTTCTTAGTAGTAGACTACTGGTCACAGAGTTGTGATTCCTAGTAGTACGGCTGCTGGCTACCATAGGGTGTAATAGTATCTATTCCACTCTTTTCCATTCGCCGGAAAGGTCCCAAGATACATGTTCCCAAGGTTTGAACTCGGATCAGATTTACATGATAGATCCAAGTTATGTCGCAAAAGGGCTGTTGATCTTATAACGGAGTTCCAAGTAGTAGACTACTTGTCACAGAGTTGTGATTCCTAGTAGTAAGGCATCTAGCTACCGTAGGGTGTGATAGTATCTATTCTACTCTATTCCCTTCGTCGGATAGGTCCCAAGATACATGTTTTCCCGGTTTGAACTCCGATCAGATTTACATGATCAATTCCAGACATGTCGCAAAATGGCTGTTGATCTTGTAACGGAGTTCCTAGTAGTAGACTACTAGTCACATAGTTGTGAATCCAAGTTGTTAGGATGCTGGCTACCGTGGGGTGTGAAAGAATCTCTTCTACTCTATTCCCTTCATCTGAAAGGCCCCAAGATACATGTTTTCTCGCTTTGAACTCGGATCAGATTTACATGATAGATTCGAGACATGTTGCAAAAGGGCCGTTGATCTTGTAACGGAGTTCTTTGTGGTAGACTACTGGTCACAGAGTTGTGATTCCAAGTAGTTAGGCTGCTGGCAACCATAGGGTGTGAAATTATCTCTTTTACTCTATTCCCTTCATCGGACAAGTCCAAAGATAAATGTTTTTTCGGTTTAAACTCGGATCAAATTTACATGATAGATCCGAGACATGTTGCAAAAGGGCTGTTGATATAATGACGGGGTTCCTAGTAGTGGACTACGAGTCACAGAGTTGTGATTCCTAGTAGTGAGACTGCTGGCTACCGTAGGGTGTGAAGGTATCTCTTCAACTCTTCTGTATTCAATTTATTGGAAATGTCCCAAGATACAAGTTTTCTCGGTTCGTTCTCTGATCATATTTACTTGATAAATCCGTGACATGTCGCATAAGGGCTGCTGATCTCGTAACGGAGTTCCTGGTAGTAGACTTCTGGTCACAGAGTTGGGATTCCTAGTAGTAAGGCTGCTGGCTACCGTAGGGTGTAAAGGTATCTCCTCAACTCTTCTGTATTCACTTCATCGGAAAGGTCGCAGGATACATGTTTTCCTCGGTTTGTTCTCTGATCATATTTACTTGATAGATCCGAGACATGTCGCATAAGGGCTGCTGATCTCGTAACGGAGTTCCTAGTAGTAGACTACTGGTAACAGAGATGTGATTTCTAGTAGTTTGGCTGCTGGCTACCGTAGGCTGTGAAGGTATCTCTTCAACTCAATTCCCTTCATCGGAAAGGTCCCAAGATACATGTTTTCTCGGTTTGAACTCGTATCAGATTTACATGATAGATTCAAGATATGTCGCAAAAGGGCTGTTGATCTTATAACGGAGTTCCAAGTGGTAGACTACTGGTCACAGAGTTGTGATTCCTAGTAGTAAGGCTGCTGGCTACCATAGAGTGTGATAATATCTATTCTACTCTATTCCCTTCGTCGGAAAGGTCCCAAGATACATGTTTTTTCTCGGTTTGAACTCGGATCAGATTTACATGATAGATTCTAGACATGTTGCAAAAGGGCTGTTGATCTTGTAACGGAGTTCCTAGTGGTAGACTACTGGTCACAGAGTTGTGATTCCAAATTGTTAGGCTGCTGGCAAACATAGGGTGTGAAATTATTTCTTCTACTCTATTCCCTTCATCTGAAATGTCCCAAGATACATGTTTTCTCGCTTTGAACTCGGATCAGATTTACATGATAGATTCGAGACATGTCGCAAAAGGGCTGTTTGTCTTGTAACGGAGTTCCTAGCTGTAGACTACTGGTCACAGAGTTGTGATTCCTAGTAGTTAGGCTGCTGGCAACCATTGGGTGTGAAAGTATCTCTTCTACTCTATTCCCTTCATCGGAAAGGTCCCAAGATAAATGTTTTTTCGGTTTGAACTCGGATCACATTTACATGATAGATTCGAGACATGTTGCAAAAGGGCTGTTGATCTTGTAACGGAGTTCATAGTGGTAGACTACTGGTCACAGAGTTGTGATTCCAAATTGTTAGGCTGCTGGCAACCATACGGTGTGAAATTATCTCTTCTACTCTATTCCCTTCATCTGAAATGTCCCAAGATACATGTTTTCTCGCTTTGAACTCGGATCAGATTTACATGATAGATTCGAGACATGTCGCAAAAGGGCTGTTGGTCTTGTAACGGAGTTCCTAGCAGTAGACTACTGGTCACAGAGTTGTGATTTCTGGTAGTTTGGCTGCTGGCTACCGTAGGGTGTGAAGGTATCTCTTCAACTCAATTCCCTTCATCGGAAAGGTCTTAAGATACATGTTTTCTCGGTTTGAACCCGTATCAGATTTACATGATAGATTCAAGATATGTCGCAAAAGGGCTGTTGATCTTATAACGGAGTTCCAAGTGGTAGACTACTGGTCACAGAGTTGTGATTCCTAGTAGTAAGGCTGCTGGCTACCATAGAGTGTGATAATATCTATTCTACTCTATTCCCTTCGTCGGAAAGGTCCCAAGATACATATTTTTTCTCGGTTTGAACTCGGATCAGATTTACATGATAGTTTCGAGACATGTCGCAAAAGGGCTGTTGGTCTTGTAACGGAGTTCCTA
The DNA here is from genome assembly GCA_018127125.1 of Rhododendron griersonianum. NCBI lineage: Eukaryota > Viridiplantae > Streptophyta > Magnoliopsida > Ericales > Ericaceae > Rhododendron > Rhododendron griersonianum. Next base: position 22,934,041 of record CM030791.1, on the reverse strand, counting down.
GCAGTAGACTACTGGTCACAGAGTTGTGATTCCTAGTAGTTAGGCTGCTGGCAACCATAGGGTGTGAAAGTATCTCTTCTACTCTATTCCCTTCATCGGAAAGGTCCCAAGATAAATGTTTTTTCGGTTTGAACTCGGATCAGATTTACTTGATAGATCCGAGACATGTCGCACAATGTCTGTCGATCTTGTAACGGAGTTACTAGTAGTAGACTACTGGTCACAGAGTTGTGATTCCAAGTACTTATGCTGCTGGCAACCATAGGGTGTGAAATTATCTCTTCTACTCCATTCCCTTCATCTGAAAGGTCCCAAGATACATGTTTTCTTGCTTTGAACTCTGATCAGATTTACGTTATAGATTCGAGACATGTTGCAAAATGGCAATTGATCTTGTAACGGAGTTCCTAGCAGTAGACTACTGGTCACAGAGTTGTGATTCCTAGTAGTTAGGCTGCTGGCTATCGTAGGGTGTGAAAATATCTCTTCTACTCTATTCCATTCATCAGAAAGGTCCTAAGATACGTGTTTTCTCGGTTTCTACTCGTATCCTATTTTCTTGAAAGATCCGAGACAGGTTTTAAAAGGGCTACTGATCTCGTAATGGAGTTACAAGTTGTAGACTACTTGTCACAGAGTTGTGATTCCTAGTAGTATGGCTGCTGGCTACCGTAGGGTGTGAAAGTATCTCTTCAACTCTTCTGTATTCACTTCATCGAAAAGGTCCCAAGATACATGTTTTCTCGGTTTGTTCTCTGATCATATTTACTTGATAGATCCGAGACATGTCGCATAAGGGCTGCTGATTTCGTAACGAGTTCCAAGTTGTAGACTACTGCTCACATAGTTGTGATTTCAAGTAGTTTGGCTGCTGGCAATCGTAGGGTGTGAAGGAACATCTACAACTCTATTTCCTTCGTCGGAAAGGTCCCAAGATTCAAGTTTCATCGGTTTGAACAAGGATCAGATTTACATAAAAGATACAAGACATGTCGCAAAAGGGTTGTTGATGTTGTAAAGGAATTCCTAGTAGTAGACTACTGGTCACAGAGTTGTGATTCCTAGTAGTAAGGCTATTTGCTTCCGTAGGGTGTGATAGTATCTATTCTACTCTATTCCCTTCGTCGGAAAGGTCCCAAGATACATGTTCTCTCGGTTTGAACTCGGATCAGATTTACATGATAGATCCAAGACATGTCGCAAAAGGGCAGTCGATCTAATGACAGGGTTCCTAGTAGTAGACTACTAGTCACAGAGTTGTGATTCCTAGTAGTAAGGCTGCTGGCTACCTTAGGGTGTTGTAGACACCCCAATTTGGCCTAACGATTATTTCAAGTCCCACCTTGGGACAATCCCGATGATGAAATGGATACAGTGATTGCTGATTGCTTCCTTGAGGACCTTAGGACTTTCGGTGAGAACTTTGACCACTTAGAGGACCCAATTCAAAGCCATACAGCCTTTCAGACAGAAATACAGAAGCCTAGGAAAATCCATCTGACGGCCGTAACATCGATCCCACGGCCATAACATCAATCCCTCGCCCGAGCAACCTGTTGCCAGCAAAATCTCCCTGAGAGATCAATCCCTCGGCCGCAAGATCTATCCTTCGGCCGAGACATCCTTTCCACGGCCGCAACATCCATTACTCGGCCGCCAGATCGACCTTTTTCCAGACTCTCGAACGTTCTGTCAGACGTTTGGTTTGATCCAACTACAATACCTTTCCGATGCGTTCGGGCTACGTTCGGAGATCACGACGTAGAGTTTGAGATGCATTGCAATTGCAATTGCCATCTCGTGATTTGATTGGCCGGAGTGAGTCATCCCTATGCCTATATAAAGGGGCCTTTGGGTTCCGAAATAAACACACAGAAATTGAGATACTTACACACTCTCTCAAACCTCGAAGCTCTGCACAAATACTCCCTCAATCCCATACTCCAAAAGCCCTAACCTCCCGAAGGTAGCCGTCAATCCGGCGATCAAACCCCGAAGTTCAAACCCTAACCCTAGGGTTCTCAATCAAGCAATCAATCAATCACGCCCAATCCAAAGCAAATCAAGCAACTGAGGGATCAAGGTGGTGAGGCCCAACGGCCTCCGGTTTGTCTTAACTTACTATATTTTTGACTAACCGTAGCAGTTTGATTATTCGTTAATCTTTCTGTCTGGTGTGAGGAAGAACACCGACCGGGGCTTCGATCCCTCGGCCGGTACATCAAACCAGTGTGATTACTCGGCCGTGACATCCATTCACCGGCCGAGTAATCGATCTCCTAGGACAGTTTATTTGCTTTCTCTGCTTTCTAATGCATGCTTATTTATCGCACTGACTCACCTTACTTACTGTTTAAAGGAATAAATAAACAGATTATGTGTTGGAATTAAACAAAGCATCTACACGTCTTATGTTGAATGATTATGGGCCGCTTGCGATCGGGCAAAGAGGGGTGCCTAACACCTTTCCCTTATTGTACTTTTGGCTCCCGTATCCGTAATCTCTATCTATTTTCCCAGTTTTAATAAACTGGGTGGCGACTCTATTTGATGATAACCGTTATCATGTGGCGATGTTCCTAGCCATGGGAATGTCCATGATTTTGGTTTATGAAACGAGCAACCAATCGAGCAAACAAATGTGATCAACCTGTATGGCGATGCCCCGTTTGGGAGGTGTCTACAGTTTTTGGCGACTCTGCTGGGGATATGAGAGCCATAACCAAAAAATTCAACATAAGACTAATACATGCCTTGTTTAATTCATTTATCATATGCATCGAGCGGGCAACCCGTTGAGTTCACCTGATATCCCGGCATGACACGGGCTATGTTGGGGGTTACAGTAAACTCCACAGTCACTCGTACCTAGTGGTATATCAAAAGGGGAACCACCCAATCACCGCCTATGATGAGCTGGAGAGAGGATTGGTGCCCTTTGACGACGGAGCACCCTGAGACTACCAAAACCTTGCATGTTCTAGAAAGCCATAGAACTTGTCAACCTAAGACAGGAACCTACAGGCTAGGAGCCTACTTGCATTTTACTTGCAAAAGTTCTTCCTCACACCTTGTATATGTTGTTGTAATATCACTTTCTGTGCAGAAGGGTTGGGGCATGAACTAAGAACCCTAACTCTAAGTCTTCATAGCTAAGCACTAAGGCATAGCATTGCCTGCAAGGTACGTTTTTGGTAAGTTGAAAGCATCATTGCTTACTTAACATTCCCGCTTTACTTAAAGCACCGCAAAGCATGGATTTCTAGAACGAAATCAAACATTGGCTGCCCCGCCGGCAATTGAACTAGGGGTTGCTCTAGCAATCTTTGCCTTGCAAGGCTAAAGGAAAGAGGGAGTGTAAAGTAGTAGAACAGATTATGGATGATTATATGCAAAGTCAAGGATATTTTGGATAGGACTTGCCATACTTATTTCTCCATGGATGTTTCAGCATGACAAGTGTAGGACTTTGGTTCCTATTTTCAAATCGGCCTAGCAACCCATCTTTCAAAATTCAAAATTTTGAGCATGCTTACCGCAACAAGCCTGTAAGATTTAGGAGTTTGTCAATGTGCTAGCAAATAATCAAGTGGATTTCAATTACCTCAATCACGTTTTGAGAAAGAATCTTCCCTAACCAAGAATTGAAAGAATTTTCAAAACTTTTTGCAATGCCTAGTCTAATCCTCAAATGACAAGTTTTTCTGAAACATTCAAATAGCCGCTAGCACAGCGATGGACCCCGAATCTACTTTTTGTTGTAGTCATATGCTCAACCTTTTCGGTTTGTCTCATAATATGAATTGGCTTGGAAGTGGGATCTTAAGTGGCAGCAACAAGTCTTAAGAATCATCCATATCAAAAATGGCTGGCTATCTATAGTATCCGATCAACTCATGCATACAAACGAATTGCAATGCATGACTCATCCATAATCTGTGTAAGTAGCTGTGGTGCTATATATATATATATACATATCATTTTGATTGCCTCTTTCTAACTATGCAGGGGCCAAACCAAAAGAGGAGTCCATCCTCCTCATTTCCTTTATTTGTTCATCGCATGTCATTTGGTTGCACCACCACTAAGGGCAGTTTGCATATTAGAAAATGCGCCGCATGGACAATTAGTTTTGGATATCTCAACTTGAGCATGATTAGGTTTCTCCTTCTCTTAGATTTGGAGTTTGATCTCAGACATGATGGTAATGGCTGACGAAAAATTGAGGTTTTGATCCAACCAAGTTTTAAGCAATGGCAGCCATGTCCATCACGTCTTGGCTTAGATTTTTCATACCTAGCTAACTTTCACGCCATTTTGGCCCATGTTTTGCTTCTCTTGAAAAATTGATATCATTTTGCTCATCATGGTTTCTGGCCAATTGTCACACTCAACATGAAATGTGGGTCTTAAATTCAAGTCTCCTCAAATATGAACTACGAATGGCCTGATTCTCTGTTGGGATACGTAGGCACCTTTTGGTCGGCCACAAATTTGAAAATGTTCCATCCTGTGCTACTTTGCTGCCATAGAATGCTCATAATAACATCAAACGTTGAAAACAATCCTTAGGGATTTCAAAGTAATCTTATGACATCTTTTGGAACACATCATAGTCACTTGAATTGTCAAAAGCGCAAAACGAGTTTTTCAAAAGCTATGACCCGCGTCATTTCTGTTGAGCTAAGAAGGAATTGACACATCTCTGCACCCTCACAGAGATCGCTTGTAAGCAAAACATGCTATTGAAGATGAAGAAGGAGAAAAGAAAAAGGAAAAAGAAAAAAAAATGATGAGCTCGCTGGATTGAAAACCCGTAAGGGCGGTCTAGGCAAAAGTTAGAGCACGAACAAAGTGAGAAATTAGCCGTGTCACCATGCATCTACTATGTGTCTCAAAGGATTGTCCTCAATCTTAGAAAATCCACTTGGTTAAACCTCGAAGCCCCTAATTTCTTGGTTAGGATCCTTTCCACTTTGTCGTGTGTTTCAAGATGAAGAAAGGCATTCATTTCTCTATCCCAAACACTTATCCCTTGCTAGCCACATCGAGCCTCTGGATAATTTCTTTGAACAGCCTGCTAGGCAGCCATCCCCTACACTGGGGCAAACACAAAAAAATACAAGGAGAGATGAAAGAAAAATCAATGAAAGAATGAGCACCCCGTCATACAAGGGGCACTTTGAAGGAAACATTTCTTCCAATACATACAAAGGACATTTTCGAAGAAACCAACTCTTTCACACAAAGTGAGGCAAGAGACAACAAGAGTTGATAAAAATGTTGAAGATGGCTGCTGGCTTTTAAAACCCAAGCGTGAGTAGAAATTAGGTTTGAGCCTTTACATTCGCTTCTTTCTCAACCCAAAACCCCAAGCCTACATTATGGTCCGTAACAAAGTCCTCTCAGATTGGGGAACACGACTTAGTAGCAAGGTCCTAAACACTAGGGGCATCACCAATGTGGGACTTAACACGAAGGGCAAGAATCTTGGAATTTGCATCTTCTTAGCAAATCACACAACGTGGAGAGTAACATGGCTATGTTCCCCTTTATGCACTTCTCTCATATGGGTCTCAATAGGCGCCTATCAATCCAACTTAAGTCAGTCAGATCAAGCTCGAAGCAACAAACTCACCTAATTGGCTAAGGACATGGGTTTGCAAAATAATTCTGCGTCCTTTGATGATTGAATGACGTGAGTGTGGAACATATAGATGAAATGATACGATTTTGAAATCCTTAAGGAAAAACTTTCAAAATTGATCTTATCTCAAACAATCTTGACACAGCAAATACAAGCACAGTCACTTTTTGCAAATCTCTGAGGAAATAATATGGGTCTCTCATTTCATGAGGAGTGTAGCAATATGGTCCCTTGACCAAACAATGTTTTCAGTAGTGCCGCTAAGGCATTGCGGTCTTTCAAACACCTGGCTAGTAAATAAGTCACTATTGGTCTCCCCAAATCAAGGGGAAGCATTTGATCAAATACGCAAAAGTTGAGATGTCCAGAATACATTGCGAATTTACATGCATATCACTATCACCCTGTCTTTTGCACTAACCTCTTGTCGTGATCGCACAAGCTAACTCCAAATATGAGGTGTTTCTTATGATCAAACAAGGCAGAATCATCAAGGCATCATGGTCATCATCTCTATGCGAGGAGTAAAAGAGCAACAAAGGGACGCACTGTAAAATCTACCTCCCTGCCAACACACTCGGCCTTCAAAAAAAAAAAAGCTCAGCCTAAGAAGCGTCATATCTTGGGAGAACACCTCAACTCTTTTGTGGAAATGCTGTCACACAGCATTATCAAGGGGCATGCCAAGATCTCTGCCAAACAGAAAGAGAAACATTGCACTCACATTCATTGCTGTTTACATCGCATGTTTCTATGCTAGGGGCAATTAGATCATTGTCATCATGCACATTTGAGCTAGGATCAAGCATTCATAGCCTAAACAGGGGGCTTGCGTTTCTTTTTAAATACTCAAATGCATATATGTCGCGTTGCAAACCATGTTACCCGCAATCGTTCAAGCTCTTGAACTAGGGTTCATTAAGTGTGGTGGTCCTGCCCCTAGCAGTCAGCATAAAAGGACTTTGGCCCGTGGTCGACTCCAAGCCTGTTGCATGTTGTTTTCTTATCCATTGCTGTTTTCTAAACCATTCAAATGTGGATTGCAGGATTCTCTTGGATTTCGGTCCTTGAACCGACCATACCGAGCTTGGTATCTATGACTGACAGAGCCAAGTCAAAGAAGCTGAAAGACAGCCATAGCAAACTCTACAAATGGCACCATGCCAATAGCATTAAAGTGGCTTCGCACTTCACATCTCCATAGCTCCTTGCTTCGCGCTTTCATCTCCATCTTAGCAGCTCTGCCTTCATAAAATCAGAAGCCTCACGCTTGCTCTTCAGTAGCACCATACATGTGCCTTGTCGTATTCGCGGCCTTATCTGGCTTTTCAAAGAACTCCGAGCAACTCTACACTTAGGCCTCGCTGTATAGCAGGTTCCTTCTTAACAGTGCAGTGCTTACTTTAGCTGCCCCGAGCTCACATCTTGAGGTTAAGTAGTCTCACTACTTCCAGGCCAGCGAAACAATCCTGTGGCTTCCACTTAATACATTGAGTGAACAGCCAACAAGGAAAAGCACCTGTATAAAGCTTGCACACTCCAGCCCTTCAGAAGGCATCTATCCTCCAAAAAGGGCATCCGTGTTGATAAAGCCCTCCAGAAGGCGTTTATGTTGCTAGCTTCCAGAAAGCGTTTGTATAGCCAGCTTCTAGAAAGCATTCAGCCTCCAGAAGGCACCCCGTTAATGGAGGCGATGGAAATCTCTGAAGTCATTAATGGCCGAAGCATTTAACAAACCTTATGGCACTTTGGGTCAACAAGTCAACAAAGTCAAAGGGGAATATGGTCAAGAACTAGCCTTAGGGGCAATCCCGAGCATACTCAGAACCAGCCTTGGGAGGCATCCCAAGCATGTGGAAACTAACCTTAAGGGCACCCCAAGCACGTGGAATCAATCCTCTGACTCCTGGCGTTCCCACGCCCGATAAATCAACCTCGCAGTTGCTGCATCCTTCTTCAAAATCTCCTCTTTCAAAGGCAATCGATTTGAATCCAGGCACCAACAAAGCATTCGTGGTATTCTGGGCCCGTGGCCAATAGAACTTATAATCAAATCCAGCCTTGGGAGCATTCCTGAGCGTGCATGATATCAAGCACCAGCGTCAGAATAAATCAAAAGCCTTGCATAGGCTGTCAAATGTCTGCCAGAAGCACTCAGTCTAAGACTCAAGATCATTCCGAGCATGAGGAAATTAGCCTTGGGAGCATTCCCAAGCTTAAGAAGAATCAAGCAATGACAAAAGCCTTGCAGGGGTTACCAAATGCATGTAATCTAGCCTTGGGGGCAATCCCGAGCAAGTGAAATATAGCCTTGGAGGCAATCACGAACATGAGGAATCTCAAGCACCAATGTTGGACCCGCTTCGGGACTTTTTCGGAGCTCTCTCTGAAGCAGCAAGTTCGCAACTACTGGTCACTTGACCTTTGAGGATTATAGACTGTGAACTCTTGCTCGCAAAACCCAAAAGATCCTTCAGACTCTACACCCCAGTTACTGTACTCCGGAAGTACGACAGCAATCACCAAGCTCTATGCTCATCGTCACCCAGCAACTCCATGTTCACGCCTACAGCAATCAAGACACTCGACGACTCTGCTATTCATCCCCATCAAGTCACTCAACAGCTACATGCTCGCTACTATCAAAGCCAGTCAATAGCTCCCCCGCCTCAGCAGTACCCCGTGCTCAATAGCTCCATACTTAAGTCACTCAGCAAGCTATCCCAACATCTCCATATCCAACAGCTTCAGTGGCTCTATGCCCATACTCGCTAGCATCCAGCAGCTTTAGGCTCACTATCAGCAGCTCTGAAGCTCACTCAGCAGCCCTATGCTCACCATCATGATCACTTAGCAGCTCCGTGTCCATTCAACAACTCTGCAACCAAGCCCCGAGCTCATTATCTCAACAGCCCTATGCTTACTATCAGCAACACCATGCTCCTTGCTTCAAACTCCGCAACTTCAAGTTTGCCATCGCTCAACACAGGTTCTACGCCTGTAATCATCTTAGCAGCTCTATTCAACGGCTCCAAGCCCATCATTTCAACGGCTCCAAGCTTATCATCTCAGCAATACCGTGCTTCTTGCACCATCACCACTTCAGCAGCTCTAAACTCGCTATCAAACCATTCAATTGGCGCCACGCCCATCATCTCAGCGCATCGCCTAATATCGTAAGCTCAGCAGCTCCAAGCTCGCTACCACTCAGCTGTTACCAGCAACCCTATAGCTCCGTAGCTCCATCTGCTACAACAAGCTCCGAGCTCGTCACTATCAAAGCAATCCAACGCTTACCTCAATGGCTCTGCACCTGTCAAATCGGCGGCTCCACGCCCATCTATTAAACAGGCCCCTTGCCTATCATCCCAGCAGCTCCACACAGGCTCCTCGCCTACCTTCTCGAAGGCTCTACACCCGTACCAATCATCTCAGCAGCTCCAAGCTCGCTACTCAGTGGTTCAACGCCCGCACCCAACTATCTCAACGGCTCCGTGCCTATGGTCACTCACGTCAACTCATACAGCAGCTCTATGCTCGCTATCACTCATCTCAGCGGCTCTAAGCCCACTATCTCAACTGGCTCGAAGCCGTAACAACCAACTCAGCGGCTCTAAGCCCATTGTCTCAACTGGCTCGAAGCCGTACACATTCAAGTTCTTAACAGGCTCGAAGCCTGTGTTCACTATCTCAACTGGCTCGAAGCCGTAACAACCAACTCAGCGGCTCTAAGCCCATTGTCTCAACTGGCTCGAAGCCGTACACATTCAAGTTCTTAACAGGCTCGAAGCCTGTGTTCATCATCTCAACTGGCTCGAAGCCGTAACAATCAATCTCAGCGGCTCGAAGCCCATTATCGACAGGCTCTATGCCCATATTCACTCATTCAGCAGCTCTGCGCTCGCTATCACAACTCAGCGGCTCAAAGCCCATTACTTCAAACAGGCTCGAAGCCTGTATCTACCATCTGAAATGGCTCGAAGCCATAACAATCAACTCAATGGCTCAAAGCCCATCATCTCAACTGGCTCGAAGCCGTAAACAAGCAACAGGCTCTACGCCGCCCCAACAATCAAGACATCTATTCTTAGGCTCTACGCCTGAATGCTCAAAAATCTAACATTTTTGAATGCTCAAGCTCCACGCTTGGATGCCCAACCACTGTGTACTGGATGCTCAAGTTATACACTTGAATGCTCAAGCTCTACGCTTGGATGCCCAACCACTGCGTACTGGACGCTCAAAGCCTGTACTTTGAATGCTCGGATTCTGCCGTCCGAATGCTCGAGCTCTACGCTCTGAATGCTCAAGTCCGGAACTTGATAGAAGCTCTAAGCTTAAAAGCAAACACACACGCACGGGCCCGTGCACATATTGCATTTTCACATTGAGTCTGCATCATCATATCTGTTCACATCTAACAACTATCATCACAACATATACACTCTGCATATCTCTTATGAAACAGGTCAACCCTGCAATCAACCGGCACTATGCCTCGGTTTTATTGATCGGTTCAGCGCCTCGATCCTTTGGCTCCACGCCAACACTTATGATGAGAAAGCTCCGTGCACAGACCATCAGAATACAACCAGCTCCGCGCTTCGGTTCATTACGTCAAGCTCAAAGCTCTGACACCACAGGCTCTCATCCTGATCAATACCAGCTCCGCGCTTCGGTCCCATCAAGCTCTAAGCTCACCTCAGACCTTCGCCTCATAACCACAGCAGGCTCCACGCCTCAAACCAGTCACCTCAGGCTCTCGCCTTATGATCAACACCAGCTCCGCGCTTCGGTCCTATTAATCACCTCAGGCTCTCGCCTTATGATCAACACCAGCTCCGCGCTTCGGTCTTATCAAACCAATCCCCTCAGGCCTTCGCCTCAAGATTACAACAGGCTCCACGCCTCGATTCTGTCACACTCCGCAGGCTCTTGTCTCATGACTACAACCGGCTCCGTGCCTCGGTTCCCTCATCTCCAAAAGCTCCGTGCTCCAGCTACTGGCCCTGCGCCTCCCCTACATCTCAAAAACAAACCGGCGTCCAATTCATCCCCAGCAGATGGTCTGGATTCCACCCCACTACATCAATTCCTTCCAGCTCATTCGCAAGGATAGGCTACTCTACCGAGCTCCTTTCAGTCAAAGTAAGGATGATCAAGAAAAGCAAACGCACCTGCAGTGTACTGATCTACCCTAAAAAAACTAAGGAAGCTCTCCGCAAAAACTCCCCAGGTAGCCCCGCGCTCCTTCAACTATCTTCCGCCAAAACCCTGGCTCAGTCTAGGTACGTCACACTACGGCTTTTAAAGCCCTAAGGTACGTCTTCTGTCCCTAACCCTCCAAACTTTTTACTTTTCTTTATTGCCCGAACTACGATTGGTCTGAATTTCCCTTGTGGAATACGTAGGCAGCCTCCCGGCCCGACCATAACAAAACCTTTTTCAAAAACCCCTTGGAATAGTGGTTGGACCAAATTGAGTTGCTTTTACAGCTTTGACTCTTACTCAAACATGTCTCGCGATCCGTCTGAGTTCAGTCAAAGAGGGGCATCTGTAGACACCCCAATTTGGCCTAACGATTATTTCAAGTCCCACCTTGGGACAATCCCGATGATGAAATGGATACAGTGATTGCTGATTGCTTCCTTGAGGACCTTAGGACTTTCGGTGAGAACTTTGACCACTTAGAGGACCCAATTCAAAGCCATACAGCCTTTCAGACAGAAATACGGAAGCCTAGGAGAATCCATCTGTCGGCCGTGACATCGATCCCACGGCCATAACATCAATCCCTCGCCCGAGCAACCTGTTGCCAGCAAAATCTCCCTGAGAGATCAATCCCTCGGCCGCAAGATCTATCCTTCGGCCGAGACATCCATTACACGGCCGCAACATCCATTACTCGGCCGCCAGATCGACCTTTTTCCAGACTCTCGAACGTTCTGTCAGACGTTTGGTTTGATCCAACTACACTACCTTTCCGATGCGTTCGGGCTACGTTCGGAGATCACGACGTAGAGTTTGAGATGCATTGCAATTGCAATTGCCATCTCGTGATTTGATTGGCCGGAGTGAGTCATCCCTATGCCTATATAAAGGGGCCTTTGGGTTCCGAAATAAACACACAGAAATTGAGATACTTACACACTCTCTCAAACCTCGAAGCTCTGCACAAATACTCCCTCAATCCCATACTCCAAAAGCCCTAACCTCCCGAAGGTAGCCGTCAATCCGGCGATCAAACCCCGAAGTTCAAACCCTAACCCTAGGGTTCTCAATCAAGCAATCAATCAATCACGCCCAATCCAAAGCAAATCAAGCAACTGAGGGATCAAGGTGGTGAGGCCCAACGGCCTCCGGTTTGTCTTAACTTACTATATTTTTGACTAACCGTAGCAGTTTGATTATTCGTTAATCTTTCTGTCTGGTGTGAGGAAGAACACCGACCGGGGCTTCGATCTCTTGACCGGTACATCAAACCAGTGTGATTACTCGGCCGTGACATCCATTCACCGGTCGAGTAATCGATCTCCTGGGACAGTTTATTTGCTTTCTCTGCTTTCTAATGCATGCTTATTTATCGCACTGGCTCACCTTACTTACTGTTTAAAGGAATAAATAAACAGATTATGTGTTGGAATTACACAAAGCATCTACACGTCTTATGTTGAATGATTATGGGCCAGTCTCGCGACTGGGCAAAGAGGGGTGCCTAACACCTTCCCCTTATTTTACTTTTGGCTCCCGTATCCAGAATCTCTATCTATTTTCCCAGTTTTAATAAACTGGGTGGCGACTCTATTTGATGATAACCGTTATCATGTGGCGATGTTCCTAGCCATGGGAATGTCCATGATTTTGGTTTATGAAACGAGCAACCAATCGAGCAAACAAATGTGATCAACCTGTATGGCGATGCCCCGTTTGGGAGGTGTCTACAGGTGTGATAGTGTCTCTTCTACTCTATTCCCTTCAACGGAAAGGACCCAAGTCATGTCGCATAAGGGCTGCTGATCTCGTAACAGAGTTCCTAGCTTTACACTACTGGTCACAGAGTTGTGATTTCTAGTAGTTTGGCTGCTAGCTACCGTAGGGTGTGAAGGTATCTCTTCAACTCTATTCCCTTCATCGGAAAGGTCCCAAGATACATGTTTTCTCGGTTTGAACTCGGATCAGATTTACATGATGGATCCAAGACATGTCGCAAAAAGGCTGTTGATCTAATGACGGAGTTCCTAGTAGTAGACTAATGGTCACAGAGTTGTGATTCCTAGTAGTTTGGCTGCTGGCTATCGTAGGGTGTGAAAGCATCTCTTCTTCTGAAAGGTCCCAAGATACATGTTTTCTCGGTTTGTTCTTGGATCCTATTTACTTGATAGATCCGAGACATTTCGCAAAAGGGTTGCTGATCTCGTAACGGAGTTCCTAGTAGTAGACTACTGGTCACAGAGTTGTGATTCCAAGTAGTAAGGCTGCTGGCTACCGTAGGGTGTGAAGGTATCTCTTCAACTCTTCTGTATTCACTTCATCGGAAAGGTCCCAAGATACATGTTTTCTTGGTTTTTTCTCTGATCATATTTACATGATAGATCAGAGGCATGTCGCATAAGGGCTGCTGATGTCATAACGGAGTTCCTAGTAGAAGACTACTGGTCACAGAGTTATGATTACTATAGTTTGGCTGCTGGCTAACATAGGGTGTGAAGATATTTCTTCAACTCTATTCCCTTCATCGGAAAGGTCCCAAGATACATGTTTTCTCTGTTTCAACTCAGATCAGATTTACTTGATAGATCCAAGACATGTTGCAAAAGGGTTATTGATCTTGTAATGGTGTTCCTAGTAGTAGACTACTGGTCACAGAGTTGTGATTCCTAGTAGTAAGGCTGTTGGCTACCGTAGGTTGTGATAGTATCTATTCTACTCAGTTCCCTTCGTCGGAAAGGTCTTAAGATATATGTTCTCTCGGTTTGAACTCGGATCAGATTTACATGATAGATCCAAGACGTGTCGCAAAAGGGCTGTTGATCTAATGACGGGTTTCTTAGTAGTAAGGCTGTTGGCTACCTTAAGGTGTGATAGTGTCTCTTCTACTCTATTCCCTTCAACGGAAAGGTCCCAAGACATGTCGCATAAGGGCTGCTGATCTCGTAACAGAGTTCCTAGTTGTAGACTACTGGTCACAGAGGTGTGATTTCTTGTAGTTTGGCTGCTGGCTACCGTAGGGTGTGAAGGTATCTCTTCAACTCTATTCCCTTCATCGGAAAGGTCCCAAGATACATGTTTTCTCAGTTTGAACTCGGATCAGATTTACATGATAGATCCAAGACATGTCGCAAAAGGGCTGTTGATCGAATGACGGAGTTCCTAGTAGTAGACTACTGGTCACAGAGTTGTGATTCCTAGTAGTTTGGCTGCTGGCTATCGTAGGGTGTGAAGGCATCTCATCTTCTGTATTCACTTCTTCTGAAAGGTCCCAAGATACATGTTTTCTCAGTTTGTTTTCGGATCCTATTTACTTGATAGATCCGAGACATTTCGCAAAAGGGCTGCTGATCTCGTAACGGAGTTCCTAGTAGAAGACTACTGGTCACAGAGTTGAGATTCCTAGTAGTAAGGCTGCTGGCTACCATATGGTGTGAAGGTATCTCTTCAACTCTTCTGTATTTACTTCATCGGAAAGGTCCCAAGATACATGTTTTCTTGGTAGGTTCTCTGATCATATTTACTTGATAGATCTGAGACATGTCGCATAGGGGCTGCTGATGTCGTAACTGAGTTCCTAGTAGTAGATTACTGGTTACAGAGTTGCGATTTCTATAGTTTGGCTGCTGGCTACCGTAGTGTGTGAATGTATCTCTTCAACTCTATTCCCATCATCGGAAAGGTCCAAAGAAACATGTTTTCTATGTTTGAACTTGGATCAGATTTACATGATAGATCCAAGACATGTTGCAAAAGGGCTATTGAACTTGTAATGGTGTTCCTAGTAGTAAGACTGCTAGCTAACGTAGGGTGAGAAGGTATATCTTCAACTCTTCTGTATTCACTTCATCGGAAAGGTCCCAATATACAACTTTTATTGGTTTGTTCTCTGATCATATTTGCTTGATAGATCCGAGACATGTCGCATAAGGGCTGCTGATGTCATAACGGAGTTCCTAGAAGTAAACTACTGGTCACAGAGCTGTGATTTCTATAGTTTGGCTGCTGGCTACCGTAGGGTGTGAAGGTATCTCTTCAACTCTATTTCCTTCATCGGAAAGGTCACAAGATTCATGTTTCATCGGTTTGAACAAGTATCAGATTTACATGATAGATCCAAGACATGTCTCATAAGGGCTGCTGATCTCGTAACAGAGTTCGTAGTGGTAGACTATTGGTCACAGAGTTGGGACTCCTAGTAGTAAGGCTGTTTGCTACCGTAGGGTGTGATAGTATCTATTCTACTTTATTCCCTTCATCGGCAAGGTCCCAAGATACATGTTTTCTCGGTTTGAACTCCGATCAGATTTACATGATAGATCCAAGACATGTCGCAAAAGGGCTGCTGAACTCGTAACGGAGTTCCTAGTAGTAGACTACCGGTCACAGAGTTGTGATTCCTAGTAGTAAGGCTGCTGGCTACCGTAGGGTGTGAAGGTATCTCTTCAACTCTTTTGTATTCACTTCATCGGATAGGTCCCAAGATACATGTTTTCTTGGTTTGTTCCCTGATCATATTTACTTGACAAATCCGAGACATGTCGCATAATGGCTGCTGATGTCGTAACGGAGTTCCTAGTAGTAGACTACTTTCACAGAGTTGTGATTTCCATAGTTTGGCTGCTGGCTACCGTAGGGTGTGAATGTATCTCTTCAACTCTATTCCCTTCATCGGAATGGTCCAAAGATACATGTTTTCTCTGTTTGAACTCGGATCAGATTTACATGATATAGTTCCGAGACATGTTGCAAAAGGGCTATTGATCTTGTAATGGAATTACTAGTAGTAGACTACTGGTCACATAGTTTTGATTCCTAGTAGTAAGGCTGCTGGCTACCGTAGGGTGTGATAGTATCTATTCTACTCAATTCCCTTCATCGGAAAGGTCCCAAGATACATGTTTTCTTGGTTTGAACTCAGATCAGATTTGCGTGACAGATCCAAGACATGTTGCAAAAGGGCTATTGATCTTGTAATGGAGTTCCTAGTAGTAGACTACTGGTCACAGATTTATGATTCCAAGTAGTAAGGCTGTTGGCTACCGTAGAGTGTGATTGTATCTATTCTACTCTATTCCCTTCGTCGGAAAGGTCACAAGATACATGTTCTCTCGGTTTGAACTCGGATCAGATTTACATGATAGATCCAAGACGTGTCGCAAAAGGTCTGTCGATCTTGTAACGGAGTTCCTAGTAGTAGACTACTGGTCACAGAGTTGTGATTCCTAGTTGTAAGGTTGTTGGCTACTGTAGGGTGTGATAGTATCTATTCTACCCTATTCCCTTCGTTGGAAAGGTCCCAAGATACATGTTCTCTCGGTTTGAACTCGGATAAGATTTACATGATAGATCCAAGAGATGTCGTAAAAGGGCTGTTGATCTAATGACAGGGTTCCTAGTAGTAGACTACTGGTCACAGAGTTGTGGTTCCTAGTAGTAAGGCTGCTGGCTACCGTAGGGAGTGATAGTATCTCTTCTACCCTATTTCCTTCATCGGAAAGGTCCCAAGATATATATTTTCTCGGTTTGAACTCGATCAGAATTACATGATAGATCCAAGACATGTCGCAAAAGGGCCGTTGATCTAATGACGGAGTTCCTAGAAGTAGACTACTGGTCACAGAGTTGTGATTCCTAGTAGTTTTGCTGCTACCTATCTTAGGGTGTGAAAGCATCTCTTCTTTTGTATTCACTTCATCTGAATGGTAACAAGATACATGTTTTCTCAGTTTGTTCTCGGATCCTATTTGCTTGATAGATCATAGACATGTCGCAAAAGGGCTGCTGATCTCGTAACAGAGTTCCTAGTAGTAGACTACTGGTCACAGAGTTGTGATTACTAGTAGTTTGGCTGCTGGCTACCGTAGGGTATGAAGGTATCTCTTCAACTCTATTCCCTTCATCATAAAGGTCCCAAGAATCATGTTTTCTCGGTTTGAACTCGGATCAGATTTACATGATAGATCCTAGACATGTCGTAAAAGGGCTATTGATCTTGTAACGTAGTTCGTAGTAGTAGACTACTGGTCACAGAGTTGTGATTCCTAGTAGTAAGGCTGCTGGCTACCGTAGGGTGTGATAGTATCTATTCTACTCTATTCCTTTCGTCGGAAATGTCCCAAGATACATGTTCTCTCGGTTTGAACTTGGATCAATTTTACATGATAGATCCAAGACATGTCGCAAAATGACTGTTGATCTAATGATGTGGTTCCTAGTAGTAGACTACTTGTCACAGAGTTATGGTTCCTAGTAGTAAGGCTGTTGGCTACCGTAGGTGTAGACACCCCAATTTGGCCTAACGATTATTTCAAGTCCCACCTTGGGACAATCCCGATGATGAAATGGATACAGCGATTGCTGATTGCTTCCTTGAGGACCTTAGGACTTTCGGTGAGAACTTTGACCACTTAGAGGACCCAATTCAAAGCCATACAGCCTTTCAGACAGAAATACAGAAGCCTAGGAAAATCCATCTGACGGCCGTAACATCGATCCCACGGCCATAACATCAATCCCTCACCCGAGCAACCTGTTGCCAGCAAAATCTCCCTGAGAGATCAATCCCTCGGCCGCAAGATCTATCCTTCGGCCGAGACATCCATTACACGGCCGCAACATCCATTACTCGGCCGCCAGATCGACCTTTTTCCAGACTCTCGAACGTTCTGTCAGACGTTTGGTTTGATCCAACTACACTACCTTTCCGATGCGTTCGGGCTACGTTCGGAGATCACGACGTAGAGTTTGAGATGCATTGCAATTGCAATTGCCATCTCGTGATTTGATTGGCCGGAGTGAGTCATCCCTATGCCTATATAAAGGGGCCTTTGGGTTCCGAAATAAACACACAGAAATTGAGATACTTACACACTCTCTCAAACCTCGAAGCTCTGCACAAATACTCCCTCAATCCCATACTCCAAAAGCCCTAACCTTCCGAAGGTAGCCGTCAATCCGGCGATCAAACCCCGAAGTTCAAACCCTAACCCTAGGGTTCTCGATCAAGCAATCAACCAATCTCACCCAATCCAAAGCAATCAAGCAACTGAGGGATCAAGGTGGTGAGGCCCAACGGCCTCTGGTTTATCTTAATTTACTGTATTTCTGACTAATCGTAGCATTTTGATTATCCATTAATCTTTCTGTCTGGTGTGAGGAAGAACATCGACCGGGGCTTCGATCCCTCGGCCGGTATATCAAACCAGGAGGATCCCTCGGCCGTGACATCCATTCACCGGCCGCGGGATCCATCTCCCTGGGACAATTTTGTTGCTTTTCTGCTTTCTAATGCATGCTTCAATTATCGCACTGGCTCACTTTGCTTACTGTTTAAAGGAATAACTAAACAGACTATGTGTTAGGATTAGACAAGGCATCTATACGTCTTATGTTGAATGATTATGGGCCAGTCTCACGGCTGGGCAAAGAGGGGTGCCTAACACCTTCCCCTTATTGTACTTTTGGCTCCCGTATCCAGAATCTCTATCTATTTTCCCAGTTTTAATAAACTGGGTGGCGACTCTATTTGATGATAACCGTTATCATGTGGCGATGTTCCTAGCCATGGGAATGTCCATGATTTTGGTTTATGAAGTGAGCAACCAATCGAGCAAATTCAATGTGATCAATCTGTATGGCGATGCCCCGTTTGGGAGGTGTCTACAGTTTTTGGCGACTCCGCTGGGGAATATGAGAGCCATAACCAGAAAGTTCAACATAAGACTAATACATGCCTTGTTTAATTCACTTATCATATGCATTGAGCGGGCAACCCGTTGAGTTCACCTGATATCCCGGCATGACACGGGCTATGTTGGGGGTTCCAGCAAACTCCACAGTCACTTGTACCTAGTGGTATATCAAAAAGGAAATCACCCAATCGCCGCCTATGATGGGCTGGCGAGAGGACTGGTGCCCTTTGACAACGGAGCACCCTGAAACTACCTAAACCTTGCATGCTTTAGAAAGCCATAGAACTTATCAAACTAAGACAGGAACCTACAGGCTAGGAACCTACTTGCATTTTATTTCCAAAGTTCTTCCTCACACCCATTGTATATGTGTATGTTGTAAAGTTTCTCTTTTGCAGGTTAAACCTTAGGAATCTCTCTAAGTCGAATAAACCGTAGGTAAGATTGATCAATCTAACTAAAGCAAAAACCTTTTTCAGGAAAAATGACTGCATCATTGTTCACGTCTGATTCGCACTTTCAAGTTGTCACCAAGCTGTCTGGCCCGCTCCACTTTGCTGTTGAAGATTTCGACCCTTCTGAATACATCACTCCAGTAGATCAACCAAAGCCTATGGTGGCCATCATTGAAGACAACCAAGTCATGTTCGCTGGAACAGTTTATGAGGAAGAGGTGGAAGACCTGATTGAAGAAGAAGGGCTTCGCAGGGTTCCAATCTACTTTTATGACCCTTATGCACCTACCGATGATTATTGGCCAATAGACGAGGTCAACAACCTCGAGACTGAAGAGGCAAAGGAAGAAGAGGCTGTCGACAATGACCCACTAGACGAAATATCACTAAACCTGCTCTTTGATGAGGGGGTCACCAACAATGAAATAAGGGTGATCCACCCCATCATAGACAGCTTTGGTAATTGGTGGGGCTTTGTTGGCACACGACGAGTCGACAACAGCGACGAAGCCCAGATTGAAGCTCAATTGGAGGAAATAACAGCAATAGCAAATCAAATGGCCCTCCAAGACTTGCAGGGTGACAATGATGAAAGTGCGAATCAAGGTGACAGTGAAGTACTGATGATCGACCTTTGTGATGAAAAAGACTGCTCTGAGTTGATTGTGGATGCTGAAAAAGGGGCTTACCCTAACTGGACCGTGGAACACACTCTGAAATACAAAACGAAAAGCGCTAATTCTGATCTTAGTTCTGATTCCGATTCCGACTCCGAGTCGACTCAGTCCGAGTCAAGCTTTTCATCCTTTGAAAATACTAAGTCTAGTGAGGAAAACCTGGTCAAAGTACCAAGGCATAGCATTTACTTTGAGTTCGACTCTGAAATATCTTTTGATAAATTTAGCAATGAGAAGGAAGATTTAGAGTATTTTACTTTGCCTATGATCAATTGTGTGGATTCCGACAAACCAAATTTTGAGGAAGAGATTCCAAAAGAAATTCTAGAATTCATCGAGAAAGAAGAGGAAAGGCACGCTAAACCTTTTTCTGAGGAAATAATCACAGCAAACATAGGCTCCGCAAACGAGCCCAAAATGGTTAAAATTGGTGCCACACTATCCCCTCAAGAAAGTGAAAAACTAATCTTTTTGCTAAAAGAATACAAAGATGTTTTTGCCTGGTCTTACGAGGACATGCCTGGAATAGACCCTGAAATTGTTCAACATAAAATTCCTCTTCATTCTGATGCAAAACCAGTTAAGCAAAAACTGAGACGTATGCGCCCTGATTGGGTCCTAAAGATAAAAGAAGAAGTCACTAAGCAAATCAACGCCGGATTTCTCATAGTCACCGAATATCCACAATGGGTAGCAAACATCGTTCCCGTACCAAAGAAAACTGGAGGAATCAGGGTCTGCGTAGATTTCCGGGATCTCAACAAAGCCAGTCCGAAAGATGACTTCCCATTACCTCACATAGACGAGCTAATAGATAACACCGCAGGCCATGCGTTGCTATCCTTCATGGATGGATTTTCTGGATATAACCAAATCCTTATGTCTCCTGAGGATAGAGAGAAAACTACCTTCACTACGCCTTGGGGAACTTACTGTTACCGAGTAATGCCGTTTGGTTGAAGAATGCTGGAGCCACTTACCAGAGGATGGCCACAACACTGCTGCACGACATGATGCACAAAGAGGTCGAGGTGTATGTCGACGATATGATAGTCAAATCAAAGGAAAGGGAAGGACACTATGGAGCACTCCAAAAGTTCTTTGAGAGGATTAGGAATTATAAGCTACGTCTTAACCCTCAAAAATGCACTTTTGGGGTAACAGCTGGAAAGATGTTGGGATTCCTCATCACTCAACGAGGAATCGAGGTAGACCCTTCCAAGATACAGGCTATCATGGAGATATCACCACCTAGGACAGAGAAGGAAGTAAGGAGCTTCTTAGGGAAGGTACAGTTCATCAGCAGGTTCATTTCCAAGCTCACAACCACCTGCGAACCTCTTTTCTACTAAAGAAAGGTACGGATTTTGAATGGAGCCAAGACTGTCAGCAAGCATTCGAGGCAATCAAGGAATATCTTCAGAATCCACCTGTGCTATCGCCACCCATCCCTGGGAAGCCATTGATTCTGTATCTCTCAGTAACAGACACGTCCATGGGATGCATGCTAGCACAAGAAAACGACGCCAAAATAGAGTGCGCCATATACTACCTCAGCAAGAAAATGATGGATTATGAGACAAGGTACACTCCCCTCGAGAAAACCTGTTGGGGGCTAGTATGGGCCACAAAGAAACTGAGGCACTACCTGTTAGCACATCCGGTGGTGCTGGTCTCTCGTTTAGACCCAATCAAGTATCTTTTCGAAAAGCCAGCACTTATCGGAAAGCTAGCTAGGTGGTTATTGCTGCTAGCGGAGTTCGACCTCAAATACATGACAAGGAAATCAGTAAAAGGAAGAGCTGTGGCAGAATTCTTGGCAGATCACCCTGTGACAGAGGCCGAGGCAGAGGACTTCATGTTCCCCGACGAGGATATCTTATGTCTCTTAGACGACACCTGGCAACTTTACTTTGATGGAGCATCAAACCAATGTGGATATGGCATAGGGGTATTGCTAGTTTCCCCAAACGACTCTCACATCCCTTTGTCATATAAGCTAAGGTTTGAAGTCACTAACAACCAAGCTGAATATGAGGCTTGTATTGCTGGAATGGAGGCAGCCCTGGAGCTAGGAGCAAAAAGGGTAGAAGTCACTGGGGATTCAAACCTGGTGGTATCTCAAGCAAGAGGAGACTGGAAAGTTAAGGAGGATACACTGAAGCAATATCACTCTGTGCTGGAAAATCTAATTCCACAGTTCGATTCTGTTATCTTCACACACACTCCTCGAGTGAGCAATAGATTTGCAGATGCACTGGCAACACTAGCGTCTATGGTCGAAATACCCCTGGGGTTCACAATGCGGCCTCTCATGATTGAACAAAAGGTTAAACCAGCATGTGAGTGTACCTTTACCGAGGAAGGTGAAGACGATGACAAGCCATGGTACGAGGACGTGAAGGAATTCCTGGAAAAAGGAGAATACCCATCCGAAGCCACCCCAAAGGACAAAACGACTCTGCGGAAGTTTGCTGCCCGATTTATAATCTGTGGAGGAGCATTGTACCGAAGGGCACACTTGGGCCCAAGTCAACTTTGCGTCACAACGGAGGACAGCCGCAAGGTAATGGAGGAAATACATGAAGGAATTTGTGGGCCGCACATGAATGGGGCAACAATGGCAAAAAAGATCCTACGACAGGGATATTATTGGACTACAATGGAGGCCGACTGCGCTGATTATGTCCGTCGATGTTACAAATGCCAAACTCACGCTGATCGTATGCGTATTCCCCCTACGGAATTGTACAGCATGACATCCCCCTGGCCATTCTCCACTTGGGGGATAGACGTCATTGGAAGTATAAATCCAAAGGGAAAATACAAACATCAGTTCATCCTAGTGGCTATCGACTACTTCACCAAATGGGTAGAGGCAGCCTCTTATGCTACTCTCAAAGCCACTCATGTGGCCAAATTCATTCGCACTAATATCATCTATCGATATGGTGTACCTCACGAGTTTGTCTGTGATAATGGATCGCACTTCAAGGGGGCAACAAAGAAGCTTTTCGCCGAATTTGGGATACAAAATCATCGGTCATCTACTTACCGACCTCAAACTAATGGAGCAGTTGAAGCTGCAAACAAGAATGTCAAGAGGATTCTGCAGAAGACCACCGACACTTACACGGACTGGCCAGAAATGCTACCTCTGGCGTTATGGGGATATCGAACAACTGAAAGGACTTCAACTGGGGCCACTCCCTACTCTCTGGTCTATGGAATGGAGGCTGTCTTGCCTATCGAATTGGAATTACCGTCGTTAAGGGTTCTAGCTGAGACTGGAATGATCGAAGAATACTGGGTTCAAAACCGCTACGACGAGTTGGCACTACTAGACGAGAGGAGACTGAGGGCTTTATACCATGTACAAGGGTATCAACGCCGCATTGCACGAGCGTTCAACAAAAAGGTGAAACCTAGGGACGTCAAGGTAGGAGACATGGTGCTCAAAGCGATTCGTCGCCACGTCTCGGACCCAAGGGGCAAGTTTAGACCAAACTGGGGAGGCCCCTACCTTATCAAACGCATACTTTCTGGAGGAGCAGCATACATTGCAGACTTAGATGGAATGGAATTCGCAACGCCAGTCAACATTGACAAGCTAAGGAAGTATTACCCATGAGAGATGCTCGTTGGACCGAAAACCACAAGGGTGGGCGGATCCAAGCAAAAATTAGAGCAGCCTGCTAGGTCGAAAACCCGCAAGGGCGGCTTAGGCAAAAACTAAGGCATAAATAAAACGCTCGCTAGACCGAAAACCCGTGTGGGCAGCATGCCCTGGAAATCCCGGTTTCCAAAAATGCAAGGGCCCGGATCGAGGGAGCGCGAGCGCAGGTGGCAAGCGCTCGAAAATACAGAGTCGCCACTTGAGTTTTGAAGGTCCGACACTCAAGGAACCGTATTTCGAAGCACCTGCAGCGCTGTTTGATTTGAAAAAGTTAAGGAACCAGTCCGTCATAACCATATCTGGGTTCGGGAGCCAGGTTACGAGAGGGGAAGGGTTTTATGGCACCCCTCTCGCCCAATCCGGAGATCGGTCTCTACTTGAGCATTTTGAAAACGTTGCGATTCTTCTTTTATTAACCAATTTTAGCCAATTAGGGCGGGGGAACAGTTAATCGGGGATTAAAACTGTAACATGTTTGCAGGATGATAGATGGCATGGACGAGTAGCATGATGAATAATAAACGGAATGATCTTGAAACAGCGATCAGATGCCAAAACCAGGCTCGGGGCAGATTTGCCCTGCACGATGACCAACTTGCATGCCTGAACAGATCTGCATGCAAGTCAATCATCGCGCGAGACACACCGACTCTCGCGCGAGTGTTGTCATCTCACCACAGTCCCAAAATCATCCCCTTCGGCTCTGGAAGGACCAGTGCACACCCAGGAAGCAAACCAAGCAGTGTATTGGAAGACTGTAAAATGCTAATTATTACACAATACTCCAAGCAGGAGCCAAATAAGATGAAACACAACCCCTAAACAGTGGGGGTATCAAAACAGAGGCCAAGGGCCAAGTTGCCCATGCAAGGGCCATTCATGGAAATCAAAGAACTGTCGCGCGACAGAGAGTAAACCTCGCGCGACACTCCTGACTGACTTCCAGGAATTGCTTTACATGCTTGGGGTCCTGAGACAGATTCAGGGGATCCCAAGGGCATTCCAAACTGAACAGAAATGAATATTGAGATATAAAACTAGCAATTTAAGCTCTAAGAAAAGCAATAAACTGATTATTAGCATGCTTAACAGTGATCCATAATAATTATTAAGACAATAAAACAAGAAAGAACTAACATCCCTTCCCCACGAGAACCATCGCGCGATGCTTGAGACAAGCGCGCGCGTGACTGGGTTCATCGCGCGAGGGTATGTTGGTTGCACGGTTTTTGAAACCTTGCCAGCTTTAGGGCCAGGACTGGTATTGATTACCAGCCTTGACCCTGCCAGCCCCCCTCAGGGATCAGAACAGAGAGCAGAACAAAGGTAAGATATACCTTTGAATTTTGAGGTTTGAAAAGTGTTTGAGCTTTGAATTGAGGTTGAGTTTGTTTGTGGTGTTTGAGTGGAAGAACAAACTATGTTCTTAGGGTGCTAGGTTGGAAACCAAATGTTGCACTTGCTAATGGAGGAGAGATGAACAAAGGGCTAGGGTTAGAACCTTTTTGCTTTCAATTTTTGGAACCCTTTGAAAGAGAAACAAAGGGGGCTCTTATAGGCTTAGCACCTTCCACTAATGGAAAGGCAGGTCTGGTCCAAAGAATGGAGGTCAGCCAGCCTCAGCCTCGAGGGTTACTTGGTAATTAAGCTGCCCAGCTGAATAAAGGTGATGGGGACAGGTTATTACCGTCGCGCGATGGTTCCAAACTGTCGCGCGAGGGTCAACGGCCAAACTTTGTCCATCTGGCAGTTTGACCATCGCGCGAGGGTTCTAGAATGTCGCGCGACGGTTCTAGTCTGTCGCGCGATGGTTGCGCCCTGGCGCGCATCAGTAGAGTTTTGGCTTTTGGAAGTGGCTTAGGCTAGGTTAGGTTCAAGGGTTTTCAAACACTCAAAGCTCAAACACTCGACATTCCCGGGGTGTTCTTGATCCATTTCATCATTGGGGAATCAAAAACCGTAAGTAAACTAATCTGGAAGCCCAGTTTGGGGTTACAGTAGCCCCCTTTGATGGCACTTGGAGCACCATTGACTTGGTACAAGTAACGCCAAAGGTTTCTAGACACCCCTCAAGGCAATCCAGAGCAGAACATACTAGCAAAGTAGACAAGCATACTTACAGAACCTGATTGGTTGAATGGACGGACAGACCGTCGCTTGTTGATTGAATTTGGTTTGCCAATGCCACAACATTGACTGAAGAACGCCTCAACACGCTTGGATTTGCCAATGTCTCAACACTGACGGTTTAAATGCCTCAACGCTGATTTGATTTGCCAATGTCTCAACACCGACGGTTTGCCTCAACACGCTTTGATTTGCCAATGTCTCAACACCGACGGTTTGCCTCAACACGCTTTGATTTGCCAATGTCTCAACACCGACGGTTTGCCTCAACACGCTTTGATTTGCCAATGTCTCAACACCGACGGTTTGCCTCAACACGCTTTGATTTGCCAATGTCTCAACACCGACGGTTTGCCTCAGCACGCTTTGATTTGCCAATGCCTCAACACTGACTGAAGAACACCTCGACGCGCTTCGATTTTTGAACGAACAGATCATCAGTATAAATGATCGAACCGTTGAAGACTGGAAGGGAGGATCATCAGTATAAATGATCGAGCCGTTGAAGCCTGGATGGGAGGATCAGCAGTATAAATGATCAAACCGTTGAAGCCTGGATGGGAGGATCAGCAGTATAAATGATCAAACCGTTGAAGCCTGGATGGGAGGATCAGCAGTATAAATGATCAAACCGTTGAAGCCTGGATGGGACCGGCTGTCGTTGATTTGAACTGGCGGATCGCTATAAAAAGTGATCGAGCCATTGAGGTTGGACAGGACCAGCTGTCGTTGATTTGAACTGGCGGATCGCTATAAAAAGTGATCGAGCCATTGGAAGTTGGACAGGACCGGCTGTCGTTGTGTTGATCCAAGTAGCACAAACAGTGGATATCATGCATAGAAGCAAGGCGGACTGCAGTTGGGGAGAAATCGGTGACAACTGCTGAGCCGTTTACTTGCTGCCTTCGATACCGGGCAGGCTTGCTTTGTCGTTTTGATGGATTTTTCCTGCGTTCAACATTTGATATACACACAATATGCAATGACATGTATAAAATATTGAAAATGCAGATGCAAGCTTAGGGCGGCTCCTAGAAGGACAACGACACCTAAGGACTACCACTGAGCCTCATTACTGTACTGTCTGTGCTTCTGAGATATGCACCCAGATAAGAAGACGTTGAACGGGCGGACGTGCCCCAGTTGACGTTTGAGCACTGGAATTGGGCCTGCGTGCCCTTTCTGCGATGCTTGGGCAGGTGTGCCCCAGAGATGCTTTGCTTGGCCTTGGGCTGACGTGCCCCTGCTGCTTCAAAAGATTCCGCTGCTTGTGGATTATGGATACTAGGGTAGCAATGTAACAATTGCGTTTTTCAGTTTATTGACTCTCTTTTACAAGTGTTGAAGAGAATGCAAAAACTAACCACTAATATCTAATTTGCATTGACAAGTGCTTTGAATCGACACACAGACACGCACACATATGTACGGACTCGCCTAGCTCGAATGGAAAAGGGGAAAGAGAACCATGGTACAATGCGAACCCTTAGACACATGGAATACAATGAAATTTTGGGTATTAATGTGCCAAAACTCACAATATTCCTGAACAGGTGAAACTGACACTTACGAAAAGTACAAAAGGTACAAAGACCTGTACAAACAAAATCGAGAAAAGCATCCCGACATGACAGTTGAAAAACTGGAAAAATGTCGCAAAGACGGACGTAAGACGCAGATTATGACACGTATAGGCCCGGACTGAAACCGACACCCCCGTGCAGTCACATTAAGTCCATATGACTTGCACAGCATGACAAGACTTGGCGAAAGCCCCTGGAACGACATTCGAGGGTAGTAGCTAACTGCTACTGTCTGCTGCAAGAAGCGTGCGCATGTTTGAGACCAACGCGCATCGCTTTGAACAAATGCGCTGCGTTTGCTTACACCAGACTTTGTTGAACTTAGAATAAACTGTGAGCCTGTTAAGGCTTCTAGCATTTCGTTCTGTTTTTGATGCTTCAATTATTTTTAAGACTTATGCTCAGCCTGTAAATTGAAGAAGCAGTTTGGTAATAAAATTGAAAGACGAAGGTTTTCCCCCTTCTGGTTCCTCCAATGAAGCTTGTCTTGATCTTCGATCCTCTTCGACCTTTGATGTGCACCAAAATGTCAACCATGGATCCAATTGATAGATTGTGACCGAGTCTCAAAGAAAGACTGCCTACGTATCCCAAGCTAGGGAATCAGGTCAAAACGTAGTTCAGGCCACGGTTCGACAGAGTATGACCGAGTCCCAAAGAAAGACTGCCTACGTATCCCAAGCTAGGGAATCAGGTCAAAACGTAGTTCAGGCCAAGGGTTAACTCTCGAGTATTTACCTCTCCTTTTGCGCTCTAACTTTTGCCTAGTACCGCCCATTCGGGTCTTCGGTCTAGCGAGCTTTGATTGATTGCCTATTCATTTTTGCTTAAACCACCTTCATAGGTTTTGGTCTAGCAGGCTGCTCTAACTTTTGCTTGGAACTGCCCACCCTTGGGGTTTTCAGCCCAACGAGCTTCTCACAGGGAAAAGTTACATTTGAATTGATCCAGGTTGACCATGGTATTGAATTTGTTGCCGTCGAGGTTGAGAACCTTTAGCTGCAGCCCTAGATAAAATAGCTTTGATGACGCAGGGTCAAGAGTGCTTCGATTGGAAATGCCTTGCTCCGGGCCGTTGTGTACATTTTCTCATTTGTGCTTGGCAAAACGCCACTGTTGCTGTTTTGAACATGGTACAAGGCCCGGAGCCTTCTGTGCTTCTGCTTTCTGGATTGGCACCCGGTAGCAGGGGATTGATACTTCTTTGTCTTAGGATCAACGCGAGGCGTGACTTGATGAGACCACGCCAAGACGTCGATGAATTCTTCAAGCCTATCTAACCGGGCGCAATGCTCCTCTGGGTGCGGTGCTTTGACCAACTTTGAACCATTGGGAGGTTATACTTGTCTTTCAAGTTTATTTGAATTACTTCTTCTTTTAATAGGCTGAGCATGCCTTTCGTCTTCCCTTTCGGCGAGGGAACACATTTCCTTGGGAATGATCCCATCGAAATCTATCCCTTCGTCATCAGGGTCGACACAGTTTATATAAAAGCCAGCGAAGCATGTAGAAGCAAGATGATGCATATCATAAAAACCCTCGGGGTTTGCCAAGTACAGCAGACTCGAAACTTGAAACAAAAGCTACGACGTGGAGGGCCAAGAGGCACAACCTCCGACTCAGAGCTAGACTTAGACAAACGCAAAAGACTCTGTGTCAGACTCAGACAAGACGCCAATGCAAACTAGACGCGGTTTTGAAAACGCAATTGATAAAAAGCTACCCATAGCTTCCACAAAAGAGGTAGGAACCAGCGGGTGTCAGGCCCAAGTAACAGCACTTCGGCCTCTTCAGCTTCTTCAGCCAAACCTACTCGATGCTCCTTTGAACGATGGACCTCAGCTGGTCAGTCCACTCCTTTGTAAGCCCCTCATTACTGTCAATCCAGATGTCGGCAGTGAAGACCTCGGTTGCCCCACCTACAGCCATCATGTTAACCTCCGATTCAGACGGGATGGATACGATGGGTTTAGGTTGATTTGCTGGGACGATATGGTGGCTAGGGTTGAATATGGTGGAGCTCGGGTTGATCTGAGTGGAGGCGATAGATACCTGACCAACCAGAGGGTCAGGCCCGTGTTGAGGCAAGGAGTTGGAAATGACATTGGGCTTTGGTGGAACTTGAACCGTGCCATCATCAATTAGATCTTGTATCTCGTGTCGGAGACGCAAGCAGTTATCAGTGAGATGGCCAGGCATTTGGTGGAAGGCACAGAAAAGGTTGGCATTGTAGTTGGCCGGAAGGACTTTGGGTGGAAAAGTTGGGGTCAAAGGTTTGAGATGCCCAGACTTGACAAGTTTCTCCATCACTGCTGACAGAGATGCCTCGAAGGCCGAGAAGCTTCGGGGTTGTGTTCGAGATCGGAGGCTTTGAGCACTTCGTATTTGGTTGATATCGGCGGCACGACTGGAGTTGGAAGCTGGAGCATCGCTCCCACTTATAGCCCTTGGCGTAACCTTTTGAGTGGAGGAAGAGGATTCACCCTTTGGCAAAATGCCAGCTTGCAGCGCATCCTCGATGGCTAGGCCAGAATCGAAGAATATCTCAAAGTTGGCGGTCGCTTGAGCGAGTACCAAGTGCCTGGCATAGTCTGGCTGAAGATTGCGGGAGATGATGCGGAGTTGGTCTCTTTCGCTGGGGCGCTCAGTCATTAGAGCGGCTTTGGCTCTCCACCTTTTAACAAAGTCCGCAAAGGACTCCTTTGCCTCCATCTTTGTGGATTCTAACTCTCGAGTAGTCATCTTGAGTTGAGAGTTGTAGCTATACTGTGAGACAAAGGCAGCCCCTATATCTTCCCAAGTGCTTCGTTTGGCGATGTCGAGCGACAGAAACCAATGGAAGGCAGGCCCAGAGAGAGTTTGAGGGAAGAGTTGAGACATGGCCTCACTTTCCACACCCAACAGCTTCATTGCGGCATGGTAGCCATATAGATGAGTTTTGGGGTCACCGCTTCCGTCAAACTTAACCAAGTCAGGCATCTTGAACTTGTCAGGGAGCTTGGCATTAGGGTACAAACAGAGACGATCCAAGTCAATTCCCCCTGCACTGATTTTCTCAGACTTGGAGACTGCCTCCTCCAGCTTTGCCATCTTGGCCATGAGAGCTGCCATATCCGGATTCAAAATAGGCTTGCCACCTACCGGATTCGGGATTGCAGCAGGCGCACGAGCCTCCTTAGGGTTGAGTTGAACAATGAGACGCCCCTCGTGATTCGGATCTGGGACCAAGACAGGCTGTTCCTGGTCGGACTCATCGTCCTCGCCTTCCTCTTCAAGATGAGGTGGAAGGCGAGTGTGGATAAGGTCATTCAAGCGGGCAATATTGGCATCTGTCTGAGCTGCCCTCTGTTGCATGGCGGTGATGCTATCCTGAAGGTTCATAAGCATGGTTTCCAGAGTGAGCGGTTGATCTGCCATAGCTGGCCTTGAAGATGTTGAAGAAAGGGAGGCCGACGGCGTGACTCTTTGTAAAATCGATGGTGAACCCGACTGTAGGGCGGCCAACAATGAACCCGGAGAAGCCTTCGTTGCAACTGACTGAGTTTCGAGCCTGACAAGTCTTTGAATTGGATTCCGAAGACGTTCCCAAGTAGGTTTGGTTCTTCCTTTCGGTACTCTTTTGCTTGGCGCAATGGCTTCAAACTAGACAGTAAAGTAAGAGAAAGCTCAGTGGCGTTCCTGCAGCAAAATGCAATGCATACATCGTTGTCGGTGTCCACCCTAGACTCTAGAACTAGAGACAAGTCTGTCTCATGATGTTTGGACGCTGCCAAAATCCTCAGATTCTTTTCGAGGGTATATCCTTTGAATAGATCAAACTGATCCTAAGAGATGCCAAAACAGACTAAGTCTTCGACTAGTCCCTTTTGAAGATTCGACTTTGAACTTGGAACAACTCGGTATTGATGGCGTGACACCTTTACCGGGGTGGCGTGAGCGACAACGCGCTTTAGCCGGGGCGGTGTACGTGCGAAGCACGATAACCAAAATGACATCAATATCACGACATCAATACTTTGTGGTTCCTTATTGTCGATTGAATCCGCAATCAGGCATGAGCCAAGGATTTAGTAAGGTTTGATTTCTCTAAGTCTCGTTGATCTAAGGACTTTTGAAAAACTAAAAACGTGCATTATCGAGATGCACGACTCTTCATCGGGTCATAGCAGCATCCTAATAAGCATAAGACAGACTCGAAAGCGAGACAACCTAGAAGCCGCCCTAAACATGCTCCTACGTAGAACAGAATGTATGCATGTACAGTTCAAAAGACGAGTTTGCCTCACAAGTTTCAGACGTTGCTGGAATCCTCAGAATTCTTTTCGGCGATGTGTCCCTGAGTAGATCGACAGATCCTAAAAGATGTCAAAATAGACTAAATCTTTGGCTAGTCCCTTTTGAAGATTCGACTTTGAATTTGGAACAACTCGGTGTTGATGTCATGGCACCTTAACCTTGAACACGGCGGTGTATAGTGACAACGCACTTCAACCTGGGTGGCGCCGGCGACACGACATCACCACTTTGTTGTTCCACATTGTCGGTTGAATCCTTAAACGGGCACGAGCCAAGGATGTAGTAAATTTTGATTTCTCAAAGTCTCAATGAACTAAGGACTTTGCGATTGATAACGAACATTCAACAGAATGAACGACTCCTCATCGGGCCCAACAACGTCTTAGACAGTGCAAGACAAACTCGAAAGACAAAACAGCCCTAAGCATGCTCCTACGCAAAACAGTGTATGTACAGTGCATGCGATAGGGAAAGCAGTAACACATAGGCAGTTACGGGGTTAGATGCAAATAGATCTTAACCTGCGGGTACCTGTCTTAGATTGGAGAGTTCTAATGCTCTGTATATGCAAAAGGCCGGTTTTGGTTCGTAACGGGTTCCTCGGACTAGGGCCACAGATATACCTTCCGTTACCCGCGTTTTTCGCAGAGTAACAGTCGAACGGTAGCATGACCCATCATCGTCGAAGGTTGTTGGTCATTCGGGGTCCCCGGGCTCCGGTAAACCGTGCCGGATTGCCAAAACGATCCAACGAGGCTTATCCCACATCGATGCAAATGAGAATGCTAGAAATTGATTAAGAGAAGAAGAATCGCCAAAATCGCAAAATGCCTTTTCAAATTTGGCTCACTTTATTTAGTCCATCTTTAGAGGAAACTACGCAAGCGAACAATCGAAAAAGCCCCAGATTAGAATGGCCGGACACGAGGTCCTGTTAAATCACCATTCCAAGCGCGAAGCTCACCGTTTTGACAGACTTTTTAAGGGATTGTTCCCAAGTGTATTAAACTCTAAGTATAGATCAATATTAGTTCGATCATCCCCAGCAGAGTCGCCACTGTGGGCAGCATGCCCTGGAAATCCCGGTTTCCAAAGATAATCGAGGGAGCGCGAGCGCAGGTGGCAAGCGCTCGAAAATACAGAGTCGCCACTTGAGTTTTGAAGGTCCGACACTCAAGGAACCGTATTTCGAAGCACCTGCCGCGCTGTTTGATTTGAAAAAGTTAAGGAACCAGTCCGTCATAACCATATCTGGGTTCGGGAGCCAGGTTACGAGAGGGAAAGGGTTTTATGGCACCCCTCTCGCCCAATCCGGAGATCGGTCTCTACTTGAGCATTTTGAAAACGTTGCGATTCTTCTTTTATTAACCAATTTTAGCCAATTAGGGCGGGGGAACAGTTAATCGGGGATTAAAACTGTAACATGTTTGCAGGATGATAGATGGCATGGACGAGTAGCATGATGAATAATAAACGGAATGATCTTGAAACAGCGATCAGATGCCAAAACCAGGCTCGGGGCAGATTTGCCCTGCACGATGATCAACTTGCATGCCTGAACAGATCTGCATGCAAGTCAATCATCGCGCGAGACACACTGACTCTCGCGCGAGTGTTGTCATCTCACCACAGTCCCAAAATCATCCCCTTCTGGGCTCTGGAAGGACCAGTGCACACCCAGGAAGCAAACCAAGCAGTGTATTGGAAGACTGTAAAATGCTAATTATTACACAATACTCCAAGCAGGAGCCAAATAAGATGAAACACAACCCCTAAACAGTGGGGGTATCAAAACAGAGGCCAAGGGCCAAGTTGCCCATGCAAGGGCCATTCATGGAAATCAGAGAACTGTCGCGCGACAGAGAGTAAACCTCGCGCGACACTCCTGACTGACTTCCAGGAATTGCTTTACATGCTTGGGGTCCTGAGACAGATTCAGGGGATCCCAAGGGCATTCCAAACTGAACAGAAATGAATATTGAGATATAAAACTAGCAATTTAAGCTCTAAGAAAAGCAGTAAACTGATTATTAGCATGCTTAACAGTGATCCATAATAATTATTAAGACAATAAAACAGGAAAGAACCAACATCCCTTCCCCACGAGAACCATCGCGCGATGCTTGAGACAAGCGCGCGCGTGACTGGGTCCGTCGCGCGAGGGTATGTTGGTTGCACGGTTTTTGAAACCTTGCCAGCTTTAGGGCCAGGACTGGTATTGATTACCAGCCTTGACCCTGCCAGCCCCCCTCAGGGATCAGAACAGAGAGCAGAACAAAGGTAAGATATACCTTTGAATTTTGAGGTTTGAAAAGTGTTTGAGCTTTGAATTGAGGTTGAGTTTGTTTGTGGTGTTTGAGTGGAAGAACAAACTATGTTCTTAGGGTGCTAGGTTGGAAACCAAATGTTGCACTTGCTAATGGAGGAGAGATGAACAAAGGGCTAGGGTTAGAACCTTTTTGCTTTCAATTTTTGGAACCCTTTGAAAGAGAAACAAAGGGGGCTCTTATAGGCTTAGCACCTTCCACTAATGGAAAGGCAGGTCTGGTCCAAAGAATGGAGGTCAGCCAGCCACGAGGCTGGCTGAGGGTTACTTGGTAATTAAGCTGCCCAGCTGAATAAAGGTGATGGGGACAGGTTATTACCGTCGCGCGATGGTTCCAAACTGTCGCGCGAGGGTCAACGGCCAAACTTTGTCCATCTGGCAGTTTGACCATCGCGCGAGTGTTCTAGAATGTCGCGCGACGGTGCGCCCGGGCGCGCGATGGTTGCGCCCTGGCGCACGTCAGTAGGGTTTTTGGCTTTTGGAAGTGGCTTAGGCTAGGTTAGGTTCAAGGGTTTTTCAAACACTCAAAGCTCAAACACTCGACATTCCCGGGGTGTTCTTGATCCATTTCATCATTGGGGAATCAAAAACCGTAAGTAAACTAATCTGGAAGCCCAGATTGGGGTGTCTACAACCCGCAAGGGCGGTTTTAGGCAAAATTTAGAGCACAAAAGGAGAGGAAAATACCCGAGTGGACCCTAACTAAAAACAAAACGAATCCCCTTTGTTGGAACTACGTTTATGGCCTGATTCCCTCCATGGGATACGTAGGCAATCTCTAAAGTTTGAGATTCGGCCACTGCTATCATCACCACTTCCAAAATTTCTAGGTCTATCCTAAAGCATGTTCGCTATCAAATCATGGCAATAACATCTTCAGATAAAACGACCAAATGTTTTATTATTTCCAAACAAAAAAGGAAAAAGCAAACCTAAGCAATTCTTAATCCATGAAAGCTAGAATCAAACAAACATCTTTTGAAAAACATAAGCAAAGCGTCAATCTCTAGGTCTTCCTTCTCTTTGCACTACTGTCCTTCAAAAGGTTTTTCTTCAACCAGCGTTTGTAAGAACCCGATAGCTTGACAACGAAGTTCTCAGCAACCTCCTGCATCACTCTATTTGGCCAAAGACGCAGCATGTTGCGACGGAAGTTGGCATCATGAATCTTAGAGACGGTGTACTCAGGGTCACCCAGGATTGCGGTTTGTTCAGCCCCAAATTGCCTTTGAAAGCGAGCAGGAAAGTAGAAAACGACTCGAGTAATACCAATTACTGCTACACCAAAATGGTTCATGGTACTCGCAGTCATACTCTCAATACCATACCAGGGGCAAACCCATTGAATCCAATCACCCCTGCAGGTCCTCATCCATGCTTCCCAAGCAGCCTCAGTTGGGAATTGCTTGATCATATGACGCTCCGTACATTGGTCTGGATTGTAAGGAAGTCGCTCCGACACATCCCACACTTTTAGCTTCTCAAACAACCATACCTGGAGAAAAAGGGAAAATTGTGAGTTGAGAGAACACGTGAGTCAAAACAAGAGAGTGATGAGTGAAAAGATAAACTTGACAAAAAGAAACAAATAAAAGAGCGAACCTGCAATAGCAAAGGACTGCCTGAGAATTGAGCTGTAGGGCTGCTCTTCATCACATCTAGACCCATCAAGGTCTCTGCCAACACTAAACCAGCAAAACCCACACGGTTTCCAATTTGCTGAGCAAGGTTAAGCAATATAGGATCGGCATGACTAGAGGAAGGGCCAAGCAAGTAGTAATGGAGGAGACAAATGCACAATGCATGAAAGCACGACTTCTGTAAGGAAACTTGGCGATGGGCCTCAGCTGTGCCAAAACGCTGAATAAGTTGCAGAATCTCTAGCCTTCCTTTCACCAGGAAGAATTTAACTTCATGTTTCTGAACTTGGAGTAAATCCTTCAGGAGATCACCCCGGTTGAACAAGGGATTAGGAGCAACAAAACCTTCCCTGTCTGAATGGCCCATAATGGCCGCAAATTCCTCGACAGTAGGACACAATTCCTCTCTCTTAAAGCGAAAGACGTGAAAATCAGGGTCCCACAAACTAGCGGCTGCCCTAAGGAAAGCAAAATTCATGGGAATGTGACGAAGGGAAAAGAGGAAATCCATGCCAAAGGACTTAAAGTGCAGACGGTCAAGGCCATTAAAGGAATCTAGCCACTGATCAAGGATTGGTTGTGCCATATGCAAAGGAATGGCTGCTGACAATGCTATCGGGTTCGTAGAACGCGTACTTATAGGACTAGGTTGACTCTTAGTTCGAATCGGAATCGGATTCTTAATCCTCGAAAATTTAGTCGGTCTCTCGGCCGGCACTTCGATAAAACGGCCGTGGGATCAATCCACCGGCCCGTAGATAATAGGGTTGACCTGCAAGTCAAACCCAGGCAAGCCAAACAATCCTTCGGCCGCCAGATCGAAGCTTCGGCCGTGTAATCACTAGCTCGGCCGCCAGAACGGCTATTTTACAGACTGTTCCCACGGTTCAGTTCGTTTCATTTGGATTAACGGAAATATCACACATAAACAAACGTAATATACAATCACAATCGCAGAGCAAAAGGTTTTTGTTTCATATATCGAAAACTTTTTACATCACAAGGTGGATCATTCCACATTTCCTAAAACAAACTATACATCGATTTCCTGTCAAACTAACCTATGCAGGAAAAGAAACGAAAAGAGGAAGCAGAAGAGGATGTCGAACCCTCTGGTGGTCCGAACAAAAGAGACCAGCCGCAAAAAAGAAGAGGACGCCCCTGGGGCGATGTATACCAAAGGAGTACTACGGTGCAGAAGGGACACCACATGGCTCAAAAGAATCACCACATGGCCCAGAAAAACCACTACACCACGTACCACCGCCACACCAGGAGCTCCGTGTCATGGAAACAAGTCACCCATGCGAGGGCCCCTAATCAAGCGTACCCATGCGAGGATCCATGATCAAGCGTCAAGACAGGACCAAAAGCGAACGCGGCCTCCCTCCGCGCACGCTAGCCACGTCAGCATATCACCCACGGCCCGGAGCTGTCGGAAATAAGGAAAAGTGAAAAGGGGGAGGGTCTTCGGTCGAAGCCCCGGACGGAAGGAACGGAGAGGGAAGAAAGAAAAGTGAAACGAACGGTTGAGGCCGTGGCCTTTTATAGGCCCCTGGAAATGAATCAATTAAGCGGCCGAGACATGCATCCTTCGGCCGAGACATCAATCCTTCGGCCGAGAGATCGATCTCCTGGCCCCTTAATCAAATTCCCTCAGCAACAACAGATCATGCTCAGTGCACCAATTCAAGCCACTACAGAATCCTCAACCAACCAAGTAGCCCTGGGGGCATCCCCAGGCCAACACAATATGATCAAGACTAGCCTTGGGGGCATGCCCAAGCATCGAAGATCTCTCTCCACAAACTGCTGGCCAGCAAAACAAGACACTCATCAGCCCTGAGCTCAAAACTTCAGCGGCTCCAAGCCCATTATTGGCAGGCTCTACGCCCATATCAATTCATCCAGCGGCTCTACGCCTTCAACTTAACGGCTCTACGCCCACTATCCTGACAGGCTCAAAGCCCATCATCTCTACGCAACTCAGTGGCTCTAAGCCCCCACCTACCAATTCAGCAGCCCCGTGCCCATCATCTCTAACACAACTCAGCGGCTCTATGCCCGCCATTTCATCAACCCAGCGGCTCGAAGCCTATGTCTACTATCTCAGCAGCTCTATGCTCGCTATCACAGTAATAGGCTCTACGCCTTCGCCTATCAACTCAGCGGCTCGAAGCCCCTTACTCCAACAGGCTCGAAGCCTGTACCTATCATCTCAGCGGCTCTAAGCCCTCAACACAGCAGGCTCTACGCCCGTCATCTCACCAAAGCGGCTCTACGCCTTCTAATCAGCGGCTCCAGGCCATCACCTCAGTAGGCTCGAAGCCTATCTCAACAGACTCTATGTCTATTGTCACCCAGCGGCTCGAAGCCCTTTATCTCAGCAGCTCTATGCTCGCTATCACGGCAATAGGCTCTACGCCTGTTATCACAAACTCAAGCGGCTCAAAGCCTACTATCACCCAGCGGCTCAAAGCCGTGAACAAGTAATCTCAGCAGCTCTATGCTCGCTATCACGGCAATAGGCTCTACGCCTGTTATCACAAACTCAAGCGGCTCAAAGCCTACTATCACCCAGCAGCTCAAAGCCGTGAACAAGTAATCTCAGCGGCTCGATGCCCATTATCGACACGGCTCTACGCCCATATACACTCATTCAGCAGCTCTACGCTCGTTGTCACAACTCAGCGGCTCTAAGCCCACTATCTCAACTGGCTCGAAGCCGTAAACAAGCAACTGGCTCTAAGCCGCCCCAACAATCAAGACATCTATTCTCAGGCTCTACGCCTGAATGCTCAAAAATCTAACATTTTTGAATGCTCAAGCTTTACGCTTGGATGCCCAACCACTGCGTACTGGACGCTCAAAGCCTGTACTTTGAATGCTCGGATTCTGCCGTCCGAATGCTCGAGCTCTACGCTTTGAATGCTCAAGTCCGGAACTTGATAGAAGCTCTAAGCTTAAAACAAACACACACGCACGGGCCCGTGCACATATTGCATCAACACTTTCACATCGAGTCTGCATCATCATATCTGTTCACATCTAACAACCATCATCACACATATACACTCTGCATGTCTCTCATGAAACAGGTCAACCCTGCAATCAACCGGCTCTACGCCTCAGTTTTATTGATCGGCCCAACGCCTCGATCCTTTGGCTCCACGCCAACACTTATGATGAGAAAGCTCCGTGCACAGACCATCAGAATGCAACCAGCTCTATGCTTCAGTTCAAATCACGTCAAGCTCTAAGCTCCGACAACTTAGGCCCTTGCCTCAAGACTGCATGCAGGCTCCACGCCTCGATCACTTCAGGCTCCACGCCTCAGTTCCTTCATCTCAGGCCCTTGCCTTACACCAGCTCCGCGCTTCGGTTCATCACGTCAAGCTCAAAGCTCTGACACCACAGGCTCTCATCCTGATCAATACCAGCTTTGCGCTTCGGTCTCATCAAGCTCTAAGCTCACCTCAGGCCTTCGCCTCAAGATTGCAACAGGCTCCACGCCTTGATTCTATCACTCTCTAGGCTCTCGCCTCATGACTACAACCGGCTCCGTGCCTCGGTCCCCTCATCTCCAAAGCTCCGTGCTCCAGCTACTGGCCCTGCGCCTCCCCTACATCTCAAAAACAAACCGGCGTCCAACTCATCCCCAGCAGATGGTTTGGATTCCACCCCATTACATCAATCCCATCCAGCTCATTCGCAAGGATAGGCTACTCTACCGAGCTCCTTTCAGTCAAAGTAAGGACGATCAAGAAAAGCAAACGCACCTGTAGTGTACTGATCTACCCCAAAATACTAAGGAAGCTCTCCGCAAAGAAACTCCCCAGGTAGCCCCGCGCTCCTTCAACTACTCTTCGCCAAAACCCTGGCTCAGTCTAGGTACGTCACACTACGGCTTTTAAAGCCCTAAGGTACGTCTTCTGTCTCTAACCCTCCATAACAAAACTTCTTTATTGCCCGAACTACGATTGGTCTGAATTTCCCTTGTGGAATACGTAGGCAGCCTCCCGGCCCGACCATAACAAAACCTTTTTCGAAAACCCCTTGGAATAGTGGTTGGACCAAATTGAGTTGCTTTTTACAGCTTTGACTCTTACTCAAACATGTCTCGCGATCCGTCTGAGTTCAGTCAAAGAGGGGCATCTGTAGACACCCCAATTTGGCCTAACGATTATTTCAAGTCCCACCTTGGGACAATCCCGATGATGAAATGGATACAGCGATTGCTGATTGCTTCCTTGAGGACCTTAGGACTTTTGGTGAGAACTTTGACCACTTAGAGGACCCAATTCAAAGCCATACAGCCTTTCAGACAGAAATACAGAAGCCTAGGAAAATCCATCTGACGGCCGTAACATCGATCCCACGGCCATAACATCAATCCCTCGCCCGAGCAACCTGTTGCCAGCAAAATCTCCCTGAGAGATCAATCCCTCGGCCGCAAGATCTATCCTTCGGCCGAGACATCCATTACACGGCCGCAACATCCATTACTCGGCCGCCAGATCGACCTTTTTCCAGACTCTCGAACGTTCTGTCAGACGTTTGGTTTGATCCAACTACACTACCTTTCCGATGCGTTCGGGCTACGTTCGGAGATCACGACGTAGAGTTTGAGATGCATTGCAATTGCAATTGCCATCTCGTGATTTGATTGGCCGGAGTGAGTCATCCCTATGCCTATATAAAGGGGCCTTTGGGTTCCGAAATAAACACACAGAAATTGAGATACTTACACACTCTCTCAAACCTCGAAGCTCTGCACAAATACTCCCTCAATCCCATACTCCAAAAGCCCTAACCTTCCGAAGGTAGCCGTCAATCCGGCGATCAAACCCCAAAGTTCAAACCCTAACCCTAGGGTTCTCGATCAAGCAATCAACCAATCTCACCCAATCCAAAGCAATCAAGCAACTGAGGGATCAAGGTGGTGAGGCCCAACGGCCTCTGGTTTATCTTAATTTACTGTATTTCTGACTAATCGTAGCATTTTGATTATCCATTAATCTTTCTGTCTGGTGTGAGGAAGAACACCGACCGGGGCTTCGATCCCTCGGCCGGTATATCAAACCAGGAGGATCCCTCGGCCGTGACATCCATTCACCGGCCGCGGGATCCATCTCCCTGGGACAATTTTGTTGCTTTTCTGCTTTCTAATGCATGCTTCAATTATCGCACTGGCTCACTTTGCTTACTGTTTAAAGGAATAACTAAACAGACGACTATGTGTTAGGATTAGACAAGGCATCTATACGTCTTATGTTGAATGATTATGGGCCAGTCTCACGGCTGGGCAAAGAGGGGTGCCTAACACCTTCCCCTTATTGTACTTTTGGCTCCCGTATCCAGAATCTCTATCTATTTTCCCAGTTTTAATAAACTGGGTGGCGACTCTATTTGATGATAACCGTTATCATGTGGCGATGTTCCTAGCCATGGGAATGTCCATGATTTTGGTTTATGAAGTGAGCAACCAATCGAGCAAATTCAATGTGATCAATCTGTATGGCGATGCCCCGTTTGGGAGGTGTCTACAGTAGGGAGTGATAGTATCTCTTCTACTCTATTCCCTTCATCGGAAAGGTCCCAAGATACATGTTTTCTCGGTTTGAACTCGATCAGAATTACATGATAGATCCAAGACATGTCGCAAAAGGGCCGTTGATCTAATGACGGAGTTCCTAGAAGTAGACTACTGGTCACAGAGTTGTGATTCCTAGTAGTTTTGCTGCTAGATGTCGTAGGGTGTGTAAGCATCTCTTCTTCTGTATTCACTTCATCGGAAAGGTCCCAAGATACATGTTTTCTCGGTTTGTTCTCTGATCATATTTACTTGATAGATCCGAGACATGTCGCGTAAGGGCTACTGATCTCGTAACGGAGTTCCTAGTAGTAGACTACTGGTCACAGAGTTGTGATTTCTAGTAGTTTGGCTGCTGGCTACCGTAGGGTGTGAAGGTATCTCTTCAACTCTATTCCCTTCATCGGAAAGGTCCCAAGATACGTGTTTTCTCGGTTTGAACTCGGATCAGATTTACGTGATAGATCCAAGACATGTCGCATAAGGGCTGCTGATCTCGTAACGGAGTTCCTAGTTGTAGACTATTGGTCACAGAGGTGTGATTTCTTGTAGTTTGGCTGCTGGCTACCGTAGGGTGTGATAGTATCTATTCTACCCTATTCCCTTCGTCGGAAAGGTCCCAAGATACATGTTCTCTCGGTTTGAACTCGGATTAGATTTACATGATAGATCTAAGACATGTCGTAAATGGGCTGTTGATCTAATGGCTGGGTTCCTAGTAGTAGACTACTGGTCACAGAGTTGTGATTCCTAGTAGTAAGGCTGCTGGCTATCGTAGGGTGTGAAAGCATCTCTTTTTCTGTATTCACTTCATCTGAAAGGTCATAGGATACATGTTTTCTCGGTTTGTTCTCAGATCCTTTTTACTTGACAGATCCGAGACATGTCGCAAAAAGGGCTGCTGATCTCGTAATGGAGTTCCTAGTAGTGGACTACTGGTCACAGAGTTGTGATTCCTAGTAGTACGGCTGCTGGCTACCGTAGGGTGTGAAGGTATCTCTTCAACTCTTCTGTATTCACTTCATCGGAAAGGTCCCAAGATACATGTTTTCTCGGTTTGTTCTCTGATCATATTTACTTGATAGATCCTAGACTTGATGCATTAGGGCTGCTGATCTCGTAACGGAGTTCCTAGTAATAGACTATTAGTCACAGATGTAACGCCCCCATTTTCGGGTACGTTAATTAAACATTTTTATTGAATTAAACGGCTTAGAGTCAAGCTCATTATTACAACATGATTCCTACTAGAGTACTTTTATTACACAAAGGATGGGAAAACTCTAAGGTTATCTATAGCTCCACTTTTTCCTCCATCCTAGCAAGCTCTTCGGCTCCAAAAGCCTCCAGTGTGTATTGTTCTCCCTGTTCGTCTATAAGATCTGACCCATTATACCGGCGTCGCCACTAATATAATAAGTCCGGGTCACCAAAGGTAACACCGTGAGCTTATAAAGCTTAATAGAATAAACCATACCCACTAACCCTTAACTTACAATAAGAAGCATATAAACAATTACACATGCTCATTCAACAACATAGCTAGCAATTACACATCCACATTTGCTATCTTTCTAGCGTTGGTGTCATGTCTTTTCGTGTTTCTCCTACGCGACTCATCGTAGACCGTGTCATCAATTTTCCACTTCATTAACACTTTCAAAATCATTTTGAAAATCACATTTTTAACACACCCAACCTCGATTCCGCCGCGCCGGGTTCCCATTGGCACACACCCAACCTCGATTCCACCGCGCCGGGTTCTCGAGTATCCTCACAATGGTTCTGCCGCGCCGGGTTCCCATTGGCACACAAAACTCCCATAATGACTCCATTCTTAGTCATTATGTACTTTCAAAAATATTTTACGCACGCACACACACCACACAATGGGCAAGTCCGGTCACATTGCGGTTTTCAAAAACACACCTTGTCTTTAACACACCCTAGGTGTCATGTTTCTAACTTTTCTTGATTTTTGTGTCTCGTCATCATGCATAGACTCCGCGGCAGGACTTTTCACGTAATCATAGTAATCTTGAAACTAAACTAGCAAGATCATCCAACTCTATATTAAATAGCATGCTCACTTAATCACATCATCATGCTCAACATTTAATCATACAAGACAAAGCATAGTGCCACATGGACGGGCACCTTTGGAGTGGTAAACCACTTATGCTTTATCAACAACAAGTAGTCAAGTAATCACATAATCATGCTCATATTCATTCTAAGATCAAAATACGAATACTTAAAGCTAATCTAAGAACGTTATCTTTCAAAACTCATGCTTCCTTTTTAAATTTCAAAACAACATATGTTTATTGATATTTCTACGTATACTTGGAGTTTAGGAGGTGTAGGAAAATCCTAGTATACTTAGGAATAGCGGGAACGGAGAATTCTACCGTTCTTCTTGGCGGTAGTGATGATTACGGAGGAAAGGTGGTACGTCGGTAGTCGGACGGAGTAACTTCGTAAGGATGGCTTCCGGTAGCGTCGAAAGAGAAAGGTTTCTCTCGAAACTAGATCTTGACTAACACCATTAAGACTTTTGGATCGATGGGGTGGTGGAGTGGCGGTTTAGTGGCGGCCTTGGACGAGTTTCTTGAAGAACTTGGGAAGAACTTCAAGAACAAGCAAGAACACCAAGAACAAGAGAGAATGCTAAGCTTTCTAGAAAGAGAAGTTGTAGAATGAAGGTGTGAGTTGAAATGGGAAGGAATGGGTGCTATTTATAGCCA
This sequence comes from Rhododendron griersonianum, assembly GCA_018127125.1. NCBI lineage: Eukaryota > Viridiplantae > Streptophyta > Magnoliopsida > Ericales > Ericaceae > Rhododendron > Rhododendron griersonianum. Next base: position 22,890,372 of record CM030791.1, on the reverse strand, counting down.
AAGGGTGACCTATTATCCAAGGGGTAAATTTTCCCCTAACATTTGTTGTCCAATGGATAAAAATTTGTCTAGATTTGGTGGTACTTTGATGAGGTAGGATGATGGCTCAAAGGACATGACTAGGCTCAAGAGTACACATGCACACATCACACAATCTATCTCTCCCTCTCTCCTTCTCTCCCAGCCTCTCTCTCTCTCTCTCGGCCATCTCTCTCTCTCTCTTTGGTTCAATGCATAAGTACATAGTTGGAAAGGTTACAAGATTTTCTTTCCAATTCTAGGACAAATCTAGGTTATTCTATTGGGGTTTTGGTCTAGTCTAGTACTTTGGAAGATTGGATTGGATATGGAAGAGTAGAAAACCCTAGATTTGGTGGTACAAGATGAGGTATGAAGATTGGCCAAGGACTATGACTAGGTTTAGTGAGTACAAGTGCACACATCACCAATCTCTCTCTCCCTCTCTCATCCGGCCTCTCTCTCTCTCTCTCTCTCTCCCTCTCTCACTCTCTCGGCCTCTCTCTCCCTCCCTCTCTCTCTCTCTCTCCTCTCTTAGTCCAATGTACACCTAAGCATGCAAGGACAAGGGTTTGGTGTTTGACTTAGAAAGAGTATAAGATTGTGGTGTAAGTTTGTAAGGGATTTTGGTACCCTAAAATCTATCTCAAAATCTTCATATCTTTCTTCTTTCATTAGTACAAATACTTAAGTATATATATACTAGGATTTGAAAGAAAACAATCCAAGAGTACATCATATCTTCCTTCTCTCCTATCTCTCTCTCTCTTTCTCTCTCTCTCTCCCATCTCTCTCGGCTCTCTCTTTCTCTCTCTCTCCCATCTCTCTCGGCTCTCTCTCCTCTCCCTCTCTCTCGGATTCTCTCTCCTCTCCCTCTCTCTCGGATTCTCTCTCTCTCTCTCTCCCTCTCTCTCTCTCCCTTGATTAGTATATGAATATAAAAGGATGACTAACTACAAAGGACAAGGGTACTATGTGATCTTCTCCTAGATTTTTAGGTCAAAATTCCTAATAGAATAAGCCTAAATGCCACCTATGTACTTATAAACTATATTCTAGGACTTTAAAATCTTAGGATGACATATACATATCTAATACTTTAAGTAAATAGGTACATATCATATCTAGCAAGCAATTAATTAAATAAAACCTAGTACTATGGCTTGACTTGGCCTTATTGACCAATGGACCAAAATTCCCCTAACTTTTATTATCCAATGGTTAATGGATGGAAGTACTATGCTTATATAATCTATCTATACTAGTACAATGACTCATGGTGAATCTACTTAAACTAATAGATCTTGTACTAGGTAGAAGACTAACCTATTGTCCAATGGGCAACAATTCTCCTAACTTTTATTATCCAATGGTTAATGGATGGAAGTACTATGCTTATATAATCTATCTATACTAGTACAATGACTCATGGTGAATCTACTTAAACTAATAGATCTTGTACTAGGTAGAAGACTAACCTATTGTCCAATGGGCAGCAATTCTCCTAACTTTTATTATCCAATGGATAAAGATGGTAAGTACTAGACTTGCATAATGTATGTATATATATAAGTACAATGACTCATGGTGAGTCTATTAAACTAATAGATCTTGTGCTAGGTGGCAAACTAGGTTATGGACCAATGGGCGATGTTTTCCCTAACTTCTATGGACCAATGGATAAAAGGGCAAAGTATAATATTGGATTATTATATATACATCTTCCTATATAATACTTTACAGATGTACCTCAATAGGTTAACTTAGGTGAAAGACCTATTGTCCAATGGATAAAGATTTTCCTAGCATTTATCGTCCAATGGGTAATAATCAAAGATGATTGTAGACACCTCCCAAATGGGGCATCGCCATACAGATTGATCACATTGTGTTTGCTCGATTGGTTGCTCATTCATAAACCAAAATCATGGACATTCCCATGGCTAGGAACGTCGCCACATGATAATGGCTATCATCAAATAGAGTCGCCACACAGTTTATAAAAACTGGGAAAATAGATAGAGATTCTGGATTCGGGAGCCAAAAGTACAGTAAGGGGAAGGTGTTAGGCACCCCTTTCTGCCCAGTCGTGAGACTGGCCCATAATCATTCAACATAAGACGTATAGATGCTTTGTCTAATCCTAACACATAGTCTGTTTAATTATTCCTTTAAACAGTAAGCGAAGTGAGCCAGTGCGATAAACGAGCATGCATCAGAAAGCAGAAAAACAAACAAATGTCCCAGGGAGATGGATCTCGCGGCCGGTGAATGGATCTCACGGCCGAGGGATCCTCCTGGTTTTATTTATCGGCCGAGGGATCAAAGCCCCGGTCGATGTTCTTCCTCACACCAGACAGAAAAGCTTAGCGGATAATTTAAATGCTACGGTTAGCCATAAATGCAATAAGTAAAACAAACCAGAGGCCGTTGGGCCTCACCACCTTGATCCCTCAGTTGCTTGAATGCCTCGGATTTGAATGTGATTGATTGATTGCTTGATCGAGAACCCTAGGGTTAGGGTTTGAACTTCGGAGTTTGATCGCCGGATTGACGGCTGCCTTCGGAAGGTTAGGGCTTTTGGAGTATGGGATTGAGGGAGTATTTGTGCAGAGCTTCGTGGTTTGAGAGAGTGTGTAAGTATCTCAATTTCTGTGTGTTAATTCAGAACCCAAAGGCCCCTTTATATAGGCATAGGGATGACTCACTCCGGCCAATCAAATCACGAGATGGCAATTGCAATGCATCTCTAACTCTACGTCGTAATCTCCGAACGTAGCCCGAACGCATCGGAAAGGTAGTGTAGTTGGATCAAACCAAACGTCTGACAGAACGTTCGAGAGTCTGGAAAAAGGTCGATCTGGCGGCCGAGCAAAGGATGTCGCGGCCGTGGAAAGGATGTCTCGGCCGAAGGATAGATCTTGCGGCCGAGGGATTGATCTCTCAGGGAGATTTTGCTGGCAACAGGTTGCTCGGGTGAGGGATTGATATTGTGGCCGTGGGATCGATGTTACGGCCGTCAGATGGATTTTCCTAGGCTTCTGTATTTCTGTCTGAAAGGCTGTATGGCTTTGAATTGGGTCCTCTAAGTGGTCAAAGTTCTCACCGAAAGTCCTAAGGTCCTCAAGGAAGCAATCAGCAATCATTGTATCCATTTCATCATCGGGATTGTCCCAAGGTGGGACTTGAAATAATCGTTAGGCCAAATTGGGGTGTCTACAGATGCCCCTCTTTGACTGAACTCAGACGGATCGCGAGACATGTTTGAGTAAGAGTCAAAGCTATAAAAAGCAACTCAATTTGGTCCAACCACTATTCCAAGGGGTTTTTGAAAAAGGTTTTGTTATGGTCGGGCCGGGAGGCTGCCTACGTATTCCACAAGGGAAATTCAGACCAATCGTAGTTCGGGCAAAAGAAGTTTGGAGGGTTAGAGACAGAAGACGTACCTTAGGACTTAAAAAGCCGTAGTGTGACGTACCTAGACTGAGCCAGGGTTTTGGCGAAGAGTAGTTGAAGGAGCACGGGGCTACCTGGGGAGTTTCTTTGCGGAGAGCTTCCTTAGTATTTTGGGGTAGATCAGTACACTGCAGGTGCGTTTGCTTTTCTTGATCGTCCTTACTTTGACTGAAAGGAGCTCGGTAGAGTAGCCTATCCTTGCGAATGAGCTGGATGGGATTGATGTAATGGGGTGGAATCCAAACCATCTGCTGGGATGAGTTGGACGCCGGTTTGTTTTTGAGATGTGGGGGGCACATGGCCAGTGGCTGGAACTTTGGTGAAACCGAGGCACGGAGCCGGTTGTAGTTATGAGGCGAGAGCCTGGAGAGTGATAGAATTGAGGCGTGGAGCCTGTTGCAATCTTGAGGCGAAGGCCTGAGGGGATGGGATAGGACCGAAGCGCGGAGCTGGTATTGATTAGGATGAGAGCCTGTGGTGTCAGAGCTTTGAGCTTGACGCAATGAACCGAAGCGCGGAGCTGGTTGTATTCTGATGGTCTGTGCACGGAGCTTTCTCATCATAAGTGTTGGCGTGGAGCCAAAGGATCGAGGCGCTGAACCGATCAATAAAACCGAGGCATAGTGCCGGTTGATTGCAGGGTTGACCTGTTTCATGAGAGATATGCAGAGTGTATATGTGTGATGATGGTTGTTAGATGTGAACAGATATGATGATGCAGACTCGATGTGATAATGTTGATGCAATATGTGCTCGGGCCCGTGCGTGTGTGTTTGTTTTAAGCTTAGAGCTTCTATCAAGTTCCGGACTTGAGCATTCAGAGCGTAGAGCTCGAGCATTCGGACGGCAGAATCCGAGCATTCAAAGTACAGGCTTTGAGCGTCCAGTACGCAGTGGTTGGGCATCCAAGCGTAGAGCTTGAGCATTCAAGTGTATAACTTGAGCATCCAGTACACAGTGGTTGGGCATCCAAGCGTAGAGCTTGAGCATTCAAAAATGTTAGATTTTTGAGCATTCAGGCGTAGAGCCTGAGAATAGATGTCTTGATTGTTGGGGCGGCTTAGAGCCTGTTGCTTGTTTACGGCTTCGAGCCAGTTGAGATGATGGGCTTTGAGCCGCTGAGATTGTTTATTTACGGCTTCGAGCCAGTTGAGATAGCGGGCTTAGAGCCGCTGAGTTGTGTAGAGATGATGGGCATAGGGCCGCTGAATTGATACGGGCTTCGAGCCGCTATGATAAAGGGCTTCGAGCCGCTGGGTGATAGTAGACGAAGGCTTCGAGCCTGTTGAGGTAATGGGCTTCGAGCCGCTGAGTTGATTGTTATGGCTTCAAGCCAGTTGAGATGGTGGGCTTCGAGCCGCTGAGTTGATAAGGTGGCGGGCGTAAAGCCGCTGATAGAGGATTGTTGAGAATTGTTACGGCTTTGAGCTACTGAGCTGTTGAGCATTCCATCTTCCATCTTCCACAGGGTTTGATTGGTTCCTTATGCTTGGGATGTTTCCAAGGCTAGTTTTGAGTATGCTCGGGATTACCCCCAAGGCTAGATTTCACATGCTCGGGATTGCCCCCAAGGCTAGTTCTTGACCATATTCCAGTTTGTTAGGGAGATTTCCCATTACCTCCACTGCTGGGAGTGCCTTCCGGAGGCCAAACGCCTTCTAGCGACTCAAATGTCTTCTGGTGGCTAAATGCTTTCTGCAAGCTGGCAACATAAACGCTTCTTGGAAGCTAGCAATATAAACGCCTTCTGGAGGGTGCATTGAGTGGAAGCCATAGGATTGTTTTACTGGCCTGCCGAGCGCGAGATTGTGCACATGGCGTGGCATAGAGAGCTGTTGAGGTGTGGGTGTAGAGCTGCTGAGCAGTACTTGAGCGTCCTCAATGTTTCGGTAAGCTTCTTTTTGTCCTTGGCAGAGAAATAGGAGATTAGAGGCCTGCGGTGGAGGCCTTTAGTGCACAAGTGGTTTGCGACGTTGTCGGAGCAGGCTCGGGAGTTAGTACGCGCTGCTGGTCTTGAGCCGTTTGTTTTGGGCCTCAATCTTCTGAAGATGGATTGGTCGTTGATGACCCCGCTGGTTGGTGGGATACTCCCAACATGTTCCACTTTCCTTCTGTTGGCGAGATGACGATCACGCCAGGTGATTTTTCTTTGCTTACTGGCCTATGAGTAGGTGGAGCTCCTCTTTGGGTTAACCCTTGGCTTTGGGAGCGAGTAGGGGATTTGGAGTGGTTCTTGGGCAAGGTGCCCCCTCTTCACTCGCGTGGTCATGTTGACGTCTCTTGGCTGATCAAGACTTTTATGAAGGTTGATATCTCGACTCAGGTGAGTGTTGAGTAGCTGACACGGGCCTTTCTTCCCTACCTCCTTGGGCAAACGTTGTTTGCCAACAAGGATAGTCCAGCACATACACAGTCTCTAGCCCCTTTTGCAGTATTTGGAGGTTGTTTAGGAGTTTGATTAGGGAGCATCTGCCTTGGCCAACTGGTAGCCCCTTTCCTCTCTGGGCTTTTGAGTATCTTCTTCAGTTTCCTACTGACACTAGACATGCAGATGCGGACTGTGTTCCTCGCTACGAGTAATGGTCTGTGGGGCAATGGAAGCCACACGGTTACCAGTTTTGAGCCTTCCTGAGTGGTGACGGGTTTTGGACCGATTGACGGTTGACCAGGTACCCCTTGCATCCCTTGTTTTTAGATCTCCATTCCTCTGTGCTGTGGCTGATTTAGACTTTGTTTGTAGGCGAGGTTCGACCCTTGGAGTGGTGTATCAGAGGACACCCCTCTTTCCAGGGTTCCAAATTGTACTCGTAGCCTGTTCGAGGGTCCCTTTTGTTAAGCCTGGTACTTATGTGATCGGGTGGCCAGCCAGTGGCGCCCGCGTGCTGAGGATCTTCAGTTTGTTCCTCCTCCTCCTTCGGCGTTGATGAGATCTACTTCTTTGATGTCTAAAGTAGACTTGGAGAATGCTCAGATCAGAGACTAGGCGGGTTTCCTTCTTTAGGCAGGTGACTGTATGGAGTACTGCCATTTTTCCTTGGTTTTGCCTATTGTTCCTCCAGTTGCTTTTGTTTGGCCATGGGCCCTTTCCTTTGTCTCCTTCCATTCTGATGACGGAGAAGAGGCGCTTGGTGCTTGCCCCTTGTTTTGCATTCTTTTCCTTGTAGCTTTGAGACTGAGTGAGCATCAGCTGTCAGTGGGGAGGATAGCCAGTAATCCCCTTCTTCATCTTAGAGATCGTCTCGAAGACGGCGTCACGACCAGCTTTAGGATTTTCTTTTTCCTTCCTGTTCATGGTTAGCAAAGAGAGAAGCAGAAACTGTATTTGTATAGTGAAAGCAACCACAGTGATGATTTTGTAGGCAAGCTTTTGTTCATGAAATGAGAAATGCTTTTTATGCCCCTAGATGTCTTGAGTTTGCATGCGATAGTCAGAACATGGCTGATAGACAGTAATTTGTGTGAAAATAAAATATTGGCCGAAGAATTGATTACTCGGCTAAAGAATCGATGTTATGGCGGATGTATAGATCCTTCGGCCGTTACTTTGATTTTCCAAAGGTAGATTTTGTTTTGGCTAAGTGGCATCCTCTTTTCTCTTCCTTCTTATGCTTGGTTTTGATTTTCTTGCCTTTTGCTTTTGCCGTGTTCCATAGTCCGGTTGCCAAACTCGGGAGTTTTCAAGGTATCTTGCTCATTGTGTCAATTACCTTTAGGTTAGAGGGGATGACCTATAGCTCTCGTGTCTATTGCTGTTGCCAATTCTTCGAGAAAAGCATACTCATCTTTTGCGAGCTCAATATGCAAGGTTAGCTATACCTATCATTGAGTACAAATCTGTTGACGTTTTTCCTTCTCTCCAAATGTTTGGGCCGCATCTCAATGTGAGATTGCCTACGTATCCCTAATCAGGGAATCAGGCCTTTTACGTAGTTCCAAAATCATTACCTTTGAGGTTGGGTTTTTCACTCTTGGTTTTTCTTCTCACATGCTCTTGATTTTGCCTAGGTTACCTAATGGAGGTTGAGTCCCTAGCGAGCTTTTCTTTGAATGCCTTAACTTTTGCCTAGGCTGCGTTTTTGCATTTTCTTGCCCTAGCAGCTTTGCTCTTACTTTTGCTTGGGTTTTCAGTTACCCAACGAGCACTTCTCTCAAGAGGGTTTCTGCGTTTTGGAGAGGAATTTGATGGAGATATTTTTCTAAATCTCTCTTGTGTTTGTACCTTCATAATGGGCGAGCTAACCCTAAGTGTTCTCGCGGAGATAGTGTCTTCTTTCTAAGTTTTGACAAAAACCTAGTTTCTTAAGCAACTAAAGTTCATCCTTTCCTTCCTTTTTGTCAGCAACACAGGGAACTTGATTCCTTGAAATTTCCCTTGTTTGGCAAAGAGACTATAGTGTTTGGCAATTGCAATTTAGGAAGTAAATCATTGAATAAGCGTAGTCTAGAGGATGAAACAGGAATTCACTTAGCAGAAATTAAATGCCCAAGCAGGGGCTCAAAACAGGTTTTAGCTTGATAAAAGCAATGTTTAATGTTCTTTGCCATGTTGTGACTTCTTAGCTATTGTAGCATTTCGAGGTCGTTTTCAAAACCCTTGCCTTTCGCAACTTTATACTCTTTTCCACCCTCTTCTTTGCCAAACAGGGCCTTTGAACTGGATCCATCTTCACTGGTGGCTACTTCTTTGAGCCATGAGCAGTCCCCAAATGGAAGTGTTGGTCTAGGTTTTCATCACCCTTTCTTCCTCCTTATTGATTGTGTAGTCGTCACTATTTCCACTTGATTGAATAGTGATGCTAAGGAGATTCCATCGAGTGGATCATCGTATTCTCCTTCCATTCCGTCAAAGTCACTTTCCCCTTTGCTTGTTCTTCTTCATTACTTTTGTCAGACATGTCGGGATCGATCACTTCTGATTGATTGGACTCATTGTTTTCTTCCTCCTCCATCATGAAACATTCGTCCTCCTTTGGGAAGGTAAAGGTTGGCTTGGTTTGGTTGTTTTGGACAATGTATTGGCCAGGATTGTATGTGGGGTTGTTTATGAAATCGATGTTTTGGGGTGGTGGCTCAGCTTTGTGAGTAGGAAGTGGATTGGCTTGCACATTAGGTTTTGGAAGTTTTATAGTTCGGCTATCAATGAGATCTTGAATGTCATGGCGGAGACGCATGCAGTTATCTGTCTCATGCCTAGGGTGTTGGTGGTAAGCGCACTGTTTGTTAGGATCATGGTTTGGGACATAGGGTGGCTGAGGAAGTGGTTTGTTTTAAAGGTTTGAGATGCCCCTAATGGCTCAGAATGGCTAAGGCTTGAGATGAGGTCATGTAAAGATGGTCAAAGTTGCAACGGGGGCGATTTGAGCTTTGGGATGAGCTAATTTGAAAAGGGTCTTGTGGTAAGATTGAGTTAAGGGCGTTGACGAAGGCAGGAGATGTACGGGTTGTGAAGGTTTTCTTGGGTGGAGGAGTTTCTTCTTTCCCAATGAGGCCTAGCTTGATCCTCTCTTCAATCTGCAGCCCAGTAGCCTACAGGCGCTTGAAATCAGTGATAGTCTGAGTGTAAATGTGTGTGAGGTACTTGGGCTGCAAACTCTTGACAATTATTCTCACTTGATCTTCCTCAGAGGGGCGGTTCTTCATCTTGGCGGCTTTTTCTCTCTATCTAGCCACAAAGGTTGCAAAATCCTTGTTTGATTCCTGCTTAGTCGTTTCCAAATCTCGAGTTGTTAACTCAATTTGGACGTTGTATGCATATTGCTTGAAAAAAAGCATTGGCAATTTCTGGCCAAGTATGATAGTGCACAAACTCCAAAGTGAGAAACCAATCGAGAGCGCTTTCAGTAAGAGTCCTTTGAAATAACTGAACAATGAGCTCATCATCCAAGCCCATTGGCTTCAGAGTGTTGATGACATGGCGGACATGGCTAGTGGGATTGCCAGTTCTATTGAACTTCTCAGGTAGTTGAGAATCTGGAAAAAGGCAGAGTCCTTCAAAATCTAGAATTTGGTCCCCTTGTGAACGGGCCAGAGTACGTTTGATCTCCTTGACTTGTTTGGCCAATTCAGGGTTTTCTGCCAATACCACTTCTTGAGGATTCTCATCTTCCACCGATTTCTCTTCGTTCTCAGCATCTCTTGCTACTTTCTCTGCTAGTAAGATAGCGACTTTGAGCTTGATGATTAGCAATGATGGCATCCTTATCTGCCATGAGAGTGGGAGGATTACTTGATGAAGCTTAGGATTTGGTAGATGATTGAGTTTGTTGAGAAGATGACCGCGGAGTCCCTGGAAGTGATTGGGATCGTAGCAGTGTAGGTGTTTTGGCCGGTGAGAGTGACAGACGGGACGGTTGCAAAGACCTCTGTTTGGCGTGACTTCGAGTGTTGTAAGAGTATAAAATTGGCTGTGGTTGCTTCTTTGTTTTACTTATTGTGTCTGCTTTGAAAAGTAGAGTACCTGTAAGTCAGTACTTGGCTTGTGTAGGGTTAGGATTTAGGCTGAAAATCCCAACCCTTCTGCACAGAAAAAGTTATTTACAACAACAGATGATACAAGGTGTGAGGAAGGACTTGGAAGTGAAAATGCAAGTAGGTTCCTAGCCTGTAGGTTCCTGTCTTAGTTTGATAAGTTTTATGGCTTTCTAAAGCATGCAAGGTTTAGGTAGTTTCAGGGTGCTCCGTTGTCAAAGGGCACCAGTCCTCTCGCCAGCCCATCATAGGCGGCGATTGGGTGATTTCCTTTTTGATATACCACTAGGTACGAGTGACTGTGGAGTTTGCTGGAACCCCCAACATAGCCCGTGTCATGCCGGGATATCAGGTGAACTCAACGGGTTGCCCGCTCGATGCATATGATAAATGAATTAGACAAGGCATGTATTAGTCTTATGTTGAACTTTTTGGTTATGGCTCTCACATCCCCAGCAGAGTCGCCAAAAACTGTAGACACCTCCCAAACGGGGCATCGCCATACAGATTGATCACATTGTGTTTGCTCGATTGGTTGCTCATTCATAAACCAAAATCATGGACATTCCCATGGCTAGGAACGTCGCCACATGATAATGGCTATCATCAAATAGAGTCGCCACCCAGTTTATAAAAACTGGGAAAATAGATAGAGATTCTGGATTCGGGAGCCAAAAGTACAGTAAGGGGAAGGTGTTAGGCACCCCTTTCTGCCCAGTCGTGAGACTGGCCCATAATCATTCAACATAAGACGTATAGATGCTTTGTCTAATCCTAACACATAGTCTGTTTAATTATTCCTTTAAACAGTAAGCAAAGTGAGCCAGTGCGATAAACGAGCATGCATCAGAAAGCAGAAAAACAAACAAATGTCCCAGGGAGATGGATCTCGCGGCCGGTGAATGGATCTCACGGCCGAGGGATCCTCCTGGTTTTATTTATCGGCCGAGGGATCAAAGCCCCGGTCGATGTTCTTCCTCACACCAGACAGAAAAGCTTAGCGGATAATTTAAATGCTACGGTTAGCCATAAATGCAATAAGTAAAACAAACCAGAGGCCGTTGGGCCTCACCACCTTGATCCCTCAGTTGCTTGAATGCCTCGGATTTGAATGTGATTGATTGATTGCTTGATCGAGAACCCTAGGGTTAGGGTTTGAACTTCGGGGTTTGATCGCCGGATTGACGGCTGCCTTCGGAAGGTTAGGGCTTTTGGAGTATGGGATTGAGGGAGTATTTGTGCAGAGCTTCGTGGTTTGAGAGAGTGTGTAAGTATCTCAATTTCTGTGTGTTAATTCGGAACCCAAAGGCCCCTTTATATAGGCATAGGGATGACTCACTCCGGCCAATCAAATCACGAGATGGCAATTGCAATTGCAATGCATCTCTAACTCTACGTCGTAATCTCTGAGAGCCCGAACGCATCGGAAAGGTAGTGTAGTTGGATCAAACCAAACGTCTGACAGAACGTTCGAGAGTCTGGAAAAAGGTCGATCTGGCGGCCGAGCAAAGGATGTCGCGGCCGTGGAAAGGATGTCTCGGCCGAAGGATAGATCTTGCGGCCGAGGGATTGATCTCTCAGGGAGATTTTGCTGGCAACAGGTTGCTCAGGTGAGGGATTGATATTGTGGCCGTGGGATCGATGTTACAGCCGTCAGATGGATTTTCCTAGGCTTCTGTATTTCTGTCTGAAAGGCTGTATGGCTTTGAATTGGGTCCTCTAAGTGGTCAAAGTTCTCACCGAAAGTCCTAAGGTCCTCAAGGAAGCAATCAGCAATCATTGTATCCATTTCATCATCGGGATTGTCCCAAGGTGGGACTTGAAATAATCGTTAGGCCAAATTGGGGTGTCTACAATGATCTTGGTCCAAAGGGTTCCCTTAGGTTTTGGAAGGTTCACAAAGTTCAACTAGGGTTGAGATTGGTCGTTAGGTTATCTCGATGAATTGGTCGGAAGATAACCAGACTTGCTAATTAGGATTTCTAGTCAAGAAATACGATTCTACGACTTCTCAATATGCTAGACGCTTGTCTTTAGAAAATGACCATATGGCTGGAGTGAAGAATCTAATCATGACGGATTACTAAGAACAATCCAAGGTTTTTAAGAGGAATAGAAAGGAATTTAAAAGGGCACTCAAGAAGGATAAAAGGATTATCGAATAACCAACGAGATTTTTATTTACTGAAAATCGGAGTTGTTAAAACAGAGTTGTGATTTCTAGAAGTTTGGTTGCATGCTACCGTAGGGTGTGAAGGTATCTCTTCAACTCTTATCCCTTCATCAGAAAGGTCCCAAGAATCATGATTTCTCAGTTTGAACTCGGATCAGATTTACTTGATAGATCTTAGACATGTCGCAAAAGGGCTGTTGATCTTGTAACGGAGTTCCTACTAGTAGACTACTGGTCACAGAGTTGTGATTCCTAGTACTAAGGCTGCTGGCTATCGTAGGGTGTGATAGTATCTATTCTACTCTATTCCTTTCGTCGGAAAGGTCCCAAGACACATGTTCTCTCGGTTTGAACTCGGATCAGATTTACATAATAGATCCAAGACATGTCGCAAAAGGGCTGTTGATCTAATGACGGGGTTCCTAGTAGTAGACTACTGGTCACAGAGTTGTGATTCCTAGTAGTAAGGCTGCTGGCTACTGTAGGGAGTAATAGTATCTCTTCTACTCTATTCCCTTCATCGGAAAGATCCCAAGATACATGTTCTCTCTGTTTGAACTCGATCAGATTTACATGACAGATCCAAGACATGTCGCAAAAGGGCTGTTGATCTAATGACGGAGTTCCTAGTAGTAGACTACTGGTCAAAGAGTTGTGATTCCTAGTAGTTTTGCTGCTGGCTATCGTAGGGTGAGAAAGCATCTCTTCTTCTGTATTCACTTCATCTAAAAGGTAACAGGATACATGTTTTCTCGGTTTATTCTCGGATCCTATTTACTTGATAGATCCGAGACATGTCGCAAAAGGGCTGCTAATCTCATAACAGAGTTCCTAGTAGTAAAATACTGGTCACAGAGTTGTGATTCCAAGAAGTAAGGCTGCTGGCTACCATAAGGTGTGAAGGTATCTTTTAAACTCTTCTGTACTCACTTCATCTGAAAGGTCCCAAGATACATATTTTCTCGGTTTGTTCTCAGATCATATTTACTTGATAGATCCGAGACATGTCGCATAAGCGCTGCTGATCTCGTAACGGGTTTCCTAGTAGTAGACTACTGGTCCCAGAGTTGGGATTTCTAATAGTTTGGCTGCTAGCTACCGTAGGGTGTGAAGGTATCTCTTCAACTCTATTCCCTTCATCGGAAAGGTCCCAAGATACATGTTTTCTCTATTTGAACTCGGATCAGATTTACATGATAGATCCAAGAAATGTCGCAAAAGGGCTATTGATCTTGTAATGGAGTTCCTAGTAGTAGACAACTGGTCACAGAGTTGTGATTCCGAGTAGTAAGGCTGCTGGCTGCCGTAGGGTGTGATAGTATCTATTCTTCTCTATTCCAATCGTCAGAAAGGTCCCAAGATACAAGTTTTCTTGGTTTGAAATCGGATCAAATTTACATGATAGATCCAAGACATATCGCAAAAGGGCTATTGGACTTGTAATGGTGTTCCTAGTAGTAGACTATTGGTCACAGAGTTGTGATTCCTAGTAGTAAGGCTGTTGGCTACCGTAGGGTGTGATAGTATCTATTCTACTCTATTCCCTCCGTCGGAAAGGTCCCAAGATAAATGTTATCTCGGTTTGAACTCGGATCTGATTTACATGATAGATCCAAGACATGTCGCAAAAGGGCTGTTGATCTAATGACGGAGTTCCTAGTAGTAGAATACAGGTCACGGAGTTGTGATTCCTAGTAGTTTGGCTGCTGGCTATCATAGGGTGTGAAAGCTTATCTTCTTCTATATTCACTTCTTCTGAAAGTCCGAAGATACATGTTTTCTCGGTTTGTTCTTGGATCCTATTTGCTTGATAGATCCGAGACATGTCGCAAAAGGGCTGCTGATCTCGTAACGGAGTTCCTAGTAGTAGACTACTGGTCACAGAGTTGTGATTCCTAGTAGTAAGGCTGCTGGCTACCGTAGGGTGTGAAGGTATCTCTTCAACTCTTTTGTATTCACTTCATCGGAAAGGTCCCAAGATACATGTTTTCTTGGATTGTTCTCTGATCATATTTACTTGATAGATCCGAGACATATCGCATAAGGGCTGCTGATCTCGTAACGGAGTTCCTAGTAGTAGACTACTGGTCACAGAGTTGTGATTTCTATAGTTTGGCTGCTAGCTACCGTAGGGTGGGAAGGTATCTCTTCAACTCTATTCCCTTCATCGGAAAGGTCCCAAGATACATGTTTTCTCTATTTGAACTCGGATCAGATTTACATGATAGATCCAAGACATGTCGCAAAAGGGCTATTGATCTTGTAATGGAGTTCCTAGTAGGAGACTACTGGTCACAGAGTTGTGATTCCGAGTAGTAAGGCTGCTGGCTGCAGTAGGGTGTGATAGTATCTATTCTTCTCGATTCCAATCGTCGGAAAGGTCCCAAGATACATGTTTTCTTGGTTTGAAATCGGATCAGATTTACATGATAGTTCCAAGACATATCGCAAAAGGGCTATTGAACTTGTAATGGAGTTCCTAGTAGTAGACTAATGGTCACAGAGTTGTGATTCCTAGTAGTAAGGCTGTTGGCTACCGTAGGGTGTGATAGTATCTATTCTACTCTATTCCCTCCATCGGAAAGGTCCCAAGATACATGTTCTCTCAGTTTGAATTCGGATCTGATTTACATGATAGATCCAAGACATGTCGCAAAAGGGCTGTTGATCTAATGACGGAGTTCCTAGTAGTAGACTACTGGTCACAGAGTTGTCATTCCTAGTAGTTTGGCTGCGGGCTATCGTAGGGTGTGAAAACATCTCTTCTTCTGTATTCACTTCTTCTAAAAAGTCCCAAGATACATGTTTTCTCAGTTTGTTCTCGGATCCTATTTACTTGATAGATCCAAGACATGTCGCAAAAGGGCTGCTGATCTCGTAACGGAGTTCCTAGTAGTAGACTACTGGTCACAGAGTTGTGATTCCTAGTAGTAAGGCTGCTGGCTACTGTAGGGTTTGAAGGTATCTCTTCAACTCTTCTCTATTCACTTCATCGGAAAGGTCCCAAGATACATGTTTTCTTGGTTTGTTCTCTGATCATATTTACTTGATAGATCCGAGACATATCGCATAAGGGCTGCTGATCACGTAACGGAGTTTCTAGTAGTAGACTACTGGTCACAGAGTTGTGATTTCTGTAGTTTGGCTGCTGGCTACCGTAGGGTGTGAAGGTATCTCTTCAACTCTATTCCCTTCATCGGAAAGGTCCCAAGATACATGTTTTCTCTACTTGAACTCGGATCAGATTTACATGATAGATCCAAGACATGTCGCAAAAGGGCTATTGATCTTGTAATGGAGTTCCTAGTAGTAGACTACTGGTCACAGAGTTGTGATTCCGAGTAGTAAGGCTGCTGGCTGCCGTAGGGTGTGATAGTATCTATTCTTCTCTATTCCAATTGTCGGATAGGTCCCAAGATACATGTTTTTTTGGTTTGAAATCGGATCAGATTTACATGATAGATCCAAGACATATCGCAAAAGGGCTATTGAACTTGTAATGGAGTTCCTAGTAGTAGACTACTGGTTACAGAGTTGTGATTCCAAGAAGTAAGGCTGCTGGCTACCGTAGGGTGTGAAGGTTTCTTTTAAACTCTTCTGTATTAACTTCATCATAAAGGTCCCAAGATACATGTTTTCTCGGTTTGTTCTCTGATCATATTTACTTCATAGATCCGAGACATGTCGCAAAAGGGTTGCTGATCTCGTAACGGAGTTCCTTGTAGTAGACTACTGGTCACAGAGTTGTGATTCCTAGTAGTAAGGCTGCTGGCTACTGTAGGGTGTGAAGGTATCTCTTCAACTCTTCTGTATTCACTTCATCGGAAAGGTCCCAAGATACATGTTTTCTTGGTTTGTTCTCTGATCATATTTACTTGATAGATCCAAGACATATCGCATAAGGGTTGCTGATCTCGTAACGGAGTTCCTAGTAGTAGACTACTGGTCACAGAGTTGTGATTTCTAAAGTTTGGCTGCTGGCTACCGTAGGTTGTGTAGGTATCTCTTCAACTCTATTCCCTTCATCGGAAAGGTCCCAAGATACATGTTTTCTCTATTTGAATTCGGATCAGATTTACATGATGGATCCAAGACATGTCGCAAAAGGGCTGTTGATCTTGTAATGGAGTTCCTAGTAGTAGACTACTGGTCACAGAGTTGTGATTCCGAGTAGTAAGGCTGCTGGCTACCGTAGGGTGTGATAGTATCTATTCTTCTCTATTCCAATCGTCGGATAGGTCCCAAGATACATGTTTTCTTGGTTTGAAATCGGATCAGATTTACATGATAGATCCAAGACATATCGCAAAAGGGCTATTGAACTTGTAATGGAGTTCCTAGTAGTAGACTACTGGTTACAGAGTTGTGATTCCAAGAAGTAAGGCTGCTGGCTACCGTATGGTGTGAAGGTATCTTTTAAACTCTTATGTATTAACTTCATCGGAAAGGTCCCAAGATACATGTTTTCTCGGTTTGTTCTTTGATCATATTTACTTGATAGATCCGAGACATGTCGCATAAGGGATGCTGAACTCGTAACGGAGTTCCTAGTAGTAGACTACTGGTCACAGAGTTGTGATTTCTAGTAGTTTGGCTGCTGGCTACCGTAGGGAGTGAAGGTATCTCTTCTACTCTATTCCCTTCATCAGAAAGGTCCCAAAATACATGTTTTCACGGCTTGAACTCGGGTTAGATTTACATGATAGAACCAAGACTTGTCGCAAAAGGGCTGTTGATCTTGTAACGGAGTTCCTAGTAGTAGACTACTGGTCACAGAGTTGTGATTCCTAGTAGTAAGGCTGCTGGCTAGCGTAGGGAGTGATTGTATCTCTTCTACTCTATTCCCTTCATCGGAAAGATCCCAAGATACATGTTTTCTCGATTTGAACTCGATCAGATTTACATGATAGATCCAAGACATGTCGCAAAAGGGCTGTTGATCTAATGACGGAGTTCCTAGTAGTAGACTACTGGTCACAGAGTTGTGATTCCTAGAAGTTTTGCTGCTGGCTATCGTAGGGTGAGAAAGCATCTCTTCTTCTGTATACACTTCATCTGAAAGGGAACAAGATACATGTTTTCTCGGTTTGTTCTCGGATCCTATTTACTTGATAGATCCGAGACATGTCGCAAAAGGGCTGCTGCTCTCGTAATGGAGTTCCTAGTAGTAGACTACTGTTCACAGAGTTGTGATTCCAAGAAGTAAGGCAGCTGGCTACCGTAAGGTGTGAAGGTATCTTTTAAACTCTTCTGTACTCACTTCATCTGAAAGGTCCCAAGATACACATTTTCTTGGTTTGTTCTCTGATCATGTTTTATTGATAGATCCGAGACATGTCGCATATGGGCTACTGATCTTGTAATGGATTTCCTAGTAGTAGACTACTGGTCACAGAGTTGGGATTTCTAATGGTTTGGCTGCTAGCTACCGTAGGGTGTGAAGGTATCTCTTCAACTCTATTCCCTTCATTGGAAAGGTCCCAAGTTACATGTTTTCTCGGTTTGAACTCGGATCCGATTTACATGATATATACGAGACATGTCGCAAAAGGGCAATTGATCTAATGACGTGGTTCCTGTAGACACCCCAATTTGGCCTAACGATTATTTCAAGTCTCACCTTGGGACAATCCCGATGATGAAACGGATACAGTGATTGCTGATTGCTTCCTTGAGAACCTTAGGATTTTCGGTAAGAATTTTGAGCCACTTAGAGGACCCAATTCAGAGCCATACAGCCTTTCAGACAGAAATACAGAAGCCTAGGAGAATCCATCTGTCGGCCGTGACATCGATCCCACGGCCCTTACATCATTTCCTCACCCGAGCAACCTGTTGCTAGCAAAATCTCCCTGAGAGATCAATCTCTCGGCCGCAAGATCTATCCTTCGGCCGAGACATCCATTCCTCGGCCGTGACATCTTTTACTCGGCCGCCAGATCGACCTTTTCCCAGACTCTGGAATGTGTTCTGTCAGACGTTTAATCCGATTACACTTCCTCTCCGATGCGTTCGGGCTACGCTCAGGGATTACGACGTAGAGTTCGAATTGCATTGCAATTGCAATCGTGCCATTTGATTGGCCGGAGTGAGTCACCAATTGCCTATATAAAGGGCCTTTGGACTCTGAAAATAAACAACAAAAAATTATCAGAGTACACACTCTCTCAAGCCTCGAAACCCTGCCAAAATACTCTCCCAATCCCACTCTTCAAAAGCCCTAACCTCCCGAAGGCAGCCGTCAATCCGGCGATCAAACCCCGAAGTTCAAACCCTAACTCTAGGGTTTTCAATCAAGCAATCAGTCAATCACACCCAATCCAAAACAATCAAGCAATTGAGGGATCAAGGTGGTGAGGCCCAACGGCCTCTGGTTTGCCTTATTTCCTGTCTTTTTACTAATCGTAGCGTTTTGATTACCTGTTAATCTTTCTGTCTGGTGTGAGGAAGAACACCGACCGGGGCTTCGATCCCTCGGCCGGTACATCAAACCAGGAGGATCCCTCGGCCGTGACATCCATTCACCGGCCGCGGGTCCATCTCCCTGGGACATTTTGTTTGCTTTTCTGCTTTCTGATGCATGCTTATTCATCGCATTGGCTCACTTTGCTTACTGTTTAAAGGAATAAATAAACAGACTATATGTTGGAATTAAACAAAGCCTCTATACATCTTATGTTGAATGATTATGGGCCAGTCTCACGACTGGGCAAAGAGGGGTGCCTAACACCTTCCCCTTATTGTACCTTTGGCTCCCGTATCCAGAATCTCTATCTATTTTCCCAGTTTTAATAAACTGGGTGGCGACTCTGTTTTGATGATAACCGCTATCATGTGGCGATGTTCCTAGCCATGGGAATGTCCATGATTTTGGTTTATGAAACAAGCAACCAATCGAGCAAACAAACGTGATCAATCTGTATGGCGATGCCCCATTTGGGAGGTGTCTACAGTTTTTGGCGACTCTGCTGGGGAATATGAGAGCCATAACCAAAAAGTTCAACATAAGACTAATACATGCCTTGTTTAATTCATTTATCATATGCATCGAGCGGGCAACCCGTTGAGTTCACCTGATATCCCGGCATGACACGGGCTATGTTGGGGGTTTCAGCAAACTCCACAATCACTCGTACCTAGTGGTATATCAAAAGGGGAATCACCCAATCACCGCCTATGATGGGCTGGAGAGAGGATTGGTGCCCTTTGACGACGAAGCACCCTGAGACTACCAAAACCTTGCATGTTTTAGAAAGCCATAGAACTGATCAAACTAAGACAGGAACCTACAGGCTAGGAACCTACTTGCATTTTACTTGCAAAAGTTCTTCCTCACACCTTGTATCATCTATTGTTGTAATTAACTCTTTCTGTGCAGAAGGGTTGGGATTTTCAATCCAAATCCTAACCCTACACAGGCCGAATACTGACTTCCAGGTATTCTATTTCTTAAGCAGGCACAATAGGTAGGTTAAAGAAGCAACCTCAGCCAGTTTTATACTCTTACAATACCCGAAGTCACGCCAAACAGAGGTCTTTACAGTCATCTCATCGGTCGCCTTCATCTACCAAGACACTCTCACCGCAACAGTCCCAATCAGTTTCAGGGACTTCGCGGTCGTCTCCTCAACAAACCCGATTATCTACCCAATTTCAAGCCTCACCAAGCAGTCCCTCTACTTACACCCCAAAAATGGTAGACAATGATGCTACCATCACCGAGCTCCGAGACCAAATTACCTATTTACAAGCAGAGAAAGCAGCAAGAGATGCTGAAGACAAGAAAAACGAGGAGGAAGCAGAAAATCCTCATGAAATTATAGAAAACCCAGAATTGGTCAAACAGGTCAAGGAGATCAAGCACGCTTTGGCTCGTTCACAAGGAGACCAAATTCTAGATTTCGAAGGACTCTGCCTCTTTCCAGAATCTCAACTGCCTGAACGGTTCAAAATGCCAAACATCGAGAAATTCAACGGGACTGGTAATCCTACCAGCCATGTCCGCCATGTCATCAACACTCTGAAACCTATGGGCTTGACCGACGAGCTCATCGCTCAATTGTTTCAAAGAACTCTCACTGGAAATGCCCTCGATTGGTTTCTCACTTTGGAATTTGTACACTATCAAACTTGGCCAGAAATTGCCAACGCTTTTGTCAAGCAGTATGCGTACAATGTCCAAATTGAGCTAACTACCCGAGACTTGGAGATGACTAAACAAGAATCCAATGAAGACTTTGCTACCTTTGTGGCAAGATGGAGAGAAAAGGCTGCCAAGATGAAAAGCCGCCCTTCCGAGGAAGATCAAGTGAGGATAGTTGTCAAGAACCTACAGCCCAAATACCTCACCCACATTTACACTCAAGCTATCACTGACTTCAAACGCCTACACGCCACTGGATTACAAATTGAAGATGGGATCAAGCTGGGACTTATTGGGAAGGAAGAAACCCTTCTACACAGAAAAACCTTTCCAACCCGGGCACCTTCTGCCTCCGTCAACACCCTTAACTCAGCCCTGTCACAAGACCCTTTTCAAGCTAGTTCATCTAGAAACACAAATCGCCCTCGCCGCAATTTCGACCCACTCTATATGACTCCATCCCAAGCCTTAGCCATCCTAAGCCGTCAAGGGCACCTTAGGCTCTTGAATAATCCACCTCCTCAGCCACCTTATGGCCCAAGCTATGATGCCAATAAGCAATGTGCATACCACCAACACCCTGGACTTGAGACAGACCGCTGCATGCGTCTTCATCATGACATCCAGGATCTCATTGATAGTCAAGCCATAAAACCTCCAAAGCCTAATGTACAAACCAATCCACTTCCCGCTCACAACAACGAACCACCGCCTCAAAATATCAATCTCATAAGCCAATCCAATAGCCCCACATATAATCCTACCCTACACATTATTCCAAATACCCAAGCTGGACCATCCCTAATCCTCTCTAAGAACGAGGAATGCTTTGCAATAGGGGGAGAACCCCACATCTATGCCATTGATGATGGGGATTGGTGGTTGGACATGCGTCAAGCCCTGCCAAGTGATCGAAAAGTTGGAAGAATTGAGCCTGCTGATCCTTGGGGTACCCAAGAAGAAGAAGTGGGTCACCTAACCCAAAGCGGAAGGGTGTATAAACCTCCTAAACTAAGTGGAGAAAGTTTCAACCTCAACACGAGTAATGGAAGAAGAAGAAGGAGAAGAAAGCCAAAGGACCGAACCTGAGGAAGACAGGGTGCTAAGGCAACTAAAGAAAATCCAAGCTGATATCTCTATTTGGGGATTGCTTATGTCCTCCTACGAGCATCGTAATTCCTTCTTTAAAACCTTGGGGAAAGCCAAAGTTCCCTGTAGACACCTCCCAAACGGGGCATCGTCATACAGGTTGATCACATTTGTTTGCTCGATTGGTTGCTTGCTTCGTAAACCAAAATCATGGACATTCCCATGGCTAGGAACATCACCACATGATAGCGGTTATCATCAAAACAGAGTCGCCACCCAGTTTATTAAAATTGGGAAAATAGATAGAGATTCTGGATACAGGAGCCAAAAGTACAAAAAGGGGAAGGTGTTAGGCACCCCTCTTTGCCCAGTCGTGAGACTGGCCCATAATCATTCAACATAAGACGTATAGATGCTTTGTTTAATTCCAACATATAGTCTGTTTATTTATTCATTTAAACAGTAAGCAAAGTGAGCCAGTGCGATAAATAAGCATGCATCAGAAAGCAGGAAAGCAAACAAAATATCCCAGGGAGATGGATCTCGCGGCTGGTGAATGGATGTCACGGCCGAGGGATCCTCCTGGTTTGATGTACCGGCCGAGGGATCAAAGCCCCGGTCAGTATTCTTCCTCACACCAGACAGAAAGATTAACAGGTAATCAAAATGCTACGGTTAGTTAGAAATACAGTAAATAAGACAAACCAGAGGCCGTTGGGCCTCACCACCTTGATCCCTCAGTTGCTTGATTGCTTTGGATTGGGCGTGATTGATTGATTGCTTGATTGAAAACCCTAGGGTTAGGGTTTGGACTTCGGGGTTTGATCGCCGGATTGACGGCTACCTTCGGAAGGTTAGGGCTTTTGAAGTATGGGATTGAGAGAGTATCTGTGTAGAGTTTTGAGACTCGGAAGAGTGTGTAGGTATATCAATTTCGGAGCCCAAAGGCCCCTTTATATAGGCATAGGGATGACTCACTCCGGCCAATCTCAATGCACGATAACAATTGGAGTTAGAGTGTGATTCTAACTCTCCATGGCAATCCTCTAACGTAGCCCGAACGCATCGGGATGGTAGTGTAATCGGATCAAACGTCTGACAGAACACGTTCCAGAGTCTGGAAAAAGGTGTAGACACCCCAATTTGGCCTAACGATTATTTCAAGTCCCACCTTGGGACAATCCCGATGATGAAATGGATACAGTGATTGCTGATTGCTTCCTTGAGGACCTTAGGACTTTCGGTAAGAACTTTGACCACTTAGAGGACCTAATTCAAAGCCATACAGCCTTTCAGACAGAAATACGGAAGCCTAGGAGAATCCATATGTCGGCCGTGACATCGATCCCACGGCCATAACATCAATCCCTCGCCCGAGCAACCTGTTGCCAGCAAAATCTCCCTGAGAGATCAATCCCTCGGCCGCAAGATCTATCCTTCGGCCGAGACATCCTTTCCACGGCCGCGACATTCTTTGCTCGGCCGCCAGATCGACCTTTTTCCAGACTCTCGAACGTTCTGTCAGACGTTTGGTTTGATCCAACTACACTACCTTTCCGATGCGTTCGGGCTACGTTCGGAGATCACGACGTAGAGTTTGAGATGCATTGCAATTGCAATTGCCATCTCGTGATTTGATTGGCCGGAGTGAGTCATCCCTATGCCTATATAAAGGGGCCTTTGGGTTCCGAATTTAACACACAGAAATTGAGATACTTACACACTCTCTCAAACCTCAAAGCTCTGCGCAAATACTCCCTCAATCCCATACTCCAAAAGCCCTAACCTTCCGAAGGCAGCCGTCAATCCGGCGATCAAACCCCGAAGTTCAAACCCTAACCCTAGGGTTCTTAATCAAGCAATCAGTCAAATCACAAGCAATCCGAAGCAATCAAGCAACTGAGGGATCAAGGTGGTGAGGCCCAACGGCCTCTGGTTTGTTTTATTTCCTGTCAATAATCATGATTTTAGCGTTTTGATTATTTACTAACGTTTCTGTCTGGTGTGAGGAAGAACATCGACCGGGGCTTCGATCCCTCGGCCGATATATCAAACCAGGAGGATCCCTCGGCCGTGACATCCATTCACCGGCCGCGGGATCCATTACCCTGGGACAGCTTTGTTTGTTTCCTGCTTTCTGATGCATGCTTCAATTACAGTTCTGGCTCACTTTACTTAATGTTTAAAGGATTAATTAAACAGACTATGTGTTAGAATTAAAGAAAGCATCTATACGTCTTATGTTGAACGATTATGGGCCAGTCTCACGACTGGGCAAAGAGGGGTACCTAACACCTTCCCCTTATTGTACTTTTGGCTCCCATATCCAGAATCTCTATCTGTTTTCCCAGTTTTGATATACTGGGTGGCGACTCTATTTGATGATAACCGTTATCATGTGGCGATGTTCCTAGCCATGGGAATGTCCATGATTTTGGTTTATGAAACGAGCAACCAATCGAGCAAACAAATGTGATCAATCTGTATGGCGATGCCCCGTTTGGGAGGTGTCTACAGCCCAAAATCCTATCTACTGAGGGATATGAGAGCCATAACCAGAAAGTTCAACATAAGACTAATACATGCCTTGTCTAATTCATTTATCATATGCATCGAGCGGGCAACCCGTTGAGTTCACCTGATATCCCGGCATGACACTGGCTATGTTGGGGGTTCCAGCAAACTCCACAGTCACTCGTACCTAGTGGTATATTAAAAAGGAAATCACCCAATCGCCGCCTATGATGGGCTGGTGAAAGGACTGGTGCCCTTTGACAACGGAGCACCCTGAAACTACCAAAACCTTGCATGCTTTAGAAAGCCATAGAACTTATCAAACTAAGGCAGGAACCTACAGGCTAGGAACCTACTTGCATTCTACTTGCAAAAATTCTTCCTCACACCTTGTACTATCTATTGTTGTAATTAACTCTTTCTGTGCAGAAGGGATGGGATTCTCAGCCCAAATCCCAACCCTAAACAGGCAAAGTACTGACTTCCAGGTATTCTACTTTTTAAAGCAGGCACAATAGGTAAATCAAAGAAGCAACCACAGCCAACTTTGTACTCTTATAACACCCGAAGCTACGCCAAACAAAGGTCTCTGCAACCTTCCCGTCTATCGTCCTCATCTGACAAAACACCCTCACCACCACAGTTCCGACCGCTCTCAGAAACTTCCCGGTCATCCCCTCAACGGACCCCGTCATTCACTAAATCTCAAGCTTCGTCAAGCAATCCTTCTACCTTCATGGCAGACAATGACGCCACTATTGCCGACCTCCAAGCTCAAATCGCTGCATTACTAGCAGAAAAGGCAGCTAGAGATGCTGAAGATGAGGAAGAATCGATGGAAAACGAGAACCCCCATAAAGTGGTATTGGCAGAAAGTCCTGAGTTAACCAAGCAAGTCAAGGAAATCAAACAGGCTTTAGCTCGTTCACAAGGGGACCAAATTCTGGATTTCGAAGGACTTTGCCTCTTCCCAAAATCCAAGCTGCCTGAGAATTTCAAAATGCCCAATATTGAGAAGTTCAATGGAACTGGCAACCCTACCAGTCATGTTCGCCATGTTATCAACACCCTGAAGCCGATGGGCTTGAATGACGAGCTCATCGCTCAGTTGTTCCAACGAACTCTCACCAGAAGTGCCCTCGACTGGTTCCTCACTTTGGAGTTTGTACATTATCAAACTTGGCCAGAAATTGCCAATGCTTTTGTCAAGCAGTATGCGTACAACGTCCAAATTGAGCTAACAACTCGAGATTTGAAAATGACCAAACAGGATTCCAATGAGGACTTTGCTACCTTTGTGGCAAGATGGAGGGAAAAGGCTGCCAAGATGAAGAACCGTCCCTCCGAGGAAGACCAAGTGAGGATAGTTGTCAAAAATTTGCAACCCAAATATCTCAGGCATATTTACACACAGGCTATCACCGATTTCAAGCGCTTGCATGCCACTGGGTTGCAAATCGAAGACGGAATCAAGCTAGGACTCATTGGGAAAGAAGAGGCCACTCCTCCACCTAAGAAAACCTTCTCTAGCCGTACACCTCACGCCTCCGTAAATGCCCTTGGCTCCTTTTCTCAAGACCCTTTCCAAACTAGCTCATCCCGAAGCTCAAATCGACCTCGTCGCAACTTTGATACTCTATATATGACCTTATCCCAAGCCTTAACCATTCTCAGCCGCCAAGGGCATCTCAAACCTCTAAACAAGCCACTTCCCCCGCCACCCTACGGTCCAAACCATGATCCAAACAAGCAATGTGCCTATCACCAACATCCTGGGCATGAAACAGACAATTGCATGCGTCTTCGTCACGACATTCAAGACCTTATTGATAGTCAAACCATAAAGCCACCAAAACCTGATGGGCAAACCAACCCACTCCCTACTCACAATGCTGAGCCGCCACCTCGAAATATCAATCTCATAAATCTATCTCACAACCCCACGTACAATCCCAGCCAATACATTGCCCAAGACAACCAAACCAAACCTACCATAACCTTCCCCGAGGAGGACGAGTGCTTCATGATGGAAGAGGAGGAGGATAATGATTCTAATCGGTCAGAAGTAATCGACATTGATATGTCCGATATAAGCAGCGGAGATCAGGCAGAAGAGGAAAAGCTAAGGAAGTGGAAGGAACACTCTTGGGCGAAACACAATTTGGAGGATCCAGACATTCCATTTGTAGAAGGTGACAAATGGCTTCGTATCTGGTTTGAGAATAGGAAGAAGGAAAAAGAAAGGGTCATCATGATGAGAAGGCACGCTCGCTTCGAGCCCGCCCAAATAGTGGTACGCATCAACCGTCCCAAAATTCCAACACCGCCCATTGTTTGGGAGACAATCAATCTCATTGAGAAAGTAGAGGAGTTTCAAATGCAACCATGGGTCAACCCTTATGATGAGTGCGACTATAGTCAATGGATAGAGGAAAGAGAAGATCTAGATTTCATGTGCACAGAACCCTACAAAACGGGGGAAAGCGACTTTGATGAAATGGAAGAAGAGTGCAATGATCCGCTCGATGAAACCTCCTTAGTATCACTATTCAATCAGGAGGAAATAGCTGATAACCACGCAATCAATGAGGAAAGAGAAAGGGAGTTTCCTGTCGACACATCCATCTGGGGATTACTCATGGCTCAAGGAGGTAGCCATCATACAAAAGGTGAACCCGGTTCAAAGGCTCTGTTTGGCAAGGAAGAGGGTGGGAAAGAGTACAAAGTTGCAAAAGACAAGGGAAAAGACCCCGACATGCTGCAGTAGCTGAGAAGTCACAACATGGCAAATAAGAAACGTTAAAACATTGTTTTTGCTTTAAACAAACTAGAACGAGTTTTGGGCCCCTGTTTGGGCATTTTATTTATGCTAAGAGAATTCCTTTTTCATCTTCCAGATTATGCTTATCTAAATTCAAATTTCTAAATTGCAATTACCATGCACTATGCTCTCATTGCCAAAACAAGGGAAGAATTTGAAAGGATCAAAATCGTCGTGTCTTCGACAAAAGGGAAGGAAAGGATAAACTCTAAATTACTTAAAACTAGGTTTTTATCAAAACTTAGGAAGAAGACGCTATCTCCGTGAGAACACTTAGGGTTAGCTTGCCCATTGTGAAAGTACAAACGCAACAGGAGATTCATGAAAAACATCTCCATCAGATTCCTCTCCAAAACGCCAGAACCTTCTTGAGAGAAAAAAAATGCTCGTTGGGTAAAATATGCGCCCAAGCAAAAGTAAAAGCAAAGCCTGCTAGGACAAAGAAAAAGCGAAAACGCAGCCTAGGCAAAAGTTAAGGCATTCAAAGGAAAGCTCGCTAGGGACTCAACCTCTATCAGGTAACCTAGGCAAAACCTAGAGAAAGAAAAACCAAGAGTGAAAACCCAACCCCCAAAGGTGGTAATTTTGGAACTACGTAAAAGGCCTGATTCCCTGATTGGGATACGTAGGCAATCTCGCGTCGAGATGCGGCCCAAACATTTGGAGAAAGGAAAACATCAACATGTTTGTACTCAATGATAGGCATAGCTAACCCTGCGTATTGAGCTCACAAAAGATGAGTTAGTCATTTTCCAAGGAATTGACAAAAACAAAGACACGTAAGGATTACAGTTCATCTCCTCTGACCCAAAAGTCGTCGGCGCAATGGGTATGATCCTTCAAAAAAAAAAAAAAATAAATAAGGCTGAAGCATGGCAAAAGCAAGAAACAGCAAATCGAGGACTAAGCATAGGAAAGGATATGAAACAGGATGCCACTTGGCTAAAGCAAAACCTATCTTCCTTGGGAAAATAGATGTAAGGGCCGGACAATCGATACCTCGGCCGCAACAATAATCCTTCGGCCGAGTGATCGATTCTTCGGCCAAATATTTTTTACACAAAATAACTGTCTATCAGCAAAAACTCGCTCAAAAAAAGCCATGTTCTGACTATCGCATGCAAACTCAAAACGTTTAAGAGCAGGAAAGGCATTTCTCATTTCTCAAACAAAAACTTGTTTACAAAACCATTGCTGTGATTGCTTCTACTATGCAAATATAGTTTCTGCCTATCTACTAACTATGAACAGGGAAAAGAAAAGCCCTAAAAACTGGGCGATCTCTGAGAAGAAGGCAAAGGCTGCTCACTGGTCCCCATGTTCCCCTCAGCAGCCGGTACCCTCTCAGCCTCAAGCTGCAGTCAGGGAAGATATAAACGTTCAGAATCAAGGGATAATACATAGCATATAAAGCTTATGAAGAGAGTCATACCTCTAGGATCCTACGGCGCTGTCTCCGGACCAAGACCTCTGTACTCTGGTAGGCGCGAAGCCACTCCTGCACTATCTCGACAGGCATCTGTGGAACAGCCAAGTATTACAAACATCTAAAGCAAGAATACAATGCAAAGTGATGAAAGCTAAACGTAAGAATACCTGTGAAGCCCCAACTGGCAAAGAGTAGAGCGGGGTCGTGCAAGGAGTCAGCGTCAGGCGCTCTTCCTCCCCATCGCCTGAGTGAAAGGAAACAAACGAAGGAGCCCGTGGCCAAACAGGAGCTACGGGAGGAGCCTCGACAGAGGGGGTCAAGAAAAGACGGCAGTACTCCATATAGTCACCTGCCTGAAGGAGTAAACCTGCCCAATCTCTGATCCGAGCATTCTTCAGATCTTCCTTCGACATCAAGGATGTAAACCTCATAGATACTGGAGGAGAAGGAGGAACAAGCTGAAGAGCCTCAGCACGTGATCGCCACTGGCTGGCCACTCGATCACCTAAGTACCAGGCTCGGCAAAATGGACCTTCGAGCAAGCTACGAGTCCGATCTAGGACTCTACAACGAGCAAGAGGGGCGTCCTCTGGTACACCACCCCAAGGGTCAAACCGTACCTGTAAGGGCAAGGACAAATCAGTCTCGATACAAGAATATGGAAGCTTAAAGGACAAGAGGAACAAAAGGAAAGGTACCTGATCGACCGTCAGTCGGTCCAAAACTCGCCGCCACTCGGGAAGGCTCAAAACTGGTGACCGTGGCCTCCGTTGCCCCATCAACCATCGCTCATAACGAGGTGTACAGTTCGCGTCACCATGCCTGGTCTCAGGGGGAAACTAGAGAAGGTGCTCAAAAGCCCAGAGCTGAAAAGCAGGATCAACAAAAAAAGCCAAAATGAAAACAGAAGTACAAAGGAATGATACGTACCTCAAGCACTCGAAAGTGGCCGCAAAGAATGGGACTCTTGTCCTGCGAGCAAGCTCCGAGACCACCGTACAAAGTGGCCAAAGCAGACGAGCCCCAGTCAAACTCCCTAGTAGCTCCCAGGTGCTGCAGAGGAGCCAAAAACTGCGTGTGTACTGAACCATTCTTATTGGCAAACAACGTTTGCCCAAGGAGGTAAAGGAGGAAGGCCCGTGTCAACTGCTCAACGCTCACCTGGGTCAGAATATCAGCCACCGCGAAAGTCTTGCTTAGCCAAGCAAGATCAACGTGACCCCGAGAACGAACAGGGGGCACCTTGCCCAGAAACCACCTCAAAGCACCGTCTCGCTCCCAAAGCCGAGGGTCAACTCGAAGAACAATCTCGCCTATCCGTAGGCCAGTCAGCAAGGAGAAGTCACCCGGAGTGATAGTCATCTCACCAGCAGCAGGGAAATGGAAGGTATTGGTGGTATCCCACTACCTCTCAACCAGCGAGGTCATCAGTGACCAATCCATCTTCGGAAGATCGAGGCCCAGAACGAACGTCTCGAAACCTGCAGCACGTACTAATTCCTGAGCCTGCTCTGGCAGCTTCAAGGACCATCTAAATACAAGGATTTCCGAAACTCTGAACTAAAGTAAACTTTTTACTTTTTCAGGAAACTCACCGGTACATTCAGAACGCTCAGATGATGCTCAGGCTCTCTGCGAACTATCTCGGCCCCTGGGTCACCAACTGGAGGATGGTACTGCAGGAAACTGCCATAACCCAGCCTACGTGAAGGAAGAGCATAAGTAGCAGGATCAAACAAACCGGGCTCCTCAATCGCCTCCTCATCGGAAGACGAATGCTCGCACCTACATAGAGGGTGCGAAGATGAACCTGCAACACCCGAAGATGGCGTGGCCATCACGTCCAGGCCAAGAAAGAAAGAAAACCAACGGTCTCAGACAACCGAAGCCGGCAGCAACGGCAATGACGGCGGTGGTCAGAGAGGATGGTCGCCGGAGATGATGGAGGCCGACGGTAGTGGAGGAGGGCGGCGGCGTGCGGTGGTCGTCGGGCGAGAAGAACGGAGGAAAATGAGAGAGGAGGAGAAGAAGGGATTAAATGGGCCGTAAGATCGATTTAACTGAACTTAAATCGATTTCCTGGCTTTTGGCGTTCTCACGGCCGAGACATGCATCCTTCGGCCGAGACATCAATTCTTCGGCCGAGAGATCGATCTCTTGGCCCCTTAATCAATTTCCTTCAGCAATGTCAGGTCATGCTCAGCGCATTAATTCAAGCCACTACAGAATCCTCAACCAACCAAGTAGCCCTGGGGGCATCCCCAGGCCAACACAATATGATCAAGACTAGCCTTGGGGGCATGCCCAAGCATCGAAGATCTCTCTCCACAAACTGCTGGCCAGCAAAACAAGACACTCATCAGCCCTGAGCTCAAAACTTCAGCGGCTCCAAGCCCATTATTGGCAGGCTCTACGCCCATATCAATTCATCCAGCGTCTCCAGGCCCTCGACTTAGCAGCTCTATGCCCGCTGTCACGACTCTACGCCCATCATCTCACCAAAGCGGCTCTACGCCTTTTTACTCAGCAACTCAAAGCCCATTACCTCAACAGGCTCGAAGCCTACGTCTACTATCACCCAGCGGCTCGAAAGCCCTTTATCTCAGTAGCTCTGTGCTCAATATCACGGCAACAGGCTCTACGCCTGTTATCACAAACTCAAGCGGCTCAAAGCCTACTATCACCTAGCGGCTCAAAGCCGTGAACAAGTAATCTCAGCGGCTCGATGCCCATTATCGACATGGCTCTACGCCCATATACACTCATTCAGCAGCTCTACGCTCGCTGTCACAACTCAGCGGCTCTAAGCCCACTATCTCAACTGGCTCGAAGCCGTAAACAAGCAACAGGCTCTAAGCCGCCCCAACAATCAAGATATCTATTCTCAGACTCTACGCCTGAATGCTCAAAAATCTAACATTTTGAATGCTCAAGCTCCACGCTTGGATGCCCAACCACTGTGTACTGGATGCTCAAGTTATACACTTGAATGCTCAAGCTCTACGCTTGGATGCCCAACCACTGCGTACTGGACGCTCAAAGCCTGTACTTTGAATGCTCGGATTCTGCCGTCCGAATGCTCGAGCTCTACGCTCTGAATGCTCAAGTCCGGAACTTGATAGGAGCTCTAAGCTTAAAACAAACACACACGCACGGGCCCGTGCACATTTGCATCAACATTTTCACATCGAGTCTGCATCATATTTGTTCACATCTAACAAAGCATTGCACATATACACTCTGCATATCTCTCATGAAACAGGTCAACCCTGCAATCAACCGGCTCTATGCCTCGGTTTTATTGATCGGCCCAACGCCTCGATCCATTGGCTCCGCGTCAACACCTATGATGATAAAGCTCCGTGCACAGACCATCAGAATGCAACCAGCTCTATGCTTCGGTTCATATCACGTCAAGCTCTAAGCTCCGACAACTCAGGCTCCACGCCTCAAATTTAATCACTTCAGTCTCTCGCCTTATGATCAACACCAGCTCCATGCTTCGGTCCTATCAGTCACTTCAGGCTCTCGCCTTATGATCAGCACCAGCTCCATGCTTCGGTCTTATCAATCCAATCCCCTCAGGCCTTCGCCTTAAGATTGCAACAGGCTCCACGCCTCGACTCCAGCTACTGGCCCTGCGCCTCCCCTACATCTCAAAAACCAACCGGCGTCCAACTCATCCCCAGCAGATGGTTTGGATTCCACCCCATTACATCAATCCCATCCAGCTCATTCGCAAGGATAGGCTACTCTACCAAGCTCCTTTCAGTCAAAGTAAGGACGATCAAGAAAAGCAAACGCACCTGCAGTGTACTGATCTACCCCAAAATACTAAGGAAGCTCTCCGCAAAGAAACTCCCCAGGTAGCCCCGCGCTCCTTCAACTACTCTTCGCCAAAACCCTGGCTCAGTCTAGGTACGTCACACTACGTCTTTTAAAGCCCTAAGGTACGTCTTCTGTCTCTAACCCTCCAAACTTTTTACTTTTCTTTATTGCCCGAACTACGATTGGTCTGAATTTCCCTTGTGGAATACGTAGGCAGCCTCCCGGCCCGACCATAACAAAACCTTTTTCGAAAACCCCTTGGAATAGTGGTTGGACCAAATTGAGTTGCTTTTTAGAGCTTTGACTCTTACTCACACATGTCTCGCGATCCGTCTGAGTTCAGTCAAAGAGGGGCATCTGTAGACACCCCAATTTGCCCTAACGATTATTTCAAGTCCCACCTTGGGACAATCCCGATGATGAAATGGATACAGTGATTGCTGATTGCTTCCTTGAGGACCTTAGGACTTTCGGTAAGAACTTTGACCACTTAGAGGACCTAATTCAAAGCCATACAGCCTTTCAGACAGAAATACGGAAGCCTAGGAGAATCCATATGTCGGCCGTGACATCGATCCCACGGCCATAACATCAATCCCTCGCCCGAGCAACCTGTTGCCAGCAAAATCTCCCTGAGAGATCAATCCCTCGGCCGCAAGATCTATCCTTCGGCCGAGACATCCTTTCCACGGCCGCGACATTCTTTGCTCGGCCGCCAGATCGACCTTTTTCCAGACTCTCGAACGTTCTGTCAGACGTTTGGTTTGATCCAACTACACTACCTTTCCGATGCGTTCGGGCTACGTTCGGAGATCACGACGTAGAGTTTGAGATGCATTGCAATTGCAATTGCCATCTCGTGATTTGATTGGCCGGAGTGAGTCATCCCTATGCCTATATAAAGGGGCCTTTGGGTTCCGAATTTAACACACATAAATTGAGATACTTACACACTCTCTCAAACCTCAAAGCTTTGCGCAAATACTCCCTCAATCCCATACTCCAAAAGCCCTAACCTTCCGAAGGCAGCCGTCAATCCGGCGATCAAACCCCGAAGCTCAAACCCTAACCCTAGGGTTCTTAATCAAGCAATCAGTCAAATCACAAGCAATCCGAAGCAATCAAGCAACTGAGGGATCAAGGTGGTGAGGCCCAACGGCCTCTGGTTTGTTTTATTTCCTGTCAATAATCATGATTTTAGCGTTTTGATTATTTACTAACGTTTCTGTCTGGTGTGAGGAAGAACATCGACCGGGGCTTCGATCCCTCGGCCGATATATCAAACCAGGAGGATCCCTCGGCCGTGACATCCATTCACCGGCCGCGGGATCCATTACCCTGGGACAGCTTTGTTTGTTTCCTGCTTTCTGATGCATGCTTCAATTACAGTTCTGGCTCACTTTACTTACTGTTTAAAGGATTAATTAAACAGACTATGTGTTAGAATTAAAGAAAGCATCTATACGTCTTATGTTGAACGATTATGGGCCAGTCTCACGACTGGGCAAAGAGGGGTGCCTAACACCTTCCCCTTATTGTACTTTTGGCTCCCGTATCCAGAATCTCTATCTGTTTTCCCAATTTTGATAAACTGGGTGGCGACTCTATTTGATGATAACCGTTATCATGTGGCGATGTTCCTAGCCATGGGAATGTCCATGATTTTGGTTTATGAAACGAGCAACCAATCGAGCAAACAAATGTGATCAATCTGTATGGCGATGCCCCGTTTGGGAGGTGTCTACAAAAGGTCGATCTGGCGGTCGAGTAAAGGATATCACGGCCGAGTAATGGATGTCTCGGCCGAAGGATAGATCTTGCGGCCGAGGGATTGATCTCTCAAGGAGATTTTGCTAGCAACAGGTTGCTCGGGTGAGGAAATGATGTTATGGCCGTGGGATCGATGTCACGGCCGACAGATGGATTCTCCTAGGCTTCTGTATTTCTGTCTGAAAGGCTGTATGGCTTTGAATTGGGTCCTCTAAGTGGCTCAAAGTTCTTACCGAAAGTCCTAAGGTTCTCAAGGAAGCAATCAGCAATCACTGTATCCATTTCATCATCGGGATTGTCCCAAGGTGGGACTTGAAATAATCGTTAGGCCAAGTTGGGGTGTCTACAGATGCCCCTCTTTGACTGAACTCAGACGGATCGCGAGACATGTTTGAGTAAGAGTCAAAGCTGTAAAAGCAACTCAATTTGGTCCAACCACTATTCCAAGGGTTTTTTTGAAAAAGGTTTTGTTATGGTCGGGCCGGGAGGCTGCCTACGTATTCCACAAGGGAAATTCAGACCAATCGTAGTTCGGGCGATAAAGAAAAGTAAAAAGCTTGGAGGGTTAGAGACAGAAAACGTACTTTAGGGCTTAAAAAGCCGTAGTGTGACGTACCTAGACTGAGCCAGGGTTTTGGCGAAGAGTAGTTGAAGGAGCGCGGGACTACCTGGGGAGTTTTTGCGGAGAGTTTCCTTATTATTTTGGGGTAGATCAGTACACTGCAGATGCGTTTGCTTTTCTTGATCATCCTTACTTTGACTGAAAGGAGCTCGGTAGAGTAGCCTATCCTTGCGAATGAGCTGGAAGGAATTGATGTAATGGGGTGGAATCCAAACCATCTGCTGGGATGAGTCGGACGCTGTTTTGTTTTTGAGATGTGGAGGGCACAGGGCCAGTAACTAGAGCACGGAGCTTTGGAAATGAAGGAACCGAGGCGCGGAGCCAGTTGGAGGAGCTTGATTGAACCGAGGCATAAAGTCGGTTGCATTTTGATGGTCTGCGCACGGAGCTTTCTCATCATAAGTTTTGACATAGAGTCAAAGGATCGAGGCGCCGGGCCGATCAATAAAACCGAGGCGTCGAGCCGGTTGATTTGCAGGATTGACCTGTTTCATGAATAAGAAATATGCATAGTGTGTATATGATGATAGTGGTTAGATATGAGCAGATATGATGATGCAGACTCGATGATAACAATGGTGATGCAATTGATGCTTATGTGCACGGGCCCGTGCGTGTGTGTTTGATTTAAGCATAAAGCTTCTTTCAAGTCCCGGACTTGAGCATTCAGAGCATAGAGCTCGAGCATTCGGAGGGTAAAGTCCGAGCATTCAAAGTACAGGCTTTGAGCATCCAGTACGCAGTGGTTGGGCATTCAAACGTAGAGCTTGAGCATTCAAGGTATAAACCTTAAGCATTCGAACATAGAGTTCGAGCATCCAGTACGCAGTGGTTGGGCATTCAAACGTAGAGCTTGCGCATTCAAGTGTAGAACTTGAGCATCCAATACACAATGGTTGGGCATTCGAAGGGCTTCGAGCATCCAAAGTGTAGAACTTTGAGCATTCAAACATGGAGCTTGAGAATAGATATCTTGCTGAGTAGTGAGTTTGTAAAATTGCTGAGTTGTTGAGTATTCCATCTTCCATCTTCCACGGGGTTTGATTTGTTCCTCATGGTTGGGATTCTTCCAAGGCTAGTTTCCACACGCTCGGGATGCTTCCAAGGCTAGTTCTGAGTATGCTCGGGTTTGTCCCCAAGGCTAGTTCTGAGTATGCTCGGGATTGCCCCCAAGGCTAGTTTTTTGAGTATGCTCGGGATCGTCCCCAAGGCTAGTTCTGAGTATGCTCGGGACTGCCCCCAAGGCTAGTTTTTTGAGTATGCTCGGGATCGTCCCCAAGGCTAGATTCCACATGCTCGGGATCGTCCCCAAGGCTAGTTCTTGACCATATTCCACTTTGACTTCGTTGACTTGTTGACCCAAAGTGCCATAAGGTTTGTTAAATGCTTCGGCGATTAATGTCTTCAGAGATTTCCATCGTCTTTGCTGACAAGATGATCCCCATGCACGCCTAGGAGATTTCCTTCGCCTCCTAATTTCAACCTTGTTAAGCAGACTTTCAACTCCCCTACTGAAGGGATGCTTTCCGAAGTGTGCGCTGGGCCAGAACTGCATAAATGTGCATTAAGTGGGAGTCACAGGATTGCTTCACCGGCCTGGAAGTGGTGAGGCTGCTTATCTTCAAGATGTGAGCTCGGGGTAGCTACAGAGCTGCTGAATGACTAGTAGGCACGAGGCTGTTGAGGTGAGTGCAGAGCTATTTGAGTGACTTGGGCACAAGGCTGCTGAGTATAAGTATAGAGTGGCTGGTAGTGATAGTGAACTTAGAGTTGTTGATAATTACTTGAACTCAAAGCCGTTGGAGGAGTGAATACGGAGCTGATGAGCGACTTGGGCACAAGGCTGCTGAATGTAAAAGGGGCTATTGAGTGATCATGATGGCGAGCACAGGGCCGCTGAGTGGGCTTAGAGCTGCTGAGCCTAAAGCTGCTAGGTGATAGTGAGCATAGGCATAGAGCTGCCGAGTTTCTGAAGTTGAGTGACCTGAGTATGGAGCTTTTGAGCACGGGGTGCTACTGAGGTGGGGGAGCCATTGACATGTTTTGATGGTAGCGAGCATGTAGCTGCTGAGATAATAGGTGCAGGGAGCTGCTGAATTGAGCTATTGTTGAGAGGGAGTCGTGGAGATTAGACCTGCTGAGCGCAAGGCGACCTGTGCATAGAATTGCTCGGAGCTTATGAAACCCAACAAGGTCGTGAATATGACAAGGCATGCGTATGGTGCTATTAAAAAGCAAGTGTGAGGCTTCTGAGTTATGAAGGCAGAGCTGTTGACGCGAAGCAAGGAGCTATGAAGATGTGAAGTGCGAAGCCACTTTAATACTGTTGATATGGTGCCAATCGTAGAGTTTGCTGAAGCTATCTTTCAACTTCTTTGACTTGGCTCTGTCGGTTATAGACACCAAGCTTGGTATGGTTGGTTCAAGGACCGAAATCCAGGAGAATCCTGCAATCCACATCTGAATAGTTTAGAAAACAATAATGGATAGGAAAACAACATGCAACAGGCTTGGAATCGACCATGAGCCGAAGTCCTTTTTATGCTGACTGCTAGGGGCAAAACCACCAAGTTCAGGAACCCTCGTTCAAATGTTGAACCACTGCGGGTGACATAGTTTGCAACGTGACATATATGCATATTGAACTGAACATTCAGGAAGAAATCGACGCCCCCTGTTTAGGCAATGGATGCTTGATTCTAGCTTATCTGTGCGTGTCAATGACAACCTAATTGCCCCTAGTACAGAGATATGTGATGTGTGCGACAATGAACATGAATGCAATGTTTCTCTTTCTGTTTGCCATAGATCTTGGCATGCCCCTGACAATGCTGTATGACAGCATTCCTAAAGATTGAAGTGTTCCCCAAGGATATGACGCTTCTTAGGCTGAGCTTTTTTTCAAGTGTCCTGGTAGGGAGGTAGACTTTACAGTGCATCCCTTTGTTGCCCTTTATTCCTTGATGGCCATGATGCCCTGATGAACCTGCCTTGCTTGAACATAAGAACACCTCATACTTGGGGTTAGATCGTGCAACCAAGACAACTACTTCCATGACATACACATGAAGTACTAGGATAACGAGATTAATGCAAAAGACAGGGTGATAATGATATGCATGTGAATCCGCAATGTATTCTGGACATCTCAACTTTCGCATATTTGACAATGGCTTATTGCTTATACTAGCCAAGTGTTTTGAAAGACCGCAATGCCCTAGTGGCACCACTGAAAACATAGTTTGGTCAAGGAACCATATTGCTGCACCCTTCATGAAATGAGAGACCCATGTTATTTCCTCAGAAATTTGCAAAAAGGTGACTGCGCTTGCATTTGCTGTGTTAAGAATGCTTAGGATAAAACCATCTTCGAAAGCTTTTGCTCGAGGATTTCAAGGTCATATCATTCCATCCATGTTCCACAATCACGTCATTCAATCATCAAAGGACGTAGAACTATTTTGCAAACCTATGCCCCTAGTCAATTAGGTGAGTTTGTTGCTTCGAGCTTGATTTGGTTGACTTGAGTTGGATTGATAAGCACCTCCTGAGACCCACACAAGAGGTTGGATACTTTTGAGAGAAGTGCATAAAGGGGAACATAGCCATGCCCCCTGTCTCACGTAACTCTCCATGTTGTGCAATTTGCCAAGATGATGCAAATTCCAAGATTCTTGCCCTTCGTGTTAAGTCCCACACTGGTGATGCCCCTAGTGTCTAGGACCTTACTACTAAGTCATGTTCCCCAATCTGAGAGGACTTTATTATGGACCATAATGTAGGCTTGGGGTTTTGGCTTGAAAAAGAAGCGGATGTAAAGGCTCAAACCTAATTTCTACTCACGCTTGGGTTTTAAAAGCTAGCAGCCATCTTCAACATTTTTATCAACTCTTGTTGTCTCTTGCCTCACTTTGTGTGAAAAGAGTTGTTTTCTTCAAAAATGTCCTTTGTATGTATTGGAAGAAATGTTTCCTTCAAAATGCCCCTT
The DNA here is from genome assembly GCA_018127125.1 of Rhododendron griersonianum. Classification (NCBI taxonomy): domain Eukaryota; kingdom Viridiplantae; phylum Streptophyta; class Magnoliopsida; order Ericales; family Ericaceae; genus Rhododendron; species Rhododendron griersonianum. Next base: position 22,852,053 of record CM030791.1, on the reverse strand, counting down.
GTATGACGAGGTGTTCATTATTTCATTGATTTTCCTTTCATCTCTTCTTGTGTTTTTGTGTATGCCCCAGTGTAGGGGATGGCTGCCTAGCAGGCTGTTCAAAGAAATTATCCAGAGGCTCGATGTGGCTAGCAAGGGATAAGTGTTTGGGATAGAGAAATGAATGCCTTTCTTCATCTTGAAACACACGAAAAAGTGGAAAGGATCCTAGAAATTAGGGGCTTTGAGGTTTAACCAAGTGGATTTTCTAAGATTGAGGACAACCTTTTGAGACAAATGGTAGATGCATGAAGACACGGCTAATTTCTCACTTTGTTCGTGCTCTAACTTTTGCCTAGACTGCACTTACAGGTTTTCAATCTAGTGAGCTCATCATTCATTTTTTTTTTTTGCTTTCTCTGTATTTTTCCTCTCTTTTCTTCTTTCTCCTTCTTTGTCTTCAACAGCATGTTTTGCTTACAAGTGATCTCTGTGAGGGTGCAGAGATGTGTCAACTCCTTCTTAGCTCAACAGAAATGACGCGGGTCTTAGTTTTGAAAAACTCGTTTTGCGCTTTTGACAATTCAAGTGATTATGATGTGTTCCAAAAGATGTCATAAGATTACTTTGAAACCCTTGTGGATTGTTTTCAACGTTTGATGTTATCATGAGTATTCTATGGCAACGAACTAGCACAGGAGAAAGCATTTTCAAAATTTGTGGCCGACCAAAAGGTGCCTACGTATCCCAATAGAGAATCAGGCCATTCGTAGTTCAAGTCTAAGGAGATTCACATTTCATGCTAGGTGCAACAAGCGGATTTATGACCAAAATAAACTCAAGACATAGACCTTTTAAAAAGGAAACAAATATGGACCAAAATAGTAGCCAAAAATAGCTAGATAAGACTCCTCAAAAGATTGACTCTTAGCCTAAGACGTGACAGGCATGGATGCTACTGCTGCCCGCTGCCCGGTGATCAAACTCAGCTGGATCAATCTTCTCTTGATCGATGAGGTCTTGGATCGCATTCTTGAAAGCCCCGCATTCTCTGATAGAGTGACCACTTACTTGGTGGTACTTGCAATACCCTCCGCCTTTTTGTATAAAGTTTGGAAACTTTGGCTGTAACGGCTTCAATACCCCTTTTGCTTCCAAGATACAGAACACCTTTTCCAAGTTCATTCTAAGAGGAACAAAGTTTCTCTTTTGCCTGCGGTTGAGATGGGATCCCACCATTTTAATATTACTGTTGCTTATGTTCATCTTACAGCTGTTTTTCCCTTTGAGAGATTCCTGGTTTAGATCGATGGTATTGAGAAGAAGTTGATTTTCATGTTGCTGCTGCAGATCATTCACCACCATTTCAATTTGGTTGTCCTTAGCGGGATAAGTTTCTTTCTGAGCTGCGTTTTTCATCCATCTAGTAGGGGGAGGTGGAGGTGGAGCTTGTGAAGGACTTATTTGCAAACTGTGAACAATGGTGGCTAGGGCAGCCACTAATTCAGCCAATACATTAACTTTAGCAGCCAGAGCTTCAATCTTCTTGTCAGCCATTGCTGTCACGTCCAAGACCAAACCCAAAATTTAGAAAAAACAAGAACTTAGATACGCTTAGGTTGAGATGTCCAAAATCAAGTGTCTATGTAATGCACACATCAAACACACTTATTGTCCTTAAAATGCAAATCTAGCATGATGGGGTGGCTTAACCAAATGATAATCGATGTTGACACGTGATCATGCAATGTGCTATAAGAAGAAATGAGGGTGATGGATTCCTCTCTTGGTTTGGCCCCTGCATAGTTAGAAAGAGGCAAGCAAAATGATATACAAAGCACCATAGCTACCTTCACAGATTATGGATGAGTCATGCATAGCAATTCGTTTGTATGCATGAGTTTATCGGATACTATAGATAGCCAGCTATTTTTGATATAGATGATTCTTAAGACTCGTTGCTGCCACTTAAGATCCCACTTCCAAGCCAATCCATATTATGAGACAAACCGAAAAGGTTGAGCATATGACCACAACAAAAAGTAGACTCGAAGTCCATCGCTGTGCTAGCGGCTATTTGAATGTTTTAGAAAAATTTGTCATTAGACTAAGCATTGCAAAATGTTTTGAAAGTTCTTTCAATTCTTGGTTAGGGAAGATTCAAAACGTGATTGAGGTAATTGAAATCCACCTGATTATTTGCTAGCACATTGACAACCTCCTAAATTTTACCAGCTTGCTGAGGTAAGCATGCTCAAAATTTTGAATTTTGAAAGATGGGTTTCTATGCCGATTTGGAAATAGGAATCAAAGTCCTAAGTTGAATCACTCATCGAGAAATGAGTATTGCAAGTTCTATCCATAATATCCTTAACTTTGTATACAATCATCCATAATCTGCTCTACTACCTCACACTCCCACTTTCCTTTAGCCTTGCAAGGCAGAGATTGCTAGAGTAACCTCAGTTCAATTGCCGACGGGGCGGCTTCTCTTTTTTTTTTTTTGATGTTTGATTTTGTTATAGAAATCCATGCTTCGCGGTGCTTCAATCAAAATGGGAGTGAGAAATAAGCAGTGGTGCTTTCAACTTACTAAAAACATACCTTGCAGACAATGCTATGCTTCAGTGCTTAGCTATAAAGACTTAGAGTTAGGGCTCTTAGTTCATGCCCCAACCCTTCTGCACAGAAAATGATATTTCAACAACATATGATACAAGGTGTGAGGAAGAACTTTTGCAAGCAAATGCAAATAGATTCCTAGCCTGTAGGTTCCTGTCTTAGTTTGATAAGTTCTATGGCTTTCTAATACATGCAAGGTTTAGGTAGTCTCAGGGTGCTCCGTTGTGAAAGGGCACCAATCCTCTCACCAGCCCATCATAGGCGGTGATTGGGTGATCCCCTTTTTGATATACCACTAGGTACGAGTGACTGTGGAGTTTGCTGGAACCCCCAACATAGCCCGTGTCATGCCGGGATATCAGGTGAACTCAACGGGTTGCCCGCTCGATCCATATGATAGATGAATTAAACAAAGCATGTATTAGTCTAATGTTGAACTTTCTGATTATGGCTCTCAAATCCCCAGCGGAGTCGCCAAAAACTGTAGACACCTCCCAAACGGGGCATCGCCATACAGGTTGATCACATTTGTTTGCTCGATTGGTTGTTTGCTTCGTAAACCAAAATCATGGACATTCCCATGGCTAGGAACATCACCACATGATAGCGGTTATCATCAAAACAGAGTCGCCACCCAGTTTATTAAAATTGGGAAAATAGATAGAGATTCTGGATACGGGAGCCAAAAGTACAATAAGGGGAAGGTGTTAGGCACCCCTCTTTGCCTAGTCGTGAGACTGGCCCATAATCATTCAACATAAGACGTATAGATGCTTTGTTTAATTCCAACATATAGTCTGTTTATTTATTCCTTTAAACAGTAAGCAAAGTGAGCCAGTGCGATAAATAAGCATGCATCAGAAAGCAGGAAAGCAAACAAAATATCCCAGGGAGATGGATCTCGCGGCCGGTGAATGGATGTCACGGCCGAGGGATCCTCCTGGTTTGATGTACCGGCCGAGGGATCAAAGCCCCGGTCGGTGTTCTTTCTCACACCAGACAGAAAGATTAACAGGTAATCAAAACGCTACGGTTAGTTAGAAATACAGTAAATAAGACAAACCAGAGGCCGTTGGGCCTCACCACCTTGATCCCTCAGTTGCTTGATTGCTTTGGATTGGGCGTGATTGATTGATTGCTTGATTGAAAGCCCTAGGGTTAGGGTTTGGACTTCGGGGTTTGATCGCCGGATTGACTGCTGCCTTCGGGAGGTTAGGGCTTTTGAAGTATGGGATTGAGAGAGTATCTGTGCAGAGTTTTGAGACTCGGAAGAGTGTGTAGGTATATCAATTTCGGAGCCCAAAGGCCCCTTTATATAGGCATAGGGATGACTCACTCCGGCCAATCGCAATGCACGATAAAAATTGGAGTTAGAGTGTGATTCTAACTCTCCATGGCAATCCTCTAACGTAGCTCGAACGCATCGGGAAGGTAGTGTAATCGGATCAAACGTCTGACAGAACACGTTCCAGAGTCTGGAAAAAGGTCGATCTGGCGGCCGAGTAAAGGATATCACGGCCGAGTAATGGATGTCTCGACCGAAGGCTAGATCTTGCGGCCGAGGGATTGATCTCTCAGGGAGATTTTGCTAGCAACAGGTTGCTCGGGTGAGGGAATGATGTTATGGCCGTGGGATCGATGTCACGGCCGACAGATGGATTCTCCTAGGCTTCTGTATTTCTGTCTGAAAGGCTGTATGGCTTTGAATTGGGTCCTCTAAGTGGCTCAAAGTTCTTACCGAAAGTCCTAAGGTTCTCAAGGAAGCAATCAGCAATCACTGTATCCATTTCATCATCGGGATTGTCCCAAGGTGGGACTTGAAATAATCGTTAGGCCAAATTGGGGTGTCTACATTCCCATCGACATCACCCCCGAAGAACTGGTGGGCTTCATAATGGCGTCAAAGGCTCCAAAACCAACAATATTTTTCACTGACAAGGATCTACCTCCTGAAGGGCCTGCACACAGCAAACCTCTCTACATTTCACTTAAATGTCTCACTAAATGGATCCCACTGGTCTTGGTGGATAATGGGTATGCTTTAAACATATGTCCTCAAAGGACCCTCGACAAGCTAGGGGTAAACGCCATTGATGTACGCCCTTCAAGCCAGGGTGTAAGGGGGTATGACAATTCAAAGAGAAGAGTAGTTGGATGTGTCACACTGCTAGTAGAAGTGGAGAAGATCAAAAGGGACGTGGAGTTTCATGTGATGGATATACCAGCCACCTTCAATCTTTTACTAGGAAGGCCTTGGCTACATGACGCTGGGGCAGTACCTTCCACTTTGCATCAGAAAGTCAAATTCGCGGTAGATGGAAGGGTTATAACTATTCTGGGGGATTCGTCAATCCGAGCTCATTCTGATACGCTTGTCCAAGAGGTAGAAGCTGAGGAAACCTTCCTTACTGGATTCAGTCTTGAGGAAGCAACTGCTGTGCAAGCCTTAATGGCTGAGAGGAACTTCTACGTAAGCATCCCCGCTATATGGATGATGAAGAAGCAAAAATACCTCCCTGGGTTGGGTTTAGGCAAAAGATCACAAGGCATCCCGCAAATGATTAATCCTCCGCATAACCAATACGCCTTTGGTCTTGGCTACACCCCAACAGAAGCCGAGGTAAAAAGGAAGAGAAGCATGGAAAAGGCTAAGGCAAGAGGAAACAAGGTCAAAGAAGAGAAACTCGTGATCCCAAAAACACTCAATGGCTGGTTTGTAAGAGAAGGAGAAGACTTTCCATTCTGTGGCTTCGCAAAAACATGGGAAGACGGGGTTACCAAGCAAAGGTACCCTGGAATGCAAATCTTCTTTGATCAAGAATGGACTGACAGTGATTTGGAAGAAGAACCAACCAATTCATCTCCTACTCCCGAAGACTGGATTGAGGTGCTAGCCGAATTTGACCTAAAGATTCTGTTTGGCAAAGAGGGTGAAGAAGAGTATAAAACTGCAAAAGGAAAAGAAGCCACTCCCGAGATACTGCAGTAAATCGCATGACAAAAACATTGCTTTCATTTCCTAAAGACAAGTCAGGACATATTTTGGGCCCCTGTTTGGGCATTATCTACGATTAAATAAATCCCCATTTTATCACTTCTATGCTTAACAAATGATTCCGTCTTTAAAATGTGATTGTTATACACTACAATCTCTCTGCCAAAGATAAGAGGATTCTAAGAATCTAATTCTTTATGTTACCGACCAAAAGGGAAGGAAGGGACGAATCCTGATTACTTAGAACTAGGTTTTTTTTTATCAAAACTCAGGAAGAAGACGCTATCTCCGTGAGAACACTTAGGGTTAGCTTGCCCATTGTGAAAGTACAAACGCAACAGGAGATTCATAAAAACATCTCCATCAGATTCCTCTCCAAAACACCTCTTGAGAGAAAAATGCTCGTTGGGCAATCAATACACCCAAGCAAAAGTAAGAGCAGAGCCTGCTAGGACAAGAAGACGCAAAAAACGCGGCCTAGGCAAAAGTTAAAGCATTCGAAGGAAAGCTCGCTAGGGACTCAACCTCTATCAGGTAACTTAGGCAAAACTTAGAGCATGAGAGAAAGAAAAACCAAGAGTGAAAACCCAACACCCAAAGGTGGTGATCTTGGAACTACGTAAAAGGCCTGATTCCCTGATTGGGATACGTAGGCAATCTCGCATCGAGATGCGGCCCAAACATGTGGAGAGAAGAAAGACAAATACCAAAAGGTTTGTACTCAATGATAGGCATAGCTAACTCTGCGTATTGAGCTCACAAAAGATGAGTTAGTCATTTTCCAGGGAATTGGCAAAAACAAAGGCACGTAAGAATCGTCATTCGTCCTCTCTGACTCAAAAGTCGTCAACATAAGGGACAAAGCATTCTAACAATCCCAAAACATGGCAAAGAGGTTATAGGAACAACGAGAGCAAATAAAAAGCCTGAATCAAATTCAAGTGTAAGAAGGGAAAAACGCCACTTGGCTAAAGACAAAAATCCAACTTCTTTAGGAAATAGAAGTAACGGCCGAAGAATGGAATCCTCGGCCGAGTGATCCATTCCTCGGCCCATGTTTAAATCCAGACATTTACAAAACTTTGAAAAAATATTGCATACATGCTAAGGATTGTAGACACCTCCCAAACGGGGCATCGCCATACAGATTGATCACATTGAATTTGCTCGATTGGTTGCTCACTTCATAAACCAAAATCATGGACATTCCCATGGCTAGGAACATCGCCACATGATAACGGTTATCATCAAATAGAGTCGCCACCCAGTTTATTAAAACTGGGAAAATAGATAGAGATTCTGGATACGGGAGCCAAAAGTACAATAAGGGGAAGGTGTTAGGCACCCCTCTTTGCCCAGCCGTGAGACTGGCCCATAATCATTCAACATAAGACGTATAGATGCCTTGTCTAATCCTAACACATAGTCTGTTTAGTTATTCCTTTAAACAGTAAGCAAAGTGAGCCAGTGCGATAATTGAAGCATGCATTAGAAAGCAGAAAAGCAACAAAATTGTCCCAGGGAGATGGATCCCGCGGCCGGTGAATGGATGTCACGGCCGAGGGATCCTCCTGGTTTGATATACCGGCCGAGGGATCGAAGCCCCGGTCGGTGTTCTTCCTCACACCAGACAGAAAGATTAATGGATAATCAAAATGCTACGATTAGTCAGAAATACAGTAAATTAAGATAAACCAGAGGCCGTTGGGCCTCACCACCTTGATCCCTCAGTTGCTTGATTGCTTTGGATTGGGTGAGATTGGTTGATTGCTTGATCGAGAACCCTAGGGTTAGGGTTTGAACTTCGGGGTTTGATCGCCGGATTGACGGCTACCTTCGGAAGGTTAGGGCTTTTGGAGTATGGGATTGAGGGAGTATTTGTGCAGAGCTTCGAGGTTTGAGAGAGTGTGTAAGTATCTCAATTTCTGTGTGTTTATTTCGGAACCCAAAGGCCCCTTTGTATAGGCATAGGGATGACTCACTCCGGCCAATCAAATCACGAGATGGCAATTGCAATTGCAATGCATCTCAAACTCTACGTCGTGATCTCCGAACGTAGCCCGAACGCATCGGAAAGGTAGTGTAGTTGGATCAAACCAAACGTCTGACAGAACGTTCGAGAGTCTGGAAAAAGGTCGATCTGGCGGCCGAGTAATGGATGTTGCGGCCGTGTAATGGATGTCTCGGCCGAAGGATAGATCTTGCGGCCGAGGGATTGATCTCTCAGGGAGATTTTGCTGGCAACAGGTTGCTCGGGCGAGGGATTGATGTTATGGCCGTGGGATCGATGTTACGGCCGTCAGATGGATTTTCCTAGGCTTCTGTATTTCTGTCTGAAAGGCTGTATGGCTTTGAATTGGGTCCTCTAAGTGGTCAAAGTTCTCACCGAAAGTCCTAAGGTCCTCAAGGAAGCAATCAGCAATCGTTGTATCCATTTCATCATCGGGATTGTCCCAAGGTGGGACTTGAAATAATCGTTAGGCCAAATTGGGGTGTCTACAAGGATGCTTCAAACACATACAATAAATACAAATGTCAAAATTATCTGTTTTTAGAACTAACAAATACAGGTACAAGAAAGGAAAAGCTAGCTACTGCCCACGACCCCTCTTGGGCGCAGGACGAAAACGCTCAGGGACTGGGACACTGATCCTCTGTCCCTCACCAGCCTCGGCATCCCCATCACCAGCTCCGGTACTCCCACCCTCGCTAACTCCAGCACTCTGAGTAACTGACACTGTCGGTACTCGCTCCGCCTCAAGCTGCAGAGATACAGGATATAGGCATTCAGTTTCACATGAAAAGTAGGATGGAAAAAGAAGAGATCAAAGGATGTATACCGCAGCTATTCGGCCACGCTGCCGTCGAGCCAAAGCCTCTGCACTCTGGAAAGCACGCAACCATTCCTAAAACACCTCAGCAGGCACCTGCAGAGGAAGCAATTGCATATACAATCAAGTAGGCAAGGAATGCTGAAGGAAACCAAAGCAGAATCTATAATATTACCTGCTGAACTCCGGCAGGAAGCACGTAGAACTGCGTAGCACACGGCGTCAGTATCAAACGCTCCTCTTTTCCATTTGCATTATGGAAAGAAATGAAACTGGGGGCCCGCGGCCAAACAGGAGGAGCAGCAGTAGCAGTAGCGGTAGGAAGGGTCAATGAGGCCGAACGAAAGGCTGAGTAATCTCCCGCTACGAGAAAACTCATGGCTGGCTGTCTCTCAAGAGCAAGTAGCAAGCCCTCCCCGGTCAAAAGATGGGTCGATCTCATACCCGCAGGAGGAGGGAGAGGAATAAGCTGCAACGCCTCGGAGTGTGGAAAGTACTGGCTCGCTACCCTCTCTCCTAGATACCAGGCTCTCGAAAATGGTCCCTCCAGAAGGAAGTGCTGGCTGTCCAACGCCCGAGCTGAGGTCAACTCCAGAGGAGCATCGTCAAGTAGCACGCCCCATGGGTCAAAACGCACCTGTAAACAAGGGAAATAGCATCCAAATGACAAAATAAGGAAACTGCACGAAAATCAGAGGATAGAAGATATCATACCTGATCCACCGTTAGGCGGTCCAAAACCCGCCTCCAAGCCAGCAAGTCCATGGCAGGTGACCGTGACTTCCGAACTCCCTTCAACCAACGGGCTGCCCGTGGAACAAACCTAGGCTCTCTGTGCCCAGTCGGAGGAGGAAACTGCAACAAGTGCTCAAAAGCCCAGAACTACAAGCAAAGACGAAAAACATGAATAAACAAAGATAGAAGCAACAAGAGAATAATGCAGAAATCAAAATGTATACCTCAAGAATACGATGGTGTCCGCCAAGCGACAAACTAACTCCCCGGGAACAAGCACTGAGGTGTCCATACAACGTGGCCAGGGCGGGAGTTCCCCAATCCAACTCTGCTATGGTCTCTAAGTGCACCAAAGCAGCCAAGAACTGGACATGCACTGAATTCTCCTTGTTGTAAAACAAAGTTTGCCCAAGGAGATAAAGCAGGAAAGCTCGTACCAGTTGAGAAAGAGGAATCTCCGTCAGGATATCAACTTGATCAAACTCTTCCCGAAGCCAGGTATATGTGATATGGCCACTCTCTGACACAATGGGAACCTTCCCCAAAAGATATCCAAGGGCACCCTTTCGCTCATGGATCCGCGGGTCAATTGGAAGAGGATCGCCGCCAACTCTCAGGCTTGTAAGCAAAGCAAAGTCACCTGGAGTGATCGTCATCTCCCCAGCCTCCGGAAGGTGGAAAGTATTGGTGGTATCCCACCACCGCTCCACCAAGGATGTGGTCAATCCCAACTCCGCCTTCGGAAGATGGAAACCAAGTATCAAAGGCTCGAGCCAGCCAAAGCAACTGCATCCTTGGCCTCCTGAGGGAGCCTCTCATACCACTCAAACACCTGGGGGCAGCTTCCCCACACGCGCAGCCTCTCATTTGCCTGACAAAATACAAAGAAGGAATCAAATACACAAGATATCGCCTATACAGGGGGCAACTTCTAGAACTCAAACTCCCTATCAAAATATCAAATTATCACTCTGCAAAATCTTATATACAAAAATCATTTGACAGGATAAAATTCTACCTTCCTATTGGTGAAACCAAGATGCTGCTCTGGCTCCCTGTGCAAGACCTCAGGTGGGATGTCACTGAGGGGAGGACGGTATCGCAAGGAACCACCACACCCGACCAGGTGAACCTGGGGAGCGTAAGTGGCAACATCAAATGGTGGAAGAATATCACCACCTGCATCAATAAAAACCTCGGGTTCAACCCCAGGAGGAATGGGTTGCGAGGAACTTCCCCCAACAGTGGCTTTGCGCCGACTCGAACGAAGAACGCGGGAACTTGAAACCCCGCCAAGAATCGCGGCCTCAACAGCTGGAGCTTTGCCCGTATCCCTGGGTGCGGCAGAAGTGCCAGAAGATGGAGGAGGGGGGCGGAGATGATGCCATGGCAGGAGGTGGCAGTGGGAACCGTGGTGGTCGGAAAACCGACGGGTAGGAGGCGGCGGCGGCCGACGAGGAGAGAGAGGAGAGGGCAGCGGCGATCGCTCGAGCGGGAGAAGAGGATGAGGGATAGTAAGGGAAGAATGACCCGTGAGATCGATTAAGTTTAACTTAAATCGATTTTCTGACTTTTGGCGTTCTCGCGGTCGAGACTTCAATTTCTCGGCCGAGACATCAATCCTTCGGCCGAGAGATCGATCTCCTGGCCCCCCCCCCCCCCCCAATCAATTTCCTTCAGCCCCAGTGGATCTTGCTCAATGCACCAATTCAAGCAATTACAGACTCCTAAGTCTTCAACCAACCAAGTAACCTTGGGGGCATCCCCGAGCCAATGCAACATGATCAAAACCAGCCTTGGGGGCATATCCAAGCATGAGGAAAATCTCTCTCCACAAGCTGCTGGCCGAAGCTCCAACTACGGCAAAACAAGACACCTGGCAGCTCTACGCTCCCACCTATCAACTCAGCGGCTCTACGCCTCCATCTACCAACTCAGCGGCTCCCAGCCCACCATTTCAACAGGCTCGAAGCCTATTATCAACAGGCTCTATGCCCCCACCTATCAACTCAGCGGCTCTAAGCCCATTACCTCAACAGGCTCAAAGCCTACGTCTACTATCACCCAACGGCTCGAAGCCCTTTATCATAGCAGCTCTACGCTCGCTATTGCAACTTAGCAGCTCCAAGCTCATCATTTCAACTGGCTCGAAGCCGTACACAATCAAGTTCTTAACAGGCTCGAAGCCTATGTTTACCATCCCAGCAGCTCTACGCTCGCTATCACAGCAACAGACTCTACGCCTGTATTCACTCAACTCAGCGGCTCCAAGCCCACCGTTTCAAATGGCTCGAAGCCGTAAACAACCAATCTCAGCAGCTCGAAGCCCGTTATCAAAAGGCTCTACGCCTGTTATCACAATTCAGCGGCTCGAAGCCCATCATCTCAACTGGCTCGAAGCCGTAAACAAGCAACAGGCTCTAAGCCGCCCCAACAATCAAGACATCTATTCTCAGGCCCTACGCCTGAATGCTCAAAAATCTAACATTTTTGAATGCTCAAGCTCTATGCTTGGATGCCCAACCACTGTGTACTGGATGCTCAAGTTATACACTTGAATGCTCAAGCTCTATGCTTGGATGCCCAACCACTGCGTACTGGATGCTCAAAGCCTGTACTTTGAATGCTCGGATTCTGCCATCCGAATGCTCGAGCTCTACGCTCTGAATGCTCAAGTCCGGAACTTGATAGAAGCTCTAAGCTTAAAACAAACACACACGCACGGGCCCGTGCACATATTGCATTATCACATCGAGTCTGCATCATCATATCTGTTCACATCTAACAACCATCATCACACATATACACTCTGCATATCTCTCATGAAACAGGTCAACCCTGCAATCAACCGGCTCTACGCCTCGATTTTATTGATCGGTTCAGCACCTCGATCTTTTGGCTCCACGCCAACACTTATGATGAGAAAGCTCCATGCACAGACCATCAGAATACAACCAGCTCTACGCTTCGGTTCAAATCACGTCAAGCTCTAAGCTCCGACAACTCAGGCCCTCGCCTCAAGACTGCATGCAGGCTCCACGCCTCAATCTAATCACCTCAGGCTCCACGCCTCAGTTCCTTCACCTCAGGCCCTTGCCTTATACCAGCTCCGTGCTTCGGTTCATCACGTCAAGCTCAAAGCTCTGACACCTCATGCTCTCGCCTTATGATCAATACCAGCTCCGCGCTTCGGTTCCATCAAGCTAAAAGCTCACCTCAGGCCTCCGCCTTATGACTACAACCGGCTCCGTGCCTCGGTTCCCTCATCACCAAAGCTCCATGCTCTATGTTACTGGCCCTGCGCCCCCCATATCTCAAAAATAAACCGGTGTCCAACTCATCCCAGTAAATGGTTTGGATTCCACCCCATTACATCAATTCCTTCCAGCTCATTCGCAAGGATAGGCTACTCTACCGAGCTCCTTTCAGTCAAAGTAAGGATGATCAAGAAAAGCAAACGCACCTGCAATGTACTGATCTACCCCAAAATACTAAGGAAGCTCTCCGCAAAAACTCCCCAGGTAGCCCCGCGCTCCTTCAACTATCTTTCGCCAAAACCCTGGCTCAGTCTAGGTACGTCACACTACGGCTTTTTAAGCCCTAAGGTACGTCTTCTGTCTCTAACCCTCCAAACTTTTATTTTTCTTTATTGCCTGAACTACGATTGCTCTAAATTTCCCTTGTGGAATACGTAGGCACCCTCCCGGCCCGACCATAACAAAAACCATTTTCAAAAAAAACCTTGGAATAGTGGTTGGACCAAATTGAGTTGCTTTTTTACAGCTTTGACTCTTACTCAAACATGTCTAGCGATCCGTCTGAGTTCAGTCAAAGAGGGGCATCTGTAGACACCCCAATTTGGCCTAACGATTATTTCAAGTCCCACCTTGGGACAATCCCGATGATGAAACGGATCCAGTGATTGCTGATTGCTTCCTTGAGAACCTTAGGACTTTCGGTAAGAACTTTGAGCCACTTAGAGGACCCAATTCAGAGCCATACAGCCTTTCAGACAGAAATACAGAAGCCTAGGAGAATCCATCTGTCGGTCGTGACATCGATCCCACGGCCCTTACATCATTTCCTCACTCGAGCAACCTGTTGCTAGCAAAATCTCCCTGAGAGATCAATCTCTTGGCCGGAAGATCTATCCTTCGGCCGAGACATCCATTCCTCGGCCGTGACATCTTTTACTCGGCCGCCAGATCGACCTTTTCCCAGACTCTGGAACGTGTTCTGTCAGACGTTTGATCTGATTACACTACCTCTCCGATGCGTTCGGGCTACGCTCAGGGATTACGACGTAGAGTTCAAATTGCATTGCAATTGCAATCGTGCCATTTGATTGGCCGGAGTGAGTCACCAATTGCCTATATAAAGGGCCTTTGGACTCCGAAAATAAACAACAAAAAATGATCAGAGTACACACTCTCTCAAGCCTCGAAACCCTGCCAAAATACTCTCCCAATCCCACTCTTCAAAAGCCCTAACCTCCCGAAGGCAGCCGTCAATCCGGCGATCAAACCCCGAAGTTCAAACCCTAACTCTAGGGTTTTCAATCAAGCAATCAGTCAATCACACCCAATCCAAAGCAATCAAGCAACTGAGGGATCAAGGTGGTGAGGCCCTACGGCCTCTGGTTTGCCTTATTCCCTGTCTTTTTACTAATTGTAGCGTTTTGATTACCTGTTAATCTTTCTGTCTAGTGTGAGGAAGAACACCGACCGGGGCTTCGATCCCTCGGCCGGTACATCAAACCAGGAGGATCCTCGGCCGTGACATCCATTCACCGGCCGCGGGATCCATCTCCCTGGGACATTTTGTTTGCTTTTCTGCTTTCTGATGCATGCTTATTCATCGCATTGGCTCACTTTGCTTACTGTTTAAAGGAATAAATAAACAGACTATATGTTGGAATTAAACAAAGCCTCTATACGTCTAATGTTGAATGATTATGGGCCAGTCTCATGACTGGGCAAAGAGGGGTGCCCAACACCTTCCCATTATTGTACCTTTGGCTCCCTTATCCAGAATCTCTATCTATTTTCCCAGTTTTAATAAACTGGGTGGCGACTCTGTTTTGATGATAACCGCTATCATGTGGCGATGTTCCTAGCCATGGGAATGTCCATGATTTTGGTTTATGAAACAAGCAACCAATCGAGCAAACAAACGTGATCAATCTGTATGGCGATGCCCCGTTTGGGAGGTGTCTACAGTTCCTAGTAGTAGACTACTGGTCACAGAGTTGTGATTCCTAGTAGTAAGGCTGCTGGCTACCGTAGGGTGTTATAGTATATCTTCTACTCTATTCTCTTCATCGGAAAGGTCCCAAGATACATGTTTTCTCGGTTTCAACTCGGATCAGATTTACATGATAGATCCAAGACATGTCGCAAAAGGGCTGTTGATCTAATGACGGAGTTCCTAGTAGTAGACTACTGTTCACAGAGTTTGTGGTTCCTAGTAGTATGAGTGCTGGCTATCATAGGGTGTGGAAGCATCTCTTCTTCTATATTCACTTCTTCTGAAAGGTCCCAACATACATGTTTTCTCGGTTTGTTCTCGGATCCTATTTACTTGATAGATCCGAGACATGTCGCAAAAGAGCTGCTGATCTGGTAACGGATTTCCTAGTAGTAGACTACTGGTCACAGAGTTGTGATTCCTAGTAGTACGGCTGCTGGCTACCGTAGGGTGTGAAGGTACCTCTTCAACTCTTCTGTATTCACTTCATCAGAAAGGTCCCAAGATACATGTTTTCTTGGTTTGTTCTCTAATCAAATTTACTTGATAGATCTGAGACATGTCGCATAAGGGCTGCTGATCTCGTAACGGAGTTCCTAGTATTGGACTACTGGTCACAGAGTTGTGATTTCTATAGTATGGCTGCTGGCTACCGTAGGGTGTGAAGGTATCTCTTCAACTCTATTCCCTTCATCGGTAAGGTCCCAAGATACATGTTTTCTCTATTTGAACTCGGATCAGATTTACATGATAGATCCAAGACATGTCGCAAAAGGGCTATTGATCTTGTATTGGAGTTCCTAGTAGTTGACTACTGGTCACAGAGTTGTGATTCCTAATAGTAAGGCTGCTGGCTACCGTAGGGTGTGATAGTATCTATTATTCTCTATTCCAATCGTCGGAAAGGTCCCAAGATACATATTTTCTTGGTTTGAAATCGGATCAAATTTACATGATTGATCCAAGACATATCGCAAAAGGGCTATTGAATTTGTAATGGAGTTCCTAGTAGTAGACTACTGGTCACAGAGTTGTGATTCCTAGTAGTAAGGCTATTGGCTACCGTAGGGTGTGATAGTATCTATTCTACTCTATTCCCTTCGTCGGAAAGGTCCCAAGATACATGTTCTCTCGGTTTGAACTCGGATCTGATTTACATGATAGATCCAAGACATGTCGCAAAAGGGCTGTTGATCTAATGACGGAGTTTCTAGTAGTAGACTACTGGTCACAGAGTTGTGATTCCTAGTAGTTTTGCTGCTGGCTATCGTAGGGTGAGAAAGCATCTCTTCTTCTGTATTCACTTCATCTGAAAGGTAACAAGATAACTATTTTCTCGGTTTGTTCTCGGATCCTATTACCTTGATAGATCCGAGACATGTCGCAAAAGGGCTGCTGATCTCGTAACGAAGTTCCAAGTAGTAGACTACTGGTCACAGAGTTATGATTCCAAGAAGTAAGGCTGCTGGCTACCGTAAGGTGTGAAGGTATCTTTTAAACTCTTCTGTACTCACTTCATCTGAAAGGACCCAAGATACACGTTTTCTCGGTTTGTTCTTTGATCATATTTACTTGATAGATCCGAGACATGTCGCATAAGGGCTGCTGATCTTGTAACGGATATCCTAATAGTAGACTTCTGGTCACAGAGTTGTGATTACTAATAGTTTGTTTGTAGCTACCGTAGGGTGTGAAGGTATCTCTTCAACTCTATTCCCTTCATCAGAAAGGTCCCAAGATACTTGTTTTCTCAGTTTGAACTCAGATCAGATTTACATGATAGATACAAGACATGTCGCAAAACAGCTGTTGATCTAATGACGGGGTTCCTAGTAGTAAGGCTGCTGGCTACTGTAGGGTGTTATAGTATCTTTTCTACTCTATTCTCTTCATCGGAAATGTCCCAAGATAAATGTTTTCTCGGTTTGAACTCGAATCAGATTTACATGATAGATCCAAGACATGTCGCAAAAGGGCTGTTGATCTAATGACGGAGTTCCTAGTAGTAGACTACTGGTCACAGAGTTGTGATTCCTAGTAGTTTGGATGCTGGCTATCTAGGGTGTGAAAGCATCTCTTCTTCTGTATTCACTTCTTCTGAAAGGTCTCAAGATACATGTTTTCTCGGTTTGTTCTCGGATCCTATTTACTTGATAGATCCGAGACATGTCGCAAAAGGGCTGCTGATCTGGTAACGGAGTTCCTAGTAGTAGACTACTGGTCACAGAGTTGTGTTTCCTAGTAGTAAGCCTGCTGGCTACCGTAGGGTGTGAAGGTACCTCTTCAACTCTTCTGTATTCTCTTCATCGGAAAGGTCCCAAGATACATGTTTTCTTGGTTTGTTCTCTGATCATATTTACTTGATAGTTCTGAGACATGTCGCATAAGGGCTGCTGATCTCGTAACGGAGTTCCTAGTATTAGACTACTGGTCACAGAGTTGTGATTTCTATAGTATGGTTGCTGGCTACCGGAGGGTGTAAAGGTATCTCTTCAACTCTATTCCCTTCATCGGTAAGGTCCCAAGATATATGTTTTCTCTATTTGAACTCGGATCAGATTTATATGATAGATCCAAGACATGTCGCAAAAGGGCTATTGATCTTGTATTGTAGTTCCTAGTAGTTGACTACTGGTCACAGAGTTGTGATTCCTAGTAGTAAGGCTGCTGGCTACCGTAGGGTGTGATAGTATCTATTCTTCTCTATTCCAATCGTCGGAAAGGTCCCAAGATACATGTTTTCTTGGTTTGAAATCGGATCAGATTTACATGATTGATCCAAGACATATCGCAAAAGGGCTATTGAATTTGTAATGGAGTTCCTAGTAGTAGACTACTGGTCACAGAGTTCTGATTTCTAGTAGTAAGGCTATTGGCTACCGTAGGGTGTGATAGTATCTATTCTACTCTATTCCCTTCGTCGGAAAGGTCCCAAGATACCTGTTCTCTCGGTTTGAACTCGGATCTGATTTACATGATAGATCCAAGACATGTCGCAAAAGGGCTGTTGATCTATTGACGGAGTTTCTAGTAGTAGACTACTGGTCACAGAGTTGTGATTCCTAGTAGTTTTGATGCTGGCTATCGTAGGGTGAGAAAGCATCTCTTCTTCTGTATTCACTTCTTCTGAAAGGTCCCAAGATACATGTTTTCTCGGTTTGTTCTCGGATCCTATTACCTTGATAGGTCTGAGACATGTCGCAAAAGGGCTGCTGATCTCGTAACGAAGTTCCAAGTAGACAACTGGTCACAGAGTTGTGATTCCAAGAAGTAAGGCTGCTGGCTACCGTAAGGTGTGAAGGTATCTTTTAAACTCTTCTGTACTCACTTCATCTGAAAGGTCCCAAGATACATGTTTTCTCGGTTTGTTCTTTGATCATATTTACTTGATAGATCCGAGACATGTCGCATAAGGGCTGCTGATCTTGTAACGGATATCCTAATAGTAGACTTCTGGTCACAGAGTTGTGATTACTAATAGTTTGGTTGGTAGCTACCGTAGGGTGTGAAGGTATCTCTTCAACTCTATTCCCTTCATCAGAAAGGTCCCAAGATACATGTTTTCTCGGTTTGAACTCGGATCAGATTTACAAGATAGATACAAGACATGTCGCAAAACGGCTGTTGATCTAATGACGGGGTTCCTAGTAGTAGACTACTGGTCACAGAGTTGTGATTCCTAGTAGTAAGGCTGCTGGCTACTGTAGGGTGTTATAGTATCTCTTCTACTCTATTCTCTTCATTGGAAATGTCCCAAGATAAATGTTTTCTCGGTTTGAACTCGGATCAGATTTACATGATAGATCCAAGACATGTCGCAAAAGGGCTGTTGATCTAATGACGGAGTTCCTAGTAGTAGACTACTGGTCACAGAGTTGTCATTCCTAGTAGTTTGGATGCTGGCTATCGTAGGGTATGAAAGCATCTCTTCTTCTGTATTCACTTCTTCTGAAAGGTCCCAAGATACATGTTTTCTCGGTTTGTTCTCGAATCCTATTTACTTGATAGATCCGAGACATGTCGCAAAAGGGCTGCTGATCTCGTAACGGAGTTCCTAGTAGTAGACTACTGGTCACAGAGCTGTGATTCCTAGTAGTAAGGTTGCTGGCTACCGTAGGGTGTGTAGGTATCTCTTCAACTCTTCTGTATTCACTTCATCGGAAAGGTCCCAAGATACATGTTTTCTTGGTTTGTTCTCTGGTCATATTTACTTGATAGATCCACTACAAGAAATTACACCATTGCCGACTAAAATTCCTGACTAAATATTATATAGTCGCCAATTGGATAACCATTACCGACTAATTATAATTTAGTCGGTAAATTTACATTCTAACACCGACTAAACAAATTTTGGTCGGTATATGTAAATATATGCCGACTAAATCTAAATTTATTCGGGAAATATATTTATTTTCCCGAGTTTTATAAATCAATAAATGAAATAAATATGCCGACTAAATTATTTAATCGCTAAATGTTTATAAATGCCGACTAAATCATGATTTAGTCGGGAAAATATATTTGTTTCCCGAGTTTTATAAATCAATAAATGAAATAAATATGCCGACTAATTTATTTAATCGCTAAATGTTAATACATGCCGACTAAATCTATATTTAGTCGGGAAATATATTTTTTTCCTGAATTTAAAAAATGAATAAATAAAAAAAATATGCCGACTAAATGATTTGGTCGGAAAATATAATTTATTGCCGACTAAGGGTATAATTTAGTCGGGAAATATATTATTGTTTTCACTTTTTTAAAAATTTCAAGAAAGATGGTATTTGTTTGACTACATTGATCACGATGCAACCTTTCCAATCACTACCGTTCATTTTTTTTTCCTTCTCAATCATAAGATTCTCGTAAAATTTTGGCTCGATCGGGCCAAGAAAGCCCCTTTATCGGCGTAGAAATTCTTAAATGTAAACAATTTTGTTGTCTGATTAAGTGTCTATCCATATGCAGTTAACTTCATTCTTGGTACAAATGTTCAAATTCGTATAACATCAAAGATAGATGATTTCGATCATGAAAAAATACCTCAGGTGGGGCTCAGTTAGTTCACTATAACACTTAAACATCTTCGAACGTATTAAATGTTTTTCGATAATGTGGTCGCCAATATCAAATGATCTCCGATTTTAGTGACAATACTATAATAAGTAAGACGTGAAATTCTAACGGTTCAGATTGATCATTATAAAAAAAATACTTGGCAGTTACCTTAACTATATATACGTTTGATGTATTTGATAGTCAACTAAGTCTTATGTTGTATTTGTTGTTGCAGTAGCCACAAGATCGTCAGACAATCTTGACGATCAAGATCGTTGATTTTGTTGCACTTGTTGAATGATTCATTCTCGTAAATTTGCGACACGATCAGGTTTAGAAAATCCCTTTATTGAGACATGAATTCATTAGAAAAATAGTATTTTTTCTTCGATTAATTGTCTAACGGAAAACGATCAACTGTAATCTCAGTAAGAATGATCTAACCGATAATATTAGAGAAGATAAATGGTTCTGATCGCGCAAAAAAATCTCAAGTGAGGCTCGGGTGGTGTGTTATAAGAATTTAATGTTTTTGGACTTAGTAAAAATCTTTCCAACTAAAAGATTTATTCCTAACTAAATATTTAGTTGGCCAAAACAAATAAATTACCGACTAATTAATTTTTGGTCGGGCATGGTACCAATTTTTTGCGCCAATTGAAAATTTTCGCGAAAAAAATGGCGGGATTTGGATAATTTCCGACTAACTATTTAGTCGGTAATCTATATTATGATACAAAACGGTGCCGTTACACCGTATCCAAAGTTCCAAACCCTTCCAATTATACATACACACCTCCCCCATCCCCTCACATCGTCAATAGGTCATTCAGTCCCTCCCCCTCCCAATCGACCCTCTCGCTCAACCCCTCTCTCCAGCCGTGGTCTCCACCGTTCTTCAGCACCGCCGCCGCTGCCACACCCCCGTCGAAAACCTCTCTCTCCTCTGACTGTGGTCTCAGATCCTACTGCTCCTCTCAATCAAACCCTCCGACGAAAACCCCTCTCCTCCGACTTTGCATCTCTAGTCTCTCTCTCGCTCGCTCCTGCTAGGTACTCTCTCTCTCTCTCTCTCTCTCTCTCTCTCGTACTTGTTTGGTCTCGGATAAGATCTCTAGATGCTGAATTACCGTGTGCATCCACGGCAACTACAATCCCTTTTCTTTTCTTTGGTTCCGTTCTGTTTTGTAGGGCATGTTTGGAGAAGGATTTGTAAAATTGGTCATATAATTAGTGTTCGGAGTTTCGTGATTTTGCCTAATATCTGAAAATGGGGCATCGAACTTATGTGCCGTGATAGGAACCCGTGGAACAAAACAAGAGAAATAATAGAGAAATAATTTTCATTTTACGAAAAAGGTTTTTGTTGCGTAAATGTTTTTGTTTTTTCCTTCTCTAGTACTTCTTCGGGTTACAAATAGGGGAAGAAGTGTTGGGTCTTGCTTGGTTTGAGTTAATTCTATCTCGTTCTCTCTCTCTCAATAAATTTCTCTCTCCAAAATTTAGTGGGTTTGGGTTTCGAAGTGGAAACCGGGTATGGTATGGTGTGATTGTATTTGTATTTTTCCCTTCAAAAGTCAGGTAAGGTGAGTACGAGGAGTAATAAAGGTGAGAAAGATCTGTTCTATGATTTTTTAAGTGGGATCGAGTCTAATTAAACAATTTCCTGTTGGCCAGACCAAAGCAGTGGTGCTGTGGTGAGATGAGAGAGATGAGAGTGACGGTCAGGTCAGGGATAGAGTCAAGATTCTTGAACAATAGATGCATGAATAGATGAGTCAAGTATTTCTTTGCTCTTTATAGCTGCCAATTTATAGGTGTGTTTTTTTAGATTTTTTGGAGTTTCAAGATTATAAAATAGCAATAATGCTAGGATAATCTTGTACTGAGATTTGGATTTTGAGTGCTAACTTGATTAGTTCTGGGAATTACATTTGCATTGCTACTTTTATGTTTTGCTTACAATCTACATGCAATTGTGACTTTAACTACTACAATCCAAGGTACATTTTCCCTTTGTATATTGGTTGTACTGTGATTGGATTGTTGGTAAACTACAATATGTTATTGAGTCAACCGAACATAGGTGTTAGGATCCTGAATATTATGGGTTTGCTTGTAGATAAGGGTTATTTGTTATGGTGATGGCAATATGAAGCTCTTTTTGTAATAGCCGGATGTATTCTGTTTACTGGATTTCTTTCCTTGATTCTATTGCATTTTTATTGCTGACTAGTAGGTCGGCAAACACTTGTGAGTTTGGGGAGAAAGAGGATCATGTGTGCGGGGGTGATTGTGGATGACATGTTGTTTGGTAACTGCCATATTAATTTACATATTTGCCCATGAATTTTAAACACTTGTTCACGCTTTTATGGGTATTTTTGGAAAACAGAAGTGTGACAAAGCTTCAAAAAAGGGAGACACCAATCCCTTTTATATAATAGAATAGATAGATAGTTCTACGGGGTCAGATTATCATATGCGCCCGTAGCTATGAACAATTCGGGGATCTTACTTTCATGTTGCTGGTAGTTGTTTGTAATTTGTATTGTTGTGTTCCGTGAATTTGAACCATTTCAGTTGTTAGCTTGGCCTATTTACCAACAAACTAACTTCTTATGAAAAGAAAAGGGATTTTTATCTATTACTTGGTTGTCCAAATCTTGGGGTTCGATCTCAGCTTTATGCTTATTAACGTTTGGGGAAGGCATCCATGTCTGACTCGTGGATTGTTGCTTGTATTTCTTTATTGTTCTATCATATGCTTGGTACTTGAAAATTTGGAATCATGTCCCAATGAGGGGCTTCAATACTTTGTGCTGGTTGGTGCTATGCTCTACTGCTATTCTCTATATCATGTTAAAGCTGCTGCTGATCTTTAGGGGGCATGTCCCTAGCTTGATCATGACACTACTGCTCTGCTGCTACTGCCACGCTATGTAGTTGTTCTATTGCTATCTGTCATGGCCATGCTGCTATTTGCTATATGCTATCTGTCATATGGTGGCTCTCCTGATCCTGCTACCTGCTACCTTCTGCTTCTACCTGCATTACTCTGTGATGTGGTTCCTGCTATGTTGATTGCTGCCATTACAGCAGCAACTGTTCTGTTTGTTGCTGATCTGTTTGTCATTGCATGTTCTGAACCTGTTTGTGAACATTTGGGGCCCGTGTAGTGGTTGCTGTTATGTGCTGCTCTCGCTGTTTTGCTGATTCTGCTATTTGGTGGCTGCTTTGCTACTACTCACATCTTCTTGCATCTTTGTACATCTCTCTTTGACAATCCTAAAAGTACATTTCCATATGTTTATTTTAGAAGAACTCTATAATAAGTGGTTCGGGTTTGGGCAAGTGTTTCTTATTTATGTCAATATAGAAGAAATTTAGTTGACAAGTAGCATTCTGCACACGAGAATACCAATCTGTCTCAAAATATATGACTAGTTGATGGATTTTTTTGTGAAAGAATTGATGTAGACTGCATTCGTGGTTTGTTATATTTTATTGTCCAAACTCCCAAGCTTTGGCCCAAATCTATATCGTTATTACTTGGTTTAGGTGTGGGCAGGCAAGTCTGATGAGCTTGACTCGATTTTGGCTTTTTCTTTCGGCTTTCAGAGGATTAATATTTAACTTTCAGAGGAAAGCTTTATGACCTACCCTACTATATTTAAGACCTGAATTTGTGTAACTAGCTAGATTGAGCTGTTAAAATCAACTTTATGACCTACTCTACTATATTTAAGGCTTTTCTTTTCTTTTATTTTTTTTGATTGTGTATCTTTTCCCTTTTTATGTTTACTGGTGTGTCGGTAAGTAAATAATCATGGGCATTAATGATTGGAGTAGTAACTTTCACAAAGCGAGAGAAGTGATACTCCCTCCATCAATTCACTCCCTTTCTTCTGTTTTTTCTTTTTCTTTTTTTTGGCCGAGAAGCTTTGCAAATCTACGGAGTAGTAGTTTGTTTGCGTGCTCGTGTATGCTAAGCTAAGCATTATTGGACTCTTGTGACATAGTTCCATCTTGTGCTGCATGTGTGCAAAAGTCTCCAACAAGGCAGTGAGATCTCCTATGTAGCACTAAGAAGAAGCCTTTTTGGGGTAAGAGCTATTAGAGTCATTTTTTTTATACATTCAATTCATCCCACGGGTCTCGGCTATCAAGAGTTTACGAGCTTGCGTGTGAACAAAAAGGGGGCTTACCCCAGTCTTTGTTGTGTTGATTGGATCTTTGCATTGGTAGAAATGAATTGGGCATTGGCTTCAATCATGGACAGGTCAAGGATATCTTCTCTCCAAAAGACCAAGGGCAGGGGATTCGTTCAAGATCTTCGACATTCATCCATCCATAGGCAATCTCTCCTTCCAATTTGATACATAGTTGGCCCTTCTAACCATTGCTTTCATTTCAGGATGAGAACCAAAGACTCAAGCCAGCCCGGTCCGAGCAAGCAAGACAAGCCTAACCTCATTCAGTACTATTACAATCCTCCCAAGACGACTTCCATTGGGAAGCATTACAAGCCATAAGTCTTTCTCATCGGTCAACTCGCAGTTATGCTTCAGATGCTTCGCCCTTACCCTTTCCCTTGTAGAGAGGTGGTATTCTAAAAAAAGCATACAAATCAATAAGAAGTGGTATCTATTGATGAAATGCCATTGCATGGATCTCCCTCCACAGCACAGCAAGAGAAGCATTTGATGGCTATCGCACAGAAGGAAGCTACGGCCGACACTACTCTTGCACGGACACGGGACACGGACACGACACGACACCGACACCCCGACACGTAAATTTTCAGAAAATGGGGGACACGACACGTTTGGGGACACGTCTATATATATGTATATGTGTCCGGTGAGTGTCGGTGTGCAACACGTGTCCGACACCGGTCCGGCTTCATATATGGGGATTGATCGCCTTTGATCAAGGGAGTCCAGTGGGTTTTGTGGAGTGCTTTTCAGTTTGGTTGAGAGAAGCTCCTAGTGCAGAAGTCATTGAGGAGTCAATCTTAATAAATGCTCTGTTTGTTCAATAATGTTCTGGAATCCGTGGATAATGCCTAGCTTACATCATATTTCAAGAACATTACAGTAAAACAAGTACAGTTCTTGGCTCTGTTTGTTCAATAATATTAGACTGTTGTATGGATATTTAGTGTAGTCATTGAGTTAGGTAATTAGGTTAAGGATAGTTCCCAGCCGTTGCCCTTTGTGATTGAGATGGGTGATGTCTGATGAAAATTTTGCCAAAGGTAGAATATACATTCTAAGAGGTAGAGTAGAACAGTTTTTGAATTAAATTAGTCTTTGCCAACTTTTCACTGAGCATGCCATGTTCACATACTTTGCTCCATTAAATTTTTACAATGGCATTCCTTTTCTTAATACGTCATCTGCAATTTATATTATTGAACATTTTTCCTTAATTAGGTTAGGTTTCTTTTCTTCCCTTGATGTACCGTTGTCAAGTTTGTATCAATATCATGGGTCTCATTATTGTGTTTTGTTCTTTCCACAGATATTGGACTATTTGGCATCTCGTTAAGGAGTATATATGAAGAAGTTGGATTTTTTTGCCTTGGATTCTACCGTAATCTAGTTTTCTCGCTGTTGAACTTTTCTATTATTTTGCGCTCTAGGGCTTGGATATGATATGTTTGATGCTACGTACACTTTTCGTGATACGATTTTTTGTTATTTTGTACTCGACGAATTTGGATACCGTTTGTTAAGTATTTGGTGAACACCCTTTATTTATGGAAGTTATGAATGAATTGTTCTTTAGTTGATTACAATAGATTGGTGAATAAATGTTACTCAATTTAATTTACTGTGAATCACCAAATAAAAAAAAATCTAAAGCAGATTTTAGAATTAGTTTTAAAATAAAAGATGCCAACTATTTAGTTGCTAATTCTTTTCACATTTACTAATATTTTTGGTAATTTATCAAATATTTTGGGTAATTAATTAAATATTTCCCGACTAAATATAATTAGTCGGGAATTTATAAAATATTTTCGGTAATTAATTAAATAATTTCCGACTAAACAATTAGTGGGGAATTTATAAAATATTTTCGGTAATTAATTAAATATTTCCCGACTAAATATAATTAGTCGGGAATTTATAAAATATTTTCGGTAATTAATTAAATGTTTTCCGACTAAATAATTAGTCGGGGATTTATCAAATATTTTCGGTAATTAATTAAATGTTTGCCGACTAAATAATTAGTCGGTAATTTATTAACTATTTTCCGACTAAACATTAGTCGGTAATTTATCATATATTTACCGACTAAATATTTTGTCGACAATAATTATAATTAGCCGACTAAATAATTAGTCGGGAAAAACACAATTATGCCGACTAAATGTGATTTAGTCGGTAATTACCTTTCCCGACCGCAATTACCCGACTAAATGGCCCACCAAATTTTTTAGTCGGGAATTCCTATTGCCGACTAAATTCCTTACCTTTGCCGACTAAACTGTTAGTCGGGAATGGTGTAATTTCTTGTAGTGATCCGAGACATGTCGCATAGGGGCTGTTGATCTCGTAACAGAGTTCCTAGTAGTAGACTACTGGTCACAGAGTTGTGATTTCTATAGTTTGGCTGCTGGCTACCGTAGGGTGTGAAGGTATCTCTTCAACTCTATTCCCTTCATCGGAAAGGTCCCAAGATACATGTTTTCTCCGTTTGAACTCGGATCAGATTTACATGATAGATCCAAGACATGTCGCAAAAGGGCTATTGATCTTGTAATGGAGTTCCGAGTAGTAGACTACTTGTCACAGAGTTGTGATTCCTAGTAGTAAGGCTGCTGGCTACCGTAGGGAGTGATAGTATCTCTTCTACTCTATTCCCTTCATCGGAAAGGTCCCAAGATACATGTTTTCTTGGTTTGAAATCGGATCAGATTTACATGATAGATTCAAGACATATCGCAAAAGGTCTATTCATCTTGTAATGGAGTTCCTAGTAGTAGACTACTGGTCACAGAGTTGTGATTCCTAGTAGTAAGGCTGTTGGCTACCGTAGGGTGTGATAGTATCTATTCTACTCTATTCCCTTCGTCGGAAAGTTCACAAGATACTTGTTCTCTCGGTTTGAACTCGGATCAGATTTACATGATAGATCCAAGACATGTCGCAAAAGGGCTGTTGATCTAATGACGGGGTTTTTAGTAGTAGACTACTGGTCACAGAGTTGTGATTCCTAGTAGTAAGGCTGCTGGCTACAGTAAGGTGTGATAGTATATCTTCTACTCTATTCCCTTCATCAGAATGGTCCCAAGATAAATATTTTCTCGGTTTGAACTCGCATCAGATTTACATGATTGATCCAAGATATGTCACAAAAGGGCTGTTGATCTAATGACGGAGTTCCTAGTAGTAGACTACTGCTCACAGAGTTGTGATTCCTAGTAGTTTGGCTGCTGGCTATCGTAGGTTGTGAAAGCATCTCTTCTTCTGTATTCACTTCATCTGAATGGTCTCAAGAGACATGTTTTCTCGGTTTGTTCTTGGATCCTATTTACTTGATAGATCCGAGACATGTCGCAAAAGGGCTGCTGATCTCGTAATGGAGTTCCTAGTAGTAGACTACTGGTCACAGAGTTGTGATTCCTAGTAGTAAGGCAGCTGGCTACTGTAGGGTGTGAAGGTATCTCTTCAAATCTTATGTATTCACTTCATCGGAAAGGTCCCAGGATACATGTTTTCTCGGTTAGTTCTCTGATCATAGTTACTTGATAGATCCGAGACATGTCGCATAAGGGCTGCTGATCTCGTAACGGAGTTCCTAGTAGTAGACTACTGGTCACAGAGTTGTGATTTCTAATAGTTTGGCTGCTGGCTACCATAGGGTGTGAAGGTATCTCTTCAACTCTATTCCATTAATCGGAAAGGTCCCAAGATACATGTTTTCTCGGTTTGAACTCGGATCATATTTACATGATAGATACAAGACATGTCGCAAAAGGGCTGTCAATGTTGTAACGGAGTTCTTAGTAGTAGACTACTGGTCACAGAGTTGTGATTCCTAGTAGTGAGGCTATTGGCTACTGTACGGTGTAATAGTAACTATTCTACTCTATTCCCTACGTCGGAAAGGTCCCAAGATACATGTTCTCTCGGTTTGAACTCGGATCAGATTTACATTATAGATCCAAGACATGTCGTAAATGGGCTGTAGATCTAATGACTGGGTTCCTAGTAGTAGACTACTGGTCACAGAGTTGTGTTTCCTAGTAGTAAGGCTGCTGGCTATCGTAGAGTGTGAACGCATCTCTTCTTCTATATTCACTTCATCTGAAAGGTCCCATGATACATGTTTTCTCGGTTTGTTCTATGATCCTTTTTATTTGATAGATCCGAGACATTTCGCAAAAGGGCTGCTGATCTCATAACGGAGTTCCTAGTAGTAGACTACTGGTCACAGAGTTGTGATTCCTAGTAGTAAGGCTGCTGGCTACCGTAGGGAGTGATAGTATCTCTTCTACTCTATTCCCTTCATCGGAAAGGTCCCAAGATACATGTTTTCTCGGTTTGAACTCGATCAGATTTACATGATAGATCCAAGACATGTCGCAAAATGGCTGTTGATCTAATGACGGGGTTCTTAGTAGTAGACTACTGGTCACATAGTTTTGATTCCTAGTAGTTAGGGTGCTGGCTACCGTAGGGAGTGATAGTATCTCTTCAACTCTATTCCCTTCATCGGAAAGGTCCCAAGATATATGTTTTCTCGGTTTGAACTCGATCAGATTTACATGATAGATCCAAGACATGTCGCAAAAGGGCTGTTGATCTAATGACGGAGTTCCTAGTAGTAGACTACTGGTCACAGAGTTGTGATTCCTAGTAGTTTGGCTGCTGGCTATCGTAGGGTGTGAAAGCATCTCTTCTTCTGTATTCACTTCATCTGAAAGGTAACAAGATACATGTTTTCTCGGTTTGTTCTCGGATCTTATTTACTTGATAGATCTGAGACATGTCCCAAAAGGGCTGCTAATCTCGTAACGGAGTTCCTAGTAGTAGACTACTTGTCACAGAGTTGTGATTCCAAGAAGTAAGGCTGCTGGCTATCGTAAGGTGTGAAGGTATCTTTTAAACTCTTCTGTATTCACTTCATCGGAAAGGCCCCAAGATACATGTTTTCTCGGTTTGTTCTCGGATCCTATTTACTTGATAGATCCGAGACATGTCGCAAAAGGGCTGTTGATCTAATGACGGGGTTCCTAGTAGTCGACTACTGGTCAAATAGTAGTGATTCCTAGTAGTAAGGCTGCTGGCTACCGTAGGGTGTGATAGTATCTATTCTACTCTATTCCCTTCCTCGGGAAGGTCCAAGATACATGTTCTCTCGGTTTGAACTCGGATCAGATTTACATGATAGATCCAAGAAATGTCGCAAAAGGGCTATTGATCTAATGACGGGGTTCCTAGTAGTAGACTATTTGACACAGAGTTGTGATTCCTAATAGTTTGGCTGCTGGCTATCGTTGGGTGTGAAAGCATATCTTCTTCTGTATTGACTTCATCGGAAAGGTCCCAAGATACATGTTTTCTCGGTTTGAACTCGGATCAGATTTACATGATAGATCCAAGACCTGTTGCAAAAGGGCTGTTGATCTAATGACGGAGTTCCTAGTAGTAGACTACTGGTCACAGAGTTGTGATTCCTAGTGTGGGCACACGCCCCTAAATTTTACATTTTTAGCACATAAAACGGGTGCGCCCTATTTGGAAAAGCGCCGCGAAACGGTTCGATTCAGAGTCGCCACTCGGGTTTGTGGAAAACACCCAAGGAACCGAACTTGAAATGCTTGGTTATATTTTTGATTTTGAAAAAGGCTTGTAGACTGGACCGTCGTCACCTTCGATATCTGAGGTTCGGGAGCCAGGTTACGAGAGGGGAAGGGTTTTATGGCACCCCTCTCGCCCAATCCAGAGATCGGTCTCTACTCGGGCATTTTTTTTGTAAAACGTTTGCATTTCTCTCTTTTTGATCATTTTTAGCCAGTCAGGGCGGGGGAACAATTAATTGGGATTAAAACTGTAACAAGTTTGCATCATGTGATAAAAATATGATGTATGTTTGATGTTTGATCTGAAGCAAGTATAATAGATTGTGAACAAGCTGCTGTGAGTGTTTTGGACAAACTGGAACACACTAACTTAATATGGTGCACGCAGGAACGAGTCTGTGTGCACTGGCCAAGCCACTGCATACAGACACAACCTGCGTGCGCCACACCAGTTCTGGCGTGCGCCGGTTAGCCCAAACTCACAACTCTTGCAAACAACCCTCTGGGCTCTGGAATGGACCAGTGCACACCCAGGACAAACCACGCAGTTTTATATCAACAGTTATATATAGTTACAGACAGACAAATGGGCTTGAAAGCCACCAAATAAACAGAAAATTCCTTAAACAGTGAGGGGAGGAAAAATAGAGGCCAGAGCCTAGTTGCCATGCAAGGGCCAGCCACTGGTCAAGGTATGACTGGCGCACGCAGGTACATGGTACCGTACGCCAGTTAACACAACTTGACCAGTGCTTGGCTTTGCATCATCTGGGCTCTGAAACATGACCAGAAGGCTCCCAGAGGCACTCCAAAGCAACAGAAATGAAGTACTGAGTACCATAACTAAACAGTTCTAAAAGACAGAAAGCAATAAACTGGTTTTTATCATGCAAGAGGGTGATCAAAGGCAATATAAAGCAAGAAAAAGATGATCGGTGATCCCCACGCCAGTTATGCCATACAGCCATGACGGGCGTACGGCTATGGATAACTGGCGCACGCCATAAACCATCACACACGGTTTTGAAACCTTGCCAGTATTAGGGCCAGGACTGGTATAGATTACCAGCCTTGACCCTGCCAGCCCCCCTCAGGGGTCAGAACAGAGAGTTAACAAAAGGTGGTATACCTTTTGGGTTTGAGTTTGGAAAGAGTTTGAACTTGAGCTTGAGGCTTTGAAGGTTGTATGGTGGATGAGAGGGGTGTTATGGACTGTGGATGCTATTCTCCTTGCCTTGTCTCTCAATGGATGAAAGAAAAAGCAAGAAGAACAAGAGGTGGAAGAAGAACCAAAGCTTGGGCCTTCTTAATGGTGTGAACCCCTTGCAAATGAATGCAAGGGGGGTATTTATGGAGGAGAGAGTGACTGAGATCAGTTGGGCATAAGGGAGTGTTTGGTTTGCTTGGCCAAGAGGGAGCCTCCCATGCATTTAATGCATGGGACAAGGTAATGGAAGTTGTAGGAGAGAGGGGGGAACGGCCCTGGATGAAGCAATCATCAGGGGAACTGTGGCTGACGTCGGGGTGGAAGCAAAAGTCCCGCGCATTCGGCTGAATAAAGTTGATTTGACTGGAATTGACTAGTGTGCGACCCTTGTTGAGTGGCGTGTGCCAGTGGAAGCAAGGTCAACGGTTGATGACTGACACGTGGCACTTTTCCAGCGCACGCTAGTCAACGATCTGCGTATGCTAGTAGGGTTTTGCTGAGGCCATTTGTTTATTGCTTGAAGGATTCGACAAGGAGTTTGGAGGGGTTCGGATGAGGTTCGGGACGCTCAAAGCTCAAACACATTAACAAACTCGGGATGTTCTTGACCTTAATCATCATTGGGGAATCAAATACCGTGAAAAAACTATTCTGGAAAGTCCAAAATAGGGTGTCTACCCCTAGTAGTTTGGTTGCTGGCTATCGTAGGGTGTGAAAGCATCTTTTCTTTTGTATTCACTTCATCTGAAAGGTCCCAAGATACATGTTTTATTGGTTTGTTCACGGATCCTATTTACTTGATAGATCCCAGACATGTCGCAAAAGGGCTCCTGATCTCGTAACGAAGTTCCTAATAGTAAACTACTGATCACAGAGTTTTGATTCCAAGAAGTAAGGCTGCTGGCTACCGTAAGGTGTAAAGGTATCTTGTAAACTCTTCTGTATTCACTTCATCGGAAAGGTCCCAAGATACATGTTTTCTCGATTTGTTCTCTAATCATATTTACTTGATAGATCCGAGACATGTCGCATAAGGGCTGCTGAACTCGTAACGGAGTTCCTAGTAGTAGACTACTGGTCACAGAGTTGTGATTCCTAATAGTAAGGCTGCTGGCTACCGTAGGGTGTGATAGTATCTATTCTACTCTATTCCCTTTGTCGGAAAGGTCCCAAGAAACATGTTCTCTCGGTCTGAACTCGGATTAGATTTATATGATAGATCCAAGACAAGTCGCAAAAGGGCTGTTGATCTAATGACGGGGTTCCTAGTAGTCGACTACTGGTCACAGAGTTGTGATTCCTAGTAGTAAGGCTGCTGGCTACCGTAGGGTGTGATAGTATCTCTTCTACTCTATTCCCTTTATCGGAAAGGTCCCAAGATAAATGTTTTCTCGGTTAGAACTCGGATCAGATTTACATGATAGATCCAAGACATGTCTCAAAAGGGCTGTTGATCTAATGACGGGGTTCCTAGTAGTAGACTACTGGACACAAAGTTGTGATTCCTAGTAGTAAGGCTGCTGGCTACCGTAGGATGTGAAAACATCTCTTCTTCTGTATTCACTTTATCGGAAAGGTCCCAAGATACATGTTTTCTCGGTTTGTTCTCAGATCCTACTTACTTGATAGATCCGAGACATGTCGCAAAACGGCTGTTGATCTAATGACGGGGTTCCTAGTAGTAGACTATTGGTCAAAGAGTTGTGATTCCTAGTAGTAATGCTGCTGGCTACCCTAGCGTGTGATAGTATCTATTCTACTCTATTCCCTTCCTCGCAAAGGTCCCAAGATAAATGTTCTCTCGGTTTGAACTTGGATCAGATTTACATGATAGATCCAAGAAATGTCGCAAAAGGGTTGTTGATTTAATGACGGGGTTCCTAGTAGTAGACTATTTGACACAGAGTTGAGATTCCTAGTAGTTTGGCTGCTGGCTATCGTAGGGTGTGAAAGCATCTCTTCTTCTGTATTCACTTCATCGGAAAGGTCCCAAGATACATGTTTTCTCGGTTTGAACTCGAATCAGATTTACATGATAGATCCAAGACATGTCGCAAAAGGGCTGTTGATCTAATGACGGAGTTCCTAGTAGTAGACTACTGGTCACAGAGTTGTGATTCGTACTAGTTTGGCTGCTGGCTATCGTAGGGTGTGAAAGCATCTCTTCTTCTGTATTCACTTCATCTGAAAGGTCCCAAGATACATGTTTTATCGGTTTGTTCTCGGATCCTATTTCCTTGATAGATCCGAGACATGTCGCATAAGGGCTACTGAACTCATAACGGAGTTCCTAGTAGTAGACTACTGGTTATAGAGTTGTGATTTCTAGTAGTTTGGCAGCTGGCTACCATAGGGAGTGAAGGTATCTCTTCAACTCTATTCCCTTCATCAGAAAGGTCCCAAAATACATATTTTCTCAGTTTGAACTCGGGTTAGATTTAAATGATAGATCCCAGACATGTCGCAAAAGGGCTGTTGATCTTGTAACGAAGTTCCTAATAGCAGACTACTGGTCACAGAGTTGTGATTCCACGTAGAAAGGTTACTAGCTACCGTGAGGTGTGATAGTATCTATTCTACTCTATTCCCGTTCTCATAAAGGACCCAAGGTACAAGTTCTCTCGGTTTGAACTCGGATCAGATTTACATGATAGATCTAAGAAATGTTGCAAAAGGGCTGTTGATCTAATGACGGGGTTCCTAGTAGTAGACTATTGGATACAGAGTTGTGATTCCTATTAGTAAGGCTGCTGGCTACCGTAAGGTGTGATCGTATCTCTTCTACTCTATTCCCTTCATCAGAAAGGTCCCAAAATACATGTGTTCTTGGTTTGAACTCGGATCAGATTTACATGATAGATCCAAGACATGTCGCAAAAGGGCTGTTGATTTAATGACGGAGTTTCTAGTAGTAGATTACTGGTCACAGAGTTGTGATTCCTAGTAGTTTGGTTGCTGGCTATCGTAGGGTGTGAAAGCATCTCTTCTTCTGTATTCACTTCATCTGAAAGGTTCCAAGATACATGTTTTCTCGGTTTGTTCTCTGATCATATTTACTTGAGAGATCCGAG
The DNA here is from genome assembly GCA_018127125.1 of Rhododendron griersonianum. Taxonomy (NCBI): domain Eukaryota; kingdom Viridiplantae; phylum Streptophyta; class Magnoliopsida; order Ericales; family Ericaceae; genus Rhododendron; species Rhododendron griersonianum. Next base: position 22,818,479 of record CM030791.1, on the reverse strand, counting down.
ACACGTCGCATAAGGGCTGCTGATCTTGTAACGGAGTTCCTAGTAGTAGACTACTGGTCACAGAGTTGTGATTTCTAAGGTTTGGTTGCTGACTACCGTGGGGTGTGAAGGTTTCTCTTCAACTCTATTCCGTTCATCGGAAAGGTCCCAAGATAAATGTTTTCTCGGTTTGAACTCAGATCAGATTTACATGATAGATCCAAGACATGTCGCAAAAGGGCTGGTGATCTTGTAACGGAGTTCCTAGTAGTAGACTACTGGTCACAGAGTTGTGATTTCTAGAAGTTTGTCTGCTTGCTACCGTAGGGTGTGAAGGTATCTTTTGAACTCTATTCCCTTCGTTGGAAAGGTCCCAAGATACATGTTTTCTCGGTTTGAACTCGGATCAGATTTACATGATAGATCCAAGACATGTCGCAAAAGGGTTGTTTGATCTAATGACGGAGTTCCTAGTAGTAGACTACTGGTTACAGAGTTGTGATTCCTAGTAGTTTGGCTGCTGGCTATCGTAGGGTGTGAAAACATCTATTCTTCTGTATTTACTTCATCTGAAAGGTCCCCAGATACAAGTTTTCTCGGTTTGTTATCGGATCCTATTTACTTGATAGATCTGAGACATGTCGCAAAAGGGCTGCTGATCTCGTAACGGAGTTCCTAGTAGTAGACTACTGGTCACAGAGTTGTGATTCCTAGTAGTAAGGCTGCTGGCTACCGTCGGGTGTGAAGTTATCTTTTCAACTCTTCTGTATTCACTTCGTCGGAAAGGTCCCAATATACATATTTTCTCGGTTTGCTCTCTAATCATATTTACTTGATAGATCCGAGACATGTCGCATAAGGATTGCTGATCTCGTAACGGAGTCCTTAATAGTAGACTACTGGTCACAGAGTTGTGATTTCTAATAGTTTGGCTGATGGCTACCGTAGGGTGTGAAGGTATCTCTTCAACTCTATTCCCTTCATCGGAAAGGTCCCAAGATACTGTAGACACCCCAATTTGGGCTTCTAGATTAGTTTATTTACGGTTTTTGATTCCCCGATGATGAAACGGATCAAGAACACCCCGGGAATGTCGAGTGTTTGAGCTTTGAGTGTTTGAATAACCCTTGAACCTAACCTAACCTTAAGCCACTTCCAAAAGCCAAAAACCCTATTGGTGTGTGCCAGGGCGCAACCATCGCGCGCCCGGGTGCACCGTCGCTCGACGGTTTGACTCCATCGCGCGATGGTCAACCGAAGCATTGACCAGCGCGCCAGGGCTCATTGTCGCGCGACAGTTTGGAACCATCGCGCGACGGTCAGAACCTGTCCCCATCACCTTTATTCAGCTGGGCAGCTTAATCACCAAGTAATCCCCAGCCAGCCTCGTGGCTGGCTGCCCTCCATTCTTTGGACCAGACCTGCCTTTCCATTAGTGGAAGGTGCTCTCCCTATAAATACCCCCCATTTGTTCTCTTTCAAAGGGTTCCAAAAAATTCAAAGCACAAAGGTTCTAACCCTAACCCTTTGTTCACCTCTCCTCCATTAGCAAGTGCAACATTTGGTTTCCAACCTAACACCCTAAGAACAAAGTTTGTTCTTCCTCCCCATTTTCACATTTCAATCAAACCTCAAACCCAACCTCAAATTCAAAGCTCAAACACTTTTCAAACCTCAAAATTCAAAAGTATATCTTACCTTTGTTCTGCTCTCTGTTCTGATCCCTGAGGGGGGCTGGCAGGGTCAAGGCTGGTAATCAATACCAGTCCTGGCCCTAAAGCTGGCAAGGTTTCAAAAACCGTGCAATTAACATACCCTCGCGCGACGGACCAAGTCACGCACGCGCTTGTCTCAAGCATCGCGCGATGGTTCTCGTGGGGAAGGGATGTTGGTTCTTTCCTATTTTATTGTCTTAATAATTATTATAGATCACTGTTGAGCATCAAAATAACCATTTTACAGCTTTCTTTAACTTAAAAATGCTAGTTATACCTTTCAATATTCATTTCTGTTCTGTTGGAGTACCCCTGGGATCATTCTGGATCTGTCCCAGAACCTGGAACGAGCAAAATCAGACACTGGAAAGTTGGCTCGAACCCGCGCGCGTTGCGCCCAAACCATCGCGCGATGGTCAACGCTCCATTTGACCAGCACGCCAGGGCGCAATCGTCGCGCGCCAGGGCGCAACCATCGCGCGCCCGGGCGTACCGTCGCGCGACTGTTCGGAACCCTTGCGCGATTGTTTATACCCGATCAGTGGCTGGCCTTGCATGTTTAACTTGGTTTTAGGCTATTATTTTGTCCCCACACTGTTTATGGGGTGTTTTTGTTTATTTATTAGGCTTTTCAGCCTTTAAACTGTATATTATGACTGCATAAACTGCTTGGTTTGTCCTGGGTGTGCACTGGTCCTTCCAGAGCCCAGAGAGTTTAAACTGCTTGGTTTGTCCTGGGTGTGCACTGGTCCTTCCAGAGCCCAGAGGGTTTGAGAATAAGAGCTGTGGGCTTAGGCTTACTGGCGCGCGCAGGTCTTGTAGTAGCGTGCGCAGGTATGATCAGCATGCATTGACTTGATCAGTGCATACTGGTTACCTCTTGCGTGCGACACTCCAAAACATGGGCTTTCCAGTCTGTTTAAACTCTCACAGGAGTCTGTTCTCATCCTATACTAACTGCTCATCCATGCCATCTATCACATCCTGCAAATTGTTACAGTTTTAATCCCCGATTAACTGTTCCCCCGCCCTAATTGGCTAAAATTGATTAATAAAAGAAGAATCGCAATGTTTTCAAAATGCCTAAGTAGAGACCGATCTCCGGATTGGGCGAGAGGGGTGCCATAAAACCCTTCCCCTCTCGTAACCTGGCTCCCGAACCCAGATATGGTTATGACGGACTGGTTCCTTAACTTTTTCAAACCAAACAGCGCGGCAGGTGCTTCGAAATACGGTTCCTTGGGTGTCGGACCTTCAAAACCCGAGTGGCGACTCTGTATTTTCGAGCGCTTGCCACCTGCGCTCGCGCTCCCTCGATCCGGGCCCTTGCATTTTTGGAAACCGGAATTTCCAGGGCACGCTGCCCACAATGGCGACTCTGCTGGGGATGAATCGAACCAATATTAATCTATACTTAGAGTTTAATACGCTTGGGAACAATCCCTTAAAAGTCTGTCAAAACGGTTAGCTTTGCGCTGCCGAAGGTTGGAATGGTGATTTAACAGGACCTCGTGTCCGGCCATTCTAATCTGGGGCTTTTTCGATTGTTCGCTTGCGTAGTTTCCTCTAAAGATGGACTAAATAAAGTGAGCCAAATTTGAAAAAGGCATTTTGCGATTTTGCGATTCTTCTTCTCTTAATCAATTTCTAGCATTCTCATTTGCATCGATGTGGGATAAGCCTCGTTGGATCGTTTTGGCAATCCGGCACGGTTTACCGGAGCCCAGGGACCCCGAATGACCGACAACCTTCGACAATGATGGGTCATGCTACCGTTCGACTGTTATTCTGCGAAAAACGCGGGTAACGGGAGGTATATCTGTGGCCCTAGTCCGAGGAACCTGTTACAAACCAAAACCGGCCTTTTGCATATACAAAACACTAGAACTCTCCAAACTAGGACAGGTACCCACAGGTTAAGATCTATTTGCATCTAACCCCATATACTGTCAATGTGTTACTGCTTTCCCTATCGCATGCACTGTACATACACTGTTTTGCATAGGAGCATGCTTAAGGCTGTTGTGTCTTTCGAGTTTGTCTTACGCTGTCTAAGACGTTGTTGGACCCGATGAGGAGTCGTTCATTCTGTTGAATGTTCGTTATCAATCGCAAAATCCTTAGACCAATGAGACTTTGAGAAATCAAAATTTACTAAGTCCTTGGCTCATGCCCGTTTAAGGATTCAACCGACAATATGAAACAACAAAGTAGTGATGTCGTGTCGCTGGCGCCACCCAGGTTGAAGTGCATTGTCACTATACACCGCCGTGTTCAAGGTTAAGGTGCCATGACATAAATACCGAGTTGTTCCAAATTCAAAGTCGAATCTTCAAAAGGGACTAGCCAAAGATTTAGTCTATTTTGACATCTTTTAGGATCTGTCGATCTACTCAGGGACACATCGCCGAAAAGAATTCTGAGGATTCCGGCAACGTCTGAACTTGTGAGGCAAACTTGTCTCTGGAACTGTGCATGCGTACATTCTGTTCTGCGTAGGAGCATGTTTAGGGCGGCTTCTAAGTTGTCTCTCGCTTTTGAGTCTGTCTTATGCTTATTAGGATGCTGCTATGACCCGATGAAGAGTCGTGCATCTTGATGGTGCATGTTTTTAGTTTTTCAAAAGTCCTTACATCAGCGAGACTTTGAGAAATCAAACCTTACTAAATCCTTGGCTCATGCCCGGTTGAGGATTCAACCGAACATAAGGAACCACAAAGTATTGATGTCGTGATATTGATGTCATTTTGGTTATCGTGCTTCGCACGTACACCGCCCCAGCTAAAGCGCGTTGTCGCTCACGCCACCCCGGTAAAGGTGTCATGCCATCAATACCGAGTTGTTTCTAATTCAAAGTCGAATCTTCAAAAGGGACTAGCCAAAGATTTAGTCTGTTTTGACATCTCTTAGGATCAGTTTGATCTTTCCAAAGGATATACCCTCGAAAAAAATATCCGAGGATTCTGGCAGCATCCGAGCATCATGAGACAGACTTGTCTCTAGTTCTAGAGCCTAGGAGGACACTGACAACAATGATCTTTGCATTTTCGTTCTTTCAATTCTTTCAAAAAACTGCTGAAAGGGCGTCACTGAGCTTTCATTACTTCACCGTTAAAGCTTCGGGCCATTGCATCCTCGGGAAGAGTACCGAAAAGAAGAGCCAAACTTGCTTAGAAGAGTCTGCCAGGGCTGTTACACCTTCGCTTTCAAGGTTATATCACCTACCCTGTTCATCAATTCGGAATGGCAGTACAAATAGAGCTGGCTGAGCTCAGGAAAGCTGTAGAAGAATTGGGTCACAAGATGGACAAACAGATGATTATGGTCCAGGGACTCATTGACCTTGTTTCCTCCACAGCCTCGCAACCAGATATGGGGCTGGTCAAAGAACCTTCTCAAGCCTACCACCCTCCAACAGTTGGAATCAAGCTGTGTGTGGGCAGCATGCCCTGGAAATCCCGGTTTCCAAAAATGCAAGGGCCCGAATCGAGGGAGCGCGAGCGCAGGTGGCAAGCGCTCAAAAATACAGAGTCGCCACTTGAGTTTTGAAGGTCCGACACTCAAGGAACCGTATTTCGAAGCACCTGCCGCGCTATTTGATTTGAAAAAGTTAAGGAACCAGTCCGTCATAACCATATCTGGGTTCGGGAGCCAGGTTACGAGAGGGGAAGGGTTTTATGGCACCCCTCTCGCCCAATCCGGAGATCGGTCTCTACTTAGGCATTTTGAAAACATTGCGATTCTTCTTTTATTAATCAATTTTAGCCAATTAGGGCGGGGGAACAGTTAATCGGGGATTAAGACTGTAACACGTTTTGCAAGATGTGATCAAAATAGCATGGATGAGCAGTTAGTTAGTATAGGATGAGAACAGACTCCTGTGGGAGTTTAAACAGACTGGAAAGCTCCTGTCTTGGAGTGTCGTGCACAGGAAGAAACCAGTATGCACTAATCAAGTCAATGCATGCTGACCAAACCTGCGCCCGCTACTACAAGACCTGCGCGCGCCAGTAAGCCTAAGCCCACAGCTCTTATTCTCAAACCTTCTGGGCTCTGGAAGGACCAGTGCACACCCAGGACAAACCAAGCAGTTTTACTCTCTGGGCTCTGGAAGGACCAGTGCACACCCAGGACAAACCAAGCAGTTTATGCAGTCATAATATACAGTTTAAAGGCTGAAAAGCCTAATAAATAAACAAAAACACCCCATAAACAGTGTGGGGACAAAATAATAGCCTAAAACCAAGTTAAACATGCAAGGCCAGCCACTGATCGGGTATAAACAATCGCCGCACGAGGGTTCCAAACAGTCGCGCGATGGTGCGCCCTGGCGCGCGATGGTTACGCCCTGGCGCGCGATAGCTGCGCCTGGGCGCACTGGTCAACTCTCCTTTTGACCATCGCGCGAGTGTTTGGGAGCAGCGCGCGAGTGTATGGGCCGAATTTCCAGTGTCTGGTTTTGCACGTCCTGGGTTCTGAGACAAGTCCAAAATGATCCCAGGGGTACTCCAACAGAGCAGAACTAAATATTGAAATGCAAGCTAGCAATTTAAGCTCTAAGAAAAGCAATAAACTGATTTTTACATGCATCAACAGTGATCTATATCAAAATAAAACTATATAACAGCTATGGAAATAACCAAAAATAAGAAATGACCAGCACCCCTTCCCCACGTGGTCCAATCTCATGCAGACAGGACTATCGCGCGAGTATTCGGGACCATCGCGCGAGGGTGTGCTTGATCTACGGTTTCTGAAACCTTGCTAGCTTTAGGGCCAGGACTGGTATTGATTACCAGCCTTGACCCTGCCAGCCCCCCTCAGGGATCAGAACAGTGAGCAGAACAAAGGTGTTATACCTTTGGCTTTTTTTTTGAGTTTGAACGGTGTTTGAGCTTTGATGCTTGAGGTGGAACAAGGTGATAGAGCTTGCAAAATAAGTGTATGTAGATGGCTAGAGTGATGAAGTATCAAGTGTATTTGGGTTTGTGGAACCTTTTGTACTTGATTTTTTGGAACCCTTTGAAAGAGAAACAAAGGGGGCTCTTATAGGCTTAGCACCTTCCACTAATGGAAAGGCAGGTCTGGTCCAAAGAATGGAGGTCAGCCAGCCACGAGGCTGGCTGAGGGTTACTTGGTAATTAAGCTGCCCAGCTGAATAAAGGTGATGGGGACAGGTTATTACCGTCGCGCGATGGTTCCAAACTGTCGCGCGAGGGTCAACGGCCAAACTTTGTCCATCTAGCAGTTTGACCATCGCGCGAGTGTTCTAGAATGTCGCGCGACGGTGCGCCCGGGCGCGCGATGGTTGCGCCCTGGCGCACGTCAGTAAGGTTTTTGGCTTTTGGAAGTGGCTTAAGACTGGGTTAGGTTCAAGGGTTATTCAAACACTCAAAGCTCAAACACTCGACATTTCCTGGGTGTTCTTGATCCATTTCATCATCGGGGAATCAAATACCGTAAGTAAACTAATCTGGAAGCCCAGATTGGGGTGTCTACAGTAGCCCCCCTTTGATGGCACTTGGAGCACCATTGAATTGGTACAAGTAACGTCAAAGGTTTCTAGACACCCCTCAAGGCAATCCAGAGCAGAACATACTAGCAAAGTAGACAAGCATACTTACAGAACCTGATTGGTTGAATGGACGGACAGACCGTCGCTTGTTGATTGAATTTGGACAGGACAGGCTGTCGCTGCAGATGTTGACGGGACCGGCCGTCGTTGCTGGGGATCAAGCTATCCTCGGCACAAAGTATTCCAACAAACACGGGTAGGTCGTGTCAGGCAGGTTGAATTCCATCTGTTGGGAATCAGAGCCAATCTCCTTATCAAAGACCATCCGAGACAGAGCAATAAGCCTGCTGGAAGATGCACTTTCGGCTAGATTGAGGGTGATTGTCGTTCGGGAAGGGCCAAGGCGGACTCTCCTGGGGAACAAACAGTTGCGGATGAACGGACCATCGAACGATGTTCTGGTCGTTGTTTGTGGATTTGACAGGACCGGCTGTCGCTGATTAGTTTGTCAATGCCACAACACCGACTGAAGAATGCCTCAACGCGCTTTGATTTGCCAATGCCTCAACACTGATTGAAGAACGCCTCGACGCGCTGATTTGATTTGCCAATGCCTCAACACTGACGGTTTGAACGCCTCGACGCGCTTTGATTTTTGAACGGACAAATCATCAGTATAAATGATCGAACCGTTGGGGGGAATTGACAGGATCAGCTGTCGGTGAATGCGGACGGGAAGATCATTGTGCTGAGTGATCAAGCCGTTGGGGGAATTGATAGGATCAGCTATCGTTGAAAGCGGACGGGGAGATCATTGTGCTGAGTGATCAAGCCGTTGGGGAAATTGACAGGATCAGCTGTCGTTGAAAGCGGACGGGGAGATCATTGTGCTGAGTGATCAAGCCGTTGGGGGAAATTGACAGGATCATCAGTATAAATGATCTAACCGTTGAAGCCTGGATGAGAGGGTCAGCAGTATAAATGATCAAACCGTTGAAGCCTGTATGGGAGGATCAGCAGTATAAATGATCAAACCGTTGAAGCCTGGATGGGAGGATCAACAGTATAAATGATCAAACCGTTGAATGACCGATATGGCTGACCGTCATGGATGATATGGCTGACCATCGTTGAATTGGGAGGGCGGATCGCTATAAAAAGTGATCGAGCCGTTTGAAGTTGGACAGGACCGGCTGTCGTTGATTGAGACGGCGGATCGCTATAAAAAGTGATCGAGCCATTGAGGTTGGACAGGACCGGCTGTCGTTGATAGAGACGGCGGATCGCTATAAAAAGTGATCGAGCCATTGAGGTTGGACAGGACCGGCTGTCGTTGATAGAGACGGCGGATCACAATAAAAAGTGACCGAGCCATTGGAAATTGGACAGAACCGGCTGTCGTTGACGGAGACGGCGGATCGCTATAAAAAGTGACCGAGCCATTGAGGTTGGACAGGACCGGCTGTCGTTGATAGAGACGGCGGATCACAATAAAAAGTGACCGAGCCATTGGAAATTGGACAGAACCGGCTGTCGTTGACGGAGACGGCGGATCGCTATAAAAAGTGACCGAGCCATTGAGGTTGGACAGGACCGGCTGTCGTTGATAGAGACGGCGGATCACTATAAAAAGTGACCGAGCCATTGCGGATTGGACAGGACCGGCTGTCGTTGTGTTGATCCAAGTAGCACAAACAGTGGATAACATAGATAGAAGCAAGGCGGACTGCAGTTGGGGAGAAATCGGTGACAACTGCTGGGCTGTTTACTTGCTGCCTTCGATACCGGGCAGGCTTGCTTTGTCGTTTTGATGGATTTTTCCTGCGTTCAACATTTGATATACACACAATAGGCAATGACATGTATAAAATATTGAAAATGCAGATGCAAGCTTATGGCGGCTCCTAGAAGGACAACGACGCCTAAGGACTACCACTGAGCCTCATTACTGTACTGTCTGTGCTTCTGAGATATGCATCCAGATAAGAGGACGTTGAACGGGCGGACGTGCCCCAGTTGACGTTTGAGCACTGGAATTGGGCCTGCGTGCCCTTTCTGCGATGCTTGGGCAGGTGTGCCCCAGAGATGCTTTGCTTGGCCTTGGGCTGACATGCCCCTGCTGCTTCAAAAGATTCCGCTGCTTGCGGATTATGGATACTAGGGTAGCAATGCAACAATTGCGTTTTTCAGTTTATTGACTCTCTTTTACAAGTGTTGAAGAGAATGCAAAAACTAACCACTAATATCTAATTTGCATTGACAATTGCTTTGAATCGACACACAGACATGCGCACATGTGTACAGACTCGCCTAGCTCGAATGGAAAAGGGGGAGAGAGTCCCGGGGTATAATGCGAACCCTCAGACACAAAGAATATAATGAAATTTTGGGCATTAATGTGCCAAAACTCACAATATTCCTGAACAGGTGAAACTGACACTTATGAAAAGTGGAAAAGGTACAAAGACCTGTACAAACAAAATCGAGAAAAGCATCCCGACATGACAGTTGAAAAACTGGAAAAATGTCGCAAAGACGGACGTAAGACGCAGATTATGACACGTATAGGCCCGGACTGAAACCGACACCCCCGTGCAGTCACATTAAGTCCATATGACTTGCACAGCATGACAAGACTTGGCAAAAGCCCCTGGAACGACATTCGAGGGTAGTAGCTAACTGCTACTGTCTGCTGCAAGAAGAGTGCGCAGGTTTGAGACCAACGCGTATCGCTTTGAACAAATGCGCTGCGGTTGCTTACACCAGACTTCGGTGAACTTAGAATAAACTGTGAGCCTGTTAAGGCTTCTAGCATTTCGTTCTGTTTTTGATGCTTCAATTATTTTTAAGACTTATGCTCAGCCTGTAAATTGAAGAAGCAGTTTGGTAATAAAATTGAAAGACGAAGGTTTTCCCCCTTCTGGTTCCTCCAATGAAGCTTGTCTTGATCTTCGATCCTCTTCGACCTTTGATGTGCACCAAAATGTCAACCATGGATCCAATTGATAGATTGTGACCGAGTCTCAAAGAAAGACTGCCTACGTATCCCAAGCTAGGGAATCAGGTCAAAACGTAGTTCAGGCCACGGTTCGACAGAGTATGACCGAGTCTCGAAGAGAGACTGCCTACGTATCCCAAGCTAGGGAATCAGGTCAGAACGTAGTTCAGGCCACGGTTAACTCTCGAGTATTTACCTCTCCTTTTACGCTCTAACTTTTGCCTAGTACCGCCCATTCGGGTCTTCGGTCTAGCGAGCTTTGATTGATTGCCTATTCATTTTTGCTTAAACCACCTTCATAGGTTTTGGTCTAGCAGGCTGCTCTAACTTTTGCTTGGAACTGCCCACCCTTGGGGTTTTTAGCCCAACGAGCTTCTCACAGGGAAAAGTTACATTTGAATTGATCCAGGTTGACCATGGTATTGAATCTGTTGCCGTCGAGGTTGAGAACCTTTGGCTGCAGCCCTAGATAAAATAGCTTTGATGACGCAGGGTCAAGAGTGCTTCGATTGGAAATGCCTTGCTCCGGGCCGTTGTGTACATTTTCTCATTTGTGCTTGGCAAAACGCCACTGTTGCTGTTTTGAACATGGTACAAGGCCCGGAGCCTTCTGTGCTTCTGCTTTCTGGATTGGCACCCGGTAGTAGGGGATTGATACTTCTTTGTCTTAGGATCAACGCGAGGCGTGACTTGATGAGACCACGCCAAGACGTCTATGAATTCTTCAAGCCTATCTAACCGGGCGCAATGCTCCTCTGGGTGCGGTGCTTTGACCAACTTTGAACCATTGGGAGGTTATACTTGTCTTTCAAGTTTATTTGAAATTACTTCTTCTTTTAATAGGCTGAGCATGCCTTTCGTCTTCCCTTTCGGCGAGGGAACACATTTCCTCGGGAATGATCCCATCGAAATCTATCCCTTCGTCGTCAGGGTCGACACAGTTTATATAAAAGTTAGCGAAGTACTTAGAAGCAGATAATGCATATCATAAAAACCCTCGGGGTTTGCCAAGTACAGCAGACTCGAAACTTGAAACAAAAGCTACGACGTGGAGGGCCAAGAGGCACAACCTCCGACTCAGAGCTAGACTTAGACGAACGCAAAAGACTCTGTGTCAGACTCAGACAAGACGCCAATGCAAACTAGGCGCGGTTTTGAAAACGCAATTGATAAAAAGCTACCCATAGCTTCCACAAAAGAGGTAGGAACCAGCGGGCGTCAGGCCCAAGTAACAGCACTTCGGCCTCTTCAGCTTCTTCAGCCAAACCTACTTGATGCTCCTTTGAACGATGGACCTCAGCCAAACGGTCCTTTCCTTTGCAAGCCCCTCATCACTGTCAAACCAGATGTTGGCAGTGAAAGCCTCAGTTGCCCAACCTACAGCCATCATGTTAACCTCCGATTCGGACGGGATGGATACGATGGGTTTGGGTTGATTCGCTGGGATGATATAGTGGCTAGGGTTGAATATGGTGGAGCTCGGGTTGATTTGAGTGGAGGTTATAGATACCTGACCAACCAGAGGGTCAGACTCGTGCTGAGGCAAGGAGTCGGAAATGACATCGGGCTTTGGTGGAACTTGAACCGTGCCATCATCGATTAGATCTTGTATCTCGTGTCGGAGACGCAGGCAGTCATCAGCGAGATGGCCAGGCATTTGGTGGAAGGCACAGAAATGGTTGGTATTGTAGTTGGCTGGAAAGACTTTGGGTGGAGAAGTTGGGGTCAAAAGTTTGAGATGCCCAGACTTGACGAGTTTCTCCATTACTGCAGATAGAGATACCTCTAAGACAGAGAAACTCCGGGGTTGGGTTCGAGATCGGAGGCTTTGAGCGCTTCGAATTTGGTTAATATCGGCTGTTGATGGAGGTGGAGTTGTGATGACACTACAATCGACAAGATCTTGAACGGCATGTCGAAGCCGAAAACAGGCATTGGTAGAATGGCCAGGCATTTGATGGTAGGTGCAATAGAGGTTATGCTTGAAATTGGGTGATGGATTTTTGGGTAGAGGAGTTGGATTGAGGGGCTTGATGGAACCAGCATCGAGGAGCTTTTCATAAATTGAGGCTAAAGGCGTAGAGAAGCATGAGAAAGTCCTTGGTGGGTTCCGGCGAGTGGACTGAGAATCCGAAGCGGAACCCTTGTCTGCTTTGCAATTTGCCTCATCAACAGGATGCATTCTTTTGCCTTCAGGACTGAATTCATCACTAAGCATGTCCTCCCCTTTGGCAAAGGCTTTGAACAAGGAATCAGCATCCTCCTTCGAATGAGTCCTGGCCTCATGAAACTCAGCCAGGTCTTTGAACATGTCTCCTGAGCACAGCTTGATTCCAACTGTTGGAGGGTGGTAGGCTTGAGAAGGTTCTCTGACTAGCCCCATATCTGGTTGCGAGGCTGTGGAGGAAACAAGGCCAACGAGTCCCTGGACCATAATCATCTGTTTGTCCATCTTGTGACCCAATCCTTCTACAGCTTTCCTGAGCTCAGCCAGCTCCATTTGTACTGCCATTCCGAATTGATGAGCGAGGTAGGTGATATGACCTTGGAAGCAAAGGTGTAATAGCCCTGGCAGACTCTTCTAAGCAGGTTTGGCTCTTCTTTTCGGTACTCTTTTGCTTGGTGCAATGGCCCGAAGCTTTGACAGTAAAGTAATGAAAGCTCAGTGATGCCCTTTCAGCAGTTTATTGAAAGAATTGAAAGAACGAAAATGCAAAGATCATCGTTGTCAGTGTCCTCCTAGACTCTAGAACTAGAGACAAGGCTGTCTCATGATGCTCGGATGCTGCCAGAATCCTCGGATATTTTTCCGAGGGTTTATCCTTTGAAAAGATCAAACTGATCCTAAGAGATGTCAAAACAGACTAAATCTTTGGCTAGTCCCTTTTGAAGATTCGACTTTGAATTAGAAACAACTCGGTATTGATGGCGTGATACCTTTACCTGGGTGGCGTGAGCGACAATGCGCTTTAGCCGGGGCGGTGTACGTGCGAAGCACGATAACCAAAATGACATCAATATCACGACATCAATACTTTGTGGTTCCTTATGTTCGGTTGAATCCTCAACCGGGCATGAGCCAAGGATTTAGTAAGGTTTGATTTCTCAAAGTCTTGCCGATCTAAGGACTTTTGAAAAACTAACAACGTGCACCATCGGGATGCACGAATCTTCATCGGGTCATAGCAGCATCCTAACAAGCATAAGACAGACTCGAAAGCGAGACAACCTAGAAGCCGCCCTAAACATGCTCCTACGCAGAACAGAATGTATGCATGCATGTACAGAACCAGAGACGAGTTTGCCTCACAATATTTCAGACGTTGCCGGAATCCTCAGAATTCTTTTCGGCGATGTGTCCCTGAGTAGATCGACAGATCCTAAAAGATGTCAAAATAGACTAGATCTTTGGCTAGTCCCTTTTGAAGATTCAACTTTGAATTTGGAACAACTTGGTGTTGATGTCATGGCACCTTAACCTTGAACACGGCGGTGTATAGTGACAATGCACTTCAACCTGGGTGGCGCCAGCGACACGACATCACCACTTTGTTGTTCCAGATTGTCGGTTGAATCCTTAAACGGGCATGAGCCAAGGATGTAGTAAATTTTGATTTCTCAAAGTCTCATTGAACTAAGGACTTTGCGACTGATAACGGACATTCAACAGAATGAACGACTCCTCATCGGGTCCAACAACGTCTTAGACAGCGCAAGACAAACTCGAAAGACAAAACAGCCTTAAGCATGCTCCTATGCAAAACAGTGTATGTACAGTGCATGCGATAGGGAAAGCAGTAACACATAGACAGTATATGGGGTTAGATGCAAATAGATCTTAACCTATGGGTACCTGTCCTAGTTTGGAGAGTTCTAATGCTTCGTATATGCAAAGGTTGATTTTGGCTTGTAACAAGTTCCTCGGACTAGGGCCACAGATATACCTCCCGTTACCCGCGTAACCGCAGAGTAACAGTCGAACGGTAGCATGACCCATCATCGTCGAAGGTTGTCGGTCATTCGGGGTCCCCGGGCTCCGGTAAACCGTGCCGGATTGCCAAAACGATCCAACGAGGCTTATCCCACATCGATGCAAATGAGAATGCTAGAAATTGATTAAGAGAAGAAGAATCGCAAAATCGCAAAATGCCTTTTCAAATTTGGCTCACTTTATTTAGTCCATCTTTAGAGGAAACTACGCAAGCGAACAATCGAAAAAGCCCCAGATTAGAATGGCCGGACACGAGGTCCTGTTAAATCACCATTCCAACCTTCGGCAGCGCGAAGCTAACCGTTTTGACAGACTTTTAAGGGATTGTTCACAAGTGTATCAAACTCTAAGTATGGATTAATATCGGTTCGATCATCCCCAGCAGAGTCGCCACTGTGGGCAGCATGCCCTGGAAATCCCGGTTTCCAAAAATGCAAGGGCCCGAATCGAGGGAGCGCGAGCGCAGGTGGCAAGCGCTCAAAAATACAGAGTCGCCACTTGAGTTTTGAAGGTCCGACACTCAAGGAACCGTATTTCGAAGCACCTGCCGCGCTATTTGATTTGAAAAAGTTAAGGAACCAGTCCGTCATAACCATATCTGGGTTCGGGAGCCAGGTTACGAGAGGGGAAGGGTTTTATGGCACCCCTCTCGCCCAATCCGGAGATCGGTCTCTACTTAGGCATTTTGAAAACATTGCGATTCTTCTTTTATTAATCAATTTTAGCCAATTAGGGCGGGGGAACAGTTAATCGGGGATTAAGACTGTAACACGTTTTGCAAGATGTGATCAAAATAGCATGGATGAGCAGTTAGTTAGTATAGGATGAGAACAGACTCCTATGGGAGTTTAAACAGACTGGAAAGCTCCTGTCTTGGAGTGTCGTGCACAGGAAGAAACCAGTATGCACTAATCAAGTCAATGCATGCTGACCAAACCTGCGCCCGCTACTACAAGACCTGCGCGCGCCAGTAAGCCTAAGCCCACAGCTCTTATTCTCAAACCCTTCGGGCTCTGGAAGGACCAGTGTACACCCAGACAAACCAAGCAGTTTAAACTCTCTGGGCTCTGGAAGGACCAGTGCACACCAGACAAACCAAACAGTTTATGCAGTCATAATATACAGTTTAAAGGCTGAAAAGCCTAATAAATAAACAAAAACACCCCATAAACAGTGTGGGGACAAAATAATAGCCTAAAACCAAGTTAAACATGCAAGGCCAGCCACTGATCGGGAACAGAATGGAACCGCCGCACGAGGGTTCCAAACAGTCGCGCGATGGTGCGCCCTGGCGCGCGATGGTTACGCCCTGGCGCGCGATAGCTGCGCCTGGGCGCACTGGTCAACTCTCCTTTTGACCATCGCGCGAGTGTTTGGGAGCAGCGCGCGAGTGTATGGGCCGAATTTCCAGTGTCTGGTTTTGCACGTCCTGGGTTCTGAGACAAGTCCAAAATGATCCCAGGGGTACTCCAACAGAGCAGAACTAAATATTGAAATGCAAGCTAGCAATTTAAGCTCTAAGAAAAGCAATAAACTGATTTTTACATGCATCAACAGTGATCTATATCAAAATAAAACTATATAACAGCTATGGAAATAACCAAAAATAAGAAATGACCAGCACCCCTTCCCCACGTGGTCCAATCTCATGCAGACAGGACTATCGCGCGAGTATTCGGGACCATCGCGCGAGGGTGTGCTTGATCTACGGCTTTTGAAACCTTGCTAGCTTTAGGGCCAGGACTGGTATTGATTACCAGCCTTGACCCTGCCAGCCCCCCTCAGGGATCAGAACAGAGAGCAGAACAAAGGTGTTATACCTTTGGCTTTTTTTGAGTTTGAACGGTGTTTGAGCTTTGATGCTTGAGGTTGAACAAGGTGATAGAGCTTGCAAAATAAGTGTATGTAGATGGCTAGAGTGATGAAGTATCAAGTGTATTTGGGTTTGTGTAACCTTTTGTGCTTGATTTTTTGTGGAACCCTTTGAAAGAGAAACAAAGGGGGCTATTTATAGGGAGAGCACGTTCCACTAATGGAAAGGCAGGTCTGGTCCAAAGAATGGAGGTCAGCCAGCCACGAGGCTGGCTGAGGGTTACTTGGTAATTAAGCTGCCCAGCTGAATAAAGGTGATGGGGACAGGTTATTACCGTCGCGCGATGGTTCCAAACTGTCGCGCGAGGGTCAACGGCCAAACTTTGTCCATCTAGCAGTTTGACCATCGCGCGAGTGTTCTAGAATGTCGCGCGACGGTGCGCCCGGGCGCGCGATGGTTGCGCCCTGGCGCACGTCAGTAAGGTTTTTGGCTTTTGGAAGTGGCTTAAGACTGGGTTAGGTTCAAGGGTTATTCAAACACTCAAAGCTCAAACACTCGACATTTCCTGGGTGTTCTTGATCCATTTCATCATCGGGGAATCAAATACCGTAAGTAAACTAATCTGGAAGCCCAGATTGGGGTGTCTACACTGTGCTCAGGAGACATGTTCAAAGACCTGGCTGAGTTTCATGAGGCCAGGACTCACTCGAAGGAGGATGCTGATTCCTTGTTCAAAGCCTTTGCCAAAGGGGAGGACATGCTTAGTGATGAATTCAGCCCTGAAGACAAAAGTATGCATCCAGTTGATGGGGCAATGTGTTGCAACAGCCAAGCAAACAAGAGTTCTGCTTTGAACTCTCAATCCACTCGCCGGAACCCACTGAGAACTTTATCATGCTTCTCTGCGCCTTTGGTCTCAATTTATGAAAAGCTCCTCGATGCTGGTTCCATCAAGCCCATCGATCCAACTCCTCTACCCAAAAAAATCCATCACCCAATTTCAATCATAACCTCTATTGCACCTACCATCAAATGCCTGGCCATTCTACCAATGCCTGTTTTCGGCTTCGACATGCCGTTCAAGATCTTGTCGATTGTGGTGTCATCACAACTCCACCTCCATCAACAGCCGATATCAACCAAATTCGAAGCGCTCAAAGCCTCCGATCTCGAACACAACCCCGGAGTTTCTCTGTCTTAGAGGTATCTCTATCTGCAGTAATGGAGAAACTCGTCAAGTTTGGGCACCTCAAACTTTTGACCCCAACTTCTCCACCCAAAGTCTTTCCAGCCAACTACAATACCAACCATTTCTGTGCCTTCCACCAAATGCCCGGCCATCTCACTGATAGCTGCTTGCGTCTCCGACACGAGATCCAAGATCTTATTGACGATGGCACGATTCAAGTTCCACCAAAGCCCGATGTCATTTCCAACTCCTTGCCTCAGCACGAGTCTGACCCTCTGGTTGGTCAAATATCAATCGACTCTACTCAGATCAACCCGAGCTCCACCATATTCAACCCTAGCCACTATATCGTCCCAGCGAATCAACCCAAACCCATCGTATCCATCCCGTCCGAATCGGAGGTTAACATGATGGCTGTAGGTGGGGCAACCGAGGTTTTCACTGCCAACGTTTGGTTTGACAGTGATGAGGGGCTTGCAAAGGAAAGGACCGTTTAGCTGAGGTCCATCGTTCAAAGGAGCATCAAGTAGGTTTGGCTGAAGAAGCTGAGGAAGCCGAAGTGCTGTTGCTTGGGCCTAACACCTGCTGGATCCTACCTCTTTTTGTGGAAGCTATGGGTAGCTTTTTAACAAATGCGTTTTCAAAACCGCGTCTAGTTTGCATTGGCGTTTTGTCTGAGTCTGACACAGAGTCTTTTGCGTTCGTCTAAATCTAGCTCTGAGTCGGAGGTTGTGCCTCTTGGCCCTCCACGTCGTAGCTTTTGTTTCAAGTTTCGAGTCTGCTGTACTTGGTAAACCCCGAGGGTTTTTATGATATGCATCATCTTGCTTCTACATGCTTCGCTGGCTTTTATATAAACTGTGTCAACCCTAATGACGAAGGGATAGATTTCGATGGGATCATTCCCAAGGAAATGTGTTCTCTCGCCGAAAGGTAAGACGAAAGGCATGCTCAGCCTATTAAAAGAAGAAGTAATTTCAAATAAACTTGAAAGACAAGTATAACCTCCCAAAAGGTTCAATTGGTTCAAAGCCGCCCCCAGAGGAGCATTGTGCCCGGTCAGACAGGCTCGAAGAATTCATAGACATCTTGGCATGGTCTCATCAAGTCACGCCTCGCGTTGATCCTGAGACAAAGGAGCATCAAATCCCCTGTTATCGGGTGCCAATCTAGAAAGCAGAAGCACAGAAGGCTCCGGGCCTTGTACCATGTTCAAAGCAATAACAGTGGCGTTCCGCCAAGTACAAATGAGAAAGTGTACAAAGCGGTCCGGAGCAAGACATTTCCAACCGAAGCACTCTTGACCCTGCGTCATCAAAGCCATTTATCTGAGGCTACAACCAAAGGTCTTCGACCTCGACAGCAACAAATTCAATACCCTGAGTCGACCTGGATCAATTCAAAAGCAACTTTCCCCTGAGAGAAGCTTGTTGGGCTGAAAACCCCAAGGGTGGGCAGTTCCAAGCAAAAGTTAGAGCAGCCTGCTAGACCAAAACCTATGAAGGAGGTTTAGGCAAAAATGAATAGGCAATATTCAAAAGCTCGCTAGACCGAAGACCCGAATGGGCGGTTCTAGGCAAAAGTTAGAGCATAAAAGGAGAGGTAAATACTCGAGAGTTAACCCTTGGCCTGAACTACATTTTGACCTGATTCCCTAGCTTGGGATACGTAGGCAGTCTTTCTTTGAGACTCGGTCACAATCTATCAGTTGGATCCATGGTTGACATTTTGGTACACATCAAAGGTCGAAGAGGATCGAAGATCAAGACAGGCTTCCTTGGAGGAACCAGAGGGGGGAAAACCTTCGTCTTTCAATTTTATTACCAAATTGCTTCTTCAATTTACAGGCTGAGCATAATTCTTAAAAAAATAATTGAAGCATCAAAAACAGAACGAAATGCTGGCGAGGCCTTAACAGGCTCACAGTTTATTCTAAGTTCAGCGAAGTCTGGTGTAAGCTACCACAGCGCGTTTGTTCGAGTGATGCGCGTTGGTCTCAAACCTGCGCACGCTTCTTGCAGCAGACAGTAGCAGTCTGCTACTACCCTCGAATGTCGTTCCAGGGGCTTTTGCCAAGTCTTGTCATGATGTGCAAGTCATATGGACTTAATGTGACTGCACGGGGGTGTCGGTTTCAGTCTGGGCCTATACGAGTCATAATCTGCGTCTTATGTCTGTCTTTGCGACATTTTTCCAGTTTTTCAATTGTCATGTCGGGATGCTTTTCTCGATTTTGTTTGTACAGGTCTTTGTACCTTTTCCACTTTTCATAAGTGTCAGTTTCACCTGTTCAGGAATATTGTGAGTTTTGGCACATTAATTTCATTATATTCTATGTGTCTGAGGGTTCGCATTGTACCCTAGGGCTCTGTCTCCCTTTTCGTTCGAGCTAGGCGAGTCTGTACATATGTGCGCGCGTCTGTGTGTCGATTCAAATCACTTGTCAATGCAAATTAGATATTAGTGGTTAGTTTTTGCATTCTCTTCAACACTTGCAAAAAGAGAGTCAATAAACTGGAAAACGCAATTGTTACATTGCTACCCTAGTATCCGTAATCCGCAAGCAACGGAATCTCTTGAAAGCAGCAAGGGCACGTCAGCCCAAGGCCAAGCAAGGCATCTCTGGGGCACATCCACCCAAGCATCAAAGAAAGGGCGTGCAAGCCCAATTCCATTACTAAACGTCAATTGGGGCACGCCAGCCCGTTCAGCGTCTTTCTATCTGGGTGCGCGTCTCAGAAGCAGACAGTTCAGTAATAAGGCTCAGTGGTAGTCCTTAGGCGTCGTTGTCCTCCTAGGAGCCGCCCTAAGTTTGCATCTGCATTTTCAATATGTTATACATATCATTGCATATTGTGTGTATATCAAATGTTGAACGAAGGAAAAATCCATCAAAACGACAAAGCAAGCCTGCCCGGTATCGAAGGCAGCAAGTAAACAGCCCAGCAGTTGTCACCAATTTCTCCCCAACTGCAGTCCGCCTTGCTTCTATCCATGTTATCCACTGTTTGTGCTACTTGGATCAACACAACGACAGCCGGTCCTGTCCAATCTTCAGTGGCCTGATCGTTCTGCACACTGATCTGCCCATTTCTAATCAACGACAGCCGGTCCTGTCCAACCTCAATGGCTCGGTCACTTTTTATAGCGATCCGCCGTCTCCGTCAACGACAGCCGGTTCTATCCAATTTCCAATGGCTCGGTCACTTTTTATAGTGATCCGCCGTCTCTATCAACGATAGCCGGTCCTGTCCAACCTCAATGGCTCGGTCACTTTTTATAGCGATCCGCCGTCTCCGTCAACGACAGCCGGTTCTGTCCAATTTCCAATGGCTCGGTCACTTTTTATAGTGATCCGCCGTCTCAATCAACGACAGCCGGTCCTGTCCAACTTCAAACGGCTCGATCACTTTTTATAGCGATTCGCCCTCCCAATTCAACGACGGTCAGCCATATCATCCATGACGGTCAGCCATATCGGTCATTCAACGGTTTGATCATTTATACTGCTGATCCTCCCATCCAGGCTTCAACGGTTTGATCATTTATACTGCTGATCCTCCCATCCAGGCTTCAACGGTTTGATCATTTATACTGCTGATCCTCCCATCCAGGCTTCAACGGTTTGATCATTTATACTGCTGATCCTCCCATCCAGGCTTCAACGGTTCGATCATTTATATTGATGATCTCCTCGTCCGCAATCAACAACAGCTGATCCTGTCAATTCCCCCAACGGCTTGATCACTCAGCACAATGATCTCCTCGTCCGCAATCAACGACAGCTGATCCTGTCAATTCCCCCAATGGCTTGATCACTCAGCACAATGATCTCCCCGTCCGCAATCAACGACAGCTGATCCTGTCAATTCCCCCAACGGCTTGATCACTCAGCACAATGATCTCCCCGTCCGCTATCAACGACAGCTGATCCTGTCAATTCCCCCAACGGCTTGATCACTCAGCACAATGATCTCCCCGTCCGCTTTCAACGACAGCTGATCCTGTCAATTCCCCCAACGGCTTGATCACTCAGCACAATGATCTCCCCGTCCGCAATCAACGACAGCTGATCCTGTCAATTCCCCCAACGGCTTGATCACTCAGCACAATGATCTCCCCGTCCGCAATCAACGACAGCTGATCCTGTCAATTCCCCCAACGGCTTGATCACTCAGCACAATGATCTCCCCGTCCGCATTCACCGATAGCTAATCCTGTCAATTCCCCCAACGGCTCGATCATTTATACTGATGATCCTTCCGTCCAAGTTCCCAACGGCTTGATCACTCCGCACAATGATCTCCCCGTCCACTTTCACCGACAGGCGGTCCTGTCAAATCCACAAACAACGACCAGAACATCGTTCGATGGTCCGTTCATCCACAACTGATTGTTCCCCAGGAGAGTCCGCCTTGGCCCTTCCCGAACGACAATCACCCTCAGACTAGCCGCAAGTGCATCTTCCAGCAGGCTTATTGCTCTGTCTCGGATGGTCTTTGATAAGGAGATTGGCTCTGATTCCCTACAGATGGAATTCAACCTGCCTGACACGACCTACCCGTGTTTGTTGGAATACTTTGTGTCGAGGATAGCTTGATCCCCAGCAACGACGGCCGGTCCCGTCAACATCTGCAGCGACAGCCTGTCCTGTCCAAATTCAATCAACAAGTGGCGATGCAATCGTCCACTTCTACTTCCATCCCTAGCGACGGTCTGTCCGTCCATTCAACCAATCAGGTTCTGTAAGTATGCTTGTCTACTTTGCTAGTATGTTCTGCTCTGGATTGCCTTGAGGGGTGTCTAGAAACCTTTGACGTTACTTGTACCAATTCAATGGTGCTCCAAGTGCCATCAAAGGGGGGCTACTGTAGACACCCCAATCTGGGCTTCCAGATTAGTTCATTTACAGTTTTTGATTCCCCGATGATGAAACGGATCAAGAACACCCCGGGAATGTCGAGTGTTTGAGCTTTGAGTGTTTGAATAACCCTTGAACCTAACCTAACCTTAAGCCACTTCCAAAAGCCAAAAACCCTATTGATGTGTGCCAGGGCGCAACCATCGCGCGCCCGGGCGCACCGTCGCGTGACGGTTTGACTCCATCGCGCGATAGTCAACCGAAGCATTGACCAGCGCGCCAGGGCTCATTGTCGCGCGACAGTTTGGAACCATCGCGCGACGGTCAGAACCTGTCCCCATCACCTTTATTCAGCTGGGCAGCTTAATCACCAAGCCAGCCTCGTGGCTGGCTGCCCTCCATTCTTTGGACCAGACCTGCCTTTCCATTAGTGGAAGGTGCTCTCCCTATAAATACCCCCCATTTGTTCTCTTTCAAAGGGTTCCAAAAAATTCAAAGCACAAAGGTTCTAACCCTAACCCTTTGTTCACCTCTCCTCCATTAGCAAGTGCAACATTTGGTTTCCAACCTAACACCCTAAGAACAAAGCTTGTTCTTCCTCCCCATTTTCACATTTCAATCAAACCTCAAACCCAACCTCAAATTCAAAGCTCAAACACTTTTCAAACCTCAAAATTCAAAGGTATATCTTACCTTTGTTCTGCTCTCTGTTCTGATCCCTGAGGGGGGACTGGCAGGGTCAAGGCTGGTAATCAATACCAGTCCTGGCCCTAAAGCTGGCAAGGTTTCAAAAACCGTGCAACTAACATACCCTCGCGCGACGGACCAAGTCACGCGCGCGCTTGTCTCAAGCATCGCGCAATGGTTCTCGTGGGGAAGGGATGTTGGTTCTTTCCTGTTTTATTGTCTTAATAATTATTATAGATCACTGTTGAGCATCAAAATAACCATTTTACAGCTTTCTTTAACTTAAAAATGCTAGTTATACCTTTCAATATTCATTTCTGTTCTGTTGGAGTACCCCTGGGATCATTCTGGATCTGTCCCAGAACCTGGAACGAGCAAAACCAGACACTGGAAAGTTGGCTCGAACCCGCGCGCGTTGCACCCAAACCATCGCGCGATGGTCAACGCTCCATTTGACCAGCACGCCAGGGCGCAATCGTCGCGCGCCAGGGCGCAACCATCGCGCGCCCGGGCGTACCGTCGCGCGACTGTTCGGAACCCTTGCGCGACGGTTCCATTTTGTTCCCAATCAGTGGCTGGCCTTGCATGTTTAACTTGGTTTTAGGCTATTATTTTGTCCCCACACTGTTTATGGGGTGTTTTTGTTTATTTATTAGGCTTTTCAGCTTTTAAACTGTATATTATGACTGCATAAACTGCTTGGTTTGTCCTGGGTGTGCACTGGTCCTTCCAGAGCCCAGAGAGTTTAAACTGCTTGGTTTGTCCTGGGTGTGCACTGGTCCTTCCAGAGCCCAGAGGGTTTGAGAATAAGAGCTGTGGCTTAGGCTTACTGGCGCGCGCAGGTCTTGTAGTAGCGTGCGCAGGTATTATCAACATGCATTGACTTGATCAGTGCATACTGGTTACCTCTTGCGTGCGACACTCCAAAACATGGGCTTTCCAGTCTGTTTAAACTCTCACAGGAGTCTGTTCTCATCCTATACTAACTGCTCATCCATGCCATCTATCACATCCTGCAAATTGTTACAGTTTTAATCCCCGATTAACTGTTCCCCCGCCCTAATTGGCTAAAATTGATTAATAAAAGAAGAATCGCAATGTTTTCAAAATGCCTAAGTAGAGACCGATCTCCGGATTGGGCGAGAGGGGTGCCATAAAACCCTTCCCCTCTCGTAACCTGGCTCCCGAACCCAGATATGGTTATGACGGACTGGTTCCTTAACTTTTTCAAACCAAACAGCGCGGCAGGTGCTTCGAAATACGGTTCCTTGGGTGTTGGACCTTCAAAACCCGAGTGGCGACTCTGTATTTTCGAGCGCTTGCCACCTGCGCTCGCGCTCCCTCGATCCGGGCCCTTTCATTTTTGGAAACCGGAATTTCCAGGGCATGTTGCCCACAGATACATGTTTTCTCGATTTGAACTCGGATCAGATTTACATGATAGATCCAAGACAAGTTGCAAAAGGGCTGTTGATCTTGTAACGGAGTTCCTAGTAGTAGACTACTGGTCACAGAGTTGTGATTTCTAGTAGTAAGGCTGTTGGGTACCGTAGGGTGTGATAGTATCTATTCTACTCTATTCCCTTCGTCGGAAAGGTCCCAAGATACATGTTCTCTTGGTTTGAACTCGTATCAGATTTACATGATAGATCCAAGAAATGTCGCAAAAGGGCTGTTGATCTAATGACAGGGTTCCTAGTAGAAGACTATTGGTCACAGAGTTGTGATTCCTAGTAGTAAGGCTGTTGGATACCGTAGGGTGAGATAGTATCTCTTCTACTCTATTCCCTTCATCAGAAAGGTTCCAAGATACATGTTTTCTCGGTTTGAACTCGGATCAGATTTACATGATAGATCCAAGACATGTCGCAAAAGGGCTGTTGATCTAATGACGTAGTTCCTAGTAGTAGACT
This sequence comes from Rhododendron griersonianum, assembly GCA_018127125.1. NCBI lineage: Eukaryota > Viridiplantae > Streptophyta > Magnoliopsida > Ericales > Ericaceae > Rhododendron > Rhododendron griersonianum. Next base: position 22,793,818 of record CM030791.1, on the reverse strand, counting down.
ACTGGTCACAGAGTTGTGATTCCTAGTAGTTTGGCTGCTATCTATCGTAGGGTGTGGAACCATCTCTTCTTCTGTATTGACGTCATCGGAAAGGTCCCAAGATACATGTTTTCTCGGTTTGTTCTCTGATCATATTTACTTGATAGATCCGAGACATGTCGCATAAGGGTTGCTGATCTTGTAACGGAGTTCCTAGTACACTACAACAAAAATCGTCTATTGCAACGAAAGCTAGTGACGAAATTAAATTTCGTCCCCAAATGGTACGTTATGGCGAGAAAATTGGATTTCGTCGTTAAAGGGGATTTTTTTTGCGAGGAAATAAAATTTTGTCGTCAAATGGGACTTTTTAACGAGGAAATTGAAATTTTGTCGTCAATGGGTACTCATCGGCGACGAAATTTGAATTTCCTCGGCATTCGACGATGAATTTTGAAATTTCGTCGCCAATTCAAAAAGTAATTAATTTTTTCATATTCTCATCGGCAAAAAGGAATTATTTGACGATGAAATTTGAAATTTCGTCGCCAATTGAAAAATTAATTAAATTTTTGTATTTAAAAAATTCATATTATTTAAAATAATAAAATCATTATTCAAATATATTATATATGTAATATAAAATGAACAATTAAAATTTTGACTTATTGTTGTCTTTTTAAAAAAAATTAAAGTTTCGATTAAAATTTTATACTTTTTTAATTCCTCTCATCGAGATGAATCAATAAGTCACAAAATTAACAAATGCAATTTTTTTTTGAATAATGACAAAAAATAAGTCATTAAGTGTCTTTTTCATCCAAATGTAGGCTTACTCTCACGCTCAAGAGGGGTGGAATGGCTAGTTTGGGTGGTACACTGGCAAGGCCGAGCCCCATACCATCGGAAAAAAAACATAATTAAACGAATGAAAAAGACACTTAATGACTTATTGATTGTGGTGGTGGTGTGGTGGAGTAGTGATTGTCGTGGTGGTGGTGGTGGTGGTGGCCGGTGGTTGTGGAGTAGTGATTGTAGTGGTGGTGGTGTAATGGTGGTAGTGGTGGTGGTGGTGGTGGTGATGCAGTGGTGGTGGAGTAGTGATTGTGGTGAAGTGGTGGTAGTGGTGTTGTAAGAATGGTTGAGTGGTGGTGGGAGTGGGGTAGTGGTGGTGGTGGTGGTTTTGGAAAAAAAAAAAACGAATGAAAAATAGTACTCTATATATTACAAATATTAGACATTTAAACACATGTTGGGGTGCTGGTGTAGTGGTTAGGGTGTTGAGCGCGCGGCAAGATGTTCCGGGTTCGAAACCCAACAGAAGCGGAAGACGGAGCAAAGCAAGAAATTAATTTTTTGATTTTTTTTTTGTCGCAAAAAAAAAATACCGACGAAAAATTAATTCGTCAGCCTTGGGGAGCCATTGACGAGGAAAAACTATTTTTCGTCATGAGGAGTCTTCCGCGTGAAACATAGATCGAGGAACCGGGCGAGGAGTCGTGCATCTCAATGATGCACGTTTTCAATTTCCCCAGTCCTTCGGACGGTGGGACTTTAGGAAATCAGAAGCCTTTCTACACCCTCGTCTTAAACCTGTTTAGGATTCCAAACATAAAATGAGGAACAACGGAGTAAATATCATGATGCTTACACCAAAGGGTAACAAGTGCCTCGTCACTTACACCGTCCGGCTAATAGCACAGTGCTGCTCACGCCAACCTGGTATAGCATCATGATATCATACCAAGTTGTTTTGAATTCAAGTTTGAAATCCTAAACGGCGGGATGGACGAAGGTTTAGACTCCTTTTGACATCCTTTAGGATCACTCGCTTCAAACAAGGATACACATTCGAAAAGAATTTTGAGGGCCTCAAGCAATGTCCGAACGTCTTGAGACAGACTTATCTTCTAGCTCTAGAGTCTAGGGCGACACCGACGACGCTGGCTGCATCCGCACTTTAGTCTTTTATTTGGATTAAAGTTTCTGCAGGACCCCTATTAAGCCTTCTCTTATTTTGATTGCAAAGATCTGAATCATTGCACCGCCAAGGAAATTATCGAAGCAAGTTGCCAAACCCACTTGGGAACGTCTGCAACTCAGTCCGGTTCAAAGGCTTGTCAGGTTACAGTCCCAGTCAGTCATCACGGAAGACTCTCCGCATTCACTCTCGGCAGCACAGCACTCCGATTCTCAATCGGGTTCACAGTCAGGTTCACCACCAGTCTTACAGGAAGGGCGACCAGTTTCCCCATCATCCGCGTCAAGCATCTCCGAACCTCCTGTCATGACAGAACAGCCGCGGCCGGAACCTCTTTCCTTGGAGACCATACTTATGAATCTTTATAACAGTATCACCACCATGCAACAGAGGGCAGCTGAGATGGATACTAACATTGCCCGCCTGAATGACCTTATCCACACTCGCCTTCCACCCCCTCTCGAGGAGGAGGACGAGGACGATGAGTCTGACCAGGAACAACCTGTTTTGGTTCCGGATCCACTTCACGCAGGACGTCTCATTGCACTGAATCCAAGAGAAGGCCGCAGGCCCGCTGCAGATCTAGCAATTGGCAGAATTGCTCAGGAAGGGCCAGCCCAGAACCCTGACATGACTACTCTCATGGCCAAGATTACCAAGTTGGAGGAATCCATTTCCAAAACCGAAAAGATCAATGCTGGGGGGATTGATTTGGACCGTCTCTGTCTGTATCCTAACGCCAGGCTTCCCGAGAAGTTCAAAATGCCTGACTTGGCCAAATTTGACGGGAGCGGTGATCCCAAGACCCACCTCTACAGTTACCATGCCGCCATGAAGCTACTCTCCGTTGAGCCGGAGGCCATGTCTCAGCTTTTCCCTTAAACCCTTTCCGGCCCTGCTTTCCATTGGTTTTTGTCGCTTGACATTGCCAAAAGGAGGACCTGGGAGGATATTGGGGCTGCATTTATTTCGCAGTACAGTTACAATTCCCAGTTGAAGATGACCACCCGGGAGCTCGAGTCCACCAAGATGGAAACTAAGGAGTCTTTTGCTGACTTCGTCAAGAGATGGAGGGCCAAGGCCGCCTTAATGACTGATCGCCCCAGCGAGAAGGATCAGTTCCACATCATTTCTCGCAACCTCCAGCCCGACTATGCTAGGCATTTGGTACTTGCTCAAGCGTCTGCAAACTTTGAGACCTTCTTCGATTCTGGCCTGGCCATCGAGGATGCGCTGCAGAGTGGGATTCTAGCAAAGGGAGAATCCTCTAATCCTCCTAAAACCAAGACTCGAGCATACTCTGGGAATGCCAATGCACTGTTTGGAACAGGGACTTACTCCAATATGGCAACCAGTGGTTCCAACGCCACCTCCTCCAATACAACCAACCACATTGCAGATGTCAATCAGGTCCAGACTCCGCAGAATAACCGGCCTCGAAACCAACCCCGCAGCTTTTCCGCTATCGAGGCGCCTCTGTCCTCGGTCTTGGAAAAGTTGGTCAAGTTAGGGCATCTCAAGCCCCTGGATCCAACTCCTTTACCCAAGAACCCTCCACCTAGCTTCAAGGCCAACCTTTACTGCGCTTACCATCAAGGAGCGGGTCATCTCACCGACTCCTGCTTTTGCCTCCGTCATGCAATCCAGGATCTCATTGACGATGGCACGCTGGAAACCCCTCCACCACCTCAAAAGCCAAACGTCATTGCCAACTCTCTTCCCAAGCACAATGCTGCTCCTCACATCAACCAGATATCCCTTAGCTCCACCATATTCAACCCAACTGACTATATAGCCTCAGCCGATCAACCCAGGCCCATTGTACCTTTCCCACTCGAATCTTCTGCCGAGATTTCTTACATACGCGTGGTCGAAGGCTGAATTGTTGACACTGATGCGCCTCCAGAACCTTTGCAAACTGGATCACCCATCTCCGATGACTCTGTTAGTTCCCGTTTCCATCAGTCAATCCCCGCCATGCAGCTCAATTCTGCCTCCTCGTTGGACAGCCCTTATGGAAATATGGCGGACTTGCCTTTCGGTCCAGTGGATCAGTCTCAATCCGCTCAAACTCCACCTCAAGACGACATGAAGGCCACTGGCTGGGCCATTACAGATAACCTGGACTACGCCATCCCTTTGCTCAACGAATGGTCAAGCCTGGAAGCGGACGGGTTTCCTCCATAGCCTGAAAATGTTCCATTTAATCAAGCTTGGTATGATGGCTGGTTGGTTGGTTATGAAGCGGCCATGCTCGATCCTTTGGATGGCTTCTCCTTATACATGCTGTTTCACCCAATCGAGCCATTGGTTCCCGAAGAAGAGTACCACTGGGATCCCGAGCCAACTTGGAATGTTCCCATGGACATTGACCCTAATCCCCTTCAAGGCTATGCTATTCCGGATTACATGCTTCATTACGTAGAGGACGAGCTTGTCCAGGAAGATCCACGAGCCCTGGGAGACCATGTTTCCCTCTTTAGTTCGGTTTTTGATTCGGTTTGTGATACTGATCCTGACACCGACTTCGACCCTTGCTCTTACATTGTTGATGAAGGATGCCTGCATCCTGAGATGCCTTATCCTAATAATAAGGATTGTAGAATCATGGTTACTAACCTTGTCCCGCCCGCTAACCTGATTCCCTAGCTTAGGATACGTAGGCAATCTCTCTGTGAGATTCGGTCACAATCAATCAACTCGATCCATGGTCCCAAAGTGTACCTCGACATTCAAGCAGCGCGGTGTTCAACACTTGGACCAAAAAGGGAAAGTTCATCATCTTTCAATTTTATTCAAAACTACTATTTCTGATACATAGGCTGAGCAGAGTCCTTAAAAAAATTAAGCATAAAAACAGAACGAAATGCTAGAGGCCTTTGCGGGCTCACAGTTTATTCTAGATTATTGGAGTCATGTCAGAAGTCAGTTTGCATTTTGTCTTCTTGCAATGTCTTTTCTCAGCCATGCTATGTAGCAGCGCTTGAGTCCTGTGCTGAAATCTGTTTCTACTCCGCCAAGTTGTCTCAAACCCCAGTTGTGTTCGTACCCTGTCAGATGCTGGGCAGTGAATGCTGGAATCTGGAAATCTTCTTTCCCAGCTTGATGCAGACCCTGGTTCATGCCCAATTGCCGAAGGATACGGCCCGAAATGTAGAAGGTGAAACTGGACAGCCCAGTAATCACCATCCGCTCGAAACCCGCAGAATTCAGGGCCATGTCCGGAATGTTCAAGGTTTCGTGTCGCCAGACAATTTCACGAGGAGACATCTCTCTCATGAAGGTATACCACTCCTCCACAGACATATCTGGATACAGCATTTCTCTCTGATGCATTCGCCCGGGCAGATGGGGCCAGTTCGCTTCAGGAGCTGCAAGTAGCCCGAGCTTGTCGGATAGCCATAGCTGCACGAGCAAAAATACAAGTAAGGAGCCATATAAAACCTGAGCGAAAGAAAACAAGTAAGGAGCTTCGATATAGCCTTAGCTGAGTGTTGAGGTAAAAGCAGACTGTGTGAAAACCGAAAAAAGGTGAGCTGAGTGAGAGTTTACCTGCAATAAGGGTGGGCTACCGCCGAATATCTCTATTTGGCCAACAGCCACCGAATCCAAACCCATGAGCGTTTCTGCAAGAACCATAGGAACCACGTTCCTTCTGACTCCTAGCTGGGCGGCCACATCCACCAGCGAGGGATCGGGCCGTCCGTTTGGGGACACCAACAGATATGCGGCTAGTACCCCAATTGACAGAGCAAAACGGCGTTGGGCCTGTAGGGCAGTATCCTCTGGATCACCATCAGGTCTATACCATTCCATCAGGCGCAGGACGTTTATTTGCCCGCCAGCTAGCAGGCTATCCGCCGCTCCACTCGAAATGTTCAAACAGGTTTTTAGGAGCTTCGGCATACTTTTTCTATAAGGCAACACGACAATTACGCTCGAGGCAAAACCTTGGAGGTACGCATGGAATTCTTCCACGGTCGGGCATAGCTCGTTGTCCCCGAATCGAAACACGTGGATGTTCGGATCCCAAAACTGCAGGGCCACTCTCAGGATTTCGGGGCGGAGCCTTATGCTTTTTAGGAAGCGAAAGGTGGCCAGCCCGTGAGAACGGAAGCATAGCCAGTCGCTCGCAACAAATTCTTCGAGCCACGGGCTGATTAATGTAGGGAGATGATTTGCCATTGGGAGAAGAGTATTTGAGGTTTTTCTGACTGAGGACATACCATTCGTTCATGAGGCAACCCCTCCTTTATAGCCAAGTAAGGATAGATATCTTTTGCCTTGGATGAAATATCCATGCAAGGTGTCCTCCTTGTCTTCAAAGTTAAGGGCACACCTCTGTGATAACCCAGGAGTTCCTGCACGTCCAGAGCTGGTGGCAGAGCCTGCCACACTTTAATCTCCGAATGAGTCAAGGCTGGCAGCTGTAACAGAGTCTCTCCATCGCGCGACGGTTCGGGAGTATCGTGCGACTGAGTGAGTCTCGCGCGACAGTTTCACTTCCTCGCACGAGGATTCAATTTATTTCGACCCAGAAAGACAGGCTACTGTCTTTTGGGAGGGTGGTTTGTCGCATTTTGCCTCGGGCTAGATTTTGGGATTCCGATGCTTCCAGTAGGTCATTATGGATGATTATGACTATATCAAAGCGTCATTTGTTCAAATCGCGCATTCAGTGATAGAATCAGTCCCTTGGGTGGATAACGTCCGGATTATTCTTATTCAAAGTTGTTGCTTAGCCAGTCGAGCCGGGCAACGGGACATGCAACTTACAAGTAAACACTAAAAAAGGGTAAAAGAGACAGCTCAGACAGCCTATCGGTTTTGAAGCTTTCTCCGATTACAAACTTGATTTCTACGGGATTCAGAAATATCCCCTCAGCCTTGCTTCAACTTCAGCATGAAGCCATCTCACGTAGGGTTTTCCAGCCATGTCTTGAAGCCCGGATTCGGTCCCTTCAAAGCCCTGTTATCCCAGTTGCATTTATAACAGCGCAGATGCCATGAATCAAATACGGGGATTTCAAAGTCTTCCGCCCCATAGCGTTTATACCCTTGGCTTCTCCCGAGTTGACGGAGTGTACGCCCTAGAATGTAAAAAGTGAAGCTTGTCAAGCCGGCGATTACCACTCTGCTGAATCCAGCCGAATTGATTGTCATTTCCGGAAGGTTTAGCCAAGGACATCTCCAGACTATGTCTTCAGGTTGCATGTCATTCAGAAATGCAAACCATATCTCCACCGTCAACTCAGGAAACAGCATCGGTCTGTCAACCAAGAGCCTGGGGAAGTCTTCAAAGCCAGCCTGTGGCACCTCTAAAACTCCCACTTTGTCCGACAGCCAGAGCTGCATGAGAGTAGAAGACAGGTCAAAAACCAGATATAATCTACGTGTCCGGGTAAAAATGAAAGTGCAAAAGATGAGTTGAGTGAGAATCTACCTGGAGCAGGATAGGGCATCCACTGAATGAGTCTGCTTGATCGAGCTTCACCATGTCTAAGCCAAGAAGTGTTTCTGCTAAGACTATGGGCATGATGTTTTTTTGGGCATCCATTTGTGAGGCTATGCTCACCAGTTTGGGACTCACCTTTTCAACAGGGATCAGCATATAAGCGGCCAGCGCGCATATGGACAACACGAAGCGTCTGTGAGCTTCCCCTACATAATCTCCCAGGACTCCCTCGGGACCGTACAGCTCGATCAGACGAATGACGTTGAGTGCTCCATCTTGGATAATACTTGCCGTCAATTCCCCGGGTATGTTGAGTCTTGCCTGAAGAATCTACTCCATGTCCTCTTGAAACGGCGGAACTGCGAGGGCATCTAGATTGGTAAAGCCTGGGACGTATGCTTGGAATTCTTCCATAGTTGGGCACATCTCGTCTTGATGAAATCGGAAGACATGCACAGCTGGGTCCCAGAAGGCCAATGCAGCTTGGAGAAGCTCGACGCACGGTTGATTGAATCGGAGATCACGGATTGAGGACAGGCACCGAGACCGGGGGCTCACCCAATCTATGGTTTCGTCCCTCATTAGCCAAGGGTCGAGTCCTTCCATCAACGAATCTTCCATTTTGGAGTGAGAGAGGTTATTCCTTACATTGCTCCTGTTGCCTTCTTCTTATGGGCAAAATTTGGAAAATATCATCCTCGGTTTTCGTGCCAGAGGATAGGATTGAAGCTTAGGTGTTCTACCACCTTGCCATGCAAGGACATCCTCCCCTGAAACCACAAAGTAGCTTGCAAGACGTGGGGAAGATGATAAGGCTTCAAGCAATGATTTGGTCAAACAAGAGCAGCTTGGCAGGGCCTGACTATCGCGCGACTGTTCCAAACCGTCGCGCAGGATATCTTCCATCGCGCGATGATTCCAAACCCTCGCGCGAGGGTTTGTCTGCAGTTTTGACAGTTTTCAGATGCTACTGTCCAGATTTGGTCATTTTTCGTTCCAAGGGTCTTTTTGCACTTTTGGTGATTCCAGCAAGCCATTATGGGCATATGGGACTATATCCAAGCATCGGATTTGGAATGTCACGTTTAACGAAGATTTTGGACCCCCGGCGGCCCATTTCAAGTTCAAATCAAGGTTTCGAGAGGCCGAAACTCGTTCTAGAGGTTTTAGCCAAGGTTGGTCATGCCATACAGGTCACTTGGACCTTGTGTGACTGTATGGAGGTGTCGGTTTCAGTCCGGGACATAATTGAGTCATGTTTACTGTGATTAGGTCGTTTTGAGTCATTTTTGAGCATTTTCGAGTCCAAATCTTGTTTCGGAGCGTTTCTTTCAGTTCCGTCGATTGGGACAAGTCATGTTAAGTGTACTTGGTCTTGTATAAGAGTCAGTCCTATCCGGATCAGGTTATTTTGAACTTTGGCCCATAAATGCCCATTTTCTTGTATCCTCGTATCCTAGCCGTATCCTGGGGTATATTTCCGTTTTCTTTGAAGTTTGGTCGCATTTCGTGCATTCACGTGTGTTTGTGAACAATTTTGGTGCGTTGTCAATGCAAGTTTTTGGTAGTTGTAACGACCCGGATTTTTGGGAAATAAAAATTTCATTAAAAATTTGAATTTTTATTTTATTACTTGGATTCCATTTAAAATTCCTTTCTAATATCCAAAAATCCGTCGTTACTAAATTTTAGACTTATAAATATTGTATTCTTTGTATAAAGTTTCTAGTCATTTTCCCCAAGGACAAGTATGCTTGTAAAAGCACTTGTATATTTTCCCTAGTAATCCGTCGTAATTAGATTTGAATGCATCACGCTAGTTAACATAGTCATTTTCTGAAGACAAGTGTGCTAGTAAGCTTAAAGATTATATTTCTTGGCTAGAAATCCTACTTAGCAAGACTAGTTAGATTTTAACCAATCTTTGAAACCCTAACTAGCGATCCATCTAGTTGCTTCTCCTAAACCCTAGGAAGACCTTTTGAACTTCATTAGACCTTTTGAACTTCCTTGAACCATTTGAACCTTTTGAACCCTAAATGAGCCCTTTTGACCAAAGTCAACCTTTGATCTTATATCCATTGGTCCATAAATGTTAGGAGGAATTATTACCCATTGGATAATAGACTAGTACTAAGATATATTAGTTAATTCAATATCTAGATTTCCCATGGGATTCCCTAATTAAAGAATTAGAATGGTACCTAGTATTTTAAATACCCTAGGATTCTCTAAGTACATTATATTATATTCTAGTAGTACATGTGTCAAATTAGATTAGTTTAATATAGAATTTTGACTAGATATCTACCTAGATCTTCTAGTACATGCCTAAATATTATAATAGGACACTAGTACACCTACTCCTATTTAATATTAAGAAAAGAAACACATGTGTTATATTGAATTGTTTAATAGGTAAATCCTTATTCTTCCAAAACCCCCTTAGTTTATTATTTCCTTTGTACTTCAATATCCTATTAGTTTATTAGTACTTATGTACTTATATGATCTTAGGATTATATATACTTATATATATAGAGAGTACAAGGGAGGAGGAGAGAGAGAGCCGAGCGAGGGAGAGAGGAGAGAGAGAGAGCCGAGAGGGAGAGAGAGATAGGGAGAGAGAGATAGATATGCTTGTACTTCTTGATCTTTCCTTCCACCAAACCCTAGTTCTATATCTCTATAAGTACATGTACTTATGGAAGAAGAGAGATGGGATGACATAAGATAGATATGAGGTAGTAGATTGTCTTACAACCTTACAACCAAATCCTTACTCTTCCTTAGTCAATCTATCAACCTTTGTCCTTTCATCCTTATACATATATATATATATATGTACTTTGTACCGAGAGAGAAAGAGAGAGAGAATCGAGAGAGGAGAGAGAGAAGAAAGGCCGAGTGAGAGAGAGAGAGGGAGAGAGAGAGAGAGAGAGATAGGAGAGAGAAGGAAGGATGATGTACTCTTGGATTGTCTTCTTTCAAATCCTAGTATATATATACTTAAGTACTTGTACTTGGAGAGGAAGATATATGGAGAGATATGGGAAGGATTTCAAGTACTAGATATCCTTACAACCTTACACAACACAATCTCTTACTCTTTCTAAGTCAACCACCAAACCATAGTCCTTTCATGCTTAGGTGTCCATTGGACTAAGAGAGAGAGAGAGAGGAGGAGGAGAGAGAGAGAGCCGAGAGAGGGAGAGAGAGAGAGAGGCCAGATGAGAGAGGGAGAGAGAGATTGGTGATGTGTGCCCTTGTACTCTTCCAAGCCTAGTCATGTCCTTTGAGCCATCTTCATACCTCATCATGTACAACCATATCTAGATTTCTTACTCTTTCTATCCAAAACCAATCTTCCAAAGTACTAGACTAGACCAAAACCCCAATAGAATAACCTAGATTTGTCCTAGATTGGAAGAAAGAACAAAGAAAGTCTTATAGTCTTTCAACCTTTGTACTTTAGTGCATTGAACCATGGAGAGAGAGAGAGAGAGAGAGAAAGAGAGAGAGAGATGGCCGGATTGGGAGAGGGAGAGAGAGTGTGATGTGTGTGCAAGTGTACTCTCCAAATCTAGTCCATCCTTGTTGGCCATCTTTGTACACAATCCAAGTACAACAAAAATCTAGTCTTTCTTACACCTTGATCATCCAAGGACAACCAAATCTAGAGTTTTCTTACTCTTTCTATCCTATCCAATCTTCTAAGTACTAGACAAGACTAGGAAGCCCTTAGAATCACCTACACTTGTCCTAGAAAGAACAAGAAAAATCCTTGTAATCTTTCCACCTATGTACTTATGTACATTGTACCATGGAGAGAGAGAGAGAGAGAGAGAGGGAGAGAGAGATTTCGGATGAGAGGGAGAGAGAGAGAGTGATGTGTGCAAATGTACTTTTAAGCCTAGTCATGGTCCTTTGGCCAACACCTCTCACAATCCAAGTACCATCAAATCTTCCCAAAGTACAAGATCTAGTCTTTCATGTGTTTAAATAAGAAAAAAATCAAAGATAGGAGAGAGAGAGAGAGAGAGAGAGATTTCGGTTGAGAGAGGGAGAGAGGCATGCCTTGCCTATAAATAGAAGGCCACTCCAAGCTTAAACTCACACCTTCACTTCTTGCTCTCACTTCTCTCTAGAATTTCTAAGCTTTCTTCCCCTTCTCTCTAGAAACCATTTTCAGACAGCCTACTGCCCTCCACAAAACCTCATCTTTCTCCTACCTAAAGTAGTTTCTAGGATAAACTTCCTCCGGAAAAGTTGTAGAGCACTTCGAGAGCTTCAAAATAGACCCAAGAACCACCCTAATCGGTCAAGAAACGACAAAGATATTGGCTTCCAAAGTTCAGTCAAATTTCGGATTCCAGACAGCAAACTGTCCATTTCTTTATCCCCATATTTCCCCCACCTAAAGTACTTTCTAGGATCAACTTCCTTCACGAAAGTTGTAGAGGACTTCTAGAGCTTCGATTTCAACTCAAGAACGATCATATTCGGCCAAATATTGACCGAGTTACTGCCATCCAAAGCTGAGTCCGAATTTGGAGTTTCACCGCCCGTAGAATTTTCCAACTAGCTTATTCGGCCCCGACTAGTTTCGGATCAAGGTAGGATTTTCCTACACCTCCTAAACTCTAGGTATATGTAGAAATATCAATAAACATATGTTGTTTTGAACTTTAAAAAGAAGCATGAGTTTTTGAAAGATAGCGTTCCTAGATTAGCTTTAAGTATAGCGTATTGTATGCGTATTTTAAAGTGAATGTAGGATTTTCCTATACCTCCTACACTCTAAGTATATGTAGATTTTACCTATGCTTTCTAAACTCTAAATATAACGTATGATATGCGCATGTTGAAAAGAGTGTAGATTTCCATATCTATTTCCCCTAATTATAATTAGAATTATGTTTACTCTTGAAATGTAGTTTATCCCATACTTATAAATATGATGTGTATAAGTTTTGTTGTTGAAATGAACGTAGGACTTTCCTATACCTCCTACACTCTAAGTATATGTCGATTTTCCTATACTTTCGAACTCTAAATATAATTAGAAATGTGTTTGCTTGAAATATAGATAATCGTGTTTATAGATAGATTAATCTCGACTCATTTTCCTAAAGTATAAACAATAGTATGATCACGTAGATTTCCATATCTACTTTCCTTAAATATAAATTGAAATGTGTATACTTTTGAAAGATGGATAATCCTTACTATTTTTCAAAAATAAAGTTTACTTTAAAGTAGGCTAAGAACATGAGATAGATTTTTCACCAAGTATGGCATATCGTATGCATAATTCGAATCGATTAGAATAAAGATAATGGCATGATCACATAGATTATCTAATCGACACCTCTTGTGAAAACATAGGATTCTTATCGACACTATTCTGATATATGCATTGCAAACCAATAAACATATGCTCTTTTGAACTTATGAAAGAAAGAATGAATATTGAAAGATAATGTTCGTAGCTTAGCTTTAAGTACTTGTATTATGATTATGAGCATGATTATGTGATTATCTGACTACTTGTTGTTGATAAAGCATAAGTGGCTTATCACTCCAAAGGTGTCCGTCCATGTGACACTATGCTTTACCTTGTATGATTAAATGTTGAGTATGATGTTGTGATAAAGTAAGCATGCTATTAAATATGGAGTTGAATGATCTTGCTAGTTTAGTTTCAAGATTTCTATGATTACATGAAAGTCTTACCGCGGAATCTATGCATGAGAACGAGACACGTAAACCGAGAAAGTTAGAAACCTGGCACCTAGGGTGTGGATAAAGGAAATAATTGGTCTTGGATAAAATATTTTTGAAACTACATTGTGGCGGGACATGGTAGCCCAATGTGAGTTGTGAAAACCCGCAAGGTGGCCGGACTTGGTAGCCCTTTGTGTGGACTTGCGAAAACCGCAATGAGGCCGGACTTGGTAGCCCATTGTGAAGATTGCCAATGGGGCCGGACGTGGTAGCCTCATGTGGCAATATGGCTTGGTTATCCGCGGAGAGGAGCCAATGCAAGATTTGGAAGAAGATGTTTTTGAAAAACCGCGATGTGGCCGGACTTGGTAGCCCATCGTGAGCGATGCTAATGGAGCCGGACTTGGTAGCTTCATTAGTAGCGATTTGATGAAGAAACTTTGGAAATGTGGATTTGGTAAAGGAGAAAAGGATGACACGGTCTACGATGAGTCGCGTAGGAGAAACACAAAAAGGCATGACACCAACGTTAGAAAGATATCAAATGTGGATGGGTAATTGCTAGCCATGTTGTTGAATGAGCTTGTGTAATTGTCTATGTGAATTTCTGGTTACTTAGCGATTTCAGAATGTTGATTTGGGAAATGAAAGGTAACCTGGTGACACGGTCTAGGAAACACTGCGTAGGCGAAACTCTGATATTTCGAAAACCAACGATAGTTAAAAGAAAATGCTGATGTGTTATTGTTGATAGCTGTTGAATAAACACGTACTGTGTAGATATCATTATCTGTATGATTCACTACTGTCATACGTGACTTGCTACGTGTAAGTTAAGGGTTAGTGGGTTTGGTTTATTCTATTGAGCTTTTTAAGCTCACGGTGTTGCCTTTGGTGACCCTGACATATTATATTGGTGGCGACGTCGGTATAATGTGTCAGACCTTATAGACGAACAGGGTGAGATGTACACATTGGAGGCATTTGGAGCCGAAGAGCTGGCTAGGACGGAAGAACAGGCGGAGCTGTAGTTAGGAACCTTAGTTCCCTCCCTTATTGAATAAATGTACTCCTTGTGAGGTTGATGATGTAATAATGAGCCAGACTCCATTTGATTTTATCAATAAAATGTTTATTTAACATACCCGAAAATGGGGGCGTTACAGTATTAGTGGTTGGTTTTACTTTCTCTTATTCATAATGAGAAACAATAAACCTGAAAACGCAACTTTTATAGCTAAACCATGATATATCCATGTCAACAAAAGGAACTACTGTATCTGTGGCACATCGGCCAATCAAAAGCTATCAAAGCAGTTTGGGCACAAGCACCCACTAATCAAAAGGCACGTAGGCCCTCAAAAACTGTATCTGTGTCAAATTAAGCTATCTACTTGGGCGCGCAGGCCCGAATCAAAAATCAAAAGTAAATGAGACTTTGCGGTGGTCTACAGCACTATCCAAACCAATTGTCGCTCTCCGCCTGCTCCCGGGGATCGTCTTTGTACGGAGGATCATCAACGGAATCATCGGAACCACTGCTAGAAAAGGGGCGTCGCTCTTCCTCCTCTTCTTCTTCTTCCTCTTCCTCTCCTTCTTCCTCTTCCTCCTCCCCTTCTTCTTCTTCTTCTTCTTCTTCATCCTCTTCCTCTTCTTCTTCTTCGGGAGGGTCTGACAAGATCAATCGCCGCTTGCGGACCGGCTCCTCTTGTGTCGGCTTCTCTCGCGTCGGCTTCTCTCGCATCTTGATCTGGTATTTTAGCTCGGCACGTCTAACCGCCTGTCTAGCAGCCTCCCGACTCGCAGCCGCTGGCTGCGAACTCCTGGTCTGTCGCCGTGAAGTACTGGCTGGAGCTGTGGGTTTCTTTGCCACCATTTTCTTCGGTGGCGGATCTCACGCGCTCTTCCTCCTAGGATTCATCCTCCCCCTGTGCCTGCATTGTCATTTCATTTCAAAGCATGAGTATACATTGTGCATATTGTATTTCATATGTTGAAAGCAGGTACATTCTACAATCAAGAGCAGGAATGTATCGAAAGCAGGATAAGCAGGAATGTATCGAAAGCAGTAATGTATTGTTTATGTGCCTGTTTCCTCTGAACAACGGCTGGCTGAGTCGGCTGTGGTGTCGGTGCTGGGTAGTGCAACTCCAGTGGCATGCCGCTCACCACTCTCCTCACTACATTCTCCAAGGCCAGCATGCGTCGCATAGCTTCATTTATCCATTCAGTCGGCACCTGCATGTGATTTGAGCTTATCAGGTCAATCAACAGCAATTCAAGCATACTGAACTGAAAAACAATAATGGAAGCTGAGTCTTACCGCCACGGTCACAGGGGTGGGCTCTTCTCTCGCAGGCACTAACTGTAACTCTGCAGGATTCCCCTGGCTATCAACCACAGGAATCCTCCAAAGCAGCTCAGGAGGTCCACCAACTACAGGTCCGCCTAGGCCTCGCCTCACACGGCCTTCGCCTCCCCTCTGTCTCTCGCCAGCAGCTCTCCTCTCCTCAGCAGCTCCTGCGGCCTGGCCCCGCACCTCTCTAAGGCCTCGGATCCCAAGCAGGCCCGCCAGGAAGTCTCTCTGGTAAATAGCATAGTCCCTTTCAGGACGCAAGTAGTGTGCCAACTCAGTGTCCGGCCGCGTGTACCTCTCCAGCTCAGCTCGTGTGTACTCTGCCGTGTGCGAAGCCCGAGGCGGAAGTGGCCCTGGCACCTGGAACTCGAGATGGCCAAGTGACTGGCGTGTCGATCACCCGGTCTCCCAAGTACCACTACCAACCAAAGGCCGACTCCAACAGCACCCTGCTGGCCGTAACAGCTCTGCTCCTGGCCAAGTACTCTGGCTCTGGCCTCGTTCCTCTCCAAGGATCCCAGTTGATCTATAGTTAAGACAAGCGGGCAAAGCAGGCAATTGATCAGCGACAACATTGAAATCAAAGAAAAGAGTGCATATTAAAAGATTGGTGTTCTATATCATACCTGTGAAGCCCTAAGCTCGTCCAAGTACAGCCTAAAGGCATTGATGTCGCCTCTCCCCTCTCTCTTCCCCATGTTGGACTTGCTCCATATCAGCGCGCGGGGGAGGGTGCTCAGGTCTGGATGCTTGCATTGTGGCGGATACATCCGCAGTACCTCGTAGGCCCAAAGCTGTACAATGTTTGGACAAATACAAACATTAGTCACAGGATATGCAATATCTGAAATTGAAGCAGTCAAGCGAGCTAAGCAATCAAATAAACAAGCATAATTGAAATTGTGTTGTGCAAAGGGTTAGAATTGTACCTCCCAAGCTCTCCAGTAACCAGCAGTGCTCTGACCCGTTCTCGACGAGTCACCAAAGAAGTGGTAGGCTGCGCTCGACGCCGCACCGCCCCAGTCAAAGCGGGAAGCTCTCCTCAAGTCCCTCAACGCCGGCAAGTAGGAGAGATGCACTTTGCTCCGCCTGTTTGGGTACAATGAAGCACCAAACAGGTATAACAAGTATGCCCGGGCCATCTGCTCCGCCTCCCGGTCATTGGTCACTTTCTTCTTCAAGTACTTCTTGAATTGGTCGTACCGCGCCATCCCCTCCTCGATCT
Organism: Rhododendron griersonianum; assembly: GCA_018127125.1. Classification (NCBI taxonomy): domain Eukaryota; kingdom Viridiplantae; phylum Streptophyta; class Magnoliopsida; order Ericales; family Ericaceae; genus Rhododendron; species Rhododendron griersonianum. The sequence goes on along the minus strand of CM030791.1, from coordinate 22,777,095 downwards.
TGGGTGCCTCACCCAGAAACCACTCCAGGGCCACTCTGTCCTCCTGGATCCCTGAGTCAAACGGGATAGGCTCTCCTCCAACCCTCAGCCCGGTGATCGCCGCAAAGTCCGCAGGCGTCATCGTCATCTCCCCAGGAGGTAGGTGGAAGGTATTGGTGGTATCCCTCCACCTCTCCGCAAGTGCCACCAGGACCGCGTGATCGGCTCTCGCCCGTGTCAGCGTCCGTACAAACTCTCCAAAGTCCGCCTCGTCTACCAACCTCCTCACCCTCTCTGGTAAAGCCTCGTACAGCTCCAAGGACCTACACGCGCCCCCAAAGCCGCGGATGTCCCTCTGACTCGCTCCCGCCTGTTCCAAATGCAAAGACAAGCAGCAAAGGATATTATTAGTATACAGGGATTTCATTTTCAAGTTCTAGGTAATCAATGAAGCCTACAGCACATGTTTGGCTCAGGCTGTTACACATAGGATGTAGGGGATATCTCGTTATGCCATGATTCGACTACGGAGCATGGTGTGTTGCTCTAGATTCTCGTGCATACAGGGATTTCATTTTCAAGTTCTAGGTAATCAATGAAGCCTACAGCACATGTTTGGCTCAGGCTGTTACACACAGGATGTAGGGGATATCTCGTTATGCCATGATTCGACTACGGAGCATGGTGTGTTGCTCTAGATTCTCGTGCATACAGGGATTTCATTTTCAAGTTCTAGGTAATCAATGAAGCCTATTCGCGTGTGTTTAGTTCGTGTTACTTCATGCAAGGCATATGTCACTCTTGGTGTATCGTTTTGGCGTGGTTTGGCACATGAATATCGCATGCAATTCTAAGTTCAAGTCTTTTCAAGCGAGTTTCGAAATCTAGCTACAACAAGCATGGTATTGAAATTGGATTACAAAGGGAGCTTTTCTGGGAATGTACCTCCATCCAAGTGCTAGCAATGTGGGCTCGGGGGTCTCTCAACACAAGCTCGTCGTCATAATCCCCTTGTAGCGGTGCGTAAGCCGCAAAGCCCGACGGCACGAACAAGTGTGGTGTGGGAGGCACGTACGCCTCCGCTGAAAAACCAGGGCGTGTCATGTTCCTCGCCTCTGCCACCGCTGTCATTCTAGGCCCCTGCGCCTCCGCTTCGGCCCTCTCCTCGGCCTCAGCGTCCCTCAACAGCTCCTCTCTCTCCTTTCTCTCTCTCTCGGCTCTCTCCGCGGCCTCCGACGCCTCAATAGCCCGCGCCCGATCCTCTCTGGCCTTCAAGACCAACTCCCCGATCAGGGGGTTATCCTCAAGAAGCCTTGCCAACGCTTCGTCACTCAAGAACTCGGCGACGTCATGTTTTGTGATCGGTCTATGACTTGACGACGTCGCCGCAGGCCGAAACAAGATGTCTTCCTCCCGGATTGGTGCCTCTGTGGTCTCCTCCTCAACAACAGCCCCTTTACCCTTCGCCGAATCCCTCGGCGGGGGCCCGGTTGGCTCAACGGCATCATCTCCTGCCCCACTGCCACTGCCTTCCCCAGTATGAACCATCGCGCGAGGCTCCTCCTCTGTCGCGCGATGGTGATCTCTAGTACCAATGTCTTCTACATCTCCTGGACTCACTCCGGTCACCACTGAGCCTCCCACGGCCATGCTCGGGTCTAAAAGCTCAACACTGTGGCCCACGGCCCCAATTTCAACCGTCGCGCGAGCCTCTGGCTTTGTCGCGCGATGGATCTCACCGTTGCCAGTTTCCTGCTCGCGGCCCTGTTCTTCGCCGCCGCCGCCTGTAATCTCTACATCGGCCCCTGCAGTGGCCTCCTCTCGCTGTTGATCTCCTATCTCAGTGCCCATTGGACCTCTTCGATCCCCTGACTGATTGACGACTTCACCCTTGTCTTCCCCATTACCGTGGTCCGCCATGGATGATTGATCAAGACTGGATTGTTGGTTTTGGTGGTTGGAATCAAGGATTAGGAAGGATTTGGGAGGAGAGATAAGAGTTGAGAGGGTTTTGGAAATTTGAACCGCCTGGTACTGTTTTTCTGTAACGTCCCCGCGACGTTTAAACGAATAAAACAGGTTTGGGCCAGGTCTGGGCCTTACCAGATCCAAGCCCTAATCAGGAACACTCGCGCGAGTGTTCTCAATTGTCGCGCGACAGTTCCGTTGGGCCTCAGGCCCAATCCAGATTCTAGGTCTGGCCCGATCTCATTTACCCCTCTTTCGGGTCTATGAAGCCTTGATATGTTCTTATAATTAAATTGAGGGACAATATGAAGGTTTTGCCTGCATCCTGAGGAATTTTATATCCCCAGCGACGATCTATCCGTCCAATCTCAAATCAGCGACGATCCATCCGTCCAATCTCAAATCAGCGACGATCTATCCGTCCGATCTCAAATCAGCGACGATCCATCCGTCCAATTTCAAATCCGCGACGATCCATCCGTCCAATCTTCAATCAGCGACGATCCATCCGTCCAATCTCAAATGAACGACGATCGATCCGTCCTATCTCAAATCAGCGACGATCCATCCGTCCAATCTCAAATCCGCGACGATCCATCCGTCCAATCTCAAATCAGCGACGATCCATCCGTCCAATCTCAAATCAGCGACGATCCATCCGTCCAATTTATCTATGGGTGCACGGTATTTTTATATACTAGTTTGCATTTTCCATTTAATCGGCTTTCGGGCGGATTTGGTGGGTGTCTAGAAATCTTTGACGTTACCCGTACCAGTCAATGGTGCTCCGCGTGCCGTCAAAGAGGGATTACTGTAGACACCCTGATTTGGGTCTCCCGTTTGTTTTATTTTATTTTCCAGTTTCTTGTTTCCCCGATGATGAGATCGGATCAAACAGGCTTGAATGTGGAATGGATTGGACTTGGAACCCTTCTTAAAACCTTTGAACCCTTTTGAACCCCTAAAACCTTCAGTCAAAACCCTAACCGAAGTTTGACCGTCGCGCGATATTTCTTGTTCCTCGTGCGAAAGTCAGCTTGCCAGGTGTGGGTCAAAGTCAAAGTTTGACTGTTGACCCTCGCGCGATGGTCTCAAACCCTCGCGCGATGGTTCCACCTGTCCACATCACCCTTGTCCAGCTGGATTTTGTGATCATCAGGGCCACATGGGCTGGAACCCCGTTTTCCTTGGCTGAACAGCGTTCTGGCAGGCTTAGACACACCACCCTCACAACCACCCCCACTCATCTTGGTGGCTCATTTCTCCACCAAGCAAGAGTGACCAGCCTTGTTGGCTGGTTACTTGGCCAAGTTTTCCACTCTCCTTGAGCCATTCACTCCTCCTATATATACCCCCATTTGTTGTTCTTCCAAGGGGTTACAAAAAGGTTACCAAGTTTCAACAAAGAAGAGCCATCAAATCTAGCACAAAGTTATTAACCCAAACCACATTTCCTAGTCTTTCAAACTAGTGTTCTCCATACACTCTTTTGCAAGGCTACACCATTTCATCCAATCCATTTCAAAAATCATTTGAGCAAAGGTATAAAATTTACCTGTTCCTGTTTTGATCCCTGAGGGGGGCTGGCAGGGCCAAGGCTGGTAATCAATACCAGTCCTGACCCTAAAGTCAGCAGAGTTACAAGAATCTGTAACCAGTTAAACCCTCGCGCGATGGACCCGAATACTCGCGCGACAGTTCTGTTTGCAAGAGATTGGTCCACGTGGGGAAGGGATGCTGGTTATTTCTTGTTTTTATTCATTGAGCATGCATGTTATGGTCTTTATCTTGATGTATAGATCACTGTTATGCATGTTAAAACAAGTTCAGTTCCTTGGTTCTTTATTTTAGTTAGTTTGTATTGCCCTTGGGATATTCCTGAACCTCTCAGAATCTCAAGCATGCAAAGCAACTCCTGGAAGTCCAGTCAGAACCCTCGCGCGAGTATTCCCCTCTGTCGCGCGATGGTCCTCTGATTTCCAATGGCTGCCCTTGCATGGCTAACTTGGTTTAAATATTCCTGTTCTTAGTTTGCTGCATCAGTTAGTTTGGAATGCCCTTGGGATGTCTCTGAACATGTCTCAGAGCCCCAAGCATGCAAAGCAATTCCTGGAAGTCCAGTCCGAACCCTCGCGCAAGTCTGTCACTCTGTCACGCGATGGTTCTCTGATTTCCAGTAATGGCCCTTGCATGGGCAACTAGGCCTTTGGCCTCTGCTTATTTCCCCCACTGTTTAGGGGCTGTCTTTCCATTTGCTTCTGTCGGCTTGTAATAATTATTTATTTTCAAGTACTTATAAACTGCTTGGTTTGACTCTTAGGTGTGCACTGGTCCTTCCAGAGCCCAGAAGGGGATAAAGTTCAAACTGTTGGTGAGGCATCAACACTCGCACGACGTTATGGAAGTATCGCGCGATGGTTCCCTTGCATGCAGGTTGATCCATGCATGCAAGTTGGCTATTGCTTGTGATACTCCCATGTCAAAGCACTATTTTGGTGTTTTACTGATATTTTGAATTTTGTTCCATTTATTACTTAGTATTTCATCCATCCATGCTATTCATAACATCATTGCAAAACGTGTTACAGTTTTAATCCCCGATTAACTGTTCCCCCGCCCTAATTGGCTAAAATCTGGTTGATAAAAGAAGAATCATAAACATTTTCAAAATGCTCAAGTAGAGACCAATCTCCGGATTGGGCGAGAGGGGTGCCTTAAAACCCTTCCCCTCTCGTAACCTGGCTCCCGAACCCAGATATGGTTATGATGGACTGGTGCCTTCACTTTTTCAAATCAAATAGCGCGGCAGGTGCTTCGAAATACGGTTCCTCGGGTGTCGGACATTCAAAACCCGAGTGGTGACTCTGTATTTTTGAGCGCTTGCTTCTTCGCTCGCGCTCCCTCGATTCCCGCGAGAGAATTGCCCAAAAGTTCATCGGAAAGGAACAAAATCCTTCTCCGAGGGCATGCTGCCCACACGTAGGGTGTGAAGGTATCTCTTCAACTCTTCTGTACTCACTTCATCAGAAATGTCCCAAGACACATGTTTTCTCGGTTTGTTCTCTGAACATATCTACTTGATAGACCCGAGACATGTAGCATAAGGGCTGCTGATCTCGTAACGGAGTTCCTAGTAGTAGACTACTGGTCACAGAGTTGTGATTTCTAATAGTTTGGCTGCTGGCAACCATAGGGTGTGAAGGTATCTCTTCAACTCTATTCCCTTCATCGGAAAGGTCCCAAGATACATGTTTTCTCGGTTTGAACTCGGATCAGATTTACATGATAGATCCAAGACATGTCGCAAAAGGGCTGTTGATCTTGTAACGGAGTTCCTAGTAGTAGACTACTGGTCACAGAGTTGTGATTCCTAGTAGTAAGGCTGTTGGCTATCGTAGGGTGTGATAGTATCTATTCTACTATATTCCCTTCGTCGAAAAGGTCCCAAGATACATGTTCTTTTGGTTTGAAGTCGTATCAGATTTACATGACAGATCCAAGACATGTCGCAAAAGGGCTGTTGATCTAATGACGGGGTTCCTAGTAGTAGACTACTGGTCACAGAGTTGTGATTCCTAGTAGTAAGGCTGCTGGCTACCGTAGGGTGAGATAAAATCTCTTCTACTCTATTCCCTTCATCGGAAAGGTCCCAAGATACAGGTTTTCTCGGTTTGAACTCGGATCAGATTTACATGATAGATCCAAGACATGTCGCAAAAGGGCTGTTGATCTAATGACGGAGTTCCTAGTAATAGACTACTGGTCACAAAGGTGTGATTCCTAGTAGTAAGGCTGTTGGCTATCGTAGGGTGTGATAGTATCTATTCTACTATAATCCCTTCGTCGAAAAGGTCCCAAGATACATGTTCTTTTGGTTTGAAGTCGTATCAGATTTACATGATAGATCCAAGACATGTCGCAAAAGGGCTGTTGATCTAATGACGGGGTTCCTAGTAGTAGACTACTGGTCACAGAGTTGTGATTCCTAGTAGTAAGGCTGCTGGCTACCGTAGGGTGAGATAAAATCTATTCTACTCTATTCCCTTCATCGGAAAGGTCCCAAGATACAGGTTTTCTCGGTTTGAACTCGGATCAGATTTACATGATAGATCCAAGACATGTCGCAAAAGGGCTGTTGATCTAATGACGGAGTTCCTAGTAATAGACTACTGGTCACAAAGGTGTGATTCCTAGTAGTAAGGCTGCTGGCTACCGTAGGGTGAGATAGTATCTCTTCTACTCTATTCCCTTCAACGGAAAGGTCCCAAGATACATGATTTCTCGGTTTGAACTTGGATCAAATTTACATGATAGATCCAAGACATGTCGCAAAAGGGCAGTTTATCTAATGACGGAGTTCCTAGTAGTAGACTACTGGTCACAGAGTTGAGATTCCTAGTAGTTTAGCTGCTGGCTATCGTAGGGTGTGAAAGCATCTCTTCTTCTGTATTCACTTAATCTGAAAGGTCCCAAGATTCATGTTTTCTCGGTTTGTTATTGGATCCTATTTACTTGATAGAACCGAGACATGTCGCAAAACGGCTGCTGATCTCGTATTGGAGTTCCTAGTAGTAGACTACTGGTCACAGAGTTGTGAATCCCAGTAGTAAGGCTGTGCTGGCTACCGTAGGGTGTGAAGGTATCTCTTCAACTCTTCTGTATATTCACTTCATCGGAATGGTCCCGAGATACATGTTTTCTCGGTTTGTTCTCTGATCATATTTACTTGATAGATCCGAGACATGTCGCATAAGGGCTGCTGATCTCGTAAAGGAGTTCCTAGTAGTAGACTACTTGGTCACAGAGTTGTGATTTCTAGTAGTTTGGCTGCTGGCTACCGTAGGGTGTGAAGGAATCTCTTCAACTCTATACCCTTCATTAGAAAGATCCCAACATACATGTTTTCTCGGTTTGAACTCGTGTCAGATTTACATGATAGATCCAAGACATGTCGCAAAAGGGCTGTTGATCTTGTAACGGAGTTCCTAGTAGTAGACTACAGGTCACATAGTTGAGATTCCTAGTAGTTAGGCTGCTGGCTATCGTAGGGTGTGAAAGCATCTCTTCTTCTGTATTCACTTCATCTGAAAGGTCCCAAGAAACATGTTTTCTCGGTTTGTTCACGGATCCTATTTACTTGATAGATCCGAGACATGTTGCGAAAGGGCTTCTGATCTCGTAACGGAGTTCCTAGTAGTAGAATACTGGTCACAGAGTTGTGAATCCTAGTAGTAAGGCTGCTGGCTACTGTAGGGTGTGAAGGTATCTCTTCAACTCTTCTGTATTCCCTTCATCGGAAAGGTCCCAAGATACATGTTTTCTAGGTTAGAAGTCAGATCAGATTTACATGATAGATCCAAGACATGTCGCAAACGGGCTGTTGATCTTGAAACAGAGTTCCTAGTAGTAAGGCGGCTGGTGACCGTTGGGTGTGATAGTATCTCTTCTACTATATTCCCTTCATCAGAAAGGTCCCAAGACACATGTTTTCTCGATTTAAACTCGGATCAAATTTACATGATAGATCCAAGACAAGTCGCAAAAGTGCTGTTGATCTTGTAACGGAGTTCTTAGTAGTAGACTACTGGTCACAGAGTTGTGATTCCTAGTAATTAGGCTGCTGGCTATCATAGGGTGTGAAAGCATCTCTTCTTCTATATTCACTTCATCTGAAAGGTCCTAAGATACGTGTTTTCTCGGTTTGTTCTCGGATCCTATTTACTTGATAGATCCGAGACATGTCGCAAAAGGGTTGCTGAAGTCGTAACGGAGTTTCTAGTAGTAGACTACTGGTCACAGAGTTGTGATTCCTAGTAATTTGGATGCTGGCTACAGTTGGGTGTGAAGGTATCTCTTCAACTCAATTCCCTTCATCGGTAAGATCCCAAGATACATGTTTTCTCGGTTTGAACTCGGATAAGATTTACATGACAGATCCAAGACATGTCGCAAAAGGGCTATTGATCTTGTAACGGAGTTCTAGTAGTAGACTACTGGTCACAGAGTTGTGATTCCTAGTAGTAAGGCTGCTGGCTACCGTAGGGTGTGATAGAATCTCTTATACTCTTTTCCCTTCGTTGGAAAGGTCCCAAGATAAATGTTCTCTCGGTTTGAACTCGAATCAGATTTACATGATAGATCCAAGACATGTCTCAAAAGCGCTGTTGATCTAATGACGGAGTTCCTAGTAGTAGACTACTGGTCAGAAAGGTGTGATTCCTAGTAGTTAGGCTGCTGGCTATCGTAGGATATGAAAGAATTTCTTCTTCTGTATTCACTTCATCTGAAAGGTCCCAAGATACTTGTTTTCTCGGTTTGCTCTCGGATCCTATTTACTTGATAGATCCGAGACATGTCGCAAAAGGGCTGTTGATCTTGTAACGGAGTTCCTAGTTGTAGACTACTGGTCACAGAGTCATGATTTCTAGTAGTTAGGCTACTGGCTACAGTTGGCTGTGAAAGCATCTCTTCTTCTGTATTCTCTTCATCGAAAAGGTCCTAAGATACATGGTTTCTCGGTTTGAACTCGGATCTGATTTACATTATAGATCCAAGATATGTCAGAAAAGTGCTGTTGATCTTGTAACGGAGTTCCTAGTGGTAGACTACTGGTCACAGAGTTGTGATTTCTAATAGTAAGGCTGCTGGCTACCGTAGGGTATGATAGTATCTCTTCTACTCTATTCCCTTCAATGGAAAGGTCCCAAGATACATGTTTTCTCGGTTTGAACTCGGATCAGATTTACAAGATAGTTCCAAGACATGTCGCAAAAGTGCTGTTGATCTTGTAACGGAGATCCTAGTAGTAGACTACTGGTCACAGATTTGTGATTCCTAGGTGTTAGGCTTCTGGCCACCGTAGGGTGTGAAAGTATCTCTTCTACTCTATTCCCTTCATCGGAAAGGTCCCAAAATACATGTTTTCTCGGTTAGAACTCGGATCAGATTTACATTATAGATTCGAGACATGTCGCAAAAGCGCAGTTGATCTTGTATCGGAGTTCCTAGTAGTATACTACTTGTCACATAGTTGTTTTTCCTAGTAGTTAGGCTGCTGGCTACCGTAGGGCGTGAAAGTATCTCTTCTACTCTATTCCCTTCATTTGAAAGGTCCTAAGATACATGTTTTCTCAGTTTGAACTCGGATAGGATTTACATGATAGATCCAAAAGGGCTATTGATCTCTTCTTCTGTATTCTCTTCATCTGAATGGTCCTAAGTTACATTTTTCTCGGTTTGTTCTTAGGTCTGATTTACTTGATAGATCCGAGACAAGTCGCAAAAGGGTTGTTGATCTCATAACGGAGTCTCCAGTAGTAGACTATTGGCCACAGAGTTGTGATTATTAGAAGTTAGGCTGCTGGCTACCGTAGGGTGTGAAAGCATCTATTCTTTTGTATTCACTCCATCTGAAAGGTCCCAGGTTACTTGTTTTCTCGGTTTGTTCTCGGATCCTATTTACTTATTAGATCCGAGACATGTCGCAAAAGTGGTACTGATCTCGTAACGGAGTTCCTAGTAGTAGACTACATTCACAGAGTTGTGATACCTAGTAGTAAGGCTGCTGGATACCGTAGGGTGTTAAGGAATCTCTTCAATTCTATTCCCTTCTTCGAAAAGGACCCATGATACATGTTTTCTCGGTTTGAACTCGGACAGATTTACATGATAGATTCGAGACATGTCGTAAAAGGGCTGTAGATCTTGTAATGGAGTTCCTAGTAGTAGACTACTGGTCACAGAGTTGTGATTCCTAGTAGTTAGGTTACTGGCCACCGTGGGGTGTGAAAGTATCTCTTTTACTCTATTCCCTTCATCGGAAAGGTCCCAAGATACATATTTTTTCAGTTTGAACTCGGATCAGATTTTCATGATAGATTCGAGACAAGTTGCAAAAGGGCTGTTGATCTTGTAACGGAGTTCCTAGTAGTAGACTACTGGTCACAGAGTTGTGATTCCTAGTTGTTAGGATGCTGGCCACCGTAGGGTATGAAAGTATCTCTTCTACTCTATTACCTTCATCGGAAAGGTCGCAAGATACATGTTTTCTCGGTTTGAACTCGGATCAGATTTACATGATAGATTCGAGACTTGTCGCAAAAGGGTTGTTGATCTTGTAACGGAGTTCCTAGTAGTAGACTATTGGTCACAAAGTTGTGATTCCGAGTTGTTAGGCTGCTGGCCACCGTAGTGTGTGAAAGTATATCTTCTACTCTATTCCCTTCATCGGAAAGGTCCCAAGATACATGTTTTATCAGTGTGAACTCGGATTAGATTTACATGATAGATTCGAGACATGTTACAAAAGGGTTGTTGACCTTGTAACGGAGTTCCTAGTAGTAGACTACTGGTCACAGCGTTGTGATTCCTAGTAGTTAGGCTGCTGGCTACCGTAGGGTGTGAAAGTATCTCTTCAAATCTGTTCCCTTCTTCGGAAAGGTCCCAAGAAATATGTTTTTTTCGGTTTGAACTTGGCTCAGATTTAAAAGATAGATTCAAGACATTTCGCAAAAGGGCGGTTGATCTTGTAACGGAGTTCCTAGTAGTAGACTACTATTCACATAGTTGTGATTCCTAGTAGTTTGGCTGCTCGCCACCATAGGGAGTGAAAGTTGCTCTTTTACTCTATTCCCATCATCGGAAAGGTCCCAAGATACATGTTTTTTCGGTTTGAACTTGGATCAGATTTACATTATAGATCCAAGACATGTCGCAAAATGGTTGTTCATCTTATAACGGAGTTCTTAGTAGTAGAATACAGGTCATAGAGTTTTGATTCCTAGTAGTTAGGCTACTGGATACCGTAGGGTTTGAAAGTATCTCTTCTACTCTATTCCCTTCGTCGGAAAGGTTCCCAAGATACATATTTTCTCGATTTGAACTCGGATCAGATTTTCATGATACATTCGAGACATGTTGCAAAAGGGCTGTTGATCTTCTAACGGAGTTCATAGTAGTAGACTACTGGTCACAGAGTCGTGATTCGTAATTGTTGGGCTGCTGGCCACCGTAGGGTGTAAAAGTATCTCTTCTACTCTATTCCCTTAATCGGAAAGGTCGTAAGATACATGTTTTCTCGGTTTGAACTCGGATCAAATTTACATGATAGATTCGAGACATGTCGCAAAAGGGTTGTTGATTTTGTAATGGAGTTCCTAGAAGTAGACTACTGGTCAGAGAGTTGTGATTCCTACTTGTTAGGCTGCTGGCCACCGTAGGGTGTGAAAGTATCTCTTCTACTCTTTTCCCTTCTTCGGAAAGGTCCCAAGAAATACGTTTTCTCAGTTTGAACTCAGATCAGATTTACATGATAGTTTCGAGACATGTTGCACAAGGGCTGTTGATCTTGTAACGGAGTTTCTAGTAGTGGACTACTAGTCACAGAGTTATGATTCCTAGTAGTTAGGATGCTGGCTATCGTAGGGTGTGAAAGCATCGCTTCTTCTGTATTCACTTCATCTGAAAGGTCCCAAGATACATGGTTTCTCGATTTGTTCTCAGAACCGATTTAGTTGATAGATCCAAGACAAGTCCCAAAAGGGCAGTTGATATCGTAACGGAGTCTCTAGTAGTAGACTATACTGGTCACAGAGTTGTGATTCCTAGTTGTTAGGCTATTGGCTACCGTTGGGTGTGAAAGCATATTTTCTACTGTTGTGGGCAGCATGCCCTTCGGAGGGGAAAAGGATTTCGTTCCTTCCCCTGCCGTTTGCGGCCCTTTTTCTTGAAAAATCGAGGGAGCGCGGGCGCCGGTGGCAAGCGCTCGAAAATACAGAGTCGCCACTTGAGTTTTGAAGGTCCGACACTCAAGGAACCGTATTTCGAAGCACCTGCCGCGCTATTTGATTTGAAAAAGTGAAGGAAACCAGTCCGTCATAACCATATCTGGGTTCGGGAGCCAGGTTACGAGAGGGGAAGGGTTTTATGGCACCCCTCTCGCCCAATCCGGAGATCGGTCTCTACTTAGGCATTTTTATGAAAACCTTTGTGATTCTTCTTCTTTTAATTGATTTTAGCCAATTAGGGCGGGGGAACAGTTAATCGGGGATTAAAGCTGTAACAGTTTGCAGGATGTGATCAAATAATGGCATGGATGGACAGCATGATGAAAAATAAATGAAATGAACTTGAAACAGCGATCAGATGCCAAAACCAGGCTCGGGGCAGATTTGCCCTGCACGATGATCAACTTGCATGCCTGAACAGATCTGCATACAAGTCAACCATCGCGCGAGACACACTGACTCTCGCGCGAGCATTGTCATCTCACCACAGTCCCAAAATCATCCCCTTCTGGGCTCTGGAAGGACCAGCGCACACCCAGGAAGCAAACCAAGCAGTTTATTGAAAGACTTTAAAATACTAATTATTACACAATACTCCAAGCAGGAGCCAAATGAATTGAAACACAACCCCTAAACAGTGGGGGTATCAAAACAAGGACCAAGGGCCTAGTTACCCATGCAAGGGCCATTCATGGAGATCACAGGACTGTCACGCGACAGAGACTGAGTCTCGCGCGACATTCTTGACTGGACTTCCAGGAATTGCTTTGCATGCTTGGGGTCCTGAGACAGATTCAGGAGATCCCAAGGGCATTCCAAACTATTTAGAGCAAATAAACTAGCTACTGTATTTTGTTTTTGCATGCATAAGAGTGATCTAAAAATCAAACTGAAATACAACCGGCATGAACATATTGCAAAACAGAAAAGGGGTAGCCTCCCTTCCCCACGAGGTCCATTCTCTTGCTGACACAAGTGTCGCACGAGTATAGGGGACCATCGCGCGAGGGTGTAGCTGCCACGAATTCTTGTAACTTTGCTGGCTTTAGGACCAGGGCCTGGTATTGATTACCAGCCTTGGTCCTGTCAGCCCCCCCTCAGGGATCAAAACAGAAACAGGTTAAACATTATACCTTTGCTTGGAAAGGGTTTGGGAATGGATTGATTTGATTGGAATGGCCTTGCTACCAAGTGTGCATGAACACACCAAGTTCAGAAGATTAGGAAGTGGTTTGAGGGTTAGTAACTTTGTGCTAGCTAGAGTTTGCCTTGTAAAATGACTTAGTGGATTTCTTAGTCAATTTTTGGAACCCTTAACATGGAAGATGAAGGGGGGTATTTATAGGGGGGATGTAAGGGCTAGTTAGGGGCCAAACAAGGCCTTGGGACCAGCCACCAAGGCTGGTCACAACTTGGTTGTGAGGCTAGCCAACAAGGTGAGAGAGTGGTTGGGAGATTGCATGGGGTTAGAACCTGCCAGCACGTCGTTCAGCTGAGGAAAACGGGGTTCCAGCCCATGGGGACCCATGTGCCAAGCAATCATCACAAGTCCAGCTAGATTCTGTGATAGGGACAGGAGGGAACCATCGCGCGAGGGTTCGGAAGTGTCGCGCGAGGGTCAACAGTCAATAGTTTGACTTTGACTACACGTGGCAAGCTAAGTGTCGCACGAGGGACACAAAGGCTCGCGCGAGGGTCAACTCTAGCTCTAGGGTTTGACTTAAGATTCTGGAAGGTTCAAAAGGTTTCAAGCAAGGTTTCTAAGCGTTCCAAGTCTAATCCATTCCCGATCCAAGCTCTGTTTGATCCGATTTCATCATCGGGGAAACAAGAAAATCGTAAAACGAAGTAAAACGATTGGGAGACCCAGATTGGGGTGTCTACAGTAGTCCGTCTTTGACGGCACGCGGAGCACCATTGACTGGTACGGGTAACGTCAAAGATTTCTAGACACCCACCAAATCCGCCCAAAAGCCGATTAAATGGAAAATGCAGACGAGTATATAAAAATACCGTGCACCAAGGGGAGAGATTGAAAGTCAGATGGATAGATCGTTGCTGATTGACGATCGGACGGATAGATCGTCGCTGATTGATTGATCGGACGAATAGATCGTCGCTTTTGATTGATCGGACGGATAGATCGTCGCTTTTGATTAATCGGACGGATAGATCGTCGCTGATTGATTGATCGGACGGATAGATCGTCGCTGATTGATGATCGGACGGATAGATCGTCGCTTTTGATGATCGGACGGATAGATCTTCGCTGATTGATTGATCGGACGGATAGATCGTCGCTGATTAATTGACCGGACGGATAGATCGTCGCTGATTAATTGATCGGACGGATAGATCGTCGCTGATGGATTGATCGGACGGATAGATCGTCGTTGATGGATTGATCGGACGGATAGATCGCCGCTGATGGATTGATCGGACGGATAGATCGTCGCTTTTGATTGCGGGCGGACCACTGCTGGGGATACCAAATTCTTCGGGTCTGAAGGCAAAGCTTTCAAAATGACCTTCAAATTTATTGGCAACATATCAACATGTCATGGACCTCAAAGAGGGGTTAAATGAGATTGGGCCGGTCTCAGAATCCGAATTGGGTCTGAGGCCCAAGATGTAGTGTCGCGCGACACTATCGAACCATCGCGTGCGGGTCATAAGTTAGGGCTTGGGTCTGGACAGGCCCAGACCCGGCCCAAACCCGTTCCAATTGCTTAAACGTCGCGGGGACGTTACAGAAACAGTGCACAACAGTTTCAAAAGTTCAGAACTCTTTCCCTCTCTCGTCTCTCCTCTCAAACTCCTTCAAACTTCGATCTCACCCACGAAATCATTCAAACCCAACCTTGATCGTTTATCCATGGCAGACCACGGTGGCAGGGGTGACGGGGGTGAAGTTATTGATCGGTCGGAGGACCGAGGAGGTCCCGTAGTCGTAGGAACGGGGGATCCTCCACCCGCGGAGGCCATCGCAGAGGCCGGTGCAGCGGTGGCGACGGGCGGAGATGGCGAAGGAGGCCACGTGCAGGAGGTAGGTGGCGGAGACGAGCATCGCGCAACTGAGCCAGAGGCTCGCGCGACGGTTGATACAGGAGTCATGGGCCACAGTGTTGAGCGACTGGACCCAAGCACGGCCGTAGAAGGGTCAGCAGTGGCCGGAGTGAGTTCAGGAGATGCAGAACGAACTGGCACTGGAGAGCACCATCGCGCGACAGAAGAAGAACCTCGCGCGATGGTCGATGCTGGAGGAGGCAGTGGCAGTGGTGGAGGAGATGACACTGTTGAGCCGTCCGGGTCCCCGCCGAGGGATTCGGTGAAAGGCAAGAGCGTTGTAGATGCAGAGGCGGAGGTCACAGAGACTCCGGTTGAGGTCCGAGAGGAGGACATTTTGTTCAGGCCCGCGGTGACGTCGTCGAGTCATAGGCCGATCACGAAACACGACGTCGCCGAGCACCTTCCGGACGAAATGTTGGCGAAGCTGTTAGAGGATAACCCCTTGGTCGGGGAGATAGATTTGAAGGCCAAGGAGGACCGGGCAAGGGCCATTGCTGCATCAGAGGCGGCGGAGCGAGCCGAGAGAGAGAGATTGGAGAGAGAGGAGCTTCTGAGAGACGCAGAGGCTGAGGAGAGAGCCAGAGCTGAGGCACAGGGGCCTAGGGTGACGGCCGTGGAGGAGGCGAAGAACACGAGTCGGCCGAGCTTTTCAGCGGAGGCGTACGTGCTTCCTACGCCGCACCTTTTTGTGCCGTCGGGCATTGCGGCCCACGCACCGTCGCAGAGAGATTACGATGACAAGTTGGTGTTGAGAGATCCCCGGGCCCACATTGCAGCGACATGGATGGAGGTATATTCCCAGAAAACACCCTTCGTAACTTGATTTCGATATTCTTGTCTTGATAGTCCAAATTCGATACTTGCTTACAATGCGTTTGAACTTAGAATTTGCACGGATGATCTTGCAAACCAAAGTATGCTAAAACCACGTACTTCTGTAGCACAGGCCCAATACATAATAACTTGAACCAACCATCTGTCATAGGCTTCATTGATTACCTAGAACTTGAGAATGAACTTCCCGTATACTGACGGACCATTTGCTGCTTGTCTTCGTATCCGAAACAGGCGGGAGCAGAGCAGAGGGACATCCGCGGCTTCGGGGGAGCGTGCATGTCCTTGCAGCTGTACGAGGGGCTGCCGGAGAGAGTGAGGCGGCTGGTAGACGAGGCAGGCTTTGGGGAGTTTGTGCGGACTTTGACCCCAGCGAGGATTGACCATGCCGTCCTCGTTGCACTTGCTGAGAGGTGGAGGAATACCACCAATACCTTCCACCTACCTCCTGGGGAGATGATGGTGACGCCTGCTGACTTCGCAGCAATCACAGGGCTAAGGGTTGGAGGTGAGCCTATCCCGTTTGACTCGGGGATCCAGGAGGATCGGGCTGTTCTGGAGTGGTTTCTGGGCAAAGTGCCCAAAATAGAGGGGGGAATGGCGAGGTACGACCAGTTCAAAGACTACCTGAAGAAGGAGGTGACGAGTGATCGGGAGGCGGAGCAGATGGCCCGGGCGTTTCTGTTACACCTGTTTGGTGCCACTCTGTACCCAAACAGGCGAAGCAACGTCCACCTTTCTTACTTGCCGGCGTTGAGGGACTTGAGGATGGCCTCGCGCTTCGATTGTTGTGGAGCGGCTCTTGGGACAGCCTACCACTTCTTTGGCCACTCGTCGAGGACAGGTAAGAGCACGGCCGGCTACTGGAGGGTCTGGGAGGTACGATTTTAACCCTTTTAAGCACAATTTGATTATGCTTGTCCATTGTTTAGTTTGCTTGACTGTTTCGATTTCAAATGCTGTATGTCTTGAATAATGTTTGAACTTGTCTAAACCTTGCAGCTTTGGGCTTACGAGGTATTACGAATGTATCCGCCAGAGTGTAAGCATCCAGACTTGAGCACTCTCCCTCGCGCGCTGAAGTGGAGCAGGGCGAGAACCGGAAAGAAGGAAGGGAGAGGCGAGCTCAACACCTTCAGGCTGTACCTAGACGAGCTTAGGGCCTCACAGGTATGAATACGTAACCATAAGCCTTAGACATGTCTTCGTTTCCTCGTTTTAATGCTGTCACTGATCAATTGCTTGCATTGCCTGTTTACTTTGAATCGCAGGTCAATTGGGATCCTTGGAGGAGAGCGGGACTAGAGCCAGAGTACCTGGCCAGGAGCAGAGCTGTCACGGCCAGCAGGGTGTTGTTGGAGTCTTCCTTTGGTTGGCAGTGGTACCTAGGGGATCGAGTGACGCGCCAGTCGCTTGGTTACCCTGAGTTCTGGGTGCCAGGGCCACTCCCACCTCGAGCTTCACACACGGGAGAGTACACGCGGGTTGAGCTGGAGAGGTATACGAGGCCGGACATTGAGCTTGAACGCCACCTGCGTCCTGGTAGGGACTATGCAGTCTACCAGAGAGACTTCCTGGCGGGCCCGTTGGGGATCTGCGGCCAGAGAGAGGCGCGAGGCCAGGCCGCAGGGGCCGCCGAGGAGAGGAGAGCAGCCGGAGAGGGACGGAGAGGAGGCGAGAGCCGGGCCAGGCGAGCCCCGAGCGGACCGGCAGTTGGTGGACTTCCTGCACTACTTTGGAGGATTCCCGTGGTTGACAGCCAGGGAAATCCTGCAGAGTTACAGTTAGTGCCTGCGAGAGCGGAGCCTGCTCCTGTGACCGTTTCGGTAAGAATCAGTTTCCAATATTGCTTTTGAATTCCAAATACTTGAATTATCTGCTGAATAGCCTGATGAACTTGAATTGCATGCATGTGCCAATTGAGTGGGTGAACGAGGCCGTTCGACGCATGCTGGCGTTGGAGAATGTGGTGAGAAAGGCGGCGAGTGGCACGCCACTGGAGTTGCAGTACCAGGCGACGACACTACAGCCGACTCAGCCAGCCGTTGTTCAGAGGACACAGGTATGAAAACTATACATTCCAGCTTTCGATACATTCCTGCTTTCAATATATTCCTGCTTCGATAGCTTGATAGAGTGTACCTGTTTTCAATACAGAAATACAATATGTGCAATAGATACCCATGCTTTGAAATGCAATGATAATGCAGGTGGAGGGGAAGATGAACCCCAGGCGGAAGAGTGCGCGAGATCTGCCACCGAAGAAGGTGGTGGCACAGAAATCCACGCCTCCGGTCATCACCACACGGCGACAGACGAGGGGTTCACAGATGGCGCACGCACGCGAGGAGGAAGCCAAGCAAGCCGCGAGGCAAGCTGAGCTTCGGTACCAACTTAAGAGGCGCGAGAAGCCGACGTTGGGGAAGCCGGGCCCGGCTCGCAGGCCGAAACTGATCATGAGTCCAAACTCCGAGGATGAGGAAGAAGAGGGAGAAGAAGAAGAGGGCGGGGAGCACTCGTCCACCGACAGTGGCTCTGATGACTCTGTTGATGATCCGAGGTATAGAGATGATCCCCGGGAGATGCACGATACTTCAGATAGCGATGACGGACTTGAGGGGCGCTGACGAGGCCCCCGTTACCCTTTTTGCTTTTGATTCTGGGCCTGCGTGCCCAAGTAGATAGCTTTTGACAGATAGACATTTTGAGGGCCAGCGTACCTTTTTTGATTGGCGGGCGCATGTGCCCTGTCTTGACTTGGTAGCTTTTGATCGGCCGAGGGCCATAGATACAGTAGTTCTTTTGCTTTTGACATGGATAGATCACGGTTTAGTATATAAAAGTTGCATTATGAAGTTTTAGCTTCTCATTGTGCATAAGAATTAGTAAAACCCGCCACTAATACCAAACTTGCATTGACGACACATCGATACCACACACAGACACATATGAGTGTATAAACCAGCCTAGCTCTGAAAGAAAAAGGCAATATACCCGAAGACACAATCAGGATACGAGGATACGGGAAACAATGAAATTTTGGGTATTTAATACACCAAAACTCACAATACCTTGAAAAAGATGAAAATGACGCTCTTAAACGATCAATGGTGGTCAACATGACCTGCGCCAATTGAGAGAATTGAACAGAACGCCCCAAGAATGGACTTACACCGAAGAATGCTCAAAATAACACAAAAATGGTATAAAACGTTGAAAGATGACTCGATTATGTCCCGGACTGAAACCGACACCTCCATACAGTCACCTAAGGTCCAGGCGACTTGTATGGCATGACCAAAACAGGCTAGGGTCTCCGGAACGAGTTTCGAAGTTCCGAAACCTTGGTTTGAACTCGAAACGGGCCTCCGAGGGTCCAAAATCTTCGTTGAGCACGGCATTCGGGATCCGATGTTTGGATACAATCACATATGCTCATAATGACTTGCTGGAACCATCAAAAGTACCAAATGACCTTTGGAATGAAAAACGACCAATTTGGACAGTAGCTGTTTGAAATCTGTCAAAACTGCAGATCAACCGTCGCGCGATGGTTTGGAACTGTCGCGCGATAAACATGTGTCGCGCGATGCTTTGAGAGTGTCACGCGAGGGTCAATCCCTGCTAAGCTGCCTTTGTTTGACCAAATTATTGCCATGGACCTGTTCATTGTTTCCACGTCCTGAAAGTTATTCTGGGCTTGCAGAAGGAAGGCTGCTCTTCCATGCAAGGTGGTAGGACACCTAAGCCTTGATCTCACCAACTCCTTGGCTATTTGAAGAAGGGTTTTAGGACTTAATGAAGTGCACACCCCTTCAACTTATCTAACATGGGAGATTCACTAATGGAGGCCCTTGATCCTTGGCTAATGAGAGAGGAAACCATAAATTGGGCGAGCCCTCGGTCTCGCTGTTTATCCTCGATTCGGGATCTCCGATTTGCTCGGCCATGCGTCGAAATCCTCCAAGCCGCATTGCCTTTCTGGGACCCCATTGTGCACGTCTTCCGGTTCCGTGAAGATGAGATGTGCCCCACAATAGAAGAGTTCCAGGCATACGCGCCAGGGTTTGCCAATCTAGATGTTCTTGCCGTGCCGCCCGTTCATGAAGACATGGATCAAATTCTACGGGCAAAACTCAACATTCCGGCGGCGGTGACAGCCAGCATCATTCGAAACGGCGAGCTCAACATCCTTCGCCTAATCGAACTGTATGGCCCCGAGAGTGGCCTGGGAGACTATGTTGGGGAAGCCCACAGACGCTTCGTCTTGTCTATATGCGCACTGACCGCGTACATGCTGGTTCCCATTGACGGAGGGGCAAATCCCAAACTGGTGAGCATTGCCTCACAAATGGATAACGGGAAGAACATCATGCCCGTGGTTTTAGCGGAGACGCTCCTGGGTTTGGACATGCTGAAGCTTGAGCAAGCCGACTCTTTCAGCGGATGCCCTATCTTGCTCCAGGTAAATACACACTCGACATGCTTTCTTGCATTTCCAACTTCACTCCAAACGCTTGGGTTGCATTTGATTTTTGACCTGTCCTCTGTTCTCATGTAGCTCTGGCTGGCAGACAAGGTTGGGGTTTTGGAAGAGCCACAGGCTGGCTTTGAAGAGTTTCCCAGATTATTGGTCGCGAGACCGATGATATTCCCCGACTTGCCGGTGGACATATGGTTTGCCTTCCTGAACGATCTGCACTCTGAGGATATAGTCTGGAGGTGCCTTTGGTTAAACCTCCCGGCAATGACGCTTAAATCAGCGGGATACAAAAGAGTGATAATCGCCGGCCTGTCAAGCTTCACATTTTACGTCCCTGGGCGTACGCTCCGCCAGCTCGGAAGGAGCCAAGGATACAAGCGATACGGAGCGGAAGACTTCGACCTCCCCGCGTTCACTTCTTGGGATTTGCGCTGCCATAGAGACAACTGGGGTCATAGGACGTTGAAGGAATCAGTTCCAGAGTTCAGGACGTGGCTGGAAAATCGTTACATAAGGTGGCTCCGTGTCGAAGTTGAAGCAAGACTGAGGGGATACTTCTGAATCCCGTGGGAAAACAAGTTGTAATTAGTAAGGCCATTAGGCTAAGCTTCTGGCTCCGCTTTTCAGTACTTGCTTTGTAAACTGTATGCCACTTTGCCTGGCTTGACCGGCTAAATAACAACTTTGAATTATCCGGCCGTTATTCCTTCGAGGGATCGAACTCGTCATTGAACGAGTAATTTGAACAAACAACGCTTCGACGTAGTCATAAACGCTCATAATGACCTACTGGAAGCATCGGAATTTCAAAATCTGGCCCGAGTCAAAATCTGGAAAATAACCCCAAAAAGACAGTAGCCTTCCCTACTGTGCTGAATGAAACTGAACTCTCACGCGAACAATCAAAACCATCGCGCGAACATAAACAGTCGCGCGACACTCCAGTACCCTCGCGCGATGGAGAATCCCTGTTACAGTGGCCAACCTTGACTCATTCGGACAAAAAGAGGTGGCAGGCCTTGTCAGCAGGTCTGGGCGTGCAGGGGGCTCCTGGCTTTCTCCAGAGATGTCCCCTTGATCTTTAGCAAGTGGAGGGACACCTTGCAAGGCCACATCATTCAATAGGAAAGGCATGCCTCCTTCCTTGGCTTATAAAGAGGGGTGAGTCCCTGAAATGGAGGGTGTGCTTCCGTGGGAAATCTCTAGCACTGTTCCCCAAATGGCAAATCATCTCCCCACCTTAATCGGCTCGTGGCTCGAAGAATTTGTCGCGAGTGATTGGATATGCTTCCGTTCTCATGGGTTGGCGGCCTTCCACTTCTTAAAAAGTGTAAGGCTCCGCCCCGAAATTCTGAGAGCAGCCCTGCAGTTTTGGGACCAGGACGTCCATGTGTTCCGATTTGGGGACAACGAGTTGTGTCCGACCGTTGAAGAATTCCAAGCGTATCTCCAAGGTTTTGCTTCGAGTGTAATCGTCGTGCCACCTTACAGGCAAAGCATGTCAAAGCTGTTGAAGACGTGTCTGAACATTTCCAGGGGCGCAGCGGAAGGCCTGTTGACCGGCGGACAAATAAACATTGCGCGCCTAATGGAATGGTACGGGCCTGACGGCGATCCAGCGGACACGGTTCTGCAGGCTCGATGTCGATTCGCCATGTCAGTCAGCATACTGGCCGCATACCTGCTGGTGTCTCCGTATGGACGGCCCGACCCCTCGTTGGTACACGTGGCCGCGGAGATGGGCGCTCGGAAGAGTGTAGTGCCCCTGGTACTCGCTGAGACGCTCCTTGGTTTGGATTTGGTGGCCACAGGTCAGACGAACACATTTGGTGGCAGTCCAATCCTGTTACAGGTAAAATCTCACTCAGCTCACCTTTTTCTGGTTTTCACACAGTCTGCTTTTACCTCGACTCTCGGCTAAGGCTGTATGGTAGCTCCTTACTTGTTTTCTTTCGCTCGGGCTTATGTGGCTCCTTACTTGTCTTTTCACTCATGTAGTTGTGGCTATGTGACAAACTTGGACTAATCTCGGCTCCTGGAGCGGACTGGCCCTGTCTGCCCGGGCGGATGCACCAAAGGGGAATACTGTACCCAGAAATGTCTGAGGAGGAGTGGTACACCTTCATGAGAGAGATGTCTCCGCGCGAGATCGTCTGGCGGCATAGAGCCCTGAACATCCCGGACATGGCTCTGCACTCTGCAGGTTTCGAGAGAATGGTGATCGCTGGACTGTCCAGTTTCACGTTCTACATTCCAGGTCGTATCCTGCGGCAACTGGGCATGAGCCAAGGCTTTCATCGAGCTGGGATAGAAGACTTCCAGATTCCCGCTTTTACAGCCCAACATCTAGCAGGGTATGAACACAACTGGGGTTTGAGAGAACTTGGAGGAGCGGAAGACGACTTCAGCACGAGACTCAAACATCGCTATGTAGCATGGTTAAGAGAAGAGGTCGAAAGCAGACAAAACGCAGACTGACTCCTGACTCAAATCCAAT
Source organism: Rhododendron griersonianum (assembly GCA_018127125.1). Taxonomy (NCBI): domain Eukaryota; kingdom Viridiplantae; phylum Streptophyta; class Magnoliopsida; order Ericales; family Ericaceae; genus Rhododendron; species Rhododendron griersonianum. The sequence goes on along the minus strand of CM030791.1, from coordinate 22,754,480 downwards.
GATCTAGAATAAACTGTGAGCCCGCGAGGGCCTCTTAGCATTTCGTTTTGTTTTTGATGCTTTACTGTTTTTCTTGGGGCTCTGCTCAGCCTATGTAATGGAAATAATAGTTTTGAATAAAGGTGAAAGGTTAAGAATTTTCCCCTTTTTGGTCCAAGTGTTGGACACCACGTCGTTTGAAAGTTGAAGTATGCTCTGGAATAAAAACCCGGATCGAGTTGATTGATTGTGACCGAATCTCACAGAGAGATTGCCTACGTATCCCAAGCTAGGGAATTAGGTCAAAACGTAGTTCAGGCTACGGTTCGACAGAGTATGACCGAGTCCCAAAGAGAGACTGCCTACGTATCCCGAGTCAGGGAATCAGGTCAAAACGTAGTTCAGGCTAAGGTTCGCTCGTGTGTTTTGGCTCTCCTTTTGCGCTCTAAATTTTGCCTAGGACTGCCCTTGCAGGTTTCCAGCCTAGCGAGCTTTGATTGAATGCCTATTTATTTTTGCCTAAACTGCCCCCTTGGGTTTTCAGTCTAGCAGGCTTGCTCTAATTTTTGCTTGGGACCGCCCACCCTTGTGGTTTTCGGCCCAACGAGCTTCTCTCAAGGGTAGTAACGTTTAAGTTGATCCAGGTTGACCAGAGTGTTGAACTCGTTGCCGTCCAGATCGATGAGCTGAGCTGCCCCACCCGAGAGGATGGTTTTGATAATGTAAGGTCCCGCGCGCTTCGGGCGGAACTTGCCACGCAGATCGAAGATGGGAGCCCGGATTTCCTTCGTGACCATGTCCCCTTCAGCCAAGTCACGAGACTTCACTTTCTTGTTGAATGCCCGAGCAATCCTGCGCTGATACCCCTGAACGTGATACAAGGCACGGAGCCTTCTCTCGTCAAAGAGCATGAGTTCGACAAACCTCCCGCTAAGCCATTCGGACTCCGCGAGCTCACATTCAGCCATGATCCTCAAAGTCGGCACTTCCAGCTCGATGGGAAGGACAGCTTCCATCCCATAGACCAAAGAAAAAGGGGTTGCCCCCGTTGATGTTCGAATTGACGTGCGGTACCTCCAAAGGGCTAGAGGCAGCTGCTCGTGCCAGTCCCTGGCGGACTCTGCAGACTTTTTGATGATAGTCTCGATGTTCTTGTTGGCCGCCTCAACCGCCCCATTCGTCTGAGGGCGATAGACCGTTGAGTGATGAACCTGGATCTGGAATTCTTCGAAAAGCTCCAGCACCCTGCCTTTGAAATGGACCCCATTGTCAGAAACAAACGCCTACGGAACCCCGTATCGATAAATGATGTTCTTTCGGATAAACTGAGCAACCTGAACCGCCGTCAGGGTCTTGTAAGATTCGGCCTCGACCCACTTGGTGAAGTAATCTATTGCCACCAAAATGAACCGATGCCCGTTCGAAGCAGAAGGCTTGATCATGCCGATAACGTCGATACCCCAAACAGAAAAGGGCCAAGGCGATGTCATGCCAAATAGTTTGGAAGGAGGGACATGCATGAGATTGGCATGGATTTGACACCTATGGCAGCGGCGTACATAATCCACACACTGAGATTCCATGGTAGACCAAAAGTATCCTTGTCGTAAGATTTTCCTGGCAAGCATGACCCCGCTCATGTGAGGGCCACAAACTCCTTCGTGAATTTCCTCCATGATTTTGATGGCTTCAGCGCCGTTGACACAGAGCTTATGCATTCCGCAGTGAGATCTCTGATACAGTCTCCCGCCACAAATAATGTATTGAGCGGCCATTCTTCGTAGTGCTGCTCGATCCTTCTTAGTGGCGTCGGCCGGAAACTGACCACTTTCGACGAAGTTCCAGATATCGTGATACCAGGGTAGGCCGTCGTCGACATCATCGACGGCGTTGACGTACTGATAAGCAGGCAAGTCCCGCTGCTCAATTAGAATAGGACGAAGCTTGATACCAATCGGAAGCTCGACCATGGAAGCCAGAGTTGCTAGAGCATCAGCGAACTGGTTCTTCATCCGAGGGATGTGCGTGAACGTGACCTTGTTGAAACGAGGAATGAGGTCCTCCAGGTCTTGGTGATAAGGCTTTAATCTGTCCTCCCGAACTTTCCAGTCTCCGTTAGCCTGAGAAACGACAAGGTTGGAGTCACCAATAACCTCAAGCCTTTCAACACCGAGTGTAAGAGCAGCTTCCATGCCAACAATGCAGGCCTCATATTCAGCTTGGTTGTTCGTGACATCGAAATTGAGTTTGAATGCAAGCGGAATATGAGCACCATTAGGGGTTATAAGCAAAACCCCAATCCCGTATCCCTTCTGATTGGCTGCCCCATCAAAGTAAAGAGTCCAGGTATCCTCGACAACTGCCATCACCCCTTCATTCGGAAATGTAAAATCCGAGTCCTCTGGCCCATCGACGGGATGATTAGCCAAAAATTCGGCGACCGCGCGCCCTTTGACAGATTTCCTAGTGACATACTCGAGGTCAAACTCTGCGAGCAATAGCAACCAACATGCTAGCTTACCAGTAAGCGCAGGTTTCTCAAACAGATACTTGAGAGGATCCATTCGAGAAATCAACTTCACTGGGTAAGCCAGCATGTAGTGTCTTAATTTCTTGGATGCCCAAACAAGAGCCCAACACGTCTTTTCGAGAGCAGTGTAGCGTTCTTCAGCGCCAACCATCTTCTTACTCAGGTAGTAAATGGCCTTTTCAACTCCCTTTTCTCCCTCTTGAGCCAGCAAGCACCCCATAGACGAAGGATTCACAGACAAGTAAAGTATCAAGGGTTTCCCTGGCATCAGTGGCATTAAAACCGGAGGGTTCTGCAGGTAGGTTTGAATAGAGGTGAAAGCCGCCTGGCATTTGTCTGTCCAAACAAATGGAGTATTCTTCTTCAATAGACGAAACATCGGCTCGCAAGTTAGTGTCAACTTGGCGATGAATCTGCTGATGAACTGTATTTTTCCCAAAAAGCTCCGCACTCTCTTTTCAGAATCTGGCGGCTTCATCTCGAGGACCGCTTTGATTTTGGACGGGTCGACCTCAATTCCACGAGAAGTAATCATGAAACCGAGCATCTTACCAGCCGTAACCCCAAAGGTGCATTTCTGAGGATTTAGACGCATGCGAAACTTTCGTAATCTCTCGAAGAATTTCCTAAGCACAGGAACATGACCTTCTCGAGTTTTGGACTTGGCGATCATGTCATCGACGTAGACCTCGACTTCTTTGTGCATCATATCGTGCAGGATGGTGGTAGCAGCTCGCTGATAAGTGGGCCCAGCGTTCTTCAATCCAAAAGGCATGACTAGATAGCAATAAGTCCCCCATTCAGTGATGAACGTGGTTTTCTCGCGGTCCTCGGGCGCCATGAGGATTTGGTTGTAGCCAGAGAAGCCATCCATGAACGAAAGCAAAGCGTGCCCCGCAGTGTTATCCACAAGCACATCGATGTGTGGCAAGGGAAAATCGTCTTTGGGGCTCGCTTTGTTCAAGTCCCGAAAATCAACGCAAACTCGAATTTGGCCATTCTTCTTAGGAACAGGGACAATGTTGGCAACCCACGTGGGATACTGAGAGACCATGAGAAAGCCAGCGTCAATCTGCTTAGTAACCTCCTCCTTAATCTTCTGAACCCAATCTGGCCTCATCCGTCGGAGTTTCTGCTTCACAGGCTTGGCATCCGGAAACAAAGGAATGTGATGCTCCACGATCTAGGGATCAATTCCGGGCATATCTCGATGAGACCATGCAAAAACGTCACTGAACTCGGTGAGCAGCTCTTTGAAATCACGATGCTCCTCTGGTGAAAGTGTGGAGCCCACTTGAACCATTCGGGGATCATTTTCATCTTTCAAATTTATAGAAACTATTTCTTCTTTTAATGGCTGAGCATGCCTTTCGTCTTCCCTTTCGATGAAGGCACGGATTTCCTCGGGGATGTCCCCATTGAAATCTATCCCTTCATCGTCAGGGTCGACACAGTTTATATAAAGATCATTGAAATAGTCAGAAGATGCTTCGTTCATTTCACAAGCCCCTGAAGGGTCACCAAGTACAAGAGAGTCAAACTCGAAATAAAAGCTATGACGTGGAGGGCCTAGAGGCACAAACTCCGACTCAGAGCTAGACTTAGAGGACGGGACAGACTCAGACTCAGACTCAGACTCAGACTCGGACTCGGACTCAGACATGTTGTCAATGCAAGTCAGGCATGGCTTGAAAATGCAATTATTCAAAGAGCCCTCGGCCTTCACAATGTGAGAGGTGGGATCCTCGAGGGCGTCGGGCCCGAGCATGAGCACTTCGGCCTCTATAGCTTCCCCAGCCAAACCCACTTGGGAGAATTCCTGGAATAGCAGCTCCAGATTTCCCTGGTTGATAGATCCCAGTCAGTCAGTCTTGGTCTTCACCTGATTAAGCTTCCTCTTGAATTCTTCCTTTGCTGGTTCATCATCACTGCTTGACCAGGTGTCATCAGCGAAAACCTCAAACCCAGGCAGCAGCTCCCCGGTTTTGGAATGAACGAAGGGCTCAGCCTGCCCAGTGTAAGCGGCATTTCCCACTTCACGCACAAATTTGGGACCGCTGCAGAGGGTCCGAGGTTTTTCCATATATTTCCTCCGTTTGGCATCTTTGGCAGAGGCGATATACCCCAAACCAAAGCGACCCTCGTTGAAAGGAAAAGTAGGGAACTCCGGGACCCCTTGACGGCGAGAGCCTAAACCAATGCCTGGAAAATGAGACATCCTTCTCATAATGTCCAGCGTGACAGAGCTTATGAGGAAATTCCCGTCCACGTTGATGGCCATTACTATGCCTGAAGTATCGAAAGAGAAACCCCCGAGATCGACGTCTTCTTCGCCGTGTTGAATTCCCAACACAGGAGTCCCATCCTCCTTAAGCGGGCGGATGCCTGAATCCCCGCAGATGGTTAGAGTGCCAGTGGGTAGTCCCAGAATAACCTTTTGGTGGAGGGTAGATGGCACAGCCATGATGTCAGACCGATGAAGCCATGGTCTGCCCAACAGAAGATTGAAAGTTGCAGGAATGTCCACGACATGGAACTCCACGTCCATCTCGAAACCCTCAGCATCGAGTTTGAGCTCCAAAATACCTTCGACCACGCGACGGGTGCCATCATATGCCTTGACAGCCAGATTGGAAGGTGCGAGATCCTTCTTGGTGAGTCCCAGACGATAAGCGACCCGCAGAGGGCAGACATTGATGGCGGAGCCGTTGTCAATAAGAACGGTCGGGACCCAGAGTCCTCGACACTTGACGGTGATGTGCAAAGGGCGGTTGTGGTCGACTCCTTCAACTGGCAGATCCTTGTCTGTGAAGATCACTGTGTGCTTGGAGGTTGGAGGGAGGATGAGAGATATCATCGCCTCTGGCGTGATGTCGGCCTGGACTTCGAGGCAGGATAGAGCGTGACACAGCCTCTGACGATGCTCCTTGGATGAACAGATCAGTCCCCAGATAGAAATTGCAGCGGGAATCCGCTCAAGTTGCCGCTGAACTATATCAGGAACTGGATTGCCAGCTGATATCTCAAGAGGTGCCGGCCTTGGGAAAGAAACAAGCTCGTTCCTTTGATTAGCAGGATTGGAGGAATTCCCGGCCTGCAGATTAGCAGGCTAAAAAATCCGTCCACTCCTTGTAACATTGTGAACGTTCCCCAAAGAGGGCACGACTTGAGGGTTTTCCTTCACATCCCAGAGATCAGCAGGGACATCTCCCAGTTTGCGCTTTCCCTTGTCAGTAGCTGGGGCGGAGACGGGCACTTCCATGTCTAAGCCCAGATCTTCAGCCAGATCCTTCATCAGTAAGGAGTCCCAGAAGCTCAAGTCTTTCACAGCAGCCATTTCAGCAACAGGCTCTGGATTCGCAATAAAGGGAACATCCCAAAGACCAGTGTCAGCCAGGGTACGATTGACGGCCCAGACTTCATTCCCAACTTGGACGTCCACTATGTCGTTAACTTCCCATAGATTAGCGGGCGGAGCGCGGTCCGTGACCATGATGCTGCAGTCCCTGTTGTTGGGGTAAGGCACCTGAGGGCGCGGATTTTCTTCGTTGACAATGTAGGAACAGGGGTCATGGTTAGTGTCGGGGTTAGTGTCACAAACCGAATCAAAGACCGAACCAAAGAGGGAAATGTGGTCTCCCAAAGCCCGTGGATCTTCCTGGACAAGTTCATCCTCCGTGTAGTGAAGCATGTAGTCCGGCGTGGCATAGCCTTGCAGAGGGTTAGGGTCAACATCCATGGGAGCAAACCAGGTTGGCTCAGGATCCCAGTAGTATTCTGCTTCGAGAACTGGAGGCTCGATCGGGTTGAATAGCATGTACAAGGAGAAACCGTCTAAAGGGTCAAGCAAGGCCGCTTCATAACCGGCCAACCAGCCACCATACCAGGCTTGATCAAATGGGACATTTTCGGGCTGCGGAGGAATCCCGTCCATCTCAAGGCTCGACCATTCGTTGAACAGAGGAGTGGCACAGTCCCAATGGTCCGCTATGGCCCAGCCAGTAGCTTGCATGTTGTTATCTGAGGGAGGCACCCAAGGCTGATAGGGATCAGGAAATGGGTCAGCGACGGTTGCGTACGGGCTGTCAAGCGACGAGACAGAGTTGACTTGCACAGCAGGGATTGACTGATGGAAGAGGGAGCTGACAGATTCTTCGGAGATAGGTGATCCGGCTTGTAAAAGTTCCGAAGGTGCATCTGCATCAACAACTTGGCCTTCAACCAATTGTATATAAGAAACCTCGGTGGACGGCTCGAGCGAGAAAGGCACGATGGGCCTGGGTTGATCGGCTGAGGCTATATAGTCAGTGGGGTTAAATATGGTGGAGCTAGGGTTGATATAAGTGGAGCTGAGAGATATCTGGTTGATATGTGGTACAGCGTTGTGCTTAGGGAGAGAGTTGGCAATGACGTTGGGTTTCTGAGGTGGTGAAGGAGTCTCCAGCGTGCCATCGTCGATGAGATCCTGGATCGCATGACGGAGGCGAAAGCAGGAGTCAGTGAGATGACCCGCTCCTTGATGGTAAGCGCAGTAAAGGTTGGCCTTGAAGCCGGGTGAAGGGTTCTTGGGTAGAGGAGTCGGATCCAGGGGCTTCAGATGCCCTGATTTGACCAACTTTTCCAAGACCGAGGATAGAGGTGCCTCGATGGCGGAAAAGCTGCGGGGTTGGTTCCGAGGTCGGTTGTTCTGTGGATTCTGGACTTGGTTGACGTCCGCGATGTGATTAGTAGCGCTGGAGGAAGCGGCATTGGTACCAGCAGTCGCCGTGTTGGAGTAAGTCCCCGTTCCGAACAGTGCATTGGCGTTCCCAGAATAAGCCCGAGGTTTTGATTTTGGGGCTTGCGAGGATTCACCCTTTGATAGAATTCCACTCTGCAGAGCGTCTTCGATGGCCAGGCCAGAGTCGAAGAAGGTTTCAAAGTTAGCGGAGGCCTGAGCTAGGACCAGGTGCCTAGCATAGTCTGGTTGGAGGTTGCGGGAAATGATGCGGAGCTGGTCCTTCTCGCTTGGGCGATCAGTCATCTGCGCGGCTTTAGCTCTCCACCTTTTGACGAAGTCTGCAAAGGTCTCCTTAGCCTCCATTTTGGTAGATTCAAGTTCTCGGGTAGTCATTTTCAGCTGGGAGTTGTAATTGTACTGCGAAATAAACGCAGTCCCAATGTCTTCCCAAGTCCTCCTTTTGGCAATGTCGAGTGACAAAAACCAATGGAAAGCGGGGCCCGAAAGGGTCTGAGGAAAGAGCTGTGACATGGCCTCTGGCTTAACAGAAAGAAGTTTCATAGCGGCGTGATAGCTGTAGAGATGAGTCCTGGGGTCGCCACTCCTGTCGAACTTAGCCAAGTCGGGCATTTTGAACTTTTTGGGAAGCTTGGCGTTGGGATACAGGCAAAGGCGATCCAGATCGATCCCTCCGGCACTGATCTTTTCTGTCTTGGCAATAGATTCCTCCAGTTTGGCCATCTTGGCCATGAGTGCGACCATTTCCGGATTCTGAGCTGGCTCCTCTTGATTTGGAGGCAGTCTATCACCTGCAAGGTTTGCAGCGGGCCTGCGGCCTTCTCTCGGATTCAGGACCATGAGACGTCCTGCGTGAAGCGGATCTAGAACTAAGACGGGCTGCTCCTGGTCAGACTCATCGTCCTCACCTTCTTCCTCGAGAGGGGGTGGAAGGCGAGTGTGGATGAGGTCGTTCAGGCGAGCAATGTTAGTGTCGGTCTGAGCTGCCCTCTGTTGCATAGCGGTGATGCTGTCCTGAAGGTTCATGAGCATGGTCTCCAAGGTAAGAGGTTCCGGTTGTGGCCGTTCCATCGTGACGGGTGGTTCAGAGCTGCTTGATACGGATACCGGGGTAGTCGGACGCCCTTCTTGTAAAACCGGAGGTGAAACTGACTGAGAACTTGACTGAGACTCTGAGTGTTGTGCTGTCGGAGGTGAGCGCAGAGAGTCTTCCGTGATGACTGACTGGGACCGTAACCTGACAAGCCTTTGAACCGGACTCAGATGCAGACGTTCCCAAGCGGGTTTGGCAACTGGCCTCGATACTTTCCTCGGCGGTGCAATGATTCAGATCTTTGCTTGCAAGGCAAAAGGAGGCTTAATAAGGGTCCTGCAGTAACTTTAATCTAAATAAAAGACTAAAGCGGATGCAGCCAACGCCGAGAGTGTCACCCTAGACTCTAGAACCAGAAGACAAGTCTGTCTTACGACGCTTTGGACACTGCTTTAGGTCCTCAGAATTCTTTTCGAAGATGTATCCTTGTGGAACGAGCGGTCCTAAAGGATGTCAAAAGGATTCTAAACCTTTGTCCGTTTCGATGTTCGGGGTTTCAAGTTTTTGGAGCCAGAACAACTCGGCGTGAATATCATGATGCCATAACCAGATTGGCGTGAGCAGCACTGTGCCATTAGACGGGCGGTGTAAGTGACGAGGCACTTGTTACCTTTTGGTGTAAGCATCATGGTATTTTACTCCGTGGTTCCTCGTTTTTTGTTTGAAACCCTAAACAGGTACACGGGCAAAGACGTAGAAAAGCTCCTGATTTCCTAAAGTCCCATCGTAAAAGGACTTTAAAAGATGATAACGCGCATCACTGAGATGCACGACTCCTCATCGGGCCACGACAGTGTCCTACTAAGCCTGGAGACAGACTCGGAACAGATTGAGAACCTAGGAGCCAACCTAAACATGCTTCTACACTGAACGAGAATGTATGTACAGTTCATGCGATAAGGAAAGCAGTAACACGTAGGCATTTACGGGGTTAGATGCAAGTAGATCTTAACCTGTGGGTACCTGTCCTAGTTTGGAGAGTTCTAATGCTCTGTATATGCAAAAGGCCGGTTTTGGTTTGTAACAGGTTCCTTGGACTAGGGCCACAGATATACCTCCCGTTACCCGCGTTTTTCGTAGAATAACAGTCGAACGGTAGCATGACCCATCATCGTCGAAGGTTGTTGGTCATTCGGGGTCCCCGGGCTCCGGTAAACCGTGCTGGATTGCCAAAACGATCCAACGAGGCTTATCCCACATCGATGCAAATGAGATGCTAAAATTTGGTTAAAAGAAGAAGAATCACAGAGTCGTAAAAATCCCTTTTCAAACTTGGCTCACTTTATTTAGTCCATCTTTAGAAGAAACTACGCAAGCGAACAATCGAAAAAGCCCCAGATTAGAATGGCCGGACACGAGGTCCTGTTAAATCACCGTTCCAACCTTCGGCAGCGCGAAGCTCACCGTTTTGACAGGCTTTTAGGGATTGTTCCCAAGCGTATTAAATCCTAAGTATGAATTAATATTGGTTCGATTTATCCCCAGCAGAGTCGCCACTGTGGGCAGCATGCCCTTCGGAGGGGAAAAGGATTTTGTTCCTTCCCCTGCCGTTTGCGGCCCTTTTTCTTGAAAAATCAAGGGAGCGCGAGCGCCGGTGGCAAGCGCTCGAAACTACAGAGTCGCCACTTGAGTTTTGAAGGTCCGACACTCAAGGAACCGTATTTCGAAGCACCTGCCGCGCTATTTGATTTGAAAAAGTGAAGGAAACCAGTCCATCATAACCATATCTGGGTTCGGGAGCCAGGTTACGAGAAGGGAAGGGTTTTATGGCACCCCTCTCACCCAATCCGGAGATCGGTCTCTACTTAGGCATTTTTATGAAAACCTTTGTGATTCTTCTTCTTTTAATTGATTTTAGCCAATTAGGGCGGGGGAACAGTTAATCGGGGATTAAAGCTGTAACAGTTTGCAGGATGTGATCAAATAATGGCATGGATGGACAGCATGATGAAAAATAAATGAAATGAACTTGAAACAGCGATCAGATGCCAAAACCAGGCTCGGGGCAGATTTGCCCTGCACGATGATCAACTTGCATGCCTGAACAGATCTGCATACAAGTCAACCATCGCGCGAGACACACTGACTCTCGCGCGAGCATTATCATCTCACCACAGTCCCAAAATCATCCCCTTCTGGGCTCTGGAAGGACCAGCGCACACCCAGGAAGCAAACCAAGCAGTTTATTGAAAGACTTTAAAATACTAATTATTACACAATACTCCAAGCAGGAGCCAAATGAATTGAAACACAACCCCTAAACAGTGGGGGTATCAAAACAAGGACCAAGGGCCTAGTTACCCATGCAAGGGCCATTCATGGAGATCACAGGACTGTCGTGCGACAGAGACTGAGTCTCGCGCGACATTCCTGACTGGACTTCCAGGAATTGCTTTGCATGCTTGGGGTCCTGAGACAGATTCAGGAGATCCCAAGGGCATTCCAACCTATTTAGAGCAAATAAACTAGCTACTGTATTTTGTTTTTGCATGCATAACAGTGATCTAAAAATCAAAATGAAATACAACCGGCATGAACATATTGCAAAACAGAAAAGGGGTAGCCTCCCTTCCCCACAAGGTCCATTCTCTTGCTGACACAAGTGTCGCGCGAGTATAGGGGACCGTCGCGCGAGGGTGTAGCTGCCACGAATTCTTGTAACTTTGCTGGCTTTAGGACCAGGGCATGGTATTGATTACCAGCCTTGGTCCTGTCAGCCCCCCCTCAGGGATCAAAACAGAAACAGGTTAAACATTATACCTTTGCTTGGAAAGGGTTTGGGAATGGATTGATTTGATTGGAATGGCCTTGCTACCAAGTGTGCATGAACACACCAAGTTCAGAAGATTAGGAAGTGGTTTGAGGGTTAGTAACTTTGTGCTAGCTAGAGTTTGCCTTGCAAAATGACTTAGTGGATTTCTTAGTCAATTTTTGGAACCCTTAACATGGAAGATGAAGGGGGGTATTTATAGAGGGGATGTAAGGGCTAGTTAGGGGCCAAACAAGGCCTTGGGACCAGCCACCAAGACTGGTCACAACTTGGTTGTGAGGCTAGCCAACAAGGTGAGAGAGTGGTTGGGAGATTGCATGGGGTTAGAACCTGCCAGCACGCCGTTCAGCTGAGGAAAACGGGGTTCCAGCCCATGGGGACCCATGTGCCAAGCAATCATCACAAGTCCAGCTGGATTCTGTGATAGGGACAGGAGGGAACCATCGCGCGAGGGTTCGGAAGTGTCGCGCGAGGGTCAACAGTCAATAGTTTGACTTTGACTACACGTGGCAAGCTAAGTGTCGCACGAGGGACACAAAGGCTCGCGCGAGGGTCAACTCTGGCTCTAGGGTTTGACTGAAGATTCTGGAAGGTTCAAAAGGTTTCAAGCAAGGTTTCTAAGCGTTCCAAGTCTAATCCATTCCCGATCCAAGCTCTGTTTGATCCGATTTCATCATCGGGGAAACAAGAAAATTGTAAAACGAAGTAAAACGATTGGGAGACCCAGATTGGGGTGTCTAGAACTGTATTCTCTTCATCTGAATGGTCTCAAGATATATGTTTTCTCAATTTGTTCTTGGATTTGATTTACCTGATAGATCGAAGACATGTCGCAAAAGGGTTGTTGATCTTGTAACGGAATTCGCAGTATTAGATTACTCTGGTCACAGGTTTGTGATTCCTAGAAGTAAGGCTGCTGGCTACCATAGGGTGTGATAGTATATCTTCTACTCTATTCTATTCATCGGAAAGGTCCCAAGATACATGTTTTCTCGGTTTGAACTCGGATCAGATTTACATAATAGATCCAAGACATGTCGCAAATGGGCTGTTGATCTTGTAACGGAGTTCCTAGTTGTAGACTACTGGTCACTGAGTTGTGATTCCTAGTAGTTAGGTTGCTGTCTATCGTAGGTTGTGAAAGCATCTCTTCTTTTGTATTCACTTCATCTGAAAGGTCCCAAGATACATGTTTTCTCGGTTTGTTCTTGGATCTGATTTACTTGATAGATCCGAGACAAGTCGCAAATGGGTTGCTTATCTCGTAACAGAGTTCCTAGTAGTAGATTACTGGTCACAGAGTTGTGATTCGTAGTATTAAGGCTGCTGGCTACCGTAGGGTGTGAAGGTATCTCTTCAACTCTATTTCCTTTATCGGAAGGTCCCAAGATACATGTTTTTTCTGTTTGAACTCGGATAAGATTTACATGATAGATCAAAGACATGTCACAAAAGGGCTGTTGATCTTGTAATGGAGTTCCTAGTACTAGACAACTGGTCACAGAGTTGTGACTCCTATTAGTTAGGCTGCTGGCTACCGTAGGGTGTGAAAGTATATCTTCTACTCTATTCCCATCATCTGAAAGGTCCCAAGATTCATGTTTTCTCGGTTTGAACTCGGATCTGATTTACATGATAGATTCGAGACATGTCGCAAAAGGGCTATTGATCTTGTAACGGAGTTCCTAGTAGTAGACTACTGGTCACAGAGTTGTGATTCTAAGTAGTTAGGCTGCTGGCCACCGTAGGGTGTGAAAGTATCTCTTATACTCTATTCCCTTTATCGGAAAGATCCCAAGATACATGTTTTCTCAGTTTGAACTCGGATCAGATTTACATGATAGATCCGAGAATTGTCGCAAAGGGGCTGTTGATCTTGTAAATGAGTTCCTTGTAGTAGACTACTGGTCACAGATTTGTGATTCCTAGTAGTTAGGCTGCTGGTTATCATAAGGTGTGAAAGCATCTCTTCTTCTATATTCACTTCAAAGGTCCCAAGATACATGTTTTCTCGTTTTGTTCTCGGATCCTATTTACTTGATAGATCCGAGACATGTTGCAAAAAGGCTGTTGGTCAAAGAGTTGTGATTCCTAGTAGTTATGCTGTTGGCTAGTGTAGGTTGTGAAGATATCTCTTCAACTCTATTCCCTTCATCGGAAAGGTCCCAAGATACATGTTTTATCGGTTTGAACTCGGATCAGATTTACAAGATAGATCCAAGACATGTCGCAAAAGGGCTGTTGATATTGTAACGGAGTTCTGTAGACACCTCCCAAATAGGGCATCGCCATACAGATTTGTTCGTGTTTGTTTGCTCGATTGGTTGCTTGCTTCGTAAACCAAGATTGTGGACATTCCCATTGTTAGGAACGTCACCACACGATAGCAGTTATCATCAAAACAGAGTCGCCACCCAATTTATTAAAACTGGGACAATAGATAGAGATTCTGGGTACGGGAGCCAAAAGTATTGTAAGGGGAAGTTGTTAGGCACCCCTCTCTGCCCAGCCGTGAGAATGGCCCATAGTTGTTCAACATAAGGCATACAGATGCTTTGTTTAATTCCAACACGTAATCTGTTTAATTAAGCCTTTAAACAGTAAATAAGGTGAGCCAATACGACAAGTAAAGCATGCATTAGAAAGTAGAAAAGCAAAACAAACTGTCCTAGGGAGATGGATCCCGCGGCCGGTGAATTGATGTCACGGCTGAGGGATCCTCCTGGTTTGATTTACCGGCCGAGGGATCGAAGCCCCAGTCGGTGTTCTTCCTCACACCAGACAGAAAAGCTAGCAGATTATCGAAATGCTATGATTAGGTATAAAAACAATAAATAAAACAAACCAGAGGCCGTTGGGCCTCACCACCTTGATCCCTCAGTTGGTCGATTGCTTTGGATTTGATTGTGATTAACTGATTGATTCTCGAAAAACCCTAGGGTTAGGGTTTGAACTTCGGGGTTTGATCGTCGGATTGATGGCTGCCTTCAGGAGGTTAGGGCTTTTGAAGAGGGGGTTTGAGAGAGTATTTCTGCAGAATTTCGTGGCTTGAGAGGGTGTATTCACTTCTTAATTTCGGAGCCCAAAGGCTCCTTTATATAGGTATAGTGATGACACACTTCGGACAATCGAAATGCATGATCAAAATTAGAGTTAGAGTGTGATTATAACTCTTCATGGCAATCCTTTAACGTAGCCCGAACGCATCGGAATTTGGCTGCTAGGTTTTTGTGATCGGATCAAACGTTTGACAGAACGTTCCAGAATCTGGAAAAAGGACGATCTAGCGGCCGAGGAAATGGATATTGCGGCTGAAGGATAGATCTTGCGGCCGAGGGATTGATCTCTCAGGGAGATTTTCATGCAACAGGTTGCTCGGGTGAAGAAACAATGTTAAGGCCGTGAGATCAATGTCACAGCCGACAGATGGATTCTCCTGGGATACTGTATTTCTGTCTGAAAGGCTGTATGGCTCTGGATTGGGTCCTCTAAGTGGCTCAAAGTTCTTACCATAAGTCCTACGTGGCTCAATCATTATCGGGATGGTCCCCAAGGTCGGACTTGAAATAATCGTTAGGCCAAATTGGGGTGTCTACAGATGCCCCTCTTTGACTGAGCTCAGACGGATCGCGAGACATGTTTGAGTAAAAGTCAAAGCTGTAAAAAGCAACTCAATTTGGTCCAACCACTATTCCAAGGGGTTTTCGAAAAAGGTTTTTGTTATGGTCGGGCCGAGAGGCTGCTTACGTATTCCACAGGGGAAATTCAGACCAACCGTAATTCGGGCAATAAAGAAAAATAAAAAGTTTGGAGGGTTAAAGACAGAAGACATACCTTTGGGCTTAAAAAGCCATAGTGACGTACCTAGACTGAGCCAGGGTTTTGGCGGAGAGTAGTTGAAGGAGCACAGGGCTGCCAGGGAATTTTTGGCGGAGAGCTTCCTTAGTATTTTGGGGTAGATCAGTACACGGCAGGTGCGTTTGCTTTTCTTGATCATCCTTACTTTGACTGAGGGAAGCTTGGTAGAGTAGCCTATCCTTGCGAATGAGGTGGAAGGAATTAATGTAATTGAGGTGGAATCCAAGCCATCTGCTGGGGATGAGTCGGACGCCGTTTTTGAGATATGGGGGCCGCAAGGCCAGTAACTAGAGCACGGAGCTTTGGGGATTAGGGAACCGAGGCACGGAGCCAGTTGTAGTCATGAGACGAGAGCCTGAGGTGATGGAGCCTGCTGTAGTTACAAGGCGAGAGCCTAAGGTGATAGAATTGAGGCGTGGAGCCTGCTGTGGTCATGAGGCGAGAGCCTGAGGTGATGGAATTGAGGCGTGGAGCCTGTTGCAGTCTTGAGGCAAGGGCCTGAGGTGAGCTTAGAGCTTGATGGAACCGAAGCGCGGAGCTGGTATTGATCATAAGGCGAGAGCGTGAGGTGTCGGAGTTCAGAGCTTGACGTGTTTGAACCGAAGCGTAGAGCTGGTTGCATTCTGATGGTCTGTGCATGGAGCTTTCTCATCATAAGTTTTGGCATAGAGCCAAAGGATCGAGGTACTGGACCGATCAATAAAACCGAGGCATAGAGCCGGTTGATTGCAGGGTTGACCTGTTTCATGAGAAATATGCAGAGTGTATATGTGTGATGATGGTTAGATGTGAATAGATATGATGATGCAAACTCGATGTGATAATGGTGATGCAATTGATGCAAATGTGCACGGGCCCGTGCGTGTGTGTTGATTTAAGCTTAGAGCTTCTATCAAGTTCCGGACTTGAGCATTCAGAGCGTAGAGCTCGAGCATTCGGACGGCAGAATCCGAGCATTCAAAGTACAGGCTTTGAGCATCCAGTACGCAGTGGTTGGGCATTCAACCGTAGAGCTTGAGCATTCAAGTATAGAACTATTCAGTAATGGTCACAGAGTTGTGATTCATAGTCGTAAGGCTGTTGGCTACCGTAGGTTGTGAAAGCATCTCTTCTTCTGTATTCACTTCATTTGAAATGTCCCAACATACATGTTTTCTTGATTTGTTCTCGGATCCGATTTACTTGGAAGATCCGAGACATGTCGCAAAAGGGCTGCTGATCTCGTAACATAGCTCCTAGTAGTAGACTACTGGTCGTAGAGTTGTAATTCCTTGTAGTTAGGCCGCTGGCAACCGTAGGGTGTGAAAGTATCTCTTCTTCTGTATTCTCTTCATTTGAAAGGTCCCCAGATAATGTTTTCTTCGTTTGAACTCGGATCAGATTTAAATGATACATACGAGACATGTCGCAAAACGGCAATTGATCTCGTAACGGAGTTCCTAGTACTAGACCTACTGGTCACAGAGTTGTGATTCCTAGTACTTGGTTGCTGGCTACCGTAGGGTGTGAAAGCATCTCTTCTTCTGTATCACTTCATCCGAAATGTCCCAAGATACATGTTTTTTCGGATCCGAATTACTTTATAGATCCGATTCGTGTCCCAAAAGGGTTGCTGATCTCGTAACGGAGTTCCTAGTAGTAGACTACTGGTCACAGAGTTGTGATTCTTAGTAGTTAGGTTGCTGGCTACCGAAGGGTGTGAAACTATCTCTTCTTCTGTATTCACTTCATATGAAAGGTCCCAAGATACATGTTTTCTCGGTTTGTGCTCGTATCTAATTTACTGGATAGACCAGAGACATGTCACAAAAGGGCTGCTGATCTTGTATCAGTGTTCCTTGTAGTAGACTGATGGTCACAGAGTTGGGATTCCTAGTAGTAAGGCTACTGGCTACCGTACGTTGTGAAAGCATCTCTTCTTCTGTATTCACTTCATTTGAAATGTCCCAACATACATGTTTTCTTAATTTGTTCTCGGATCCGATTTAATGGTAGATCCAAGACATGTCGCAAAAGGGCTGCTGATCTGGTAACGGAGCTCCTACTAGTAGACTACTGGTCATAGAGTTGTGATTCCTAGTAAATAGGCCGCTGGCAACCGTAGGGTGTGAATGTATCTTTTCTTCTGTATTCTATTCATTTGAAAGGTCCCAATATACATTTTTTCTTCGTTTGAACCTGGATCAGATTTACATGATAGAT
This sequence comes from Rhododendron griersonianum, assembly GCA_018127125.1. NCBI lineage: Eukaryota > Viridiplantae > Streptophyta > Magnoliopsida > Ericales > Ericaceae > Rhododendron > Rhododendron griersonianum. Next base: position 22,737,310 of record CM030791.1, on the reverse strand, counting down.
CCGAGACATGTCGCAAAAAGGCAATTGATCTCGTAACGGAGTTCCTAGTACTGGACTACTGGTCACAAAGTTGTGATTCCTAGTACTAGGCTGCTGGCAACCATAGGGTGTGAAAGCATCTCTTCTTCTGTATTCACTTCATCTGAAATGTCCCAAGATAAATGTTTTCTCGGATCCGAATTACTTGATAGATCCAATACATGTCGCAGAAGGGTTGCTGATCTCGTAACGGAGTTCTTAGTAGTAGACTACTGGTCACAGAGTTGAGATTCCTAGTAATTAGGTTGCTGGCCACCGTGGGGTGTGAAAATATCTCTTCTACTCTATTCCCTTTATCGGAAAGGTCCCAAGATACATGTTTTCTCGGTTTGAACTCAGATCAGATTTACATGATAGATCTGAGACATGTCACAAAACGGCTGCTGATCTCGTAACGGAGTTCCTTGTAGTAGACTACAGGTCAGAGAGTTGTGATTCCTAGTAGTAAGGCTGCTGGATACCATAGGTTGTGAAACCATATCTCGTCTTCTGTATTCTGTTCATCTAAAATGTCCCAAGATACACGTTTTCTCGGTTTGAACTCGGATCAGATTAACATGACAGATCCGAGACATGTCGCAAAACGGCTGCTGATCTCGTAACGGAGTTCCTAGAAGTGGAATACTGGTCACAGAGTTGTGATTCCTATTAGTTAGGCTACTTGCTACCGTAGAGTGTGAAAGCATCTCTTCTTCTGTATTCACCTCTTCTGAAATGTCCCAAGATATTTGTTTTCTCGGTTTGTTCTCGGATTCAATTTTCTTGATAGATCTGAGACATGTCGCAATAGGGCTGCTGATCTCGTAATGGAGTTCTAGTAGTAGACTACTGGTCACATAATTGTGATTCCTAATAGTAAGGCTTCTGGCTACCGTTGGCTGAGAAAGCCTCCCTTCTTCTGTACTCACTTCATCTGAAATGTCCCAAGAAATATGTTTTCTCGGTTTGTTCTCGGATCCGATTTACTTGATAGATCCAAGACATGTCATAAAAGGGCCGCTGATCTCGTAACGGAGTTCCTAGTAGTAGACTACTGGTCACAGAGTTGTGATTCCTAGTAGTAAGGGTGTTGGCTACCTTAGGGTGTGAAAGTATCTCTTCTTGTGTATTCACTTCGTCTGAGAGGTCCCAAGATACATGATTTTCTTGGTGTGATCTTGGATCAGAATTACTTGATAGTTCCGAGACATGTCGCAAAAGGGCTGCTGATCTCGTAACGGAGATCCTAGTAGTAGACTACTGGTGACAGAGTTGTGATTCGTAGTAGTAAGGCGGCAGGCTACCGTAGAGTGTGAAAGCATATCTTCTTCTGTATTCACTTCATTTGAAAGGTCCCAAGATACATGGCTTTCTCGGTTTGATATCAGATCATATTTTAATGATAGATCAGAGTCATGTCGCAAAAGGCCTATTGATCTTGTAACGAAGTTCCTATTAGCACACCCAGTATCTACTAAAACAGAAAATGAAATACATAATGAACAAAACAAAGTTTTAGTGGCAGCAGCACTCCTGAGCGCTCAGGAATGGTCCCGAGCGCTCGGGAGTGAACACAGTGCCCAGAAAAAGTTTTGTTTTCTTTGTGTTCCTCTTGCTCTTGGTGCTAAAGTAAGATCAAATGAGCTCACAACTAGTATAAGGAACTAGTGTGAACCCTCGATCCCCCTCAGAAGTAGAAAAACGGTAGATTTCGGGTATAAAATGAGATTTTATACCTTTGCTTGACTTGAATCCAGCTTCTTGGACTGACTTGTTTGCTTGAAAATGGATTGAAAACAGTAAGAAAATGGAGTTCTAGATGGACTAGAGGTTTGAGTTGTGAAGAACTTGAAGATTGCTTGAAGTTTTCCTTAGAAAACACAAGTTTTGGAAAATGTTTGAAGGAGATTTTGAGACTGAAAATTTCAGAAGATAGTAGAGGGAGAGAGTAAAATTTCGTGGTCCTTTGCATGTAGAATGAAAGGGGTATTTATAGGCAAGGAGAAAATGTGTTTGAAATTTGAAAATAAAATGAAAATGAAATGGAAAATAACTTTGGGGGGAAAAATGGCATGATTATATTCCTGCCCCATCTGAATAATCAGGCAGGACCAGGTTGAACGTTGAATGGGTCTGAAAAGCCTGAAAAGCCGTGGTCAAAGGCCAAGCTCGACATGCATTGGTCCTGACAGCCGTCCTGAGCGCTTGGGAGTATTACTCCCGAGCGCTCTAGAGTGGTCCCGAGCGCTTGGGAGTGGCAGCCCAACTTCAGAAGGGCGCCACGGACACTCCCGAACTCGGTTTTGGGTGTTTTTTGAAGCGTTGGAAAGCTCTTTAAGTCCTCTTTCTAACCCAATTGGTTTCATTCAAATATATTTTATATGCTAAAATGTGTGCCAATTTTACCCTCAGGGTGTCGAAAAAAAGGGGGATTTTGGTTTTGAAAAAGTCCAAGAAGCATTGTCCAAGTTTGTCAAGACCCGTTTTGACCCTATTTCATCATCGGGGAGCCTCGAGGGCACAAATTAAGGAACTTTGACAAGTTCAAATTGGGGTGTCTACAGTTGCCCCTCTTTGGGCGTCGCTCAGCATCACGTCTGGATACGAATGCCGTCCAAAGATTGAGACAGCCCAATTCGAGCCAAATCAAATCCTCAATTCAAAATCAAATGCAAGTAAGACACAAACATTTGATGCATGTGGTCGCATCTTTTCAGACTGCCTACGTACCCTTTTCTGCAAGGATCAGACCAGCGTAGTTCTTTGGGGCAAATGCAAACATGCAGACATGCAAGCAAATGATAGAAAGATGTCCTTCAGGACAGTGCCAAATCTATGGCGGCGGCAGAAGGGTGGCGAAGGAAGCTTGAATCTGAAAAGCTTGAATTTTTAAAAAAAGCTTGAATTTTAAAAGAAGCTTGAATCTGAAAAGCTTGAATTTTTAGAAAAAGCTTGAATTTTTGGAAGAAGCTTGAATCTGAAAAGCTTGAATTTCTGGAAGAAGCTTGAATCTGAAAAGCTTGAATTTTTGGAAAAAGCTTGAATTTTTAAAAGAAGCTTGAATCTGAAAAGCTTGAATTTTTGGAAAAAGCTTGAATTTTTGGAAGAAGCTTGAATTTTGGAGGAAGCTTGAATCTGAAATTAAAGGGTGTCCCTCAGGACAATGCCAAATCTATGGCAAGAGATGTGCAGTCATGTTGACGAATATGAAGGAAGAAGGCGACCGTGGGGGGTCGTGGTTAGAAAGTGAGACCCGTGTTTCGACTTTTGACATCACTGATGATTTTTAGTTTTGAAAAACAACAATGGACATGTCCGAGTATCCCTTCTGCTTTACTGTTTTCGATCAACGGGCTGGTACTTTCAGGACCTTGGGATTTGGGATGGAGTTCGTCTTTGGATGGAAATTGGGTTTGAGCTGGAGCTGGTTTGAGTTTGGCCTTGATCAGGGCTTGAGTCCCGAGCATTCATGCCCCAGTCTTGAGGTCGGCTGTACGCTTGCAGTGATTAACGGCATTGGGCTGGCGTGCCCCAGTGAGTGACAGTCCTTAGTTCTGATTCTTTTCCTTGATTCCACTGATAGTTTCGGCGACCAATTTTGTTATGAGCACAAGTGCGGGTTCTTCCATGTACTGGAGTTTTTCTCACGAGTTGGGGCCTCAATGACTTTGTGTGAATTTGGACAAGGCCCAGATGACTCAAAAGATAAGAAAAACCCTTTATCTGAGGACTGACTCAATGATGAACCAGACTGGACGAGGAGTTTGATTTGACCGGACGAGGCACTTGATTATTTGAGGATTTAATGTTTGAAATTGTCATGATAAAATCAAGTTTCGATGATTTTCCCATTCGGGGCTTTGAAATTGATCTTGTTTTATCAAAACATGAGGATTTTACCAAGAACCATGCCCCAGGTTGGATTTTTTTGCAAGATTCACAAAATGCCTTGGCGCTCCTTCTTGTTTTCTCCTATTGTCCAGGATTTTTGTTATCAAGTTGTGTTTTTCAATCTGACAGGACTTTATTCGGGTTGTAACGTGGCCAAGGTTTTGGCTTTAACAAAGAAAGGATAATAGGCTCAAATTTTTTATTTTCTTGGGGTTTCGAGAGCTAGCAGCTATCTTGAATATTTTTGTGCCTTCTTTGCTTTTGATAGGCGCCTTCTTTCGCCTGCTTTGCTTCGCCTTTTGTTGTGCCCGATGCATTCTGCATTTTCATTGATCTTGAGCTTTCTCCGATTTTTCTTCAATGTTTTGCATCTCATTGAGCCCATGTATTTGGCACTTTCACGCATTGAATTCTGATGCGCCGATGATAACCAGGTGTTTGGCACATTTGTCCTCCTCATTTCACCCGGTGTGGGGGATAGCTGCCTAGCTGGGTTCTTTCAAAGAAATTAATTTAGGCTCAAAGGGGTTATCAATGGATATATATCTTCAAGTGTTTGATAAAAGAAAAGAATGCCTTTCTTCATTTTGAATTGCACAACTTGATAACTGGATCCTAGATGCAGGTTAAGAGATTTGTGTGCTCTAACTTTTGCCTAGATCACATTTTGAGGTTTTGATCTAGCGAGCTTTTTCTTGGGCCAAGGTGCTGCTTCTTGACGGCGTCAGGGTGTGGTCCCATGAAATTCTTCTTCTTGCAAGGGCAAAGTATCTCGTGTTTTGATTTCTCAATTGATGGTGAAAAACAATTCCAAGTTAAGGGATTATCACAAAACGCGAGTTTATTATCACAATTTTGACTCAAGAAGCTCGACATTGACTTGAAAGATCGTGACCGAATTTTGGAATCGACTCAAATGAACATGACCGGGCCTCGGGATAAGGCTGCCTACGTATCCTTCTTGCAAAGGAATCAGGTCATAACGTAGTTCAGGCATACGAAACTGACTCTCTTTTTGGTTTTTCTTTTTTGACTACAAACTTGAACTTGAAAACATACAGACACAAAAGCATGAAAGACTCGAGATACAAACTGACTCGAATTTGACTTGAAAAAGACTCGACTCGAAACTCAAAAGTTTCCCAAACTCGTGAGCGATTCCATTCATGCTTTGCTGCACTCAAAACCCTCCTCCAGATCTGAGGTCCGGTACTGGAATGGTTCCGTTGTCGATTAAGTCTTGGATCTTGTGACGGAGACGGTGACAGTCATTGGTAGCGTGACCGGGCATTTGATGGAAGGCGCAGAAGGCATTTGGGTCGTGGTAGGCTGGGAGCTTTTGAGGTAGGATGGGTGGCCCAGTGCTGACAGTAAAGTAAAAAGCAAACTCAGAATGTGCCCCTGTTGTGATTTATTGAAAAAAATGTGTATTTAATTAAAGAATCGTTATTCACGCGTTGTCATCGTCGACTCAAGGGATCGAACTTTACGGATAGTTCCAACAGTCACGGGTAAGTCGGTGTCAGGCAGGTTAAATTCCTCACGTTGGGAATCAGAGCCAATCTCCTTATCTAAGACCATCCGAGACGGAGCAATAAGACTGCCGGAAAATGCAATTAAGGCTAAACTAGAGGGAGCCGTTCGGGCACGGCGAACACCAGAGGTATCCCAAACTCCATGGATTTATGGTCTCCTAGACCCTGACTCGAGAGATGACATCCTATGAAGGATTGCCTTAGTCCTCAGAGATTCTTTTGAATGTGTATCCTTTGATTAGGAATGACAAGATTTGGGAGATATCAAGACAAATTAAGTCTTTAACATTTTTCAGCCGAAATTTCTGTTCTGGTTTCAAAAACTGTTTAGCGTAAATGACATGATACCGTAACCGGGGCGGCGTAAGTGGCATGGCGCCATTAGCCTAAGTGGTGTAAAGTGACTTCGCACTATAACCTGGGTGGTGTAGGTATCACGGCATTGTAGCCTAATTGTTTCGTTAATTTTCATTTGAATCCATGATTAAAAATTGTATTGAAGACTTAATGAATTCTGATATCCCCAAAACCCCGTCGTTCCAAGGACTAATTAACTTCAACAACGTGCTCTTTTAAAAGCACGACTCATCATCGGTCCAGGCAATCCTAAACAAGCCGCGCGAGCGAGTCTAAGAGTTCTATACGCGATACAAAAGCAAACGGACGGCATAAGATGCAAGGTGAGATGTGCAAGCGGGATAAGATTACGGTCTTTTGAAGGTTGCCTAATTCCTCAGAATTTCTTTTTAGGGTGTATCCTTCGTTCAGAACGACAAATTCTAAGAGATGTCAAAATGAACTAAGTATTCAACTAGTCCTCATTCGAAGTCTCAATTTTGAATTTGGAATAACTTAGTATAGACGGCGTGATACCCCAACCATTGTGGTGTCAGTGACATGGTGCCATTAGCCAGAGTGGTGTAAGTAAAGTGGCATCACGGCGTCGTTTTCCTTGTTATTCCTTATTCTCCGTTGAATCTTCGATTAGGCATTAGTCAAGGACTTAGTAACATCCTGATTTCCCACAGTCTCTTTGTTCTAAGGACTCATGCAGTTTAGACAACGTACACCGGGGTGCACGACTCATCATCGGGCCTCGGCAACCTTCTACAGACCGTGCGAGCGAGATTAAGAGCACAGGACTCAAAATTGAACAGACGGCATGACGTGAATGAGATGCATGCAGAAAGCAGTAACATGTAGGCAAGATATAGCATATAATCGTACCCTGCGGGTCCCTGTCCTAGTTTGGAAGGATCTATGGCTTGCTAAGCATGTAAAAAGGCCGGTTTTAGCTTGAAGAGGGTTCCCCGGACTAGAGTCAAAGTATACCTCCCACTATTGAGCGTACACCCAATAATGGTACGAACGGTAGAGATGACTCATCACGGTCGAGGGTTGCTGAGCATTCCGGGATTCCCCATCACCGGCAAGCCGGGTAGGATTGCCGAAACACAACAGCGAGGCTGCACAAGATATATACAAGAAATAGACAATGAAACAAAATCCCTTTGAAAATCCCACAAACGTTTTTCAAGCTTGGCTCACAAATTTAATCGATATTCAAGAAAAGCAGGCCGTTTTATCAACAACCAACTTTTTCTCAAGTATTAATTAAACGTCCCCAGCAGAGTCGCCACTGTGGGCTACCTGCCCGAAAAATATATTTCCCGTTTTGAGAGAAAATATCGTTTTGAAGAGTCGCCACCCGGATTTGTGGTTAATCACCCGAGAAACCGTTTTGTTTTGAAAATGATCGATTTGAATTGAAAACCAGAGATCGTTTGAAGGGTCCGGAAGCCATGTTACGAGGGGGGAAGGGTTTTACGGCACCCCCCTCGCCCGATTCGAGATCGGTCTCTACTAAACGTTTGTGGGATTTTTAAAAGGGATTTTGTTTCATTTTAACCAGCTAGCAAGTATTCACAGTAATACCATGTAGGAAGTGCATGCATGTGCATGTGTACAGGAGAGGGTGAAATGGCCATGCGAAATACAAGATGACTGAAAATGGAACCCTGTCACTGTATTCACTCTCGAGCGCTCGGGAGAGGTCCCGAGCGCTTGGGAGTTCCAGAACCTCATCCTGCAAGTTTGGTTAGACATATTCGCATGCTAATACTGCTAGAAAAATCACAAAGAAATCAAAATACAGATGTGCTCAGCCAGAGGTTTAAACAGCTAAGAACTGGTCCTAACCATCCAAACAAGGCTTCCTTGCAACTGAAAGCAAACCTAACTGGGCTCTGGAAGGACCAGTGCACACCCAGTATCTACTAAAACAGAAAATGAAATACATAATGAACAAAACAAAGTTTTAGTGGCAGCAGCACTCCTGAGCGCTCAGCAATGGTCCCGAGCGCTCGGGAGTGAACACAGTGCCCAGAAAAAGTTTTGTTTTCTTTGTGTTCCTCTTGCTCTTGGTGCTAAAGTAAGATCAAATGAGCTCACAACTAGTATAAGGAACTAGTGTGAACCCTCGATCCCCCTCAGAAGTAGAAAAACGGTAGATTTCGGGTATAAAATGAGATTTTATACCTTTGCTTGACTTGAATCCAGCTTCTTGGACTGACTTGTTTGCTTGAAAATGGATTGAAAACAGTAAGAAAATGGAGTTCTAGATGGACTAGAGGTTTGAGTTGTGAAGAACTTGAAGATTGCTTGAAGTTTTCCTTAGAAAACACAAGTTTTGGAAAATGTTTGAAGGAGATTTTGAGACTGAAAATTTCAGAAGATAGTAGAGGGAGAGAGTAAAATTTCGTGGTCCTTTGCATGTAGAATGAAAGGGGTATTTATAGGCAAGGAGAAAATGTGTTTGAAATTTGAAAATAAAATGAAAATGAAATGGAAAATAACTTTGGGGGGAAAAATGGCATGATTATATTCCTGCCCCATCTGAATAATCAGGCAGGACCAGGTTGAAGGTTGAATGGGTCTGAAAAGCCTGAAAAGCCTGAAAAGCCGTGGTCAAAGGCCAAGCTCGACATGCATTGGTCCTGACAGCCGTCCCGAGCGCTTGGGAGTGTTACTCCCGAGCGCTCTAGAGTGGTCCCGAGCGCTTGGGAGTGGCAGCCCAACTTCAGAAGGGCGCCACGGACACTTCCGAACTCGGTTTTGGGTGTTTTTCGAAGCGTTGGAAAGCTCTTTAAGTCCTCTTTCTAACCCAATTGGTTTCATTCAAATATATTTTATATGCTAAAATGTGTGCCAATTTTACCCTCAGGGTGTCGAAAAAAAGGGGGATTTTGGTTTTGAAAAAGTCCAAGAAGCATTGTCCATCAAGACCCGTTTTGACCCTATTTCATCATCGGGGAGCCTCGAGGGCACAAATTAAGGAACTTTGACAAGTTCAAATTGGGGTGTCTACACAAGCGTAAGCCTAGATTATATTATTGACTAGAAATCTTACTTAACAAGCCTAGTTAGCTTCTAACCTAATCTATGGAGTCAATCTAATTTAATCTTTGACCTTCCTCGAACCGTTTGAACCTTTTGACCTTTTAAACCCTAGATGAACCGTTTGACCAAAAAAGTCAATTGTTGACCTTTGTCCATTGGTCCATAGTTGTTAGGAGAATTATTATCCATTGGATAATAAGACTAGTACTATTATATAATAGTTAATTCATTGTCTAGAATCCCATGGGATTCTCCCATTAAAGAATTAGAAGAGTATCTAATATAAAATTGGATTCTAGGATTCCCTGAGTACAAATACTATACTATAAGGAGACATGTGTCAAATCGGAGTATTATAATGTAAAATTTTGACTAGATACCTACCCAGATTCTCTAGTACTTACCTGAATATTATAATAGGGTACCAGTTCAACCACTCCAATATAATATAAAGGTAGAAAATATGTGTTCAATTCATTATTTAATTAGAAAATCCTTATTCTTTCAAATTCCCTTAATTTATTAAATACCTTGTACTTCCAAAATCTATTAGGTAGATATATATCTATATTAATATACTTATGTAGTACAAGGGAGAGAGAGGGAGAGAGAGAGAGAGGAATTCGGGAGAGAGAGAGCCGAGAGAGATGGGAGAGATAGGAGAGAGAGAACCAAGATTTGATGTACTCTTGATCAATCTTTCAAGTCTAGCCAAGTACCAAGGTCTTGTTAGTTTATCTACCAACATGTGCCTAATTCATTAAAGTATTAAGATAGGTATATGTCACACTAGAATTCTATGTTATATTTTATAAACAACATGTGCCAATTGACATAGTTTATTAGGATATCTTGACCTAGAAATCTAGGAAGATCATCAAGGTACTTGAGTACTTGTATTCTTTCACCTATATAAGTATATATAAGTACAAGAGAAGAAGAGAGAGAGAGAGAGAGAGAGAGGACAGCCGAGAGAGAGAGAGAGAGGAGGCCGAGAGGGAGAGAGATAGGAGAGAGGGAGAGAGAGCAAGATATGGTGTACTTCTTTGGTCTTTCTTCTATCAAATCCTAGATATATCTAGATATAAGTACATATACTAAATGGAAGAAGAAGATAGGATGATGTGAGATAGATTTAGGGTACTAGATTTCCTTACAAGATTTGCTTACAACCTTACAAGCCAAATCTATACTCTTTCTAAATCTTGTCCTTATAACCATATATATATATATATGTATGTACTTTGTACCAAGAGAGAGAGAGAGAGAGGGAGAGAGAGAGAGGAGGTCGAGAGAGAGATGGAGGGAGAGAGAGAGAGATGGCCGAATGGAGGGAGAGAGGCAGAGTGTGATGTGTGCTAGTGTACCATCCAAATCTAGTCCAATCTTGGCCAATCTTCCTACATCACCTTATACCACCAAAATCTAGGGTTTTTCTTGCACATGTCTACCTAGGACAACCATATCTAGTATTCTAACTCTTTAAGGTACTAGACAAGACAAAAACCCCATTGAATAACTTAGGTTTTGTCCTAAAATGGAAGTAAAGAAAGGGGAAGATCTTGGTAGCCTTTCAAAGCCTAGGATATGACAAGATATGGAAGAAATCCATTGGATATGGAGAGAGAGAGAGAGGGCCGGCCATGTGGGAGGAAAGGGAACCAAGTTTTGCCTATAAATAGCAACCATTTCTCACCATTTGAACTCACACCTTCCATTGCTCCAACTTCTCTCTAGAAAGCTTTGTATTCTTGCTTGTTCTTAGCTTGTTCTTGAGTGTTCTTCCTTGTTCTTGAGGTTCTTCATAAGTTCTTCAAGAAAGTCATCCTAAGCCGCCACTAAACCGCCGCTCGACCACCCTTTCGATCCAAAAAGTCAAATAGTGTTAGTCAAGATTTAGTTTCGAGAGAAACCATTCTCTTTCGAAGCTATCGGAAGCCATTCCTAAGACGTTACTCCGTCCAACTGTCGACGTACCATCTTACTCCGTAGTCGTCACTACCGCCAAGAAGAACGGTAGGATTCTCCATCCCCGTTATTCCTAAGTATACATAGATTTTGCCCATGGTTACTATTTCTAAGAATATGTCAATAAACCTTACTCTAAGTATAGTATATCGTATGCGTAGCTCGAATTGATTAAGTAAAGATAATGGTATGACCAACATAGATTTTCTATATCAACACCTCCTGTGAAAACGTAGAATCTCCATTTACACTATTCTGATATATGCATTGCAATTCAATAAACATATGCTGTTTTGAACTTTCTAAAAGAAAGAATGAACTTTGAAAGATAAACGTTCGTGGCTTAACTTTAAGTAATTGTACTTTGATCTCTTAAAATGATATTAGACTTGCTATGTGCTTACTTGCATTACTTGTGGTTGTTTAAAGTAAAGCATAAGTGATTATCACTCCAAAGGCGGAACATGTGACGTTATGCTTTACGAATAATTGAGCTTGCTAAATAATATGGAGTTGGATGATCTTGCTAGTTTAGTTTCAAGATTTCTATGAAAGTCTTACTGCGGACTCTATGCATGAGAACGAGACACGAGAACCGAAAACGATAGAAACATGACACCTAGGGTGTGATTAAAGGCATGGCCTTGGTAAAATATTTTTGAAACTACATAATGACCATTTTGGGAGTCATTATGTGAGTGGTGTGTGTGTGCCAATGGGAACCCGGGACGGCGGAACCCTTGTGAGGATACTCGGGAGACCGGAACGGCGGAACCGAGGTTGGGTGTGTGGCTTGGTTATCCATGGAGAGGAGCCAATGGGAACCCGGGACGGCGGAACCATTGTGAGGATACTCGAGAACCCGGAACGGCGGAATCGAGGTTGGGTGTGTTAAAAAAAATGGATTTTTGAAATGTGATTTGGAAGTGTTAATGAAGTGAAAAAATGATGACACGGTCTACGATGAGTCGCGTAGGAGAAACACGAAAAGGCATGACACCAACGTTAGAAAGGTAGCGAATGCGGATGTGTAATTGCTAAACTATGTTATTGAATAAGCATGTGTAATTGTTTAAGTGCCTTTCTATTATAAGTAAGGATTTGTAGGTATGGTTTATCCTATTGAGCTTTGTAAGCTCACGGTGTTGCCTTTGGTGACCCTGACATATTATATTGGTGGCGACGCTGGTATAATGTGTCAGACCTTATAGACGAACAGGGTGAGATGTACACTGTGGAGGATTTTGGAGCCGAAGAGCTGGCTAGGATGGAAGAGCAGGCGGAGCTGTAGTTAGTAACCTTAGTTCCCTTCCCTTTTGAATAAATATACTCCTTTGTGAGATTAACAATGTAATAATGAGCCAGACTCTGTTTGTTTTATTAATAAAATGATTAATTAACGTACCCGAAAATGGGGGCGTTACAAGAATTTCATGATAGATCTGAGTCATGTCGCAAAAGGCCCGTTGATCTTGTAACGGAGTTCCTATTAGTAGACTACTGGTCACAGAGTTGTGATTTCTAGAAGTTGGGCAGCTGTCTACCGTAGGGTGTGAAAGTATCTCTTCTACTCTATTCCCTTCATCGGAAAGGTCCCAAGATATATATTTTCTCGGTTTGAACTCGGATCAGATTTACATGATAGTTGCACGACATGTCGCAAAAGGGCTGTTGTTCTTGTAACGGATTTCCTAGTATTAGACTATTGGTCACAGAGTTGTGATTCCTAGTAGTAAGGCTGCTGGCTACCGCAGGGTGTTAAAGCATCTCTTCTTCTGTATTCACTTCATTTGAAAAGTCCCAAGATACATGTTTTCTCGGTTTGTTCTCGGATCCAATTTACTTGATAGATCTGAGACATGTCGCAAAAGGGCTGCTGATCTCGTAACGGAGTTCCTAGTAGTAGATTACTGGTTACAGAGTTTTGATTCCTAGTAGTTAGGCAACTGGCTACCGTAGGGTGTGAAAATATCTCTTCTTCTGTATTCGCTTCTTCTGAAATGTCCCAAGATACTTCTTTTCTCGGCTTGTTCTCGGATCCGAATTTCTTTATAGATCTGAGACAAGTTGCAAAAGGGCTGCTGATCTCGTAACGGAGTTCTAGTAGTAGACTACTGGTCATAGAGTTGTGATGTAACGCCCCCATTTTCGGGTACGTTAATCAAACATTTTTATTAATAAAGCTAGCAGAGTCTGGCTCATTATTACATTGTTAATCTCAAAAAGGAGTACATTTATTCAAAAGGGGAGGGAACTAAGGTTCCTAACTACAGCTCCGCTTGCTCTTCCATCCTAGCCAACTCTTCGGCTCCAAAAGCCTCCACAGTGTACATCTCACCCTGTTCGTCTATAAGGTCTGACACATTATACCAGCGTCGCCACCAATATAATATGTCAGGGTCACCGAAGGCAACACCGTGAGCTTACAAAGCTCAATAGGATAAACCATACCTACTAATCCTTACTTATAACAGAAAGGCACATAAACACTTACACATGCTCATTCAATAACATAGTTTAGCAATTACACATCCGCATTCGCTATCTTTCTAACGTTGGTGTCATGCCTTTTCGTGTTTCTCCTACGCGACTCATCGTAGACCGTGTCACCATTTTTCCACTTCATTAACACTTCCAAATCACATTTCAAAAATCCATTTTTAACACACCCAACCTCGATTCCGCCGTTCCGGGCTCTCGAGTATCCTCACAATGGTTCCGCTGTCCCGGGTTCCCATTGGCACACATCTTGCATTGGCTCCTCTCCATGGATAACCAAGCCACACACCCAACCTCGGTTCCACCGTTCCGGTCTCCCGAGTATCCTCACAATGGTTCCGCCGTCCCGGGTTCCCATTGGCACACACACACACACTACTCACATAATGACTTCCACAATGGTCATTATGTAGTTTCAAAAATATTTTACCAAGGCCATGCCTTTAATCACACCCTGGGTGTCATGTTTCTAACGTTCTCGGTTTTCGTGTCTCGTTCTCATGCATAGACTCTGCGGTAAGATTTTCATAGAAATCTTGAAACTAAACTAGTAAGATCATCCAACTCTATATTATTTAGCATGCTCAATTATTCGTAAAGCATAACGTCACATGTACGGACGCCTTTGGAGTGATACTCACTTATGCTTTACTTTAAACAACCACAAGTAATGCAAGTAAGCACATAGCAAGTCTAATATCATTTTAAAAGATCAAAGTACAATTACTTAAAGTTAAGCCACGAACGTTATCTTTCAAAGTTCATTCTTTCTTTCAGAAAGTTCAAAATAGCATATGTTTATTGAATTGCAATGCATGTATCAGAATAGTGTAGATGAAAATTCTACGTTTTCACAGGAGGTGTTGATATAGAAATCTATGCGATCATACCATAACCTACACTTTAATCAATTCAAGTTTCTACTCTTAGAGTTTAGAAGGTAAGATCTATCTCCATATTCTTAGGAATAGTAACATGGAGAAATCTGTGTATACTTAGGAATAACGGAGATGGAGAATCCTACCGTTTTTCTTGGCGGTAGTGACGACTACGGAGTAGGATGATACATCGACGGAGTAACTTCTTAGGAATGGCTTCCGATAGCTTCGAAAGAGAATGGTTTCTCTCGAAACTAAATCTTGACTAACACTACTTGACTTTTTGGATCGAAAGGGTGGTCGAGCGGCGGTTTAGTGGCGGCTTAGGATGACTTTCTTGAAGAACTTATGAACACTACGCCAAAAATTGCCTTTGCCGGCGGTTTTTTTACCGGCGGTAATAAAACCGTCGGTAAATGGTGCTATTACCGGCGGTAATAACAAACCGCCGCAAAAGGTAACTATAAACGCCATTTATTAACGGCATGAGTAAAACCGCCGGTAAAACTAACTATTACCGGCGGTAATGTAAAACCGCCGGTAAAACTTACTACTAATAGCGGTAAGCAAAAACTGCCGGTAATAATCTTTATATAATATAAATATTATAATTCTTCTAATAAAACACATAATTTTATGTAGCTCAGTGGGTAAGTGCTCGGGTATTAATCAACGGGTCGCGGGTTCGAATCTCAGCAATGTCATTATTTTTTCCGAAACTTTTAGCGGCGGTAGTAAAACCGCCGTTAATAGTCCGAAACTTTTACCGGCGGTAATTTACCGCCGTTTTTGTATTTCCGACAATTGTTTTGCCGACGGAACTTTTACCGGCGGTAATTTACTTTTCGCTGCGGTAATATACTTTTACTGGCGGTTTTTGGACTATTACCGGCAGTTTTTTAATGCCGTTAATGCAAAAATTTGGCGTAGTGGAAGAACCTCAAGAACAAGGAAGAACACTCAAGAATAAGCTAAGAACAAGCAAGAATACAAAGCTTTCTAGAGAGAAGTTGGAGCAATGGAAGGTGTGAGTTCAAATGGTGAGAAATGGTTGCTATTTATAGGCAAAAGTTGGCTCCCTCTCCTCCCACATGGCCGGCCCTCTCTCTCTCTCTCCATATCCAATGGATTTCTTCCATATCTTGTCATATCCTAGGCTTTGAAAAGCTACCAAGATCTTCCCCTTTCTTTATTTCCATTTTAGGACAAAATCTAAGTTATTCTATGGGGTTTTTGTCTTGTCTAGTACCTTAAAGAGTTAGAATACTAGATATGGTTGTCCTAGGTATACAAGTGCAAGAAAAACCCTAGATTTTGGTGGTACAAGATGATGTAGGAAGATTGGCCAAGATTGGGCTAGATTTGGAAGGTACACTAGCACACACATCACTCCCCCTCTCTCCCTCTCATCCGGCCATCTCTCTCTCTCTCCCTCCATCTCTCTCTCGGCCTCTCTCTCTTTCTCTCTCTCTCTCTCTTGGTACAAAGTACATATATATATATATATGACTATAAGGACAAAGGTAGGAAGAGTAAGGATTGGATGGTAAGTTTGTAAGAGATTTTGTAAGGAAAATCTAGTATTGAATTATCTCCATAACTTCTTTCACAAGTTCTTGTACTCTTAGGTATATAAAACTTGGATTTTGGAAGAATACAATCCCATGGAAGCACAACATATCTTGCTCTCTCTCTCTCTCCCTCCTATCTCTCTCTCTCTCGGCCTCCTCTCTCTCCCCTCTCTTGGCAATCTCTCTCTCCCTCCCTCTCTCTCTCTCTTCTTCTTCCCTTGTACTATATATATGTATATAGGTGAAAGGTTACAAAGTACCCTAGTACCTTCATGATCTTCCTAGGTCAAGATATGCTAATAAACTATGTCAATTGCCACATGTTGGTTCATAAACTAATAAGACCTTGGTACTTGGCTAGACTTGAAATAATGATCAAGAGTACACCATATCTTGGTTCTCTCTCTCCTAGTAGTAAGGCTGCTGGCTACCATAGGGTGTGAAAGTATCTCTTCTTCTGTGTTCACTTCATCGGAAAGGTCCCAATATATAGGTTTAAATTGGTTTGATCTCAGATCCGATTTACTTGATAGATCCAAGACATGTCACAGAAGCGCTGCTGATCTCGTAACAGAGTTCCTAGTAGTAGACTACTAGTCACAGAGTTACGATTCCTAGTAGTTTGGCTGCTGGCTACTATTGGGTGTTTAAGTTTCTCTTCTACTCTATTCACTTCATTGCAAAAGGTCTCAAGAAACCTGTTTTCTCGGTTTGAACTCAGATCAGATTTAAATGATAGATCCAAGACTTGTTGGAAAAGGGCTGCTCACCTCGTAACGGAGTTCCTAGTAAGAGACTACTGGACACGGAGTTGTGATTCCTAGTAGTAAGGCTACTGGCTACCGTAGGGTGTGAAAGCATCTCTTCTTTTGTATTCACTTCGTCTAAAAAGTCCCAAGATACATGTTTTCTCAATTTCATCTAGTATTCGATTTACTTGATAGATCCAAGACATGTCGAAAAAGGGCTATTGATCTCGTAACGGAGTTTCTAGTAGTAGCAAACTGGTCACAGAGTTGTGGTTTCTAGTAGTTAGGATGCTGGCTACCGTGGGGTGTAAAAGCATCACTTCTTCTGTATTCACTTCATCAAAAAGGTCCCAAGATACATGTTTTCTCGGTTTGATCTTGAATGCGATTTACTTGATAGATCCAAGACATGTAGCAAAAGAGCTGCTGATCTCGTAACAAAGTTCCTAGTAGTAGACTACTGGTCACAGAGTTGTAATTCATAGTAGTAAGGTTGTTGTTTACCATAGGGTGTGATAGCATCTCTTCTTCTGTATTCACTTCATCCGAAAAGACCCAAGATACATGTTTTCTCGGTTTGTTATCGGATCCCATTTAATTGATAGATCTAAGACATATCGCTAAAGGGCTGCTGATCTCGTAACAGAGTTCCTAGTAGAAGACTACTGGTCACAGAGTTGTGATTCCTAGTAGTAAGGCTGCTGGCTACCGTAGGGTGTGAAAGAATCTCTTCTTTAGTGTTCGCTTCATCTGAAAGGTCCCAAGATACATGTTTTCTCGGTTTGATCTCGGATCTGATTTTCTTGAGGGATCCAAGACATGTCACAAAAGGGCTGCTGATCTCGTAACAGAGTTCCCAGTATCTCTACTTCTCTAATCCCTTCATCGGAAAAGTCCCAAGATACATGTTTTCTCAGTTTGAACTCAAATCAGATTTACATGATAGATCCAAGACATGTAGCATAAGGGCTGCGGATCTCGTAATGGAGGTCCTAGTAGTTGGCTACTGGTCACAGAGTTGTGATTCCTAATAGTAAGGCTGCTGGCTACCCAGGGTGTGAATGCATCTCTTCTTCCATATTCACTTCGTCCGAAAGATCCCAAGTTACATGTTTTCTCGGTTTGATCTTGGATCCGATTTACATGATTGACCCAAGACATGTTGCAAAAGGGCTGCTGATCTCGTAACGGAGGTCCTAGTAGTACACTACTAGTTATAGAGTTGTGATTCCTAGTAGGAAGGCTGCTTGCTACCGTAGGGTGTGAAAGCATCTCTTCATCTGAAAGGTCTAAAGATACGTTTTTTATCGGTTTGATCTCGGATCAGATTTACTTGACAGATCCGAGACATGTCGCAAAAGGGCTGCTAATCTCGTAACAAAGTTCCTAGTAGTAGACTACTGGTCACAGAGTTGTGATTCCTAGTAGTAAGGCTGCTGGCCACTGTAGGATGATTAAGTTTCTCTTCTACTCTATTCACTTCATAGCAATGGTCCCAAGATACATGTTTTCTCGGTTTGAACTCAAATACGATTTACATGATAGATCCAAGAAATGTAGCAAAAGGGCTGCTGATCTCGTAATGGAGTTCCTAGTTGTATGGCTGCTGGCAACCCAGTGTGTGAATGCATCTCTTCTTTTGTATTCCCTTCATCTGAAAGGTTCCAAGTTACATGTTTTCTCTGTTTCATCTCGTATCCGATTTACTTGATAGATCCAAGACATGTCGCAAAAGGGCAGCTGGTCTCGTAACGGAGTTCCGAATAGTAGACTACTTGTTACAGAGTTGTGATTCCTAGTACTAAGGCTGCTGGCCACATTAGTATGTTTAAGTTTCTCTTCTACTCTATTCACTTCATTGCAATGGTCTCTAGTTACATGTTTTCTCGGTTTGACCTCGGATCAGATTTACATGATAGATCCAAGACATGTCGGAAAAGGGATGCTGATCTCGTAACGGTGTTCCTAAGGTCATGGAGTTGTGATTCCTAGTAGTAAGGCTGTTGGCTACCGTAGGGTGTGAAAGCATCTCTTTTTCTGTATTCACTTTATCTGAAAGGTCGGAAGATACGTGTTTTCTCGGTTTGTTCTCGGATCCGATTTGGTTGATAGATCCAAGACATGTCACAAAAGGGCTGCAGATCTCATAACGGAGTTCCTAGTAGTAAACTATTGGTCACAGAGTTGTGTTTCCTAGTTGTTAGGCTGCTGGCTACTGTAGGGTGTGAAAACATCTCTACTTCTGTGTTCACTTCATTGGAAAGGTCCCAAGATACATGTTTTTCTCGGTTTGATCTCAGATCCGATATACTTGATAGATCCAAGACATGTTGCAAAAGCGCTGCTGATCTCGTAACAGTGTTCCTAGTAGTAAACTACTGGTCACAGGGTTGTGATTCCTATCAGTTAGGCTGCTGGCTACCGTATGGTGTTTAAGTTTCTCTTCTACTCTATTCACTTCATTGCAAAGGTCTCAAGATACATGTTTTCTCGGTTTGAACTTTGATCAGATTTAAATGATAGATCCAAGACATGTTCGAAAAGGGCTGCTCCCGTTATAACGGAGTTCCTAGTAAGAGAATACTGGACATGGAGTTGTGATTCCTAGAAGTAATGCTGATTGCTACCGTAGGGTATGAAAGCATCTCTTCTTCTGTATTCACTTCATCTAAAAGGTCCCAGGATACATGTTTTCTCAATTTCATCTAGGATCCAATTTACTTGATAGATTCAAGACATGTCGAAAAAGGGCTGTTGTTCTCGTAACAGAGTTTCTAGTAGTAGGATACTGGTCACAGAGTTGTGATTTCTAGTAGTTAGGATCCTGGCTACCGTAGGGTGTGAAAGCGTCACTTCTTTTGTATTCACTTCGTCTGAAAGGTCCCAGGATACATGTTTTATCGGTTTGATCTCAGATCCGATTTACTTGATAGATCCAAGACATGTAGCAAAAGGGCTGTTGATCTCGTAACAAAGTTCCTAGTAGTTGACTACTGGTCACAGAGCTGTAATTCCTAGTAGTAAGGCAGT
The DNA here is from genome assembly GCA_018127125.1 of Rhododendron griersonianum. Taxonomy (NCBI): domain Eukaryota; kingdom Viridiplantae; phylum Streptophyta; class Magnoliopsida; order Ericales; family Ericaceae; genus Rhododendron; species Rhododendron griersonianum. The sequence continues at coordinate 22,717,772 of CM030791.1, read as the reverse complement.
TGTTTACCGTAGGGTGTGAAAGCATCTCTTCTTCTGTATTCACTTCATCTGAAAAGTCCCAAGATACATGTTTTCTCGATTTGTTCTCGGATCCGATTTAATTGATAGATCTAAGACATGTCGCTAAAGGGCTGCTGATCTCGTAACAGAGTTACTAGTAGTAGACTACTGGTCACAGAGTTGTGTTTCCTAGTAGTAAGGCTGCTGGCTACCGTAGGGTGTTAAAGCATCTCTTCTTTTGTGTTCGCTTCATCTAAAAGGTCCAAAGATGCATGTTTTCTTGGTTTAATCTCCGATCAGATTTACTTGATGGATCCAAGACATGTCGCAAAAGGGCTACTGATCTCGTAACGGAGTTCCTAGTATCTCTTCTTCTCTATTCCCTTCATCGGAAAAGTCCCAAGATACATGTTTTCTCGGTTTGAACACAAATCAGATTTATATGATAGATCCAAGACATGTAGCATAAGGGCTGCTGATCTCTTAATGGAGTTCCTAGTAGTTGGTACTGGTCACAGAGTTGTGATTCCTAGTAGTAAGGCTGCTGGCTACCCAGGGTGTGAATGCATCTCTTCTTCTGTATTCACTTCATCTGAAAGGTCCCAAGTTAGATGTTTTCTCGGTTTGATCTCGAATGCGATTTACTTGATAGATCCGAGACATGTCGCAAAAGGGCTGCTGATCTCGTAACGGAGTTCCTAGTAGTAGACTACTGGTCACAAAGTTGTGATTCCTACGAGTAAGGCTGCTGGCCACCGTAGGATGTATAAGTTTCTCTTCTACTCTATTTACTTCATTGCAATGGTCCCAAGATACATGTTTTCTCGGTTTGAACTCAAATTAGATTTACATGATAGATCCAAGACATTTAGCATAAGGGCTGCCGATCTCGTAATGGAGTTCCTACTAGTTGGCTACTGGTCACAGAGTTGTGATTCTAGTAGTAAGGCTGCTTGCTACCCTAGGTGTGAATGTGTGGGCACACGCCTCTTAAAAATTCTATTTTTGTAAATAAAATCGGGTGCGTCCTATTGGAAAGCGCAGCGAAACGCTTACAATTCAGAGTCGCCACTCGGGTTTAGCGGAAAATCACCCAAGGAACCGAACTTGAAACGTTTGGTACGTTGTTTGATTTTGGAAAAAAAAAAAGGCTTGTAGATTGGACCGTCGTCACCTTCGATATCTGAGGTTTAGGAGCCAGGTTACGAGAGGGGAAGGATTTTATGGCACCCCTCTCGCCCAATCCGAAGATCGGTCTCTACTCGGGCATTTTGTAAAACGTTTGGATTTTTCTCTCATTGATAATTTTTAGCCAATTAGGGCGGGGGAACAGTTAAAGGGGATTTAAAACTGTACAAGTTACATTTATGGCAAAATGTGATGCATGATTTATTGAAATGAGCATAATTGATTGAGAACAAGCACCTGCGAGCATTTTAAACCAACTGGAACGCGTAGATCGGGGATGATACATGCAGGAACAAGCCTGTATGCACTAGCCATGCCACTGTATACGGAGATGTCCTGCGTGCGCCACACCTGTACTGGCGCGCGCCGGTAGGCTCAAAATCACAGCTCTTATCTTCAATCCTCTGGGCTCTGGAAGGGACCAGTGCACACCCAAGGCAAACCACGCAGTTTATAAAGAATATACTAAGCTATTACAGATAAACAAAATCGCTTGGAACCACAAAAATGGACAAAACACCCCATAAACAGTGTGGGGAAATGAAAGAGGCCTGGATCTGACTATTATGCAAGGGCCAAGCCACAGGACCCTGGCTTAACTGCCGTACGCCAGTTAACCTTTGGTCCAATGCTTTGGCTTTGCATCATATGGGCTCTGGAACATGACCGGAATAACCCCAGGGGCCTTTTAAAGCAGGAATAATGGACAAATAACTATACAGCTCTAAATACAGAAAGCTATAAATTGGTTACTAGCATGCAATAAGGTGACAAATGTGAAAACAAAGCAGAAAATAGTGATCAATGATCCCCACGCCAGTAGTGCACGTACTGCCATAACTGGCGTACAGCTTAACGGTACTGGCGTGCGCCACTTATCACTACACACGATCAGTGAATCCTTGCCAGCTTTAGGGCCAGGACAGGTATTGATTACCAGCCTTGACCCTGCCAGCCCCCCTCAGGGGTCAAAACAGAAAGTCAGTAAAAGGTGGTATACCTTTCGGATTGAGTTTGATGATGGGTTTGAGCTTGAACTTGTGGTTTGAAGTATGGTGAGTAGAAGGGTGCTGTGGTGTATGGATGTATCCCTTGTCTTCTCTTTCAATGGATGAAAGAAGAGAGAAGAGAATACAAGGGAAAGGGAGCTTAGACTCTTAATGAGGGTAACCCCCTTGCACATAAATGCAAAGGGGGGTATTTATAGAGAATAGGGAAGGGGGGGGGGGGGGTAGTAACCAGTTGAAGGGGCTGGTTGGAGGCTGGTTCGGAACGCTCGAAGCGCAAACGCACCAGCAATCTCGGGATGTTCTCGACCTTAATCATCATTGGGGAATCAAAGACCGTAAGTAAACTAATTTGGATAGTCCAGAATATGGTGTCTACAGTAGCCCCCCTTTGATGGCACTTGGAGCACCATTGACTTGGTACAAGTAACGTCAAAGGTTTTCTAGACACCCTTCTAGGCTATCCAGAACAGAACATACGAGTCAATGTAGACATGAAACTTAAAGAACCTGATTGATCGAATTGGATAAGCGGATTCACCGGATTGATTTGATTGGACGGATAGATCGCCGCTGCTGGGAAAATATAGATGGACATATTGACGTTGATTGTATAGTCTGGGAGGCAGACTCTACTAAAGAAAATTCCGTTGCAAGCAAATAGGCAAACTTTCCTGGGGAATAGCCTATTGGGAGAAAATTTTCATTCACTTGATTGATTGATTTGAGATTGGACGGACGAACCGTCGTTGATTTTGAGATTGGGTGGACTGACCATCGTTGGTTTGAGATTGGACGGACGAACCGTCGTTGATTTGAAATTGGACGGGCTGACCGTCGTTGATTTGGAATTGGACGGGCAAATCGTCGTTGATTTGAGATTGGATGGTCAAACCGTCATTGATTTGAAATTGGACGGGCTGACCGTCATTGATTTGAGATTGGACGATCGAACCGTCGTTGATTTGAAATTGGACGGGCTGACCGTCGTTGATTTGAGATTGGACGGGCTGACCGTCGTTGATTCGAGATTGGACGGGCTAACCGTCGTTGATTTGAGATTGGACGGGCGGGCCGTCGTTGACTTCAGTATGCTCTGCTTGGGGAACACTGAACCAAAGGTGATAACATGCACTGGCAATCACAGCACCTGATTTTGGATGAGTGTTGATCTTGGAATACAATTTGGGCCTCAAGCCCAAACCGTAGTGGTGTACGCCGATGGTGTGGCACCGTACGCCAGTTACTCTAACTGACCCGAGCCCAGACCCGACCCAGTTACTTCCCACGTCGTATAGACTTCGGCTTGAGTATGAAACCGCCATATACTCTGATTTTAAACTCCCAAATCCTTCAACCTCCCTCGAATCCTCCCAATCTCACCCTCATTCTTCCTAAAACCCATTCACCCACACTCATCTATGGCTGAAATCAGCGGCGGCATCGGCGGTAATGGCGGCCATAGTGATGATGGTGATGACCGATCAAGGGTGGACGAGGCCGAGACCGAGAGGCCACCAATCGACGATCAACCCACAACGGGGGCTCCATCGAGCGTTAGTGCAGAGGTTACAAGTAGTGAGGGTGGCGGCAACGGCTATGCAATAGAGGTTGGTGGTGATGGCGACCAGCGTGCGCCGATAGAGGTGGGGCGTACGCCGGTAATGGCTTGGCCAGAGGGTCCACAGGTACGTCGATTGGACTTCAGTAGTGGTGTAGAGGGCCTAGTAGTGACTGGCGGAGACCTGGGTGGGGCCGGTGGCAGCGACAGTGGAGGTGTTGATGGTGAGGGCCGATTGGAGCCACGGCCGAGGGGCTCGAAAAGTGGTAAGGACCCGATAGTAGAGGAGGAGATACCGAGAGCGGCCCATGTGGAGCAGGTTGAGTTTATGCCACCCGTGGGGTCGTCCAGCCATGTTCCTGTCATGAGGGAGAGTCCTGCGGTGGTTGAGGCAGTCTTAGCAGCCTGTGAGGAGAGGTTGAAAAAGATCGCCCTACACAATGAAGAGGAAAGGCTGAGGCGGGAGGCGGAGGCGCGAGCCAGAGAGGCTGAGCCGGCTGAGGGGGCTTAAGAGGAGGGACCTTGGACATACGAGGTTGCGGTGACCTTGGCGGAGTCCATACGGCAGACACCCCGCGCTAGGTTTGTAGCAGAGACATACGTACCACCGGAGCCACACGTGTTCTTACCGTCCAGGGCTGAGAGTTACCTGCCCCTCCAGAGCGATTATGACGCAGAGCAGGTGTTGAGGGACCCTGTCCATCACTTGTCGAGGACTTGGGCACAAATATACCTTTGAACTTACTTCAACTTCCATCTCCTATTGCCGTTTACACTTCGTAGCTTGCAATGCATGTGACTTGGACACGAAATCGACTGTTAGAACTTGATTTGAATGACAAAATGCTTTTGAAACTTGAAATCGACTCATAGAATGCCATGATTGCTTGATTTGACCAACGATACCCCTTTGAAATGATAATCGTCCGAATAGGATGCCTGGTAGCTTGATCGACTTGATAGGATGCCTGATAATAACCAACGGATAGGTAGAATGCCTTTGAAATGATTGAGATCGACTGCATAGAACATTTAATAACCTTGAATTCGACTGATAGGATGTACTATATCTTGATTCGACTGTAGAGTGCCATGGAATAATCGACTGGTAGTATGCCTCGAGATAATTGAAAATTGCATGACAGGATGCCTGGTAGTTTGGAACTCGACTAATCAATTTGCCGTTGAATGTTCGACTGATAAACATATGCTTCAACTTTAGGTTTACTTTGTAATTCTTGATTCGACCGCCCATTGAATTTGAACTGCCTTATTGACAATCATTTTCCCGTTTGGCTGTTTGTGATGTGCAGAGGTGCAGTTAGTACACGGGGGCATGGCGGTCCGGCGTACTCGCTCGAGCTGTACAGGGGCCTGCCTGAGCGGGTCAGGGCTTTGGTGGATGCCGCGGGTTTCGGTCTGTTTATCCCTATACTGACAGCGGTGAAGAGTGACCACGCCCTGCTGACTGCACTGGCTGAGAGGTGGCATGATACGTCCAATACTTTCCACTTTCCGATCGGGGAGATGACAGTGACCCCAGTGGACTTTGCGGCCCTGACCGGCCTGAGGGTAGGGGGCGAGCCCATCCCGTTTGACTTGGGAATCCATAGAGATACAGCGGCTCTTCAGTGGTTTCTGGGGATGGTGCCAGAAGGTGGCACCGAGATGGTCCATTATGATCAGTTCAGGACTCACTTGAAGGGAAAGGAACCGGAGACAGAGTAGGAGGAAGAGCAGATGGCGAGGGTCTACTTGTTATACCTATTTGGGGCCACACTATACCCCAACAAGCGGGCCACGGTTCACTTGTCTTACCTGCCAGCGCTTTATGACTTGCGTTCGGCCTCGCGGTACAACTAGGGAGGAGCAGCTTTGGGTACATGCTATGGGTTTATGGGTGAGTTCTCCCGGGGAAAGAAAGCAGCTGCTGGCTATTGGAGAATATGGGAGGTAAGAAACCCAACTTTTAGAGTTCAATTTCTTTCCTTACTTGCACTTTTCTCCTTTGAATCGTATACAGGCTAAATTCTGATGCTTTGATTGTTTGAAACCCTGCAGCTGTGGGCCTATGAGGTCCTGAGGATGTACCGCTTGGAGAACAAGTGTCCGGATATGGGGACGCTGCCACGCGCCATGATCTGGGGGCCGTTGCACAAAGGAAAGAAGAAGGCGACGGGAAATCTATTAGCCTACCGAGTGTACCTCGATGATCTGTCTGGTTCTCAGGTAAAAAAAACCCATTTCCTTTGTAACCTGTGCCTTGAATTGTTTTAATGCTGTCGCTGATGGCTTTGACTTCGCCTTTTGTAGGTGGAGTGGGACCCGTGGAGAAATGCAGATCCTGAGCCCGAGTATGTGGCACGGAGCAGAGTGGTGACCGCGAGCCGAGTGTTGCTGGAATCGGCTTTTGGGTGGCAGTGGTACCTAGGCGACCGGGTGACACGACAGTCCATTGGTTCGTCAGAGTTTGTGGTTTCTAGCCCGCTTCTGTCGCGCGCGTCACACACAGGCCGTTACACTCTTGGCGAGCTACAGCGCTTCACAACTCCGGAGGTTGCTCTTCACTTTCTGAGGCTCGGGCGCAACTATGCTGTTTATAGGAATCAGCACTTGGCGGGACCACTTGGGGTGGTGGAGCACATGGCTGTGCAACATGAGGCCATGGAGGCTGAGCAGGAGAGACGGGGCCAGAGAGGCAGGACGGCCCGCTCTAGGGAAAGGAGTGAGTATGCGGTGGCAACCGGGCTTCCTCGGCTCTCGTGGACATTGCCGGTGCGGGATGCGCAGGGAGTGGCTGCCACAGTTCAATTTGAACCAGCCAGGATAGAGCCAGCAGAGATCACGGGACCGGTATGATGTATTTTCAGCTTGAGTCATTTCCTTGTACCATATTTGAATTGTACTTGAACTTGCTTATTGACTTTGCTTCCACAATGAATGCAAGTGCCGCTTGAATGGGCGAGGGAAGCCGCTCACTTGATGCTAGCCACGGAGAAAGAGTTTCACAAGATAGCGGGCGGTACTCCTCTGCAGTTGCACTACCCACCGGCGACTCTGGCTCCTTTTGTACAGCCTCAGGTATAAATCCCAGAAACTTGTTCCATTCTGAATTCGATACTTAGACTGGTTTTGCATGTCTGTTACAATGCGTGTTGGATGTATCCTTCCTTGATTCATGTTTCAGCACTTAATATACAATATGCACAATATGTATATTGAGAAATCTGTATGAAATGACAATGTAGGGACAGGCTAGGGTGGCTCCTAGGCGCAAGAGTGTGTGACCTGTGGCTCAGAAGAAGAAGACGAGTGTCTCCGCTACTCCTGCCGCAGCCCAGAGACAGGCGAGCGTTCCACGACCAGCGGCGAGTGTGCAGAGAGGAGTGGAGATCACCCATACTAGCGACGAGCCACGGTTCCGCAAAGAGTTGAGGAAGAGGCCAGCTCAAAAGAGTCTACCCGAAGGGCCTAGCCAAAAGAAAAAGAGACAAGAAGCAGAGGAAGAAGAGGAGGAGGAGGAGGAATAGCCATCCCTCAGCAGTGGCTCTGACTCTGCCAGCGACCCCAGGTTTTGGTTTGACCCGAGTGAGTTAGACGAGAGTGAGGAGGACGACGACGAGGCTGAGGACTTCGAGGACTGAGGGCTATCACCGAGCCTCAGATACTTTACTGCCTTTTGATACTTGATACTTGATACTTGATTTTTGGGATGAAGGCCTGCGTGCCTTCTGACTTTTGGGCGTATGTGCCTAGTACATGATAGCTTCCTTTTGCTCGGGCCGTTGTGCCGCTACATACATTTCCACTTTTCATTTTATGGATACTTGCTTTTGATAGTATATAATTGTTGCATTTTCTGTTTATTATTCTCCTCTTGATGTAATTGACAAAAGAAAAGAATAAACCATCCAATAACATCCGACATGCATTAATGAATGACCTAAATCGACAAACAACTGCTTGGATAAGTACAAACTCGACCTAGCTCAAATAGAAAGGGAGAAAAGTCCCACGATACGACACGTATCCCCAAGACACGCGGAAAATAACAAAATTTTGGGCATTAATGGGCTAAAATTCCTATTTCACCTAGAAAAGAGAAACTGACACTTCTGTAAGACCATATGTATGTATAATGACCTATACGAGTGGATAAACTCAAGAAAAACAATCCGATACGAGAAATAAACCGCAAAATGCTAAAAATGTCTCAAAAACGGACATAAGACGCCAAAGATGACTCGATATAGTCCCGGACTGAAACCGACACCCCCATACAGTCATATTAGGCTCATATGACGTGTACGGTATGACAAAACTTGGCAAAAGTCCACGGAACGAATTTTGACCTCCCGTATCCTCAGTTTTATCTTGACACGGGCCGCCGGAGGTCTGAAATCTTCGTTAAGCACAACATTTGGAAACCGATGCTTCGACATAGTCCCAAATACCATTCATGACTTGTGCAAACCATAAAACTTGCAAAACATGCCTCGAAATTGAAATTGGAATAGCCGGGGTAGAGCTGCTGCTAATTGGTTTCTGGGGCAGGTCTTACTGGCGTGCGCCAGTTTTGGGCTGCAGTACGCCAGTAGTGAGGAAAACATGTGTACGCTGGTGAATTACTGGCGCACGCCAGTGAAATGTGATGCAGAGCCACTTGTCTGACCAACTGTCCTTTTTCTAGGAGCTCCTTGTCTTCACCCCTACGCGGTTTGCACACGGTTTATGGGTTTTCAGAGGGCAGGGACCTTACTTACAAGGTTGCTTGGATGTTTATAGTTGGCTTTGAATATGGCACGGGAAACAAGGTAAGACTTTGGCCTATAAATGGAAGATGTACGCATCATTGCAACCTCAGCCTATTCCCCATTTTCAACATTCAGCATATTTTAGTACTGCCAATGGAAAACCCACTTCCAACTTTGATCAGGCCTTGGCTAGTGCAATTTTTGGGCGTTGACTAGTTGAATTTCCAATACCATGGCATTGCCTCCTTCCGGTATTTGCAACATGTGCCGCTCCGGCCTGCCCTTTTGAGGGCTGCTCTCAGGTTCTGGGACCCTGACGTCCACGTCTTCCGTTTTGGTGACGACGAGATATGCCCGACCGTGGAGGAGTTCTAGGCGTACCTCCGAACCTTTGCGTCTTCAACGATCGTTGTTCCTCCCTACCAAGTGAGCATGTCGGGCCTGTTGGCGTCCTCGCTCAACATTTCACGGGGTTTGGCCAACACCATACTTGAAGGTGGCCAGGTCAACATTATGCGGTTGATCGAGCGGTACAGCCCAGACGGTGACTTGGAGGACGAAGCTGTGCTGGCTCGGCGCCACTTTGCTCTGGTAATTTGTCTGCTTGCCGCCTATCTGCTCGTCCCTGCTGATGGGCGGGTCAGCCCCTTACTGGTGAGCATTGCTGCTCAAATGGGAGCACAACAGAATGTGGTCCCTCTGGTTTTGGCGAAGACGCTCCTAGGCCTGGATCTGGTGTATACCGGCCAATCGAACACTTTCAGCGGTAGCCCACTTCTGCTTCAGGTAAACTCACTCAACTCACCTTTTTTCGGTTTTCTCACTTTATCATTTTACCTCGACGCTCGGCTTAGGCTGCTTCCTAACTCCTTACTTGTTTTTCCGCTCAGGCTTTATCTGGCTTCTTACTTGTTTTTCGCTCATGCAGTTATGGCTATCAGACAAGTTAGGTTTGCTGCAACCACCAGCGCCTGGCTGGAATCTCTTCCCGAAGAGGATCCATCAGAGGGTGATGAAGTACCCCGAGATGGATCTGGAGGAATGGTACGAATTCATGCAGCAGGTGCAGCCGGATGAAATTGTCTGGAGATGCCCGTGGCTAGATCTAACGAACATGACTGTTCATTCTGATGAGTTTGACAGGGTGGTGATTGCCGGGTTGACAAGCTTCACTTTTTACATTCCTGGTCGCATCCTCCGACAGCTGGGCGTGTCTCAGGAGAACAACCGCATCAGCACTGGGGGCTTCCGTGTTCCTAACTTTAATGCGCAGACACTCAATGGATACGAGAGGCGCTGGGGCTTCAGAGTTCTTCAGGCAGAAATGCCGGATTTTACCACCAGGCTGAGGAATCGCTATAGGCAATGGCTGAGAGCAGACGTGCTTGCAAGAGAAAATATCGACTGACTACGGACCACTTTGCTGTACTTAGAATAAGCTGTGAGTCGTTAGGCTTCTCGAGCATTTTGTTCTGTTTTTCATGCTTAACTGTTTTAAGGCTTTTATGCTCAGCTGATGTATCAGAAATAGTAATTTGGAATAAAGCTGAAAGACGGAGGGTTTCCCCCTTCTGATTCTCCAACGAAGCTTTGACTTGTCCCCCAACTTCCTTCGACCTTTGACATGGGCCCAGAACATCAAACCATGGATCAAGTTGATAGAATATGACCTGGTCTTATAGAGAGACTGGCTACGTATCCCTTTTCAAGGAATCAGGTCAAAACGTAGTTCAGGCCAAGGTTCACTCGTGTGTTTTACCTCTCCTTTTTGCGCCCTAACTTTTGCCTAGTGCCGCCTTTGCAGGTTTTCGGCCTAGCGAGCTTTCAACTTTTGCCTATTTATTTTTGCCTAGATCGCCTCCTTAGGTTTTCGGTCTAGCAGGCTGCTCTAATTTTTGCTTGGAACCGCCCACCCTTGTGGTTTTCGGTCCAACGAGCATCTCTCAGGGATAGAAACGTTTGAGTTGATCTAGGTTGACTAGAGTGCTGAATTCGTTGCCGTCGAGATCGATGAGCTCAGCAGCACCCCTAGACAAGATGGTCTTGATGATGTAAGGCCCAGATCATTTTGGTCGGAACTTCCCGCGAGCATCAAACACTGGGGCCCGTATTTCCTTCGTGACCATATCTCCCTTGACCAAGCCCCTAGACTTCACCTTCTTGTCAAATGCCCAGGCGATTCGACGCTGATAACCTTGAACACGATACAGAGCACGGAGCCTCCTTTCATCAAACAGCATTAGCTCGACAAACCTTCCACTCAGCCATTCAGATTCCTCAAGACCACTTTCAACCATGACTCTCAAGGATGGCACTTCAAGTTCGATGGGGAGCACTGCCTCCATTCCATAGACTAGGGAGAAAGGAGTTGCACCGGTTGAAGTACGAATCGACGTCCTGTATCCCCAAAGCGCCAGAGGCAGTTGCTCGTGCCAATCCCTTGCGGACTCAACAGTCTTCTTGATAATCATCTCAACATTCTTGTTGCGGCCTCGACTGCTCCATTTGTTTGTGGACGATAGGTTGTGGAATGATGGATCTCAATACAAAACTACTCGAAAAGTTCCAGAACCCTACCCTTGAAATGACTTCCGTTATCTGACACGAATGCCTGAGGGACGCCGTATCGATAAATGATGTTCTTCCGGATGAACTGAGCTACCTAAACCGTTGTTAGGGTTTTGTAGGATTCGGCTTCGACCCATTTAGTGAAATAATCTATCTCCACCAGTATGAACCTGTGACCGTTTGAAGCAGATGGTTCGATCATCCCAATAACGTCGATCCCCCACACAGAGAAAGGCCACGGCGAGGTCATGCCGTACAACTTAGATGGAGGAACATGTTGTAGGTTGGCATGGATTTGACATTTGTAGTAGCGTCGCACGTAGTCAATGCACTGAGACTCCATAGTAGACCAGTAATAACCTTGCCTGAGGATCTTCCTAGCAAGCATAACACCACTCATTTGAGGACCGCAGACTCCTTCGTGAATCTCCTCCATTATCCTTGTTGCTTCGGCGCCGTTGACGCATAGTTTGTGCATCCCACAGTGAGACCTTCGATACAGTTTTCCTCCACAAATGATGTACTGAGCCGCCAGCCTTTGCAGAGCGACCCGATCCTTTCTTGAGGCTCCAGCAGGGAATTCTCCGCGTTCCACAAAATTCCAGATGTCATGATACCAGGGCAAGCCGTCATCAACATCATCGACGGCGTTGACATATTCATAAGCGGGCAGGTCCCTCTGTTCAATTACGATTGGCCGCATCCTGACCCCTATTGGAAGTTCTATCATTGAAGCCAAAGTCGCCAAAGCATCGGCGAACTGATTCTTCAAGCGTGGAATGTGGGTGAAAGTCACCTTATTAAAGCGAGGAATCAGTTCTTCCAAATCTTGGTGATAAGGCTTCAGCTTTTCTTCGCGAACCTTCCAATCTCCATTAGCCTGAGAGATTACCAGGTTTGAATCTCCGATTATCTCGAGCTTCTCGACTCCAAGTGCGATAGCAGCTTCCATCCCGACGATGCAGGCCTCATACTCAACTTGATTGTTGGTGATATCGAAGTTTAACTTGAAAGCAAGGGGGATATGAGCACCTGCAGGCGTAATCAGCAACACCCCAATTCCAAATCCCTTTTGATTAGCGGCCCCATCAAAATAGAGCATCCAAACTTCTTCGACAACCGTTAACACATCTTCATCCAGGAAAGTGAAATCCACATCCTCAGGCCCAGCAATCGGGTGGTCGGCCAAGAATTCTGCCACAGCACGACCCTTCACAGATTTCCTCGTGACATATTGGAGATCGAACTTAGCCAGCAGGAGCAACCAACGTGCTAGCTTATGGGTGAGCACTAGCTTCTCAAACAGATACTTGATAGGATCCATCCGAAAAATCAGCTTTACCGAATAGGCTAGCATGTAGTGTCTAAGCTTTTTGGTAGCCCAAACCAGCGCCCAACATGTCTTTTCCAGAGGAGTATAGTGCTCCTCGCTCCCCACCATCTTCTTGCTTAGTTAGTAGATAGCTTTCTCAACTCCCTTATCTCCTTCCTGTGCCAGCAAGCATCCCATAGCTATTGGAGTAACGGATAAGTATAGAATCAAAGGCCGACCAGGTGTAGGCAGCATTAAGACCGGCGGGTTCCGTAGATACGCCTGGATAGATTCAAAAGCAGCTTGACATCTGTCGGTCCATTCAAATGGGACATTCTTCTTGAGTAGACGAAATAGTGGCTCGCAAGTCAGAGTCAGCTTAGCGATGAACCTGCTGCTAAACTGTACCTTTCCCAGAAAACTTCGTAATCCTTTTTCTGTCCGTGGTGGCTTCATTTCGAGAATTGCCTCGATCTTGGATGGATCGACCTCGATCCCTCTTGCTGTGATTAGGAACCCCAACATCTTGCCTGCTGTGACCCCGAACGTGCACTTCTGTGGATTGAGACGCACGTTGTATTTGCGGAGCCTCTCGAGAAACTGCCTAAGTGTCGGGATGAAGTCCTCCTTTTCCTTCGCTTTGACAATCATGTCGTCGACATAGACCTCGACTGTCTTATGGATAAAATCGTGTAGCAAAGTGGTTTGGGCTCGTTGGAAAGTACAGCCGGCATTCTTCAGCCCAAACGGCATCATCACATAGCAGTAAGTTCCCCATTCGGTGACAAATGTTGACTTTTCCTGGTCCTCCGGTGCCATAAAGATCTGGTTGTATCCTGAGAATCCGTCGACAAAAGAGAGCAAAGCATGCCCCGCCATGTTGTCCACAAGCACATCAATGTGAGGCAAGGGAAAACTATCTTTGGGGCTTGCTTTGTTCAAGTCCCTGAAAGCGACGCAAACTCGGATTCTTCCATCCTTCTTAGGAACAGGTACAATGTTAGCAACCCACTTCTGGTTCTCTGCGACCCTCAAGAATCCAGCATCAATCTGTTTGGTGACCTCCTCCTTGATCTTTTCAACCCAATCTGGCCTCATTCTGCAGAGTTTCTGCTTGATGGGTATAGCCCCAGGTGCCAACGGAATTCGGTGCTGTACAATTTCAGGATCGATACTGGGCATGTCTTTGTGAGACCATGCAAAAACATCAAAGTATTCTTTGAGCAGATCAATCAGCACGGTACGATCCTCAGGAGACAAAGTTGAACCGATTTGCAACATACGGGGGTCATCCTCATCTTTCAAATTTATAGAAATTACTTCTTCTTTTAGAGGCTGAGCATGCCTTTTGTCTTCCTTTTCGATGAGGGAACGCAACTCAGCCGGGATGGTCCCGTCGAAGTCTGTTCTTTCATCGTCGGGGTCGACACAGTTTATGTAAAAGTCCACAAAGTAGTCAGAAGTAGGATCATTCATTTCGTAAAACCCAGACAGGTTGCCAAGTACAATAGACTCGAACTCAAAATAGAAGCTATGACGTGGAGGGCCGAGAGGCACAAACTCCGACTCTGAGCTAGACTTAGACTCGACAAACTCGGTGTTAGACTCAGATATGTCATCAATGCATGTCAAACGTGGAGTAAAAATGCAGTTATTGATACTACCCTTGGCTTCCACGATGAGGGAGGTTGGATCCTCGAGAATGTCCGAAGAGTCGGGCCCAAGCATCAGCACTTCAGCCTCTTCAGTCTTGCCAACCAAACCTACCTGGGAGAACAGCATCTCCAAATCCCCTTGATCAACAGCCTTCAGCCAGTCAGCCTCCTCCTTGATCTGGACCAACTGTTTCTTAAATTCCTCCTTAGCCAGCTCTTCTTTTGCTACTTTCTCCTCACTGTCGGACCAGGTGTCTACAACGAAGATCTCAAAACCCGGTAGCCAAGTGCCAGTCTCCGGATCCCAAAACGGTTCAGGCTGTCCCAAATAAGCAATGCTCCCTCCCTCGCGGACGAAGTAGCTGTCAGGATTACCATAAAGGGTTTGAGGTTTTTCTGCACCTTTCCCCCTTTTGGCCCTTTTGGCAGGGGGAGTGTATCCCAAACCAAACTGACCCTCGGTAAAGGGAGAGATAGGGAACTCAACGATCCCTTGCTGGTTGATTCTGAGCCCCAGACTAGGCATGAATGACATCTTTCTCATGATCTCGAGGGCATCTGAACTGATAACGAAGTCATCATCCATGGTAATGCTAAGTACTGAGCCCAAAGTATCGAACGAGAAGCCTCCAAAGTCTAAATCCTCTTCTCCATGCATAATTCCCAAAACAGGCGTCCCATCCTCCTTGTGTGGGCGAATCCCAGAGTCCTCGCAGATTGTCAAAGTTCCAGTCGGGAGCCCCTGCATGACCTTTTGATGCAGCGTTGAGGGCACTGCCATGATATCGGGCCTATGCAGCCATGGTCTGCCCAGCAGCAAATTGAAAGTAACAAGAATGTCGACCACGTGAAACTCTACGTCCATCTCAAAGCCCTCAGCGTCGAGCTTGAGTACTATGGTCCCTTCTACAACACGGCGTGTGCTATCATAAGCCTTGACTGCCAGATTAAACGGTATAAAATCCTTCTTGGCGATTCCGAGGCGGTATGCGACCCTTAACGAACAGACATTGATGGCGGAGCCATTATCAATAAGCACAGTTGGCACCCAAAGTCCCTTGCACTTGACGGTATTGTGTAGCGGACGGTTATGAGCAGTCCCCTCAACGGGCAGATCCCTTTCAGTGAAAGTGACGGAGTGCTTAGAGAGCAGAGGCAGGATGAGGGCGATCATTGCTTCGGGCGTGATGTTAGTCGGTACTTTGAGTCGGGCCAGAGCTGCAGACAGTTTCTCGCGATGCTCCTTTGATGACGAAATCAAACCGTAGATTGAGACGGCGGCAGGAATCCTTTCAAGCTGCTTCTGAATCACATCTTCTTCCGGGACCCCACTAGGAACTATAGGAACGTTCCTTGGAGCAACAAGAGCAGTGGGCTTTTGAACAGGAGGATTGGTCGAGCTCCCAGCCTGAAGGTTAGGTGGTTGAAAGACTCGGCTGCTCCTTGTCATGTTGGCAACGTCCCACCAAGAAGATGTATCGATTGATTCCCAAAAATCGGCAGGCAGTTCTTCCATCTTGCGTTTCCCCTTATCCACTGATGCAACCGTTGCTGGCAAGTCTTGTCCCAGAGCTACATCCCAATTCAAATCTTCCATTACTAATCCTTCCCAGAAAGCAGGGCCTTGTATGACAGCTTCCTCAAACGGTGTCCCCGGGTTGGTAACAAATGGCACATCCCAGAATCCTCCATCGACTAGAGCAGAGTTAACAGTCCAGACTTCATTGCCCATGTCTATATCGATGACTTTATTAGCATCCCAAAGGTCGGTAGGCAGAGGAGTCTTATTAAGATCGACGATCTCGTCCACATCCCACAGGTCAGCAGGAGGCGCATCCAATACCATGATAGCGCAATCATCACTCAGAGCCACACAGGGGCGTGATCGTTCCACTGGTATTATGTTGACAGTCGGATCACACCCAAGGTCGATGCACAAGTGAAGAGCATCCGAGATCTTGTCCACTAAAGGAAAGAAGGTCCCAAGCTAGCGACGCTCATCGGAAATGATTTCCCCCTCGATGTAAAAATCCAAGTACTTCTAATCTATGTCGTCATTGGTGTCAGCTTGTTCCATGTTGAAGTTCTGACCCCAGGCTAGCTGTGCTGCAGTGGGCTACGGATCCCAAACATATTCTTCCTCTTCGGGATTGACTGTCTCGGCTTGATAGGAGAGACCATCGAGAGGATCTGTCTGTGCTGCATTCCACTCCTCTTCCAAATGATCAATCCACACTTGATCGACCTGTGGAGCTGCAGGAAAACCCAAGTGGTAACACTCATTCCAGTCATTGCCAAGTTTAATCCATTCCTTCATCTTGTCTTCCATGTCCCAGCCAATTGACAGCATGTTGACATCAAGATCGACCGGGAAGGCAACAATTGGTTTCGGGTGTTTGTTTGAGGTTATATGGTCAGTGGGGTTGAATATGGTGGAGCTTGGAGAAATTTTACTGGAGCTGAGGGATATCTGGTTGACTTGGTTGTTGTGTTTTGGTAAGGAGTTGGAAATGACATTAGGCTTGGCTGGTGGAGTTGGAAGAGTGCCATTGTCCATCAAATCCTGAATCGCGTGACGAAGGCGATAGCAGGAGTCGGTGTGATGTCCGGGCATCTGGTGATAGTCACAGAAAAGGTTAGGGTTATGGCTAGGAGGTAGATTTTGAGGAAGTGGGGTTGGAGTCAAGGGCCTGAGATGACCAGTCTTGACCATCTTCTCCAATACCGAGGAAAGAGGAGCCTCGAAATTGGCGAAGTTACGGGGTTGGTTGCGGTTTTGGGGTTTTTGAGGGGTTTGAACTTGGTTTACATCGGCAATGTGGTTGGAGCTTTGAGTGGTGGCATTGTTGCTGGCAGATGTTGCGTTGGCATAGCTGTTACTGCCGAAGAGAGCAGTGCTGTTCCCAGTGTAGGCACGGGGTTTGGATTTTGACGCTGAGGCAGAGGAGGCAGTGTCACTCCTTGGCAGGACACCAGTTTGAAAAGCCTCTTTAATGGCAAGGCCAGAATCGAAGAAAGTTTCAAAATTTGCACCTTGGACCAACACGAGATTCTTGGCAAAGTCGGGCAGCAAGTTACGAGAGATGATGCGAATCTGATCCTTCTCACTGGGACGGTCAGTCATAAGAGCTTCTTTCCCCCTCCATCTTTTGATAAAATCTACAAAGGACTCCTTTGCATGCGTTTTCGTGGATTCCAATTCCCGAGTGGTCATCTTGAGTTGAGCAATATAACTGTACTGGGAGTTGAAAGCGCCACCAATGTCTTCCCATGTTCTTCGTTTAGAAATGTCGAGGGACAAGAACCACTGGAAAGCGGGGTCAGAGAGAGTCTGAGGGAACAGTTGAGCCATGGCTTCCTCTTCCACCCCATGTAGTTTCATAGCGTCGTGGTAAGCCAGCAGATGGGTTTTCGGATCCCCAGTGCCATCAAACTTTGCAAAATCTGGCATTTTGAACCTTTCGGGCAACCTGGCATTCGGGAATGGGCAAAGACAATCCATGTCTAAGCCACGAGCGCCTATCTTTTCAAATTTGGAGACTGACTCCTCAAGCTTGGCCATCTTGGCAATGAGGGCTGCCATCTCTGGATTTGGAACAGGGTTCTTGAGTTGAGGAATTTCTTCGGCTGCGGGCTCTCGTTCGCGCCCTTCACCGCCTCCCCCTCCTGCCAAGAGTGGTTCCTCAATCAAGGCACGTATATTGGCCATGGAAGCATCAGCCTGATCTGCCCTTTGTTGCATAATAGCCATATTTTGCTAGATATCTGCCAGAACGGTAGCGAGATTCGGAGGTGGAATGTCGGCCATGACGAGGGCTTCTGTCTTGACTTGGACAAATTTCGGAGATGAAGGTGGAGATGACGGCAGCGAATCCTCCCTTGACAGAGTGCAACCCGGAGTTTCCGTTGTGACCAACTGAGCAGCAAACCCACCCAAATCTTCTTACAGACAAACCCGGCGGACGTTCCCAAGTAGGTTTGGCTCTTGATTCTGAATTTTCCTTGGACGGTGCAATGGCTAGACAGTAAAGTACAAGAGCTCAGTGACAGCGTGCAACAATTTATTTGAAAGAAACGGAAGAATGGAAAAGAATGCACATGTCAACGTCGTCGGTGTCCTCCTAGACTCTAGAACTAGCAGACAAACCCGTCTTACGACATTCGGACGCTGCCAAGATCCTCGGATTTCTTTTCGACGGTGTATTCTTGTTTGAATCGACTAGCACTAAGAGATGTCAAAACAGCCTAAGTCTTTGGCTATTCCTTTCTCGAAGCTTCAATTTTGGAATGGAACAACTCGGTGTTAATGTCATGATACTGGAACCAAAATGGCGTAAGCAGCACTGTGCCGGAGCCTTGAGTGGTGTAAGTGTTTAGCACTTTTAACCTAGGTGGTGTGAGTATCATGGCATGTTCCTCGTTGTTCCTAGTTTTCTGTTTGAAACCTCGATCAGGTTTAGACATGGACTTAGAAAATTTCGATTTCTCAAAGTCTCGTTGACTCAAGGAATTTGAAAGTTGATAACATGCACCATCGAGATGCATGACTCTTCATCGGGCCAAGCAACGTCCTAACAGACATAAGACGGGCTTGAAAGGTATACAACCTAAAAGCTGCCCTAGCATGCTCCTACGCAAAACGGTATGAATGTATGTACAGGCATGCGATAGGGAAAGCAGTAATACATAGACAGTTTATGGGGGTTAGATGCAAATAATCCTACTCTGCGGGTTCCTCTCTTAGGTTGAAAGGTTCTAGTGCTTTGCACGCATGTAGAGGCCGGTTTTGGTCTCAAGGGGTTCCTCTGACTAGAGCCGCGATATACCTCCCATTGTAACGCATATAGTAAAGCAACGGTCAAACTGTAGTACGACTCATCATCGTCCAAGGTTGTTGGGCGTTTGAGAACCCCGGGCTCCAGTAAACTGTGCCGGTTACCCAAAACACCTCAACGAGGCTGAGCAATGCAAATGGAGAATGCCGAAGAATAATCGAGTGAGAGAGAAACGTAATGTTTTGAAAAAAAAATGCCTTTTTAAAGCTTGGCTCACTTTATTAATCAACTTTTGGAGAAAGACTACACAAGTGAACAATAATAAAAGCCCCAGTTCAGATTGGTCGGATGTAGAATCTTGTTACGTTACCATTCCGTTCTTCAGCAACGCGGAGCGTACTGTTTTGACAAACTTTTGAAAGATTGTTCGTTCATGTATTAATTTCCAAAATTTGACCAATGTAATGAGTCCCCAGCAGAGTCGCCACTGTGGGCACTCCAAATTTTGACCAATGCAATGAGTCCCCAGCAGAGTCGCCACTGTGGGCACTCGCCCCTGAAAAATTATATTTTTGTAAATAAAATCGGGTGCGCCCTATTGGAAAGCGCGGCGAAACGCTTACAATTCAGAGTCGCCACTCGGGTTTAGCGGAAAATCACCCAAGGAATCGAACTTGAAACGTTTGCTACGTTGTTTGATTTTGAAAAAAAAAAAGGCTTGTAGACTGGACCGTTGTCACCTTCGATATCTGAGGTTCGGGAGCAAGGTTACGAGAGGGGAAGGGTTTTATGGCACCCCTCTCGCCCAATCCGGAGATCGGTCTCTACTCGGGCATTTTGTAAAACGTTTGCATTTTTTTCTCATTGATCATTTTTAGCCAATTAGGGCGGGGGAATAGTTAAAGGGGATTTAAAACTGTACAAGTTACATTTATGGCAAAATGTGATGCATGATTTATTGAAATGAGGATAATAGATTGAGAACAAGCACCTGTGAGCATTTTAAACAAACTGGAACGCGCAAATCGGGGATGATACACGCAGGAACAAGCCTGTATGCACTGGTCATGCCACTGCATACGGAGATGTCCTGCGTGCGCCACACCTGTACTGGCGCGCGCTGGTAGGCTCAAAATCACAGCTCTTGTCTTCAATCCTTTGGGCTCTGGAAGGGACCAGTGCACACCCAGGGCAAACCACGCAGTTTATAAAGAATATACTAAGCTATTACAGATAAACAAAATGGCTTGGAACCACAAAAATGGACAAAACACCCCGTAAACAATGTGGGGAAATGAAAGAGGCCTGGATCTAACTATTATGCAAGGGCCAAGCCACTGGACCCTGGCTTAACTGTCGTACGCCAGTAGTATGAGGCCGTATGCCAGTTAACCTTTTGTCCAATGCTTTGGCTTTGCATCATCTGGGCTCTGGAACATGATCAGAATAACCCAGAGGCCTTTTAAAGCAGGAATAATGGACAAATAACAATACAGTTCTAAGTACAGAAAGCTATAAATTGGTTACTAGCTGTAGACACCCCAATTTGGCCTAACAATTATTTCAAGTCCCACCTTGGGACCATCCCGATGATGAAATGGATACAGTGATTACTGATTGCTTCCTTGAGAACCTTAGGACTTTCGTTAAGAACTTTGAGCCACTTAGAGGACCCAATTCAAAGCCATACAGCCTTTCAGACAGAAATACAGAAGCCTAGGAGAATCCATCTGTTGGCCGTGACATCGATCCCACGGCCCTAACATCATTTCCTCACCCGAGCAACCTGTTGCTAGCAAAATCTCCCTGAGATATCAATCCCTCGGCCGCAAGATCTATCCTTCGGCCGAGACATCCATTCCTCGGCCATGATATCCTTTACTCGGCCGCCAGATCGACCTTTTCCCAGACTCTGGAACGTGTTCTGTCAGACGTTTGATCCGATTACACTACCTCTCCGATGCGTTCGGGCTACGCTCAGGGATTACGACGTAGAGTTAGAGATGCATTGCAATTGCAATTGCCATCTCGTGATTTGATTGGCCGGAGTGAGTCACCAATTGCCTATATAAAGGGCCTTTGGACTCCGAAAATAAACATACAAAAATTATCAGAGTATACACTCTCTCAAGCCTCAAAACTCTGCGCAAATACTCCCTCAAACCCACTCTTCAAAAGCCCTAACCTCCCGAAGGCAGCCGTCAATCCGGCGATCAAATCCGAAGTTCAAACCCTAACCCTAGGGTTCTCAATCAAGCAATCAGTCAACCACGCCCAATCCAAAGCAATCAAGCAACTGAGGGATCAAGGTGGTGAGGCCCAACGGCCTCTGGTTTGTCTTATTTACTGTATTTTTGACTAACCGTAGCGTTTTGATCATCTGTTAATCTTTCTGTCTGGTGTGAGGAAGAACACCGACCGGGGCTTCGATCCCTCGGCCGGTACATCAAACCAGGGGGATCTCTCGGCCGTGACATCCATTCACCGGCCGCGGGATCCATCTCCCTGGGACAGTTTTGTTGCTTTCTCTACTTTCTGAATGCATGCTTATTTATCGCACTGGCTCACTTTGCTTACTGTTTAAAGGAATAAATAAACAGACTATATGTTGGAATTAAACAAAGCATCTACACGCCTTATGTTGAATGATTATGGGCCAGTCTCACGACTGGGCAAGGAGGGGTGCCTAACACCTTCCCCTTATTGTACTTTTGGCTCCCGTATCCAGAATCTCTATCTATTTTCCCAGTTTTAATAAACTGGGTGGCTACTCTGTTTTGATGATAACCGCTATCATGTGGTGATGTTCCTAGCCATGGGAATGTCCATGATTTTGGCTTACGAAGCAAGCAACCAATCGAGCAAACAAACGTGATCAATCTGTATGGCGATGCCCCGTTTGGGAGGTGTCTACACTAGCATGCAATAAGGTGACAAATGTGAAAACAAAGCAGAAAATAGTGATCAGTGATCCCCACGCCAGTAGTGCACGTACTGTCATAATTGGCGTACAGCTTAACGGTACTGGCGTGCGCCACTTATCACTGCACACGATCAGTGAATCCTTGCCAGCTTTAGGGCCAGGACTGGTATTGATTACCAGCCTTGACCCTGCCAGCCCCCCTCAGGGGTCAGAACAGAAAGTCAATAAAAGGTGGTATACCTTTCGGATTGAGTTTGATGATGGGTTTGAGCTCGAACTTGTGGTTTGAAGGTTGTGTGGTGAGTAGAAGGGTGCTGTGGTGTATGGATGTATCCCTTGTCTTCTCTTTCAATAGATGAAAGAAGAGAGAAGAGAGAAGAGAATACAAGGGAAAGGGAGCTTAGACTCTTAATGAGGGTAACCCCCTTGCACATAAATGCAAGGGGGGTATTTATAGAGAAGAGGGGGGGGGGGGGGGGGGGGGTTAGTAACCAGATGAAGGGGCTGGTTGGAGGCTGGTTTGCTTAGGAGAGGAAGTCTCCATGCATTAAATGCATGGGACTTGGCTTGAAAGGGCATGTGGGAGAGAGGGGGACAGTCCCGCACGGCTGCAATCATCAGGGCACTGTTCTGTGTACTGGAGTGGCCGCAAAAGTCTCGTGCACGTGGTTGAATAAAGGTGATTTGATTGGATTTGACTGGCATATGCCAGTGCTCTAACTGCGTGCGCCAGTGAAAACTGAGTCAACGGTCGATGACTGACACGTGGCAGTTTACCAGCACACGCCAGCACAGTACCTGTGTATGTAGGTAGGGTTTTGCTGAGGCCATTTGGTTCTGGCTTGAAGGGTTTGAAAAGGGTTCAAAAGGGTTTGAACGAGGTTCGGAACGCTCGAAGCTCAAATGCACCAACAATCTCAGGATGTTCTCAACCTTAATCATCATTGGGGAATCAAAGACCGTAAGTAAACTAATTTGGACAGTCCAGAATAGGGTGTCTACATAATGCATCTCTTCTTTTGTATTCACTTCATCTGAAAGGTCCCAAGTTACATGTTTTCTCGGTTTGATCTCAGTTCCCATTTACTTGATAGATCCAAGACATGTCGCAAATGGGCTGCTGATCTCGTAATAAAGTTCCTAGTAGTAGACTACTGGTCACAGAGTTGTGATTCCTAGTAGTAAGGCTGCTGGCTACCGTAGGGTGTGAAAGCATCTCTTCTTTTGTATTCGCTTCATCGCAAAGTTCCCAAGCTCCATGTTTTCTCGATTTGATCTCAGATCAAATTATTGCCACACGATAACGGTTATCATCAAAATAGAGTCGCCACCTAGTTTATAAAAAAACAAGAAAAAGAGATAGAGATTCCGTGTACGGGAGCCAAGAGTACAATAAGGGGAAGGTGTTAGGCACCCCTCTTTGACCAGTCACAAGACTGGCCCATAATCATTCAACATATGATTAGTATTTGCTTTATTGAATTCTAAACAGATAATCTGGTTATTTAGCCTTTAACAATTGATAAGGTGAGCCAAGACAGTAATGAAAACATGCATCAAAACAGAAAACAAACTGTCCCAGAGAATGGATCCCTCGGTCGGTGAATGGATGTCACAGCCGAGGAATCCTTCTGGATCAATGTACCGGCCGAAGGATCGAAAACCCAGCTGCTGTTCTTCCTCACACCAGATTTAAACGATTAATAGGAAATCAAAATACTATGATTAATAGTACAAAAACATAAAAGAGATCAAACCATAGGCCCCTGGGCCTCACCACCTTGATCCCTCAGTTGCTTGATTGCTTCAAATTGAGGATGATTGACTGATTTGCTTCTCGAAAACCCTAGGGTTAGGGTTTGAACTTCGGGGTTTGGATCGTCGGATCGCGGCTACCTTCGAAAGATTAGGGCTTTTGTAGAGGGGATATGAGAGAGTATATTTGCAGAGCTTCTTGGCTAGAGAGGGTGAATTGATCTTATAATTTCGGAACCCAAAGGCTCCTTTATATAGGCAATTGGTGATTCACTTCAACCAATCAAAATGCACGATTGAATTGGAATTATAGGGCAACACAAACTCCTCATGGTGTTCTCCTTTCGTAGTCCGAACGCATCGGAAAAAGGTTGCTAGGGTTTTGTGAACGGATCAAACGATTGACAAAACATTCCAGAATCTGGAAAATAGACGATCTGGCGGCTGGTTAAAGGATCTGGTGGCTGAGTGAACGCTTAAGCGGCCGAAGGATCGACCTGGCGGCTGAAGGATCAATCTCTCAAGGAGATTTTCAAGCAACAAGTTTCATGGGTGAAAGAATGATGTTGAGGCCGTGAGATCAATGTTACGGCTGAAAGATAGATTTTCCTAGGATGCTGTATTTCTGTCTAAAAGGCTATTTGGCTTTGGATTAGGTCCTCTAAGTGGCTAAAAGTTCTCACCGTAAGTCCTAAGGTTCACGATAAGTCAATCAGCAATCACTATATCCATATCATCATCGGGATGGTCCCCAATGTGGGACTTGAAATAATCGTTAGGCCAAATTGGGGTTTCTACAGGCTTCGACATAAGCTAAGTAGCTGTTCTTTGCACTATTTTTGCTTTCTAAGACTGTGGTAACCTCAGGGAGTAGCACAGAATTTAAAGAAGAGTATTAATTAACATTATTTAGAGTTTGAAAAGCAGAAACTGTACCTTTAGAAATTGACACCAAAGTTCTGGTGTGTCTTTTTCTCCTGAATGTGGCAAGAGGAGGAACTGATTGAAGAGGAATGGCAGCAATTGGTTTTGGCTGTTCAACCTCTTTTTCTCCATCACTTTGATCAAACTCCCCAAAGCCATCATCAGAAATGGTTTGAGAACCTTCAGGAGCTATGTTCTTGGGAGTAGAAGAAGGAGCGTTGATGTACTTCAATAATTTCTTGGCCAAAGGGTTACCATTATAAACAACCATCGAATTATGCCACCACTGAGTAAATTTGAGAGTGGTCAAAGGATTGGCAGTGAAGTCTTGAGGCATAAATCTTTTCTTGGCATTCCCAACTATAAGATTCGAATGTTTGGTGTTCTCATAACCAAGTTTAAGACGTTTATGGATTGGGATGTTGGAGGTGCCCACTAAAGGAAGAGGGACTGCTTGAACCAGGCCAAATTGTCTGGCAAATTGGGCAGGACAATATACCTCCACATGATATTTGTTCAAAGTCTTGAAGGGAACTCCAATGCATGTGGATTTCCCTGCTCACCAAAAAGTTTCCCCAAGCTTCAGAAACTGAAATGTCCCCCTTGTTGGTCATAATTTTTCTCAACCTGGCAGGACCAATGCTAATGTCAAAGAAAGGATAAAATTTACTGGAGTCCCTTTCCTCTGGTATAATGGAGAAGAAACAAAGGTACTCTACCAAAGAGAGTGGATCAGAGGAAGGAGTGGCAAATCTGTCACCGTGAATACAAACTTGTTAAGGGAGAGAAGTGTTGAACTCTTGGAAGTAGGCCAAGAGCCACAATTGAAAGAACCAAATTGGTCCTCCATAAGACTGATGCATCAAACCTTTACCTTTACCTTTACATTCGGAGCCAACTTTGTAGACATGGCCCAAAAAATAAGAAGCAAAATCAAATGGCTCTCCTTTTAAGGAAGCAGAGAGCCAAATGAATCATATCTGTCATCACCTTTTTACCCCCATGGCAAAAAATGTGTTTAAATTGGGTATAAAGGAGATAAGAGAAGAATTCTCTATCAGAAATATCACCAGTCATTTTCATTTCAGCATTGAGAAACTTGGTGTAAGAAGAGTTCCCAGAATTTAGGTCTGGAAAGGAGAATGATATAGAGGAAGTAGCAATAATATCGAACATAGGGCCATTGGGTAAAAGCCCCAAAATATGAGAACCATCAAACACAGTGGGAGCCATCATCCCATAGTTAAAACGGAAACAATTGAAAGAAGGATCCCAAAAAGCCAGGGTTGCATGAATGAGGTTAGGGTTTTGAGGGATACCGTTTCGAAGTAAACGGATAAGGTCTCTAAGACCAACCTTCACCAGGTGATCATTCTTCTTAGTGAACATACGCTCTGTCCACTAGCACCAATTGGAATCGAACACAGGCCAACAAACAAAATTCTTTTTTTGGCCAGTGAACCCAGTCCAAATCATCATTATCATGAAGGATTTTGCACTCTTCAAAGATTGGATAATGGACTGTGAAAGCCAACGGAAGTTCGTCAAAGGCAGGCCCTAGGATGGGGGTTTCTGATGATTGAGGGTTTTGAATGAAGAAAGCATCAGAAAAATTACTTTGAGGAGCCTGAGCCTTTGAAAGTTCTTCAGCGATTAAGCGTCGAAAAACATATGAGGGTTGGCCACTGCTTTCGACAACAGGAATTTGGGATGCCATTGAAGTTGCAAAAAGAACAAAGAAGACGAGGTTGAGATTTGTGCATAAACTTCGAAGGAATTCAGAGGGAATAGAGGAGAATTTGAAGTTCCCCAAGTTAAATACCTTCAGGGTCTTAGAATCGAGCGAAGTTTAAATTTCTCAACTACAACACATACAAGGATATTGGATCCTGATTTTTTGAAATTTGGGTTGGGTTCAGATGATTTATAAAGGTAGATTGGGCCCAAATGTTAAAGGCTTTGTTTGGTTGGTAGTTTAGTTTAGTTTTGGTAGTGGGTAGAGAGAGAAATAGGGGAATAATTGGAAAGAGGGGTAATGATTGGAGAGAGATAGAGAGAGAAATGAAATTAGTAATTAGAGATATAGGGTAATAATTGGAGGAAGATATAGGGTAATGATTGAAAAACAAAACTAAAACTAAAGATAAATGGCTGATTTATCAATGTGGGCTTTAAATTAATAAAAGGAGATTGAATAATTACCTTTTTTGGTATTTTATCCCTCCTTAATAATTATTCGGTGTTTCGAAGCCCTAATTGTTAATTGAAAGATTAAAGACAAAATAAATGTAATAAAGGGAAATACTTCAATAAACTTTCTTACATAAACAGGGAAATCCTAAATTATCAAGGAGATAAGCAAAAAAGAAAACCCTACATTACAAAGGAAATTACTGAAAGGGAAATCCTTTACTGAAAACAAGCAAAATAAACAAAGTACTGGGAGCATTGGAGGCCTCTTGCAGGGTTGAAATGATCTTGAAATAGTGAGAAAAACTCCAAGTCATGAAACCTTTCCCAAGCGTAGGAAAGAAATTCATGTTCCATTTTCCTTGTGGTGGCTTCTTGCTCCAATTGGATCTTTTTGGCAAGAAGAGGCCTGAATTCCAACACCATTCTTTGAGCCCTCCTTTTGAATTTGGCTTGCTTGGTTGGAAACTTCTTCGAAAGCCTGTTATGCTTCTTTCGAAGATATCTAATGGTTGTACATGGAGTTTGTAGACACCCCAATTTGGCCTAACGATTATTTCAAGTCCCACCTTGGGGACCATCCCGATGATGATATGGATACAGTGATTGCTGATTGACTTCTCGTGAACCTTAGGACTTTTGGTGAGTACTTTTAGCCACTTAGAGGACCCAATTCAGAGCCAAATAGCCTTTCAGACAGAAATACAGCATCCTAGGAAAATACATCTATCAGCCGTAAGATCGATTCCTCGGCCACCAGATCCATTCCTTCGGCCCCCAGATCAATTCCTCGGCCGCCAGATCATCTTTTTCTAGAATTCTGGAATGTTCTGTCATTCGTTTGATCAACGCACCAAAACCCTAGCAGCCTTTTCCGATTCTTTAGGGCTACGAAAGTAGATTCGAGCAGAGATCTTGTTACCCTAAACTACCTTATTGATTCACGCCATTTGATTGGCCGGAGTGAGTCACCAATTGCCTATATAAAAAGGCCTTAGGGTTCCAAAATTAACATTCAATTCCTCCACCTTATACCTCTAAACTCTGCAAAAATCACCTCTCATATTCCCTCTACAAAAGCCCTAACCTCCTGAAGGCAGCCGCAATCCGACGATCCAAACCCCGAAGTTCAAACCCTAACCCTAGGTTTTCGAGAAGCAAATCAGTCAATTATCCTCAATCCGAAGCAATCAAGCAACTGAGGGATCAAGGTGGTAAGGCCCAGGGGTCTATGGTTTGATCTCTTTTACGTTTTTGTACTATAATCATAGTATTTTGATTTATTGTTAATCGTTTAAATCTGGTGTGAGAAAGAATATCGGCTGGGTCTTCAATCCTTCGGCCGGTACATTGATCCAGAAGGATTCCTTGGCCGTGACATCCATTCATCGGCCGAGGGATCCATTCTCTGGGATAGTTTGTTTTCTGTTTTGATGCATGTTTTCATTACTGTTTTGGCTCACCTTATCAATTGTTAAAGGCTAAATAACCAGATTATCTGCTTAGAATTAAATAAAGCAAATACCAATCATGTGTTGAATGATTATGGGCCAGTCTTACGACTGGGCAAAGAGGGGTGCCTAACACCTTCCCCTTATTGTACTCTTGGCTCCCGTACCCGGAATCTCTATCTCTTTTCCTACTTTTTTTATAAACTAGGTGGCAACTCTATTTTGATGATAACCATTATCGTGTGGCGATGTTCCTAGCCATGGGAATATCCACAATCCTGGTTTATGAAGTGGAACCAAACAAGCAATGATCAATCTGTATGGCGATGCCCTGTTTGGGAGGTCTCTACAATTTTTGGCGACTCTGCTGGGGACTTGAGAGCCATAACCAGAAAGTTCAACATACGATTAATATTTGTTTTATCTAATTCTTTTATCATATGCATCGAGCGGGCAACCTCGTTGAGTTCACCTAATATCCCGACATGTCACGGGCTATGTTAGGGGTACTAGCAAACTCCACAGTCACTTGTACCTAGTGGTGTATCAAAGAAGGAATCGCCCAATTACCGCCTATGATGGGCTGGTGAAAGGACTAGTCCCCTTTTGACAACGGAGCACCCTTGAGACTACCCAAACCTTACATGTGTTAAAAAAGCAATAAAACCAATCAAAATAGGATAGGATCCTGCAGGTTAGGAATTTGCTTGCATCTTTTCTAGAAGTTCTTCCTCACACCTTGTATATGTTGTTGTAACCACTCTTTCTGTGCAGAAGGGTTAGGGCTTGAACTAAAAGCCGGCCTTAACCCTAAGTCTTTATAGCTGAGCACTAATGGTGTCGCGTGCATGGTATATTTCTAGTAAGTCGAAAGCATCACTGCTTATTTCTCACTCCCACTTTACTTAAGGCATCGCAAAGCATAGATTTCTAGAACAAAATCAAACACTAAAAAAAACATAAGCCGCCTCGTCAGCAATTGAACTAGGGGTTGCTCTAGCAATCTTTGCCTTGCAAGGCTTTAGTGTGAGGTAGTGGAGCAGGTTATGGATGATGAGTCAAGGATATCATGGATAGAACTGACAATACTTATTTCTTGATGGATGATTCAACATGACAAGTTTAGAACTTTGATTCCTATTTTCAAATCGGCCTAGCAACCCATCTTTCAAAAAGAATTCAAAACTTTAAGCATAATTACTGCAACGAGCTGGTAAGATTTAGGAGTTTGTCAATGTGCTGGCAGGTATCATGTGGATCCCAATTACCTCAATCATGTTTTGAGAAAGAGAGAGAAAAAGAAAAAAACTTGATGAATGAGTGCTTTGGTAAAAATGAGAATAACCTGAAGCTAGTAGAAAATCACGTTAGCATTGTTTGGAGTGAATGAATCTTCCCTAGCCAATAATTGAAAGAGAGAAAAACTTTCGAAACTCTTTTTAGTGAAAATGGCTAATGATTATCAAATCCTCAAATGACAAGTTTTTCTTAAAACCAAAAGTTGTGTAAGGTGGAACATTCAAATAGCCGTTAGCACAGCGGGGGATTCCAAGTTTGCTCTCTGTTTTGGTCATCTGCTCAGCTTTCTTGGTCTATTTTATAGTGTGGATTGGTTTGGAAGTAGGGTCTTAAGTGGCACGCAGTATTTGTAAGCAACAAGTCTTAAGAATCATCCATATAAAAAATTGCTAGCTGTCTATGGTATCCGATAAACTCATACATGCACACGAATTGCTATGCATGACTCATCCATAATCTGTGAAAAAAACTATGGTGCTATGTATATCATTTTGTTTGCCTTTCTCTAACCATGCGGGGGACTAAACCAAAAGAGGAGTCCATCACCTTTATTTCTTCTCATAGCACATTACATGATCACACGTCAACGTCGAGTATCATTGGTTAAGCCACCCCATCATGCTAGATTTACATTTTAAGGGCAATAAGTGTGTTTGATGTGTGCATTGCATAGACACTTGATTTTGGACATCTCAACCTGAGCATAACTAAGTTCTTGCTTTTCCTAAATTTTGGGTTTGGTCTTAGACATGACAGTGATGGCTGATAAGAAGATTGAAGCTATGGCTGCTAAAGTTAATGTATTGGCTGAATCAGTGGCTGCCCTAGCCACCATTGTTCACAGTTTGCAAAGAAGTCCTCCACCTCCCCCTACTAGATGGATGAAAAGGGCAGCTCAGAGAGAAACTTATCTCCCTAAGGACAACCAAATTGAAATGGTGGTGGATGATCTGCAGCAGCAACATGAGAAGCAACTTCTTCTCGAATACCGTCGGTCTAAACCAGGAATCTCTCAAAGAGAAAAATAGCTATAAGATGAACATAAGCAACAGTAGTGTTGAATTGGTATAGTAGGATCTCATCTCAACCACAAGCAAAAGAGAAAATTTGTTTCTCTTGGAATGAACTTGGAAAAGGTGTTCTGTATCTTGGAAGCAAAAGGGGTATTGAAGCCGTTATAGCCAAAATTTCCTAACTTTATACAAAAAAGCGGAGGGTATTGCAAGTACCACCAAGTAAATGGTCACTCTATTAGAGAATGCGAGGCTTTCAAGAACGCGATCCAAGACCTCATCGATCAAGAGAAGATTGATCCAACTAAGTTTGATCACCGAGCAACAGCAGCATCTAGGCTTGTCACGTCTTAGGCTATGAGTCAATCTTTTGAGGAGTCTTATCTAGCTAGTTTTGGCTACTGTTTTGGTCCGTATCTGTTTCCTTTTTTAAAAGGTCTATGTCTTGAATTTATTTTTGGGTCGTAAGTCCACTTATTGCACCTAGCATGAAATGTGGACCTAAAGTCTCCTCAGACTTGAACTACGAATGGCCTAATTCTCTTTTTGAGATACGTAGGCACCTTATGGTTGGCCACAATTTTGAAAATATTTTCTTTTGTGCTAAGTTGCTGCTATAGAATGTTCATGATAACGTCAATTGTTGAAAACAATCCTAAGGAATTTCAAAGTGATATCATGATATCTTTTTAAAACGCATCATAAATCACTCGAGTTGTCGAATGCAAAAAATGAATTTTTCAAAACTATGACCCACGTCATTTCTGTTGAGCTGAGAAGGAGTTGGAACATTTCTGCACCCTCACAAGAGATCACTTGTAAGCAAATCATGCTATTAAATATGTGTAGACACCCCAATTTGGGCTTCCAGATTAGTTTACTTACGGTTTTTGATTCCCCGATGATGAAACGGATCAAGAACACCCCGGGAATGTCGAGTGTTTGAGCTTTGAGTGTTTGCAAAACCCTTGAACCTAACCCAGTCTTAAGCCACTTCCAAAAGCCAAAAACCCTACTGACGTGCGCCAAAGCGCAACCATCGCGCGCCCGGGCGCACCGTCGCGCGACATTCTAGAACCCTCGCGCGATGGTCAAACTGCCAGATGGACAAAGTTCGGCCGTTGACCCTCGCGCGACAGTTTGGAACCATCGCGCGACGGTCATAACCTGTCCACATCACCTTTATTCAGCTGGGCAGCTTAATTACCCAATAACCCTCAGCCAGCCTCGTGGCTGGCTGACCTCCATTCTTTGGACCAGACCTGCCTTTCCATTAGTGGAAGGTGCTAAGCCTATAAGAGCCCCCTTTGTTTCTCTTTCAAAGGGTTCCAAAAATTGAAAGCAAAAAGGTTCTAACCCTAGCCCTTTGTTCATCTCTCCTTCATTAGCAAGTGCAACATTTGGTTTCCAACCTAGCACCCTAAGAACATAGTTTGTTCTTCCACTCAAACCTCAAACTCAACCTCAAACTCAAACCTCAAACTCAACCTCAAACTCAAAGCTCAAACATTTTTCAATCCTCAAAATTCAAAGGTATATCTTACCTTTGTTCTGCTCTCTGTTCTGATCCCTGAGGGGGGCTGGCAGGGTCAAGGCTGGTAATCAATACCAGTCCTGGCCCTAAAGCTGGCAAGGTTTCAAAAACCGTGCGACCAACATACCCTCGCGCGACGGACCCTGTCACGCGCGCGCTTGTCTCAAGCATCGCGCGATGGTTCTCGTGGGGAAGGGATGTTGGTTCTTTCCTGTTTTATTGTCTTAATGATTATTATGGATCACTGTTAAGCATGCTAATAATCAGTTTACTGCTTTTCTTAGAGTTTAAATTACTAGTTTTACATCTCAATATTCATTTCTGTTCAGTTTGGAATGCCCTTGGGATCCCCTGAATCTGTCTCAGGACCCCAAGCATGTAAAGCAATTCCTGGAAGTCCAGTCAGGAGTGTCGCGCGAGGTTTACACTCTGTTGCGCGACAGTTCTCTGATTTCCATGAATGGCCCTTGCATGGGCAACTTGGCCCTTGGCCTCTATTTTGATACCCCCACTGTTTAGGGGTTGTGTTTCATCTTATTTGGCTCCTGCTTGGAGTATTGTGTAATAATTAGTATTTTCAGTCTTCCAATAAACTGCTTGGTTTGCTTCCTGGGTGTGCACTGGTCCTTCCAGAGCCCAGAAGGGGATGATTTAGAGACTGTGGTGAGATGACAATACTCGCGCGAGTGTCAGTTTGTCTCGCGCGATGGTTGACTTGCATACAGACCTGTTCAGGCATGCAAGTTGGTCATCGTGCAGGACAAATCTGCCCCGAGCCTGGTTTTGGCATCTGATCGCTGTCTCAAGATCATCCCATTCATTATTCATCATGCTATCCGTCCATGCCAATATTTGATCACATCTTGCAAAGTGTTACAGTTTTAATCCCCGATTAACTGTTCCCCCGCCCTAATTGGCTAAAATCGATTAATAAAAGAAGAATCGCAATGTTTTCAAAATGCCTAAGTAGAGACCGATCTCCGGATTGGGCGAGAGGGGTGCCATAAAACCCTTCCCCTCTCGTAATCTGGCTCCCGAACCCAGATATGGTTATGACGGACTGGTTTCCTTCAATTTTTCAAATCAAACAGCGCGGCAGGTGCTTCGAAATACGGTTCCTTGAGTGTCGGACCCTCAAAAACTCAAGTGGCGACTCTGTATTTTCGAGCGCTTGCCACCTGCGCTCGCGCTCCCTCGATCCGGGCCCTTGCATTTTTGGAAACCGGGATTTCCAGGGCATGCTGCCCACAATATGAAGAGTAGAAAAGAGGAAAACAAAGAAAATAGAGGAAAGATGAAGAGAAAAAAAGATGAGCTTGCTAGATCAAAAATCCGCAAGGGCGGTCTAGGCAAAAGTTAGAGCACGAACAATGTGAGAAATTAGCCATGTCGCCATGCATCCACTATGTGTCTCAAAGGATTGTCCTCAATCTTAGAAAATCCACTCGGTTAAACATCAAAGCTCTTAATCTCTTGGCTAGGATCCCTGTCACTTTGTCGTATGATTCAAAATGAAGAGAGGCATTCAATTCATCCATCCAAACACTTATCCTTTGCTAGCCACGTTGAGCCTCTAGATAATTCCTTTGAAAAGCCTGCTAGACAGCCATCCCCTACACTAGGGCAAACAAAAAAATACAAGGAAAGACAAAAGAAAAATCAATGAAAAAATGAGCACCCCGTCATACAAGGGGGCATTTTGAAGGAAACATTCCTTCCAATCCATACAAAGGACATTTTGAAGAAAACAACTCTTTCACACAAAGTGAGACAAGAGGCAACAAGAGTTGATAAGAATGTTGAAGAAAGCTGCTCGCTTTTAAAACCCAAGTGTAATGCCCTGAAAATTCAAAAAGATAGAAACAAAATATTGAATTAAGATTTCTAAATAGATTTCCATTTTGAAGCATTAAAATCCCAAAAGTTCTGTGTAGACACCCCAATTTGGCCTAACGATTATTTCAAGTCCCACCTTGGGACCATCCCGATGATGAAATGGATACAGTGATTGCTGATTGCTTCCTTGAGAACCTTAGGACTTTCGGTAAGAACTTTGAGCCACTTAGAGGACCCAATTCAGAGCCATACAGCCTTTCAGACAGAAATACAAGAGCCTAGGAGAATCCATCTATCGGCCGTGACATCGATCCCACGGCCCTAACATCATTTCCTCACCTGAGCAACCTGTTGCTAGCAAAATCTCCCTGAGAGATCAATCCCTCGACCGCAAGATCTATCCTTCGGCCGAGACATCAATTCCTCGGCCATGATATCCTTTACTCGGCCGCCAGATCGACCTTTTCCCAGACTCTGGAACGTGTTCTGTCAAACGTTTGATCCAATTACACTACCTTCCCGATGCGTTCGGGCTACGCTCAGAGATTACGACGTAGAGTTAGAGGTGCATTGCAATTGCAATTGCCATCTCGTGATTTGATTGGCTGGAGTGAGTCACCAATTGCCTATATAAAGGGCCTTTGGACTCCGAAAATATACACACGAAATTCATTAGAGAATACACTCTCTCAAGCCACGAAACTCTGCCAAAATACTCTCTCAAACCCACTCCTCAAAAGCCCTAACCTCCCGAAGGCAGCCGTCAATCCGGCAATAAAACCCCGAAGTTCAAACCCTAACCCTAGGGTTTTCAATCAAGCAATCAGTCAATCACATCCAATCCGAAGCAATCAAGCAACTGAGGGATCAAGGTGGTGAGGCCCAACGGCCTCTGGTTTGTTTTATTTATTGTTCTTACGCTTAATCACAGCTTTCTGATTATCTGTTAATCTTCCCGTCTGGTGTGAGGAAGAACACCGACCGGGGCTTCGATCCCTCGGCTGGTACATCAAACCAGGAGGATCCCTCGGCCGTGACATCCATTCACCGGCCGCGGGATCCATCTCCCTGGGACAGTTTGTTTGCTTTTCTGCTTTCTGACGCATGCTTTACTTATCGCACTGGCTCACTTTACTTACTGTTTAAAGGAATAAATAAACAGACTATGTGTTGGAATTACACAAAGCATCTACATGTCTTATGTTGAACGATTATGGGCCAGTCTCACGGCTGGGCAAAGAGGGGTGCCTAACACCTTCCCCTTATTGTACTTTTGGCTCCCGTATCCAGAATCTCTATCTGTTTTCCCAGTTTTAATAAACTGGATGGCGACTCTGTTTTGATGATAACCGCTATCATGTGGCGATGTTCATAGCCATGGGAATGTCCATGATTTTGGTTTATGAAGCAAGCAACCAACCGAGCAAACAAACGTGATCAATCTGTATGGCGATGCCCCATTTGGGAGGTGTTTACAGTTTTTGGCGACTCTGCTGGGGAATATGAGAGCCATAACCAAAAAGTTCAACATAAGACTAATACATGCCTTGTCTAATTCATTTATCATATGCATTGAGCGGGCAACCCGTTGAGTTCACCTGATATCCCGGCATGACACGGGCTATGTTGGGGGTTCCAGCAAACTCCACAGTCACTCGTACTTAGTGGTATATCAAAAGGGGAATCACCCAATCACCGCCTATGATGGGCTGGTGAGAGGATTGGTGCCCTTTGACAACGGAGCACCTTGAGACTACCAAAACCTTGCATGTTTTAGAAAGCCATAGAACTTATCAAACTAAGACAGGAACCTACAGGCTAGGAACCTACTTGCATTTTACTTCCGAGTTCTTCCTCACACCTTGTATCATTTGTTGTTGTAATTAACTCTTTCTGTGCAGAAGGGTTGGGATTTTCAACCCGAATCCTAACCCTACACAGGCCGAATACTGACTTCCAGGTATTCTATTTTTCAAGCAGGCACAATAGGTAGGTTAAAGAAACAACCTTAGCCAGTTTTATACTCTTACAATACCCGAAGTTACACCAAACAGAGGTCTTTACAGTCATCTCATCGGTCACCTTCGCTTGTCAAGACACCCTCACCGCAGCAGTCCCAATTAGTTTTGGGGACTTCGCGGTCGTCTCCTCGACAAACCCGACTATCTACCCAATCCCAAGCTTCACTAAGCAATCCCTCTACCTACATCCTAAAAATGGCGGACAATGATGCTACCATCACCGAGCTCCGAGCCCAAATTGCCTATTTACAAGCCGAGAAAGCAGCAAGAGATGCTGAAGACAAGAAAAATGGGGAAGAAGCAGAAAATCCTCATGAAGTTACAGAAAACCCTAAACTGGTCAAACAGGTTAAGGAGATCAAGCACGCTTTGGCTCGTTCACAAGGAAACCAAATTCTAGATTTCGAAGGACTCTGCCTCTTTCCAGAATCTCAACTGCCTGAACGGTTCAAAATGCCAAACATCGAGAAGTTCAACGGGACTGGTAACCCTACCAGCCATGTTCACCATGTCATCAACACCCTGAAGCCTATGGGCTTGATCGACGAGCTCATCGCTCAATTGTTTCAAAGAACTCTCACTGGAAACGCCCTCGATTGGTTTCTCACTTTGGAATTCGTGCACTATCAAACTTGGCCAGAAATTGCCAACGCTTTTGTCAAGCAGTATGCGTACAATGTCCAAATTGAGCTAACTACCCGAGACTTGGAGATGACTAAACAAGAATCCAATGAGGACTTTGCTACCTTTGTGGCAAGATGGAGAGAAAAGGCTGCCAGGATGAAAAGCCGCCCTTCCGAGGAAGATCAAGTGAGGATAGTTGTCAAGAACCTACAGCCCAAATACCTCACCCACATTTACACTCAGGCTATCACTGACTTCAAACGTCTATACGCCACTGGATTACAAATTAAAGATGGGATCAAGCTGGACCTTATTGGGAAAGAAGAAACCCCTCTACCCAGAAAAACCTTTCCAACCCGTGCATCTCCTGCCTCCGTCAACACCCTTAACTCAGCCTTGCCACAAGACCCTTTTCAAGCTAGCTCATCTAGAAACACAAATCGCCCTCGCCACAATTTTGACCCACTCTATATGACTCCATCCCAAGCCTTAGCCATCCTAAGCCACCAAGGGCACCTTAGGCTCTTGAATAATCCACCTCCTCAGCCACCTTATGGTCCAAACTATGATGCCAATAAGCAATGTGCATACCACCA
This sequence comes from Rhododendron griersonianum, assembly GCA_018127125.1. Taxonomy (NCBI): domain Eukaryota; kingdom Viridiplantae; phylum Streptophyta; class Magnoliopsida; order Ericales; family Ericaceae; genus Rhododendron; species Rhododendron griersonianum. The sequence goes on along the minus strand of CM030791.1, from coordinate 22,680,786 downwards.
ACACCCTAGACATGAGACAAACCGCTGCATGCGTCTTCGTCATGACATCCAGGATCTCATTGATAGTCAAGCTATAAAACCTCCTAAGCCTAATGTGCAAACCAATCCACTTCCCGCTCACAACAACGAACCACCGCCTCAAAATATCAATCTCATAAGCCTATCCAATAGCCCCACATATAATCCTACCCTACGCATTATTCCAAATACCCAAGCCAAACCATCCCTGATCTTCTCTAAGAATGATGAATGCTTTGCAACGGGAGGAGAACCCTACATCTATGCCATTGATGATGGGGATTGGTGGTTGGACATGCGTCAAGCCCTGCCAAGTGATTGGAAAGTTGGAAGAGTTGAGCCTACTGATCCTTGGGGCACCCAAGAAGAAGAAGTGGGTCACCTCACCCGAAGTGGAAGGGTATATAAACCTCCTAAACTAAGTGGGGAAAGTTCAACCTCAACACGAGTAATGGAAGAAGAAGAAAAAGAAAGCCAAAGGACCGAACCTGAGGAAGACAGGGTGCTAAGACAACTAAAGTAAATCCAAGCTGATATCTCTATTTGGGGATTGCTTATGTCCTCCTACGAGCATCGTAACTCCTTCTTCAAAACCTTGGGGAAAGCCAAAGTTCCCATCGACATCACCCCCGAAGAACCGGTGGGTTTCATAATGGCGTCAAAGGCTTCAAAACCGACAATAGCTTTCACTGACAAAGATCTACCTCCTGAAGGGCCTGCACACAACAAGCCTCTCTACATCTCACTAAAATGCCTCACTAAATGGATCCCACTGGTCTTGGTAGATAATGGGTCTGCTTTGAACGTATGTCCTCAAAGGACCCTCGACAAGCTAGGGGTAAGCGCCATCGACATACGCCCTTCGAGCCAGGGTGTAAGGGGCTATGACAATTCAAAGAGAAGAGTGGTTGGGTGTGTCACACTGCCAGTAGAAGTGGAGAAGATCAAAAGAGACGTGGAATTCCATGTGATGGATATACCAGCCACCTTCAATCTTTTATTAGGAAGGCCTTGGCTACATGACGCTGGGGCAGTGCCTTCCACTTTGCATCAGAAGGTCAAATTTGCAGTAGATGGAAGGGTCATAACCATTTTGGGGGATTCATCGATCCGAGCTCATTCTGATACGCCTGTCCAAGAGGTAGGAACCGAGGAAACCTTCCTTACTGGATTCAGTCTTGAGGAAGCAACTGATGTGCAAGCCTTAATGGCCGAGAGAAACTTCTACGTAAGCACCCCCGCCATATGGATGATGAAGAAGCAAAACTACCTCCCTGGGTTGGGTTTAGGCAAAAGATCACAAGGCATCCCACAAATGATTGACCCTCCGCATAATCAATACGCCTTTGGTCTTGGCTACATCCCGACAGAAGCCGAGGTAGAAAAGAAGAGAAGCATGGAAAAGGCTAAGGCAAGAGGAAGCAGGGTCAAAGAAGAGAAACTCGTGATCCCAAAAACACTCAATGGTTGGTTTGTAAGAGAAGGAGAAGACTTTCCATTCTGTGGCTTCGCAGAAACATGGGAAGATGAAATTACCAAGCAAAGGGACCCTGGAATGCAAATCTTCTTTGATCAGGAATGGACTGACAATGACATGGAAGAAGAACCAACCAATTCATCTCCAACTCCCAAAGACTGGATTGAGATGCTGGCTGAATTTGACCTAAAGATTCTGTTTGGCAAAGAAGGTGAAGAAGAGTATAAAACTGCAAAAGGAAAAGGAGTCACTCCCGAGATACTGCGGTAAATCGCATGACGGAAACATTGCTTTCATTTCCTAAAGACAAGTTAGGACATGTTTTAGGCCCCTGTTTAGGCATTATCTACAACTAAATAAATCTCCATTTTATGCTTGCTAAATGATTCCATCTTTAAAACGTGATTGCTATACACTACAGTCTCTTTGCCAAAGATGAAAGGATTTTAAAGAATCTAATTCTTTATGTTGCCGACAAAAGGAAAGAAGGGACGAACCCTGATTACTTAAAACTAGGTTTTTATCAAAACTCAGGAAAAAGACGCTATCTCCGTGAGAACACTTAGGGTTAGCTTACCCATTGTGAAAGTACAAACGCAACAGGAGATTCATAAAAAACATCTCCATCAAATTCCTCTCCAAAACATTAAAACCCTATTGAGAGAAAAATGCTCGTTGGGCAATCTATACACCCAAGCAAAAGTAAGAGCAGAGCCTGCTAGGACAAGAAAATGCGAAAAATGCAGCCTAGGCAAAAGTTAAGGCATTTGAAGGAAAGCTCGCTAGGGACTCAACCTCTATCAGGTAACCTAGGCAAAACTTAGAGCATGAGAGAAAGAAAAACCAAGAGTGAAAACCCAACCCCCAAAGGTGGTGATCTTGGAACTACGTAAAAGGGCCTGATTCCCTGATTGGGATACGTAGGCAATCTCACATCGAGATGCGGCCCAAACATTTGGAGGGAAGAAAGACAATATCAAAAGGTTTGTACTCAATGATAGGCACAGCTAACCCTGCGTATTGAGCTCGCAAAAGATGAGTTAGTCATTTTCCAGGGAATTGGCAAAAACAAAGACACGTAAGAATCATCGTTCGTCCTCTCTGACTCAAAAGTCATCAACATAAGGGACAAAGCATTCTAACGATCCCAAAACATGGCAAAGAGGTTGTAGGAACAGCAAAAGCAAATAAAGAACCTGAATCAAATTCGAGTGTAAGAAGGGAAAAACGCCACTTGGCTAAAGCAAAAATCCAACTTCTTTAGGAAATAGAAGTAGTGGCCGAAGAATGGAATCCTCGGCCGAGTGATCCATTCCTCGGCCCATGTTTAAATCCAAACACTCACAAAACTTGCATACAAGTCTGAAGTATCTTGAGACAAAATAATTTCCAACACATGCTGAGGTTGCTTCATAAAAATACAAATACCAAACTATCTGTTTTGGAGCTAACAATACAGGTACAAGAAAGGAAAAGCCAGCTACTGCCCACGACCCCTCTTGGGCGCAGGACGAAAATGCTCAGGAACTGGGACACTAATCCTCTGTCCCTCACCAGCTTCAGCATCTCCATCACCAGCTCCGGTACTCCCACCCTCGCTAACTCCGGCACTCTGGGTAACTGACACTGTTGGCACTCGCTCCGCTTCAAGCTGCAGAGACACAGGATGTGGGCATTCAGTTTCACATAAAACGTGGGATGGAAAAAGAAGAGATCAAGGGATATATACCGCAGCTATTCGGCCTCGCTGCCGTCGAGCCAAAGCCTCTGCACTCTGGAACGCACGCAACCATTCCTGAACCACGTCAGCAGGCACCTGCAGAGGAAGCAATTACATAATCAAGGAATACCGAAGGAAATCAAAGCTGAATCTGCAATATTACCTGCTGGACTCCGACAGGAAGCATGTAGAACTGCATAGTACACGATGTCAGCGTCAAACGCTCCTCTTCCCCATTTGCATTGTGGAAAGAGATAAAGCTAGGGGCCCGTGGCCAAACAAGAGGAGCAGCAGCGGCAGTAGTAGTCGGTAGGGTCAACGAGGCCAAACGAAAGGCTGAGTAATCTCCCGCCACGAGAAAACTCATGGTTGGCTGTCTCTCAAGAGCAAGTAGCAAACCCTCTCCGGTCAAAAGATGGGTCAATCTCATACCAACAGGAGGAGGGAGAGGGACAAGCTGCAACGCCTCGGAATACGAAAAGTACTGGCTCGCTACCCTCTCTCCGAGATACCAAGCTCTCAAAAATGGCCCCTCCAAAAGGAAGTGCTGGCTGTCCAACGCCCGAGCTGAGGTCAACTCCAGAGGAGCATCATCAAGTAGCACGCCCCATGGGTCAAAACGCACCTGCAAAAAGGGGAATAATGTCAACAAAAGTAGGGAAACAGCACAAAGAAGGATAGAAGATATCATACCTGATCCACCGATAGGCGATCCAAAACTCGCCTCCGAGCCAGCAAGTCCATGGCAGGCGACTGTGATTTCCGAACTCCTTTCAACCAACGGGCTACCCGTGGAACAAACCTAGGCTCTCTGTGCTCGGTCGGAGGAGGAAACTGCAACAAGTGCTCAAAAGCCCAGAGCTACAAGCAAAGACGGAAAACATGAGTAACAAAGATAGAAGCAACAAGAGAATAACGCAGAAATCAAAATGTGTACCTCAAGAATACGGTGGTGTGCGCCGAGCAACAAACTAACACCTCGGGAACAGGCACTCAGGTGCCCATACAGTGTAGCTAAGGCAGGAGTCCCCCAATCAAACTCGGCCATAGTATCCAAATTGACCAAAGCGGCCAAGAACTGGACATGCACCGAGTTTTCCTTGTTACAAAACAGAGTCTGCCCAAGGAGGTAAAGAAGGATGTAGACACCTCCCAAACGGGGCATCGCCATACAGATTGATCACGTTGTGTTTAATCGATTGGTTGCTCACTTCATAAACCAAAATCATGGACATTCCCATGGCTAGGAACATCGCCACACGATAACGGTTATCATCAAATAGAGTCGCCACCCAGTTTATTAAAACTGGGAAAATAGATAGAGATTCTGGATACGGGAGCCAAAAGTACAATAAGGGGAAGGTGTTAGGCACCCCTCTTTGCCCAGTCGTGAGACTGGCCCATAATCGTTCAACATAAGACGTATAGATGCTTTGTCTAATTCTAACACATAGTCTGTTTAGTTATTCCTTTAAACAGTAAGCAAAGTGAGCCAGTGCGATAATTGAAGCATGCATTAGAAAGCAGAAAAGCAAACAAAATGTCCCAAGAGATCGATTACTCGGCCGGTGAATGGATGTCACGGCCGAGTAATCACACTGGTTTAATGTACCGGCCGAGGGATCGAAGCCCCGGTCGGTGTTCTTCCTCACACCAGACAGAAAGATTAATGGATAATCAAAAATGCTACGATTAATCAGAAAAGCAATAAATTAAGACAAACCAGAGACCGTTGGGCCTCACCACCTTGATCCCTCAGTTGCTTGATTGCTTTGGATTGAGTGTGATCGATTGATTGCTTGATCGAGAACCCTAGAGTTAGGGTTTGAACTTCGGGGTTTGATTGCCGGATTGACGGCTGCCTTCGGAAGGTTAGGGCTTTTGGAGTATGGGATTGAGGAGTATTTGTGCAGAGTTTCGAGGTTTGATTGAGTGTGTAGGTATCTCAATTTCTGTGTGTTAATTCGGAACCCAAAGGCCCCTTTATATAGGCATAAGGATGACTCACTCCGGCCAATCAAATCACGAGATGGCAATTGCAATTGCAATGCATCTCTAACTCTACGTCGTAATCTCCGAACGTAGCCCGAACGCATCGGAAAGGTAGTGTAGTTGGATCAAACCAAACGTCTGACAGAACGTTCGAGAGTCTGGAAAAAGGTCGATCTGGCGGCCGAGTAATGGATGTTGCGGCCGTGTAATGGATGTCTCGGCCGAAGGATAGATCTTGCGGCCGAGGGATTGATCTCTCAGGGAGATTTTGCTGGCAACAGGTTGCTCGGGCGAGGGATTGATGTTATGGCCGTGGGATCGATGTTACGGCCGTCAGATGGATTTTCCTAGGCTTCTGTATTTCTGTCTGAAAGGTTGTATGGCTTTGAATTGGGTCCTCTAAGTGGTCAAAGTTCTCACCGAAAGTCCTAAGGTCCTCAAGGAAGCAATCAGCAATCACTGTATCCATTTCATCATCGGGATTGTCCCAAGGTGGGACTTGAAATAATCGTTAGGCCAAATTGGGGTGTCTACAGATGCCCCTCTTTGACTGAACTCAGACGGATCGCGAGACATGTTTGAGTAAGAGTCAAAGCTGTAAAAAGCAACTCAATTTGGTCCAACCACTATTCCAAGGGGTTTTTGAAAAAGGTTTTGTTATGGTCGGGCCGGGAGGCTGCCTACGTATTCCACAAGGGAAATTCAGACCAATCGTAGTTCGGGCAATAAAGAAAAGCAAAAAGTTTGGAGGGTTAGAGACAGAAGACGTACCTTAGGGCTTAAAAAGCCGTAGTGTGACGTACCTAGACTGAGCCAGGGTTTTGGCGAAGAGTAGTTGAAGGAGCGCGGGGCTACCTGGGGAGTTTTTACGGAGAGCTTCCTTAGTATTTTGGGGTAGATCAGTACACTGCAGGAGCGTTTGCTTTTCTTGATCGTCCTTACTTTGACTGAAAGGAGCTCGGTAGAGTAGCCTATCCTTGTGAATGAGCTGGAAGGAATTGATGTAGTGGGGTGGAATCCAGACCATCTACTGGGGATGAGTTGGATGCCGACTTGCTTTTGAGACGTGAGGGGCACAGGGCCAGTAACTGGAGCACGGAGCTTTGGTGGAACCGAGGCACGGAGCCGGTTGTAGTCATAAGGCGAGAGCCTGGAGAGTGATAGAATCGAGGCGTGGAGCCTGTTGCAATCTTGAGGCGAAGGCCTGAGGTGAGCTTAGAGCTTGATGAGACCGAAGCGCAAAGCTGGTATTGATCAGGATGAGAGCCTGTGGTGTCAGAGCTTTGAGCTTGACGTAATGAACCGAAGCGCGGAGCTGGTTGTATTCTGATGGTCTGTGCACGGAGCTTTCTCATCATAAGTGTTGGCGTGGAGCGAAAGGATCGAGGCGCTGAACCGATCAATAAAACCGAGGCATAGTGCCGGTTGATTGCAGAGTGTATATGTGTGATGCTTGTTTGTTAGATGTGTGATGATGGTTGTTAGATGTGAACAGATATGATGATGCAGACTCGATGTGATAAATGCAAATGTGCACGGGCCCGTGCATGTGTGTTTGTTTTAAGCTTAGAGCTTCTATCAAGTTCCGGACTTGAGCATTCAGAGCGGAGAGCTCGAGCATTCGGATGGCAGAATCCGAGCATTCAAAGTACAGGCTTTGAGCGTCCAGTACGCAGTGGTTGGGCATCCAAGCATAGAGCTTGAGCATTCAAGTATATGACTTGAGCATCCAGTACACAGTGGTTGGGCATCCAAGCGTAGAGCTTGAGCATTCAAAAATGTTAGATTTTTGAGCATTCAGGCGTAGAGCCTGAGAATAGATGTCTTGATTGTTGGGGCGGCTTAGAGCCTGTTGCTTGTTTACGGCTTCGAGCCAGTTGAGATGATGGGCTTTGAGCCGCTGAGATTGCTTGTTTACTGCTTTGAGCCAGTTAAGATGATAGGCTTTGAGCCGCTGAGATTGCTTGTTTACGGCTTTGAGCCAGTTGAGATGATAGGCTTTGAGCCGCTGAGATTGGTTGTTTACGGCTTTGAGCCATTTGAAACGGTGGGCTTGGAGCCGCTGAGTTGTGATAACAGGCGTAGAGTCTGTTGCTGTGATAGCGAGCATAGAGCTGCTGAGATAGTAAACATAGGCTTCGAGCCTGTTGAGGTGATGACTTGGAGCCATTTGAGATAATGGGCTTTGAGCCCCTGAGATTGTTTGTTTACGGCTTCGAGCCAGTTGAGATAGCGGGCTTAGAGCCGCTGAGTTGTGTAGAGATGATGGGCACAGGGCCGCTGAATTGATATGGGCGTAGAGCCGCTATGATAAAGGGCTTCGAGCCGCTGGGTGATAGTAGACGAAGGCTTCGAGCCTGTTGAGGTAATGGGCTTCGAGCCACTGAGTTGATTGTTATGGCTTCGAGCCAGTTGAGATGATGGGCTTCGAGCCGCTGAGACTGCTTGTGTACGGCTTTGAGCCAGTTGAGATGGTGGGTTTCGAGCCGCTGAGTTGATAAGGTGGCGGGCGTAAAGCCGCTGATAGAGGATTGTTGAGAATTGTTACGGCTTTGAGCTACTGAGCTGTTGAGTATTCCATCTTCCATCTTCCACAGGGTTTGATTGGTTCCTTATGCTTGGGATGTTTCCAAGGCTAGTTTTGAGTATGCTCGGGATTGCCCCCAAGGCTAGATTTCACATGCTCGGGATTGCCCCCAAGGCTAGTTCTTGACCATATTCCAGTTTGTTAGGGAGATTTCCCATTACCTCCACTGCTGGGAGTGCCTTCCGGAGGCCAAACGCCTTCTAGCGACTCAAATGTCTTCTGGTGGCTAAATGCTTTCTGCAAGCTGGCAACATAAACGCTTTCTGGAAGCTAGCAATATAAACGCCTTCTGGAGGGTGCATTGAGTGGAAGCCACAGGATTGTTTTACTGGCCTGCCGAGCGCGAGATTGTGCACATGGCGTGGCATAGAGCTGTTAAGGTGTGGGTGTAGAGCTGCTGAGCAGTACTTGAGCATCCTCAATGTTTCGGTAAGCTTCTTTTTGTCCTTGGCAGAGAAATAGGAGATTAGAGGCCTGCGGTGGAGGCCTTTAGTGCACAAGTGGTTTGCGACGTTGTCGGAGCAGGCTCAGGAGTTAGTACGCGCTGCTGGTCTTGAGCCGTTTGTTTTGGGCCTCAATCTTCTGAAGATGGATTGGTCGTTGATGACCTCACTGGTTGGTGGGATACTCCCAACATGTTCCACTTTCCTTCTGTTGGCGAGATGACGATCACGCCAGGTGATTTTTCTTTGCTTACTGGCCTATGAGTAGGTGGAGCTCCTCTTTGGGTTAACCCTTGGCTTTGGGAGCGAGTAGGGGATTTGGAGTGGTTCTTGGGCAAGGTGCCCCCTCTTCACTTGCGTGGTCATGTTGACGTCTCTTGGCTGATCAAGACTTTTATGAAGGTTGATATCTCGACTCAGGTGAGTGCTGAGTAGCTGACACGGGCCTTTCTTCCCTACCTCCTTGGGCAAACGTTGTTTGCCAACAAGGATAGTCCAGCACATACACAGTCTCTAGCACCTTTTGCAGTATTTGGAGGTTGTTTAGGAGTTTGATTAGGGAGCATCTGCCTTGGCCAACTGGTAGCCCCTTTCCTCTCTGGGCTTTTGAGTATCTTCTTCAGTTTTCTACTGACACTAGACATGCGGATGCGGACTGTGTTCCTCGCTACGAGTAATGGTCTGTGGGGCAATGGAAGCCACACGGTTACCAGTTTTGAGCCTTCCTGAGTGGTGACGGGTTTTGAACCGATTGACGGTTGACCAGGTACCCCTTGCATCCCTTGTTTTTAGATCTCCATTCCTCTGTGCTGTGGCTGATTTAGACTTTGTTTGTAGGCGAGGTTCGACCCTTGGAGTGGTGTATCAGAGGACACCCCTCTTTCCAGGGTTCCAAATTGTACTCGTAGCCTGTTCGAGGGTCCCTTTTGTTAAGCCTGGTACTTATGTGATCGGGTGGCCAGCCAGTGGCGCCCGCGTGCTGAGGATCTTCAGTTTGTTCCTCCTCCTCCTTCGGCGTTGATGAGATCTACTTCTTTGATGTCTAAAGTAGACTTGGAGAATGCTCAGATCAGAGACTAGGCGGGTTTCCTTCTTTAGGCAGGTAACTGTATGGAGTACTGCCATTTTTCCTTGGTTTTGCCTATTGTTCCTCCAGTTGCTTTTGTTTGGCCATGGGTCCTTTCCTTTGTCTCCTTCCATTCTGATGACGGAGAAGAGGCGCTTGGTGCTTGCCCCTTGTTTTGCATTCTTTTCCTTGTAGCTTTGAGGCTGAGTGAGCATCAGCTGTCAGTGGGGAGGATAGCCAGTAATCCCCTTCTTCATCTTAGAGATCGTCTCGAAGACGGCGTCACAACCAGCTTTAGGATTTTCTTTTTCCTTCCTGTTCATGGTTAGCAAAGAGAGAAGCAGAAACTGTATTTGTATAGTGAAAGCAACCACAGTGATGATTTTGTAGGCAAGCTTTTGTTCATGAAATGAGAAATGCTTTTTATGCCCCTAGATGTCTTGAGTTTGCATGCGATAGTCAGAACATGGCTTTTTGAACAAGTATTTGCTGATAGACAGTAATTTGTGTGAAAATGAAATATTGGCCGAAGAATTGATTATTCGGCTGAAAAATCGATATTGTGGCCGATGTATAGATTCTTCGGCCATTACTTTGATTTTCCAAAGGTAGATTTTGTTTTGGCTAAGTGGCATCCTCTTTTCACTTCCTTCTTATGCTTGGTTTTGATTTTCTTGCCTTTTGCTTTTGCCGTGTTCCATAGTCCGGTTGCCAAACTCGGGAGTTTTCAAGGTATCTTGCTCATTGTGTCAATTACCTTTAGGTTAGAGGGGATGACCTATAGCTCTCGTGTCTATTGCTGTTGCCAATTCTTCGAGAAAAGCATACTCATCTTTTGCGAGCTCAATACGCAAGGTTAGCTATACCTATCATTGAGTACAAATCTGTTGACGTTTTTCCTTCTCTCCAAATGTTTGTGCCGCATCTCAATGTGAGATTGCCTACGTATCCCTAATCAGGGAATCAGGCCTTTTACGTAGTTCCAAAATCATTACCTTTGAGGTTGGGTTTTTCACTCTTGGTTTTTCTTCTCACATGCTCTTGATTTTGCCTAGGTTACTTAATGGAGGTTGAGTCCCTAGCGAGCTTTTCTTTGAATGCCTTAACTTTTGCCTAGGCTGCGTTTTTGCATTTTCTTGCCCTAGCAGGCTTTGCTCTTACTTTTGCTTGGGTTTTCAGGTTACCCAACGAGCACTTCTCTCAAGAGGGTTTCTGCGTTTTGGAGAGGAATTTTATGGAGATATTTTTCTAAATCTCTCTTGTGTTTGTACCTTCATAATGGGCGAGCTAACCCTAAGTGTTCTCGCGGAGATAGTGTCTTCTTTCTAAGTTTTGACAAAAACCTAATTTCTTAAGCAACTAAAGTTCATCCTTTCCTTCCTTTTTGTCAGCGACACAGGGAACTTGATTCCTTGAAATTTCCCTTGTTTGGCAAAGAGACTATAGTGTTTGGCAATTGCAATTTAGGAAGTAAATCATTGAATAAGCGTAGTCTAGAGGATGAAACAGGAATTCACTTAGCATAAATTAAATGCCCAAGCAGGGGCTCAAAACAGGTTTTAGCTTGATAAAAGCAATGTTTAATGTTCTTTGCCATGTTGTGACTTCTTAGCTATTGTAGCATTTCTAGGTCGTTTTCAAAACCCTTGCCTTTCGCAACTTTATACTCTTTTCCACCCTCTTCTTTGCCAAACAGGGCCTTTGAACTGGATCCATCTTCACTGGTGGCTACTTCTTTGAGCCATGAGCAGTCCCCAAATGGAAGTGTTGGTCTAGGTTTTCATCACCCTTTCTTCCTCCTTATTGATTGTGTAGTCGTCAGCTATTTCCACTTGATTGAATAGTGATGCTAAGGAGATTCCATTGAGTGGATCATCGTATTCTCCTTCCATTCCGTCAAAGTCACTTTCCCCTTTGCTTGTTCTTCTTCATTACTTTTGTCAGACATGTCGGGATCGATCACTTCTGATTGATTGGACTCATTGTTTTCTTCCTCCTCCATCATGAAACATTCGTCCTCCTCTGGGAAGGTAAAGGTTGGCTTGGTTTGGTTGTTTTGGACAATGTATTGGCCAGGATTGTATGTGGGGTTGTTTATGAAATCGATGTTTCGGGGTGGTGGCTCAGCTTTGTGAGTAGGAAGTGGATTGGCTTGCACATTAGGTTTTGGAAGTTTTATAGTTCGGCTATCAATGAGATCTTGAATGTCATGGCGGAGACGCATGCAGTTATCTGTCTCATGCCTAGGGTGTTGGTGGTAAGCGCACTGTTTGTTAGGATCATGGTTTGGGCCATAGGGTGGCTGAGGAAGTGGTTTGTTTTAAAGGTTTGAGATGCCCCTAATGGCTCAGAATGGCTAAGGCTTGAGATGAGGTCATGTAAAGATGGTCAAAGTTGCAACGGGGCGATTTGAGCTTTGGGATGAGCTAATTTGAAAAGGGTCTTGTGGTAAGATTGAGTTAAGGGTGTTGACGAAGGCAGGAGATGTACGGGTTGTGAAGGTTTTCTTGGGTGGAGGAGTTTCTTCTTTCCCAATGAGGCCTAGCTTGATCCTCTCTTCAATCTGCAGCCCAGTAGCCTGTAAGCGCTTGAAATCGGTGATAGTCTGAGTGTAAATGTGTGTGAGGTACTTGGGCTGCAAACTCTTGACAACTATTCTCACTTGATCTTCCTCGGAGGCGGTTCTTCATCTTGGCGGCTTTTTCTCTCTATCTAGCCACAAAGGTTGCAAAGTCCTTGTTTGATTCCTGCTTAGTCGTTTCCAAATCTCGAGTTGTTAACTCAATTTGGACGTTGTATGCATATTGCTTGAAAAAAGCATTGGCAATTTCGGGCCAAGTATGATAGTGCACAAACTCCAAAGTGAGAAACCAATCGAGAGCGCTTTCAGTAAGAGTCCTTTGAAATAACTGAACAATGAGCTCATCATCCAAGCCCATTGGCTTCAGAGTGTTGATGACATGGCGGACATGGCTAGTGGGATTGCCAGTTCTATTGAACTTCTCAGGTAGTTGAGAATCTGGAAAAAGGCAGAGTCCTTCAAAATCTAGAATTTGGTCCCCTTGTGAACGGGCCAGAGTACGTTTGATCTCCTTGACTTGTTTGGCCAATTCAGGGTTTTCTGCCAATACCACTTCTTGAGGATTCTCATCTTCCACCGATTTCTCTTCGTTCTCAGCATCTCTTGCTACTTTCTCTGCTAGTAAGATAGCGACTTTGAGCTTGATGATTAGCAATGATGGCGTCCTTATCTGCCATGAGAGTGGGAGGATTTACTTGATGAAGCTTAGGATTTGGTAGATGATTGAGTTTGTTGAGGAGATGACCGCGGAGTCCCTGGAAGTGATTGGGACCGTAGCAGTGTAGGTGTTTTGGCCGGTGAGAGTGACAGACGGGACGGTTGCAAAGACCTCTGTTTGGCGTGACTTCGAGTGTTGTAAGAGTATAAAATTGGTTGTGGTTGCTTCTTTGTTTTACTTATTGTGTCTGCTTTGAAAAGTAGAGTACTTGTAAGTCAGTACTTGGCTTATGTAGGGTTAGGATTTAGGCTGAAAATCCCAACCCTTCTGCACAGAAAAAGTTATTTACAACAACAGATGATACAAGGTGTGAGGAAGGACTTGGAAGTGAAAATGCAAGTAGGTTCCTAGCCTGTAGGTTCCTGTCTTAGTTTGATAAGTTCTATGGCTTTCTAAAGCATGCAAGGTTTAGGTAGTTTCAGGGTGCTCCGTTGTCAAAGGGCACCAGTCCTCTCGCCAGCCCATCATAGGCGGCGATTGGGTGATTTCCTTTTTGATATACCACTAGGTACGAGTGACTGTGGAGTTTGCTGGAACCCCCAACATAGCCCGTGTCATGCCGGGATATCAGGTGAACTCAACGGGTTGCCCGCTCGATGCATATGATAAATGAATTAGACAAGGCATGTATTAGTCTTATGTTGAACTTTTTGGTTATGGCTCTCAGATCCCCAGCAGAGTCGCTAGTGGCGTAGACACCTCCCAAACGGGGCATCGCCATACAGATTGATCACGTTGTGTTTAATCGATTGGTTGCTCACTTCATAAACCAAAATCATGGACATTCCCATGGCTAGGAACATTGCCACACGATAACGGTTATCATCAAAACAGAGTCGCCACCCAGTTTATTAAAACTGGGAAAATAGATAAAGATTCTGGATACGGGAGCCAAAAGTACAATAAGGGGAAGGTGTTAGGCACCCCTCTTTGCCCAGTCGTGAGACTGGCCCATAATCGTTCAACATAAGACGTATAGATGCTTTGTCTAATTCTAACACATAGTCTGTTTAGTTATTCCTTTAAACAGTAAGCAAAGTGAGCCAGTGCGATAATTGAAGCATGCATTAGAAAGCAGAAAAGCAAACAAAATGTCCCAGGAGATCGATTACTCGGCCGGTGAATGGATGTCACGGCCGAGTAATCACACTGGTTTAATGTACCGGCCGAGGGATCGAAGCCCCGGTCGGTGTTCTTCCTCACACCAGACAGAAAGATTAATGGATAATCAAAAATGCTACGATTAATCAGAAAAGCAATAAATTAAGACAAACCAGAGGCCGTTGGGCCTCACCACCTTGATCCCTCAGTTGCTTGATTGCTTTGGATTGAGTGTGATCGATTGATTGCTTGATCGAGAACCCTAGAGTTAGGGTTTGAACTTCGGGGTTTGATTGCCGGATTGACGGCTGCCTTCGGAAGGTTAGGGCTTTTGGAGTATGGGATTGAGGGAGTATTTGTGCAGAGTTTCGAGGTTTGATTGAGTGTGTAGGTATCTCAATTTCTGTGTGTTAATTCGGAACCCAAAGGCCCCTTTATATAGGCATAAGGATGACTCACTCCGGCCAATCAAATCACGAGATGGCAATTGCAATTGCAATGCATCTCTAACTCTACGTCGTAATCTCCGAACGTAGCCCGAACGCATCGGAAAGGTAGTGTAGTTGGATCAAACCAAACGTCTGACAGAACGTTCCAGAGTCTGGAAAAAGGTCGATCTGGCGACCGAGTAATGGATGTTGCGGCCGTGTAATGGATGTCTCGGCCGAAGGATAGATCTTGCGGCCGAGGGATTGATCTCTCAGGGAGATTTTGCTGGCAACAGGTTGCTCGGGCGAGGGATTGATGTTATGGCCGTGGGATCGATGTTACGGCCGTCAGATGGATTTTCCTAGGCTTCTGTATTTCTGTCTGAAAGGCTGTATGGCTTTGAATTGGGTCCTCTAAGTGGTCAAAGTTCTCACCGAAAGTCCTAAGGTCCTCAAGGAAGCAATCAGCAATCACTGTATCCATTTCATCATCGGGATTGTCCCAAGGTGGGACTTGAAATAATCGTTAGGCCAAATTGGGGTGTCTACAAAGGAAAGCTCGTACCAGCTGAGAAAGGGAAACCTCCGCCAAGATATCAGCTTGATCAAACTCTTCCCGAAGCCAGGGATAGGTGATGTGACCGCTCTCTGACACACGAGGGACCTTCCCCAAAAGGTAGTCAAAAACACCCTCTCGCTCATGAATCCGAGGGTCAATTGGAAGAGGATTGCCGCCGACCCTCAGACCTCTAAGCAAAGCAAAATCACCCGGAGTGATCGTCATCTCCCCAGCCTCTGGAAAATGAAAAGTGTTGGTGGTGTCCCACCACCACTCCACCAACGGTGTGGTCAATCCCAACTCCGCCTTCGGAAGGTGGAAACCGAGTATCAAGGGCTCAAAGCCAGCCAAAGCAACTGCGTCCTTGGCCTCTTGAGGAAGCCTCTCGTGCCACTCAAACACCTGGGGCAGCTTCCCCACACGCGCAACCTCTCATTTATCTAACAAAATACGAAGAAGAAAATCAATACAAAAACATCGCCTACACAGGGGGCAACTTCTAAAAAACTCAAATTTTATATCAAATATCAAATTACCATTTCATGAAATCTCATATAAAAACTATTTGACAGGACAAAATTTACCTTCCTATTGGTAAAACCAAGGTGCTGCTCCAGCTCCCTGTGCAAGACCTCAGGTGGGACATTACTGAGGGGAGGGCGGTATCGCAAGGAACCGCCACGCCCGACCACGTGGACCTGAGGGGCTTAAGTGGCAACGTCAAAAGGTGGAAGAATATCACCACCCGCATCAGTAGAGATCTCGGGCTCAGTTTCAGGAAGGGCAGGTTGTAAAGAACTCCCCCCAACAGTGGCTCTACGCCGACTTGAACGTAAGACGCGGGAACTCGAAACCCCGCCAAGAATCGCAGCCTCAACGGCTGGGGCTTTGCCCGTATCCTTAGGCACGGCAGAGGCGCCAGAAGATGGAGGAGGGGGTGGAGATGATGCCATAGCAACCGGAACCGTGGTGGTCGGAAAACCAACGGGTAGGAAACGGTGGCGGCTGAGGAGGAGAGAGAGGAGGAAGCGGCGGCGATCGCTCGAAATAGGAGAGGAGAATAAGGGGTAGAGAAAGAAAGGATGAAATGACCCGTGAGATCGATTAAGTTTAACTTAAATCGATTTTCTGATTGTCGGCTATTTCACGGCCGAGATATCGATTCCTCGGCCGAGACATCAATCCTTCGGCCGAGAGATCGATCTCCAGGCCCCCCAATCTATTTCCCTCAGCCATATCAGGTCTTGCCCTGTGCACTGACTCAAGCCACTACAGACTTCTAAGTCCTCAACCAACCAAGTAGCCTTGGGGGCATCCCCGAGCCAATGCAACATGATCAAAACTAGCCTTGGGGGCATATCCAAGCATGAGGAAGCTCTCTCTCCACAAACTGCTGGCCAAAACAAGTCAGAACACTCAGCGGCTCTACGCCCATATTCACTATCAAAACACCGTGACTCCAAGTCCACCACCTCCGCAGGCTCAAAGCCAATATCTCAGCGGCTCTACGCCCATTACTTCAACAGGCTCTACGTCTGTATTCACTCACCTAGCGGCTCTAAGCCCAATCACTATCAGCAGCTCTACGCTTGCCATTCCCAGCAGCCATACAACCATCAAACTCACATAGCGGTCCCGTGCCCATCATCTCTACACAACTCAGCGGCTCTACGCCCGCCATTTTATCAACTCAGCAGCTCTATGCTCGCTATTACAACTCAACGGCTCCAAGCCCCCTATCCTAACAGGCTCAAAGCCCATCGTTTCAACTGGCTCGAAGCCATAACAACCAATCTCAGCGGCTCCAAGCCTATTATCAACAGGCTCTACGCCTATACTCACTCACTCAGCGGCTCTAAGCCCACTGTCTCAACTGGCTCGAAGCCATAAACAACCAATCTCAGCGGCTTGAAGCCTATTATCAACAGGCTCTACGCCTGTACTCACTCAACTGGCAGCTCTAAGCCCAATCACTATCAGCAGCTCTATGCTCGCTATCACAGCAACAGGCTCTACGCCCGTTACCCCAATCTCAGCGGCTCGAAGCCCATTATCGACAGGCTCTACGCCTATATACACTCAATCAGCGGCTCCAAGCCCTCGATTCAGCAGCTCTACGCTCGCTATTACAACTCAGCGGCTCTAAGCCCATTGTTTCAACTGGCTCAAAGTCGTAAACAAGCAAATCTCAACGGGCTCTATGCCGCCCCAACAATCAAAGCCATATATTCTCAGGCTCTACGCCTGAATGCTCAAAAATCTAACATTTTTGAATGCTCAAGCTCTACGCTTGGATGCCCAACCACTGCGTACTGGATGCTCAAAGCCTGTACTTTGAATGCTCGGATTCTGCCGTCTGAATGCTCGAGCTCTACGCTCTGAATGCTCAAGTCCGGAACTTGATAGAAGCTCTAAGCTTTAAAACAAACACACACGCACGGGCCCGTGCACATATTGCATTATCACATCGAGTCTGCACAATCATATCTGTTCACAATCTAACAGCCATCATCACACATATACACTCTGCATATCTCTCATGAAACAGGTCAACCCTGCAATCAACCGGCTCTATGCCTCGGTTTCTATTGATCGGTTCAGCGCCCCGATCCTTTGGCTCTACGCCAACACTTATGATGAGAAAGCTCCGTGCACAGACCATCAGAATGCAACCAGCTCTATGCTTCGGTTCAAATCATATCAAGCTCTAAGCTCACCTCAGGCCTCCGCCTCATGACCGCAAAAGGCTCCACGCCTCGATTCCATCACTCTCCAGGCTCTTGCCTTATGACTACAACCGGTTCCGTGCCTCGGTTCCCTCATTCCGCAAAGCTCCGTGCTCCAGTTACTGGCCCTGCGCCCTCCACATCTCAAAAACAAATGGCGTCCAACTCATCCCAGCAGATGGTTTGGATTCCACCCCACTACATCAATTCCTTCCAGCTCATTCGTAAGGATAGGCTACTCTACCAAGCTCCTTTCAGTCAAAGTAAGGATGATCAAGAAAAGCAAACGCACCTGCCGTGTACTGATCTACCCCAAAATACTAAGGAAGCTCCCCGCAAAAACTCCCCGGGCAGCCTAGCGCTCCTTCAACTATCTTCCACCAAAACCCTGGCTCAGTCTAGGTACGTCACACTACGGCTTTTTAAACCCTAAGGTACGTCTTCTGTCTCTAACCCTCCAAACTTTTATTTTTCTTTATTGCCCGAACTACGATTGGTCTGAATTTCCCTTGTGGAATACGTAGGCAGCATCCCGGCCCGACCATAACAAAAACCTTTTTCAAAAAAACCCTTGGAATAGTGGTTGGACCAAATTGAGTTGCTTTTTACCGCTTTGACTCTTACTCAAACATGTCTCGCGATCCGTCTGAGTTCAGTCGAAGAGGGGCATCTTTAGACACCCAATTTGGCCTAACGATTATTTCAAGTCCCACCTTGGGACCATCCCGATGATGAAATGGATACAGTGATTGCTGATTGCTTCCTTGAGAACCTTAGGACTTTCGGTAAGAACTTTGAGCCACTTAGAGGACCCAATTCAGAGCCATACAGCCTTTCAGACAGAAATACAAGAGCCTAGGAGAATCCATCTGTCGCCCATGACATTGATCCCACGGCCCTAACATCATTTCCTCACCCGAGCAACCTGTTGCTAGCAAAATCTCCCTGAGAGATCAATCCCTCGGCCGCAAGATCTATCCTTCGGCCGAGACATCAATTCCTCGGCCGTGATATCCTTTACTCGGCCGCCAGATCGACCTTTTCCCAGACTCTGGAACGTGCTCTGTCAGACGTTTGATCCAATTACACTACCTTCCCGATGCGTTCGGGCTACGCTCAGAGATTACGACGTAGAGTTAGAGGTGCATTGCAATTGCAATTGCCATCTCGTGATTTGATTGGCCGGAGTGAGTCACAAATTGCCTATATAAAGGGCCTTTGGACTCCGAAAATATACACACAAAATTCATTAGAGAATACACTCTCTCAAGCCACGAAACTCTACCAAAATACTCTCTCAAACCCACTCCTCAAAAGCCCTAACCTCCCGAAGGCAGCCGTCAATCCGGCGATAAAACCCCGAAGTTCAAACCCTAACCCTAGGGTTTTCAATCAAGCAATCAGTCAATCACATCCAATCCGAAGCAATCAAGCAACTGAGGGATCAAGGTGGTGTGGCCCAACGGCCTCTGGTTTGTTTTATTTATCGTTCTTACGCTTAATCACAGCTTTCTGATTATCTGTTAATCTTCCCGTCTGGTATGAGGAAGAACACCGACCGGGGCTTCGATCCCTCGGTCGGTACATCAAACCAGGAGGATCCCTCGGCCGTGACATCCATTCACCGGCCGCGGGATCCATCTCCATGGGACAGTTTGTTTGCTTTTCTGCTTTCTGACGCATGCTTTACTTATCGCACTGGCTCACTTTACTTATTGTTTAAAGGAATAAATAAACAGACTATGTGTTGGAATTATACAAAGCATCTACATGTCTTATGTTGAACGATTGTGGGCCAGTCTCACGGCTGGGCAAAGAGGGGTGCCTAACACCTTCCCCTTATTGTACTTTTGGCTCCCGTATCCAGAATCTCTATCTGTTTTCCCAGTTTTAATAAACTGGGTGGCGACTCTGTTTTGATGATAACCGCTATCATGTGGCGATGTTCATAGCCATGGGAATGTCCATGATTTTGGTTTACGAAGCAAGCAACCAACCGAGCAAACAAACGTGATCAATCTGTATGGCGATGCCCCGTTTGGGAGGTGTCTACATTCTGTCAAATTTCAGTCAAATCACAACATATAAACCTTAAAGTATTTTGCCAGATTCTCTTATTGTACAATGGAGTATTAAAATAGTTAAATTGAAATTTCAGAGCAACTAAGGCTGTAACCAGAATTTGATAATATCTTCCTCGGTCAACGTCAAATCATTCTTTGTCTACGCCCTTCTGTTCCATCTTCAATACCTGGCATAAAAACGCCGTGAGTCAACACTTAGAAGATAAATCCTTACCCTACTAACCCCTTACTTTACAACTAAGCAGTTAAATATTATAACATTTGATATCAAAAGAAAACACAGAAAAGTAATACAGCACAGAAAAGTAACACATCATCTTTTTTCTTACTATCCATTAACTTAAGTGAATTCTAGGGATCTTCTCGCCAAGATCCTTTCCTCCCATACCACTAACTCCGCTCGTTTCATGGGACAACCCACCTCTTGCTTGTCCTGCACTGGGGTCTTAAGCGAATATGTTTCACTTAGACCATAACAAGGGGTTAAGTTATGTAACGACCCTGATTTTTGGTAAATAAAAATTTCATTAAATATTTGAATTACTTAGATTGCTTTTAAAATTTCCTTTTAAATTTTGATAATCCGTCATAATTAGATTTAAAGACTTATAAAATTATATCTTTTGACCCCGAACAATATAGTCATTTTCTAAGGACAAGTATGCTTATAAAAGCACTTGTATATTTTCCTAGTAATTGAAATAAAGTCTTAAAATTTTATTTTCTTAACAAGATATCCTACTTGGCAAGTAGAATTTGCTTCCAACTAGTTAGTTAGCCTAACCTAAGTACCAATTGACTTAGTTACACCCTCCTAACATTTTAGAACCATTGGATAATAAAAGTGATCATGATACTTCCAAAGGTAATACTCATGACTTAGTGTAATCATTGCCTAGATTTCCTTTCTAGGAAATTATTATCCATTGGCCCATAGGATTACCTTTTGAAAGCTTAAACCTTAATCATGACCTACCTTAGACCTATTAGGATTACTTGGACCTAAGTGTACCTAGTATATATATATATATATGATTGTTAGGGGAAATATTGCCCTTTAAATAATAACTAGTCATTTGTGGGCTACCACAGCCCCGGGTGAGATCGGGGCGGCCCAATCGGAAAATCGCGCGCCTCATGCCTTTTTGGATCGATTAGAAAAATTGTTTGATTTGAAGAGTCACCACCCGGATTTATGGTATATCACCTGAGAAACCGTTTTGTTTGAAAATGATTGATTTGAAATTGAAAACCAGAGATCGTTTTGAGGGTCTGGAAGCCATGTTACGAGGGGGGAAGGGTTTTACGGCACCCCCTCGCCCGATTCGAAATCGGTCTCTACTAAACGTTTGTGGGATTTTTAAAAGGGATTTCGTTTCATTTAACCAGTTAGCAAGTATCCACAGTTATACCAAATAAGAGGTGTATACTGGTGCATGTGTACAGTATAGGGTGAAATGGCCATGCAAAATACAAGATAACTGAAAATGCAGCCCTGTTACTGTATTCACTCTCGAGCGCTCGGGAGTGGTCCCGAGCGCTTGGGAGTGCTGACACTCTGATCCTGCAAAACTTTGTTAGCACTATAGGGAGGTATTCCCGAACAGGTACAAATACTGGCCGAACACGTGATGTACCAGATCCATGTAATGAGGAAAGTGATATGGGACCCCATATAAGATGAACGGCGGCGGCAAGGTCCAGTGCTACGAGGAGGCACCGGATTAGACAATCTGTTCGGGTAGGATAAGCCGGTGACATGAGAAGTCATTAGTTGATACAGTCTGTTCGGCCTTGATGGGCCAGTGGCATGAGAAGCCACTTGTCTTTGTAGTCTGTTTGGTAGGGGCAAATGCCGAACAGATGGATTTACTTGATGAAACGTTGTCTTAAGAGATAAGGCAATAGGGGTGTTCTATATGATGAACCCAATATACAGCAAAGATAAGTCAAGAGACAGTCCTGTTAAGGGATGAGTTCTATGGTAAGAAGAGACCCTATGAGGAAGGGATCTCGGTTGATTGGGCAAGAGATCCCCAAGAGAGCCAGGCTTCCTGCACGAGGCAGGAGACCTGGGCAACAAGGATGCTTGGAAAGCAAGCATGCTCATGTCTATAAATACGAGGTAAACCTGGAGGAAAAAGGTACGCAATAAGTTGCATTCAGTCTACACTTCCTTTTGATAGTTAGGGTTTTGATACAGTACGAGATACTAACTGAGGCATCGGAGGGCCTTTGCCACGAGAGGCAGAGGTGCGCTCACCCCTTGTCTATTTTACAGGTTAGGGTTCAGGAGAAGGTACTAGGGTTCCGATTGGACAGCATGTGATGAAGGAGACTCAACGCTGTTTTAGGTACCATCTATTTTCCTCCCCCTACAATTGGCGCCGTCTGTGGGAAGACGAAAGAGTTCCCTTTTGAAATACGACCATGGTGGAGGTAGATCCAGTCACACCGATCACCGATAAAAACCAGGCTGGTGGGGGAGGCGATAAATCCCCACCAGGTGCTCCGAGAAAGCCAACCAGCGGGCATGATAAGAGGACAACGAGCAGGGATCCTCTTACCATCCATGACAACTCCAAAAACGGGGAGGGCAAAACGGCTACAACCTCCACGCGAATGAGCAAATCCCATCACAGGGGAGAATCAGTTGCACATTTGAAAAGTGTGCACAGCAACGAGGATATCCTCGATAAAAAGAGGCAGGAAGTCGAGGAATATGCTCGACTAATTCAGAAAAGGGAACACGAGATCCGAGAGTTAGAGCGGATCCGTGAACATCCTGAGGATTCTGGGTTATCAGGAAGGAGATCCAGGGGAGACGGACTGGTCATGGTGCAATACACAAAGCCCCCTTCACGAAGAAGAAGGAGCAAGTCCAGAAGCCCCACTCCTCCCAAGAAGAGAGTTTCTTCACGAAAAAGAAGAAGCAAGAGTCCAAGCAAGCAAAGAAATCCCCCACGTTACAGGGGAAGCAGGAGCCGAAGCTCCTCGCCCGAGGAAGGCATAAGAAAGCACCACAGGGACAGGTACGAGAGACCTGATAATGATTGGAACAGGGCAGTGACCCACGAATCCAAAAAGCGAGAAGATGGATCCATGACTGCACGAGAAGCAGGGAGGCGAGCCTTGAGTAATATAGCAGCATCACCTTTTTCAAAAAGGCTACAGGATGCGCGCCTGCCGAGCAGAGTGAAGCATGGGACGTTCGTACTTTACGAGACAAATGCGGATCCTGTTGCTCACGTACAACATTACCAACAGGCAATGTTCATGCATGATGGAGATGACGCCATTATGTGTAAGATGTTCCCTTCAAGCTTGGGAAAAGTGGCTTTATCATGGTTCCATAAGTTGGAACCACGTTCCATACGAGGATGGACCCAGTTAGCAGAAGAGTTCACTGCTCGGTTCTTGACAAGTAGAAAGGCTCCCAAGACATTTGAAAGTCTCTCAATGATGAAGTAGGAGGATAACGAACCGATCAGAGACTATGCGAAGAAATACTGGGAGACCTTTAACGAGATAGACAGTTGCAGTGAGGAGTATGCCATTGCTACCTTCAAAACTGGCCTGCCTGTTCGGGGCGAGTTACGCCGATCATTGAATAGGCATCCTGTGGCATCATTGGCAAGGCTAATGGAGCGAATCGAACAACACGCAAGAATGGAGGATGATATACTCCGTGAGGAAGGCAGGGTTGTTGCTGAACAGCCAAAAATTCCAGCCAAAAAGTCGGATAAGCCAGAGCCCAGGGCCTATAAGAAAGAATATGGGCAGGCTAAGAAAGAGCCTTACAAAGAAAAGCAGGCTCCTGATCCTAAGTCGTTCTTCTCAATAACCACAGTTTGGAAAGAACCAATCTACAAGATTCTTGATCGAATAAAGAATCAGCCTTTCTTCAAATGGCCCCCAAGTCTAGGTGGAGATAAGGAAGCAAAAAGTGCTACGAATCAGCACTACAGTTACCACAAAGATTGGGGTCATATGACAGAGGATTGTGAGATGTACAAAAGACATCTCGACGATTTGGTCTCTCAAGGTTATCTTAAGGAATTCATTCAGGAGGATCCCAAAGATAAAGGGAAAACGATGGAGCTGGATTACGAACAGAATCCTAGGGGCGTAATCCATATGATACATGGATTGGCCACACCTTATACGAGGAATGAGGTAAGATTGATGCAGAGGCAGGTCAAGCATGACCAGTATGTTATGCGAGTGGGGAACAAAAGAGGGCGAGATAATGACATATGCAAAGAAGGCATAGTTCTTACAGACGAGGATCTGGGAGAAGTCCGGGTGCCTCACAACGATGCATTAGTCATAACCCTACGAATCGGGGAATATGACATTGAAAGAATCCTGGTAGATTCAGGGAGCTGCACATAGGTGTTGTACTACGATGCATTTAAAAAGTTGGGATTGAAGCAGACGGATTTGGAACAATCTATTACACCTTTGGTTGGATTTGGTGCAAGTGCTGTATGGCCTCTTGGGAAGGTAACTTTGCCTGTTCGGGCAGGGACAGTGGTCCTAAGGACAGACTTCTTGGTCGTGGACGTACCATCCTCCTATAATGCAATTATAGGAAGGACTTGGTTACATAAGATGAGGGCTGTTTCTTCTACCTATCACCAGATGGTGAAATTCCCAGGGTCCGACGGGATCGAGAAGATAAAAGGAAATCAAAAGTCAGCACAACAGTGCCTGATTTCCATCATCAAGAAAGTTCCAAAGGCCCATCAAGTTCATACATTAGAGGTACCCGATCAACCAACTGTTGAGGATGTTGGAAGAGATCCAGCAGAAAAAGTGGTAGAAGGCCTCAAAAAGATACTGATCAACGAGACTGATCCTGAAAGGTATTTTCTGATTGGAGAATCATTGCCGGATGAAGAAGAATCCGAATTGATAGGTTTCTTGAAAGAACATGTTGATGTGTTTGCATGGGTACCAGAGGAGATGCCTGGAGTGGATGCAGATGTGATCTGTCACCACCTGAATGTTGACCCGCAGCATAAGCCCGTTATTCAGAAGAAAAGAAGGGCAGCAGTACAACATGTTGACGCTGTTATTGAAGAGGTGGATCGTTTGCTAGAGGCTAAAGCAATACGAGAAGTCTATTACCCAGAGTGGTTGTCCAACACTGTAGTTGTGAAGAAGAAGAATGGGAAATGGCGTGTCTGTGTAGACTTCACAGACTTGAATAAAGCTTGTCCTAAGGATATCTTCCCTCTCCCAAGGATTGATCAATTGGTTGACGCCACTGCTGGGTATGAACGAATGAGTTTCCTCGACGCGTATCGAGGATACCATCAGATTGCCATGTTTGGGCCTGATCAAGAGAAGACTTCTTTCATTACACCGCGAGGGTTGTACTGTTACAGTGTTATGCCGTTTGGACTGAGGAATGCAGGAGCAACTTACCAGAGGCTGGCTACAATCATGTTTAGAAAACTTCTTGGCCAAACTATGGAGGTATACATAGACGATATGGTAGTCAAAAGCAGGACCAGGCAAGGGCACATTCTAGACTTGAAAGAAGCCTTTGGAATTCTGAGGAAGTACAAGTTGAAACTCAACGCCTCGAAATGTGCGTTTGGAGTTGGCTCTGGGAAATTCCTGGGCCACCTGGTGACTCTGAGAGGAATTGAGGCAAATCCTGATCAGATAACGGCCTTACAGAAGCTCCAAAGTCCTAAGACTACGAAAGAAGTCCAGAGGCTGCCAGGGATGGCTGCGGCCCTAAACAGGTTCATAAGCCGTTCAAGTGATAAATGTAGGCCTTTCTTCCAGTTGCTCAAGAAAAGAGAAGGGTTCGAATGGGGAGCAGAATGTGAGCAGGCATTCCAAGACTTGAAGAAGTATTTGGCTCAAGCTCCCCTCTTGTCGACTCCAGACCCAGGTGAGATTCTGATTTTATATATGGCAGTTTCTGAACATGCTGTGAGTGCGGTTCTGTTAAGGGACAAGGGACCCGAACAGATCCCGATTTATTACGTCAGTAAAATACTTTTAGACGCAGAAATGAGGTATCTGCCCCTTGAAAAGCTGGTCCTTGCTTTAAGGACAGCAACGCGGAAATTGCCCCATTATTTCCAAAGCCATAAGGTCGTGGTTTATACTGAGTTTCCATTGAGGTCACTGCTACGAAAGGCAGATTTCTCTGGACGGATCTCGACTTGGTCTGTTGAGTTAAGTCAATACGATATTGACTTCCAGCCGCGCACTGCAATAAAAGGCCAAGTGTTGGCAGATTTTGTGGCAGAATTCTCACCTACTGTGGCACCGCAGCCTCCTACGAGACAGGAGCAGAAAGTTGAACTGCCAAAGAAAAAAGGTAAAGCACCCGCCGAGCAGGATCCTTTGGAATGGAAACTATTTGTCGACGGTTCTGCCTGTAACACTGGTTCAGGTATTGGCATTGTTTTGTTCCCTCCTGAGGGTATTATGTTGGAACAGTCTGTTCGGCTGGGCTTTAGTGCATCAAACAATATAGCAGAGTATGAGGCTCTTCTGGTTGGCTTGAACAGTGCCAAAACTCTGAAAGTTAAGAGAATCAGGGTTTACTGTGATTCACAGCTGGTGGTAAATCAACTGTCCGGCGAGTATCAAGCTCGAAATGAAAAGATGGCAGCCTACGTGGAGGTGGCCAGAGTTTTACTGAACACCTTCGAAAGGGTATGTATAGAACAGATAAGCTCTGGACAGAATTCTCATGCAGATTCTTTAGCTTGGTTGGCTGCAGCTGTTCCTACTGAGTTTAAACGAAAGGTTGCAGTTGACTACTTGGCCGAACCGAGCATTGGCAGAAGTGTGGACTTGATCCTGGACGTGAACCAAGGACCAAGTTGGATGGATCCAATCATAGAGTTTTTACGAGATGAAAAACTCCCTTTAGATAAAAAGGAAGCACACAAGATCAAAACCAAGTCTGCAAGGTTTTGGCTGTCCCCTGAGGGGAAGCTATATAAGAAGTCCTTCACTGGGCCATATTTGCTTTGTGTGCACCCTGAGATGGTGCAAAAATTCCTCCATGAAATCCACGAAGGAACATGTGGAAGCCATGCTGGGGGCAGATCCATTGCCCACCGAGCAATCACCCAAGGGTATTGGTGGCCACACATGCAGGAGGATGCCAAGGTCTATGTCAAAATTTGTGAGAAATGCCAGAAGTTCTCACCTATGATAAAGACGCCGGCCGAGGATCTGGTACCCTTAACTAGCCCTTGGCCATTTGCCCAGTGGGGAATGGACATCGTGGGTCCACTCCACAAAGCAACAGGAAATCGAAAGTTCTTGTTAGTGGCTACTGATTACTTCACCAAATGGATTGAAGCAGAACCCTTGGCTAAAATCACTGAACCTATGATAGAAAGGTTTGTATGGAAGAGTATTATCACTCGATTTGGAGTCCC
This sequence comes from Rhododendron griersonianum, assembly GCA_018127125.1. Classification (NCBI taxonomy): domain Eukaryota; kingdom Viridiplantae; phylum Streptophyta; class Magnoliopsida; order Ericales; family Ericaceae; genus Rhododendron; species Rhododendron griersonianum. The sequence goes on along the minus strand of CM030791.1, from coordinate 22,653,862 downwards.
TTACTCTTTGATCACAGATAATGGGGCACAGTTCCAGAAAAAGTTCAAGGCATTCTGTTCCCAGTATGGGATAAGGAACTATTACTCGACCCCTGCTTATCCTCAGAGCAACGGACAAGCAGAAGCTTCCAACAAAACCATTCTTGATGGGATCAAGAAGAGGCTAGACAAAGCAAAAGGCAAGTGGCCTGATGAACTGCCTTTGGTGTTGTGGGCACACCGAACAACGCCTAGAAGGTCTACGGGAGAGACCCCTTATTCATTAGCGTATGGTACAGAGGCAGTCATACCCCTGGAAGTTGGACTTCCAACCAATAGGACTGCATTGGTTGAAAGTGGGAGGAATGACAGGGCTTTAGAAATTGAGCTTGATTTGGCCGAAGAGAGGAGAGAAAGGGCCCTGGTCCACCTGGCCTCGTACCAGGAATAGCTAATGAGAGGCTACAACAAACATGTCCACCCTCGAGAGTTTGGCATTGGAGACCTTGTACTTCGAAAAGTACTTGGCAATACCAAAGTGGCTAATGAGGGAAAACTTGGAGCTAATTGGGAAGGTCCATATCGAGTGACTGAAATTGTGGGCATTGGAGCTTATAGGTTGGCAGACCTGGATGGGAGCCCGATGCCAAGGCCTTGGAATGTCCACAATTTAATAAAGTTCTTTGTTTAAAGGACTTGATTTGTTTTTTTTATTTCTGTTTTAGGATTACGTTTTTGTGTGGGGATTACGAAGAAAATTCCTTTGTTTAAATCTGTTTTAGGATTATGATTGCTTGGGATTACAAAGATAAATCCTTTGTTTTTTAGTTGCAAGGAGTACGCCTAACGACCCCTTGAGTTTATGAATAAAAATTATGTTTTTACAACATACTTGATTTTTTAGAAATTTTTGTTACCTCCGATATATGGATGTTTTTTGACTTGTGAATCCGAACAATGGCCAAACTGTCCCTCCTTCGTATTGGGGAGCAGGTAATTGGTATGAATATTTTAGACGTAAGAAAATACGTGCTAATAGAATGAAGTACGAAATACTTGTTTGCGCGAATCGCTAAGTACGAGAAACTTAAACAGAAGTACGAAATACTTGTTTGCGCAAATTGCTAAGTACGAGAAACTTAAACAGAAGTACTATAATACTTGTTTGCGCGAATCGCTAAGTACGAGAAACTTAAACAGAAGTACGAAATACTTGTTTACCCAAAATTGCTAAGTACGAAGAAACTGGGATGCACACTAATATGTGCACGATCAGCTAAGTAAGAGAAAACTTAGAAGCAAACAGCTAAGTACGAATACACTTAGGAGTTTTTAGAACTTGGGAAACACACCAGGATATGCAGATTTATCTAAGTATGAGAACACTTGATAAATATCAAGCATGCACGAAAAACTAACTAAGTATGAAAAAACTTAGCAAAATCAACATAAACATTTGGTCACGAAGGACCCTGCAAAATCAAAAGCCACGAGGGCCGAACAAACCAAAGTAGTGCCACGAGGGGCCAAAAAACCAGTGTTACGAGTATACTGATGCCACGCAGGGCTAGAGGTTACGGTCACGCAGGACCAGAAGAGTGTTTTTTTTATGATTCGGCAAAATAGATTAAAACTTACCAAATCAGTCCAAGTTCTGGACCTCGGGGGTAGTGTTGCTTGGAACCTCAGCAACATTGCCGTCTCCGGTTGGTTGCTCCTCCAGGTTCACGGTTTCAGTGGTTGTTCCTCCAGTGGTTGACTGCTCGGGATTCCTTTCCTGAGATTCAGATTGAGCACCTTGGGACTCCATATGAATCTCTTCATCAGCGTCAGCGAAATCGTCAATCTGCTCTTCGATATCATCAACAGCAGGTTCCTCAGGATCATGAGATTGCTGGAGACGTTTGCTGGGCAAATCATTTTCTGTCCAGAGTCTGCAATCGTCGGGAGCTCCCACCTTTGTCAGGCATGTCTCCCAGCACACGCCCCAAATCTGGTCCTGAATGCCAGGCATCTGTTCCACATAGCTTGCTGTGGCAGCATCAAACCCTTTCTTGAACCCATCTTCATGAGCTGCCTTTTTCGTGCTGTCAATTTCAGACAGCGCCTGGCGAAGGTTCTCTTCGGCAGCATCCAACTTCACCTTCATACCATCGGCTTCCAGCTTAGCTTTATCTCTCTCTCTCTCTCCAGCCTTGTGACTAATCGGATCAGACTGGTGTTTTCATTCATCAGCCTGTTCCTTTCAGCCTCAGTCTCATGAAGCCTCTGGCCCATTGTAACCATCTTTTGAATAAACTAAAAGAACGACAAAAAACTCAATTTATGGTTAGACATCCTTGGAACTACCAAGACGAATATGGGATGAAAGGCAGGAGTAACAACTTGGGATTACCTTGATTCCACTGACGAGTCCAGTGGATAAAAGCCGTTCAGAAGAATTAGTAGACTCTTTTTGCATGTCCACGGGCAGCAGCAACCCTTGTGCAAGGGCCAGTGCAGTCTCAGAAGAACTTGCACTGTCCCCAACATTTATTGGCCGGTCACCCCTAGTGAATTGAGGGGCCCAGGCGTCGTGGATCACTTGAGTAACAGGGGTAGGAGGCCCCAGACTTGCATCAGCAGCGGCTTGTGAATCTGAGGCCTCGGTTTCCTGATGCCTTGGGCGTTTGTCCCGATGGGCATCAGCAGCCTCAAGAGAACTGTCCTGTTCCCGAGGAGAAGAGGAGGACCGTGTATTAGGGCCCCTAGAGCGACGGGGTGGTGGGGGTGCCTGGCCAGTGGATGCCGCTCTGCCCGGGGCACCACGCCCCCGAGGTGAGATTGTGAGAAGGGTCCTGAGGTTCAAAGGTTGGTAAGACATGGTACCTGAACCTGGAGGGGATGGAGAATATCCTGGAGAGGATGATTGGCTTGTGTGTTGTTGGGGAGCTGATTGTTCGGGCTGTTCTTGGATGGCCTCTTGTCGACGAGAGGACCTCCTAAGAATCAAGCGTGGCAAGGGGATTCCTTCTGAAATTGGGAATTCCCCTGGCTGTCCGGCAATCGTTACGCCGGCGCTAGATCTTGAACTTCTGGCTTGAGGAGCAGTCGAAGTGGAGGCGCCACTAGTACTTGGGTGAGCAAGTCTTCTATCGATAAAACCTTTGTATGACGGATCGTAGCCTAGTAGAATGCTTGCGTCGCGCCCCCGTCCAGCAGTTCGTGTACCTGTCACCCCTTTGTATTTTAGAACCTTGCTGATGTCCCTTGCCCGAATATAGCTTGGCTCTCTGGTTGGGCGATGGTTTGCATTTTTTGCTGAAATAACAAAGGGACATTCAGTAATATGGTTTAAAGTACAGACAAGCGAAGGAAATGGAATACAAAATAGAGAAACAGAAATTAGAAGCGTACGTGGGAAGCCCCATTCGTGGGGAACGTGGACACCCACCACTTGGCCATCTTCCCCAGTGGGCTCAAAGGCTCCAGTTACATACAGAAAATCCATCTCGTGGTCCCGAGCGGAGTCTGGCAGGTTAAGCACGAAACGCTTCTCTGCCTTTCTCACTTTCAGATAATACGTATTATATTCCCGATTTAATACGATGCTATACCACCATTGAATATCCCAAATTCCTAAATTGGTTCCCAAAATTCTATTTAAAGCCACGACTCTCATTACCAATCTGAAAAAATTGGTGGATACTTGCATGGGGTTAAGTCGATACCAGTTGAGAACACGACGAAGTAGTGGGTCAAGGGGGAAACGAACTCCACCCTCGACAATGGCCACGATTGGGACGCACGTTCTGTCCCACGTACAAGCATTTCTGATCGCACCCAGAGGGGCAAGTTCTAAACCTACGGTCTCAGGAACGTTGTAATCCTTCCTAAATGCTGCCATTGCAGCCGGAGTTTCACAAAGTTTTCTAAATTTCCCTGGCTTGGGTTCCCTATCATCATCCGCCATGGATGTTATAAGAAGTTCAGACGACAATGGAGCGAAGTCTGAAAAATGGATATGAACAGCGCCCTAACTCGAAAAGGAATTTGAGAAACGATTTCTCGAAATGAAATAAAAGAGAGGCGAGATTAAGAGTCTTACAGGAATGTAGGGAGGATTTCCTAGGATGGAGTCGAGTTTGCAGACGGCGGCGATGGCGGACCAGAAACGAAAGGGTTCGCCTGGTTTGGGAGAGAGAAAATATGAGATTCAAGCTTTTGGATAAAACCCAAAAATATACCCTTTTTTTTGGGTTTAAGAGTAAAGTGACGGGGATGAAACGTCTGCACTGACGACGTTACATGAAAAGTAACGGTTGCAATAGGTAGTTAGCTAACGATCAGACGCCGTTTGAAAGAAGCTTCAGTTCGAATTTAATGCTAGGTGTACGAAGCACGCCACGTGGAGTCATTATTTCGAGAAAATTATGACTAAACCGCCAAAAGACATTAATGGGAGCCCAATGACTATATCTGCACGGGATCTGGTTTGTTTGGCTTTGAGTTTGTTCTTTGAGCTTTACTCATGATCTTCGAATAGCAGCAATGAGCAAAGCTGGGGAGTAATTGTAGGGAGGTATTCCCGAACAGGTACAAATACTGGCCGAATACGTGATGTACCAGATCCATGTAATGAGGAAAGTGATATGGGACCCCATATAAGATGAACGGCGGCGGCAAGGTCCAGTGCTACGAGGAGGCACCGGATTAGACAATCTATTCGGGTAGGATAAGCCGGTGACATGAGAAGTCATTAGTTGATACAGTCTGTTCGGCCTTGATGGGCCAGTGGCATGAGAAGCCACTTGTCTTTGTAGTCGGTTCGGTAGGGGCAAATGCCGAACAGATGGATGTAGACACCCCAATTTGGCCTAACGATTATTTCAAGTCCCACCTTGGGACAATCCCGATGATGAAATGGATACAGTGATTGCGGATTGCTTCCTTGAGGACCTTAGGACTTTCGGTGAGAACTTTGACCACTTAGAGGACCCAATTCAAAGCCATACAGCCTTTCAGACAGAAATACAGAAGCCTAGGAAAATCCATCTGACGGCCGTAACATCGATCCCACGGCCATAACATCAATCCCTCGCCCGAGCAACCTGTTGCCAGCAAAATCTCCCTGAGAGATCAATCCCTCGGCCGCAAGATCTATCCTTCGGCCGAGACATCCATTACACGGCCGCAACATCCATTACTCGGCCGCCAGATCGACCTTTTTCCAGACTCTCGAACGTTCTGTCAGACGTTTGGTTTGATCCAACTACACTACCTTTCCGATGCGTTCGGGCTACGTTCGGAGATCACGACGTAGAGTTTGAGATGCATTGCAATTGCAATTGCCATCTCGTGATTTGATTGGCCGGAGTGAGTCATCCCTATGCCTATATAAAGGGGCCTTTGGGTTCCGAATTAACACACAGAAATTGAGATACCTACACACTCAATCAAACCTCGAAACTCTGTCAAAATACTCTCTCAATCCCATACTCCAAAAGCCCTAACCTCCGGAAGGCAGCCGTCAATCCGGCGATCAAACCCCGAAGTTCAAACCCTAATCCTAGGGTTTTCAATCAAGCAATCAGTCAATCACGCCCAATCCAAAGCAATCAAGCAACTGAGGGATCAAGGTGGTGAGGCCCAACGGCCTCTGGTTTGTTTTATTTATCGTTCTTACGCTTAATCATAGCTTTCTGATCATCTGTTAAACGTATATTCTGGTGTGAGGAAGAACACCGACCGGGACTTCGATCCCTCGGCCGGTACATTAAACCAGTGTGATTACTCGGCCGTGACATCCATTCACCGGCCGAGTAATCGATTTCCATGGACAGCTTTGTTTGTTTCCTGCTTTCTGATGCATGCTTCAATTACAGTCCTGGCTCACTTTACTTACTGTTTAAAGGATTAATTAAACAGACTATGTGTTAGAATTAAATAAAGCATCTATACGTCTTATGTTGAACGATTATGGGCCAATCTCACGACTGGGCAAAGAGGGGTGCCTAACACCTTCCCCTTATTGTACTTTTGGCTCCCGTATCCAGAATCTCTATCTGTTTTCCCAGTTTTAATAAACTGGGTGGCGACTCTATTTGATGATAACTGTTATCATGTGGCGATGTTCCTAGCCATGGAAATGTCCATGATTTTGGTTTATGAAGTGAGCAACCAATCGAACAAACAACGTGATCAATCTGTATGGCGATGCCCCGTTTGGGAGGTGTCTACGCCACTAGCGACGACCTCCAAGCTGAGAGCCATAACCAAAAAGTTCAACATAAGACTAATACATGCCTTGTCTAATTCATTTATCATATGCATCGAGCGGGCAACCCGTTGAGTTCACCTGATATCCCGGCATGACACGGGCTATGTTGGGGGTTCCAGCAAACTCCACAGTCACTCGTACCTAGTGGTATATCAAAAAGGAAATCACCCAATCGCCGCCTATGATGGACTGGCGAGAGGACTGGTGCCCTTTGACAACGGAGCACCCTGAAACTACCTAAACCTTGCATGCTTTAGAAAGCCATAGAACTTATCAAACTAAGACAGGAACCTACAGGCTAGGAACCTACTTGCATTTTCACTTCCAAGTCCTTCCTCACACCTTGTATCATCTGTTGTTGTAAATAACTTTTTCTGTGCAGAAGGGTTGGAATTTCCAGCCTAAATCCTAACCCTACACAAGCCAAGTACTGACTTACAGGTACTCTACTTTTCAAAGCAGACACAATAAGTAAAACAAAGAAGCAACCACAGCCAATTTTATACTCTTACAACACTCGAAGTCACGCCAAACAGAGGTCTTTGCAACCGTCCCGTCTGTCACTCTCACCGGCCAAAACACTTACACTGCTAAGGTCCCAATCACTTCCAGGGACTCCGCGGTCATCTCCTCAACAAACTCAATCATCTACCAAATCCTAAGCTTCATCAAGTAATCCTCCCACTCTCATGGCAGATAAGGACGCCATCATTGCTAATCATCAAGCTCAAAGTCGCTATCTTACTAGCAGAGAAAGTAGCAAGAGATGCTGAGAACGAAGAGAAATCGGTGGAAGATGAGAATCCTCAAGAAGTGGTATTGGCAGAAAACCCTGAATTGGCCAAACAAGTCAAGGAGATCAAACGTACTCTGGCCCGTTCACAAGGGGACCAAATTCTAGATTTTGAAGGACTCTGCCTTTTTCCAAATTCTCAACTACCTGAGAAGTTCAATAGAACTGGCAATCCCACTAGCCATGTCCGCCATGTCATCAACACTCTGAAGCCAATGGGCTTGGATGATGAGCTCATTGTTCAGTTATTTCAAAGGACTCTTACTGAAAGCGCTCTCGATCGGTTTCTCACTTTGGAGTTTGTGCACTATCATACTTGGCCAGAAATTGCCAATGCTTTTTTCAAGCAATATGCATACAACGTCCAAATTGAGTTAACAACTCGAGATTTGGAAACGACTAAGCAGGAATCAAACAAGGACTTTGCAACCTTTGTGGCTAGATAGAGAGAAAAAGCCGCCAAGATGAAGAACCGCCCCTCTGAGGAAGATCAAGTGAGAATAGTTGTCAAGAGTTTGCAGCCCAAGTACCTCACACACATTTACACTCTGACTATCACTGATTTCAAGCGCCTGTAGGCTACTGGGCTGCAGATTGAAGAGAGGATCAAGCTAGGCCTCATTGGGAAAGAAGAAACTCCTCCACCCAAGAAAACCTTCCCAACCCGTACATCTTCTGCCTCCGTCAACACCCTTAACTCAACCTTACCATAAGACCCTTTTCAAATTAGCTCATCCCAAAGCTCAAATCGCCCCCGTTGCAACTTTGACCATCTTTACATGACCTCATCTCAAGCCTTAGCCATTCTGAGCCATTAGGGGCATCTCAAACCTTTAAAAACTTCCTCAGCCACCCTATGGCCCAAACCATGATCCTAACAAACAGTGCGCTTACCACCAACACCCTAGGCATGAGACAGATAACTGCATGCGTCTCCGCCATGACATTCAAGATCTCATTGATAGCCGAACTATAAAACTTCCAAAACCTAATGTGCAAGCCAATCCACTTCCTACTCACAAAACTGAGCCACCACCCCGAAACATCGATTTCATAAACAACCCCACATACAATCCTGGCCAATACATTGTCCAAAACAACCAAACCAAGCCAACCTTTACCTTCCCAGAGGAGGACGAATGTTTCATGATGGAGGAGGAAGAAAACAATGAGTCCAATCAATCAGAAGTGATCGATCCCGACATGTCTGACAAAAGTAATGAAGAAGAACAAGCAAAGGGGAAAGTGACTTTGACGGAATGGAAGGAGAATACGATGATCCACTCGATGGAATCTCCTTAGCATCACTATTCAATCAAGTGGAAATAGCTGACGACTACACAATCAATAAGGAGGAAGAAAGGGTGATGAAAACCTAGACCAACTCTTCCATTTGGGGACTGCTCATGGCTCAAAGAAGTAGCCACCAGTGAAGATGGATCCAGTTCAAAGGCCCTGTTTGGTGTAGACACCCCAATTTGGCCTAACGATTATTTCAAGTCCCACCTTGGGACAATCCCGATGATGAAATGGATACAGTGATTGCTGATTGCTTCCTTGAGGACCGTAGGACTTTCGGTGAGAACTTTGACCACTTAGAGGACCCAATTCAAAGCCATACAGCCTTTCAGACAGAAATACAGATGCCTAGGAAAATCCATCTGACGGCCGTAACATCGATCCCACGGCCATAACATCAATCCCTCGCCCGAGCAACCTGTTGCCAGCAAAATCTCCCTGAGAGATCAATCCCTCGGCCGCAAGATCTATCCTTCGGCCGAGACATCCATTACACGGCCGCAACATCCATTATTCGGCCGCCAGATCAACCTTTTTCCAGACTCTCGAACGTTCTGTCAGACGTTTGGTTTGATCCAACTACACTACCTTTCCGATGCGTTCGGGCTACGTTCGGAGATCACGACGTAGAGTTTGAGATGCATTGCAATTGCAATTGCCATCTCGTGATTTGATTGGCCGGAGTGAGTCATCCCTATGCCTATATAAAGGGGCCTTTGGGTTCTGAATTAACACACAGAAATTGATAGACCTACACACTCAATCAAGCCACGAAACTCTGTCAAAATACTCTCTCAATCCCATACTCCAAAAGCCCTAACCTCCCGAAGGCAGCCGTCAATCCGGCGATCAAACCCCGAAGTTCAAACCCTAACCCTAGGGTTCTTAATCAAGCAATCAGTCAATCACAAGCAATCCGAAGCAATCAAGCAACTGAGGGATCAAGGTGGTGAGGCCCAACGGCCTCTGGTTTGTTTTATTTCCTGTCAATAATCATGATTTTAGCGTTTTGATTATTTACTAACGTTTCTGTCTGGTGTGAGGAAGAACATCGACCGGGGCTTCGATCCCTCGGCCGATATATCAAACCAGGAGGATCCCTCGGCCGTGACATCCATTCACCGGCCGCGGGATCCATTACCCTGGGACAGCTTTGTTTGTTTCCTGCTTTCTGATGCATGCTTCAATTACAGTTCTGGCTCACTTTACTTACTGTTTAAAGGCTTAATTAAACAGACTATGTGTTAGAATTAAACAAAGCATCTATACGTCTTATGTTGAACGATTATGGGCGAGTTTCACGACTGGGCAAAGAGGGGTGCCTAACACCTTCCCCTTATTGTACTTTTGGCTCCCGTATCCAGAATCTCTATCTGTTTTCCCAGTTTTAATAAATTGGGTGGCGACTCTATTTGATGATAACCGTTATCGTGTGGCGATGTTCCTAGCCATGGGGAATGTCCATGATTTTGGTTTATGAAGTGAGCAACCAATCGAACAAACAACGTGATCAATCTGTATGGCGATGCCCCGCTTGGGAGGTGTCTACAGTTTTTGGCGACTCTGCTGGGGATATGAGAGCCATAACCAAAAAGTTCAACATAAGACTAATACATGCCTTGTCTAATTCATCTATCATATGCATCGAGCGGGCAACCCGTTGAGTTCACCCGATATCCCGGCATGACACGGGCTATGTTGGGGGTTCCAGCAAACTCCACAGTCACTCGTACCTAGTGGTATATCAAAAAGGGAATCACCCAATCACTGCCTATGATGGGTTGGAGAGAGGATTGGTGCCCTTTGACAACGGAGCACCCTGAAACTACCAAAAACCTTGCATGCTTTAGAAAGCCATAGAACTTATCAAACTAAGACAGGAACCTACAGGCTAGGAACCTACTTGCATTTTCATTTCCAAGTTCTTCCTCACACCTTGTATCATCTGTTGTTGTAAATAACTTTTTCTGTGCAGAAGGGTTGGGATTTTCAGCCCAAATCCTAACCCTACACAAGCCAAGTACTGACTTACAGGTACTCTACTTTTCAAAACAGACACAATAGGTAAATCAAAGAAGCAACCACAGCCAACTTTGTACTCTTATAACACCCGAAGCTATGCCAAACAAAGGTCTCTGCAACCCTCCCATCTATCGTCTTCATCTGACAAAACACCCTCACCACAACAGTTCCAACCGCTCTCGGAAACTTCCCGGTCATCCCCTCAAAGGACCCCGTCATTCACTAAATCTCAAGCTTCGTCAAGCAACCCTTCTACCTTCATGGCAGACAACGACGCCACTATTGCCGACCTCCAAGCTCAAATCGTTGCATTACTAGCAGAAAAGGCAGCTAGAGATGCTGAAGATGAGGAAAAATCAATGGAAGATTAGAACCCCCATAAAGTGGTATTGGCAGAAAGTCCTGAGTTAACCAAGCAAGTCAAGGAAATCAAACAGGCTCTGGCCCGTTCATAAGGGGACCAAATTCTAGATTTTGAAGGACTCTGCCTTTTTCCAGATTCTCAACTACCTGAGAAGTTCAATAGAACTGGCAATCCCACTAGCCATGTCCGCCATGTCATCAACACTCTGAAGCCAATGGGCTTGGATGATGAGCTCATTGTTTAGTTATTTCAAAGACTCTTACTGAAAGCGCTCTCGATTGGTTTCTCACTTTGGAGTTTGTGCACTATCATACTTGGCCAGAAATTGCCAATGCTTTTGTCAAGCAATATGCATACAACATCCAAATTGAGTTAACAACTCGAGATTTGGAAACGACTAAGCAGGAATCAAACAAGGACTTTGCAACCTTTGTGGCTAGATGGAGAGAAAAAGCCGCCAAGAGCCGCCCCTCTGAGGAAGATCAAGTGAGAATAGTCATCAAGAGTTTGCAGCCCAAGTACCTCATGCACATTTACACTCAGGCTATCATTGATTTCAAGCGCCTGCCTGCTACTGGGCTGCAGATTGAAGAGGGGATCAAGCTAGGCCTCATTGGGAAAGAAGAAACTCCTCCACCCAAGAAAACCTTCCCAACCCGTACATCTTCTGCCTCCGTCAACACCCTTAACTCAACCTTACCATAAGACCCTTTTCAAATTAGCTCATCCCAAAGCTCAAATCGCCCCCGTTGCAACTTTGACCATCTTTACATGACCTCATCTCAAGCCTTAGCCATTCTGAGCCATTAGGGGCATCTCAAACCTTTAAAAACTTCCTCAGCCACCCTATGGCCCAAACCATGATCCTAACAAACAGTGCGCTTACCACCAACACCCTAGGCATGAGACAGATAACTGCATGCGTCTCCGCCATGACATTCAAGATCTCATTGATAGCCGAACTATAAAACTTCCAAAACCTAATGTGCAAGCCAATCCACTTCCTACTCACAAAACTGAGCCACCACCCCGAAACATCGATTTCATAAACAACCCCACATACAATCCTGGCCAATACATTGTCCAAAACAACCAAACCAAGCCAACCTTTACCTTCCCAGAGGAGGACGAATGTTTCATGATGGAGGAGGAAGAAAACAATGAGTCCAATCAATCAGAAGTGATCGATCCCGACATGTCTGACAAAAGTAATGAAGAAGAACAAGCAAAGGGGAAAGTGACTTTGAAGGAATGGAAGGAGAATACGATGATCCACTCGATGGAATCTCCTTAGTATCACTATTCAATCAAGTGGAAATAGCTGACGACTACACAATCAATAAAGAGGAAGAAAGGGTGATGAAAACCTAGACCAACACTTCCATTTGGGGACTGCTCATGGCTCAAAGAAGTAGCCACCAGTGAAGATGGATCCAGTTCAAAGGCCCTGTTTGGCAAAGAAGAGGGTGGAAAAGAGTATAAAGTTGCGAAAGGCAAAGGTTTTGAAAACGACCTCGAAATGCTACAATAGCTAAGAAGTCACAACATGGCAAAGAACATTAAACATTGCTTTTATCAAGCTAAACCATGTTTTGAGCCCCTGCTTGGGCATTTAATTTCTACCAAGTGAATTCTTGTTTCATCCTCTAGACTATGCTTATTCAATGATTTACTTCCTAAATTGCAATTGCCAAACACTATAGTCTCTTTGCCAAACAAAGGAAATTTCAAGGAATCAAGTTCCTTGTGTCGCTGACAAAAGAGAAGGAAAGGATGAACTCTAGTTGCTTAAGAAACTAGGTTTTTGTCAAAACTTAGAAAGAAGACACTATCTCCGCGAGAACACTTAGGGTTAGCTCGCTCATTATGAAGGTACAAACACAAGGGAGATTTAGAAAAATATCTTCATCAAATTCCTTTTCGAAACGCAGAAACCCTCTTGAGAGAAGTGCTCGTTGGGTAACCTGAAAACCCAAGCAAAAGTAAGAGCAAAGCCTGCTAGGGCAAGAAAATGCAAAAATGCAGCCTAGGCAAAAGTTAAGGCATTCAAAGAAAAGCTCGCTAGGAACTCAACCTCCATTAGGTAACCTAGGCAAAATCAAGAGCATGTGAGAAGAAAAACCAAGAGTGAAAACTCAACCTCAAAGGTGATGATTTTGGAACTACGTAAAAGGCCTGATTCCCTGATTAGGGATACGTAGGCAATCTCACATTGAGATGCGGCCCAAACATTTGGAGAGAAGGAAAAAATCAACAAATTTGTACTCAATGATAGGCATAGCTAACCCTGCGTATTGAGCTCGCAAAAGATGAGTATGCTTTTCTCGAAGAATTGGCAACAGCAATAGACATAAGAATTATTGCTCATCTTCTCTAACCTGAAGGTCATTAACACAATGAGCAGGATACCTCGAAAACTCTCGAGTTTGGCAATCGGACTATGGAACATGGCAAAAGCAAAAGGCAAGAAAATCAAAGCTAAGCATAAGAAGGAAGAGAAAAGAGGATGCCATTTGGCCAAAACAAAATCTACCTTTGGAAAATCAAAGTAACGGCCGAAGAATCTATACATCGGCCACAATATCGATTTTTCAGCCGAATAATCAATTCTTCGGCCAGTATTTCATTTTCACACAAATTGCTGTCTATTAGCAGATACTTGTTCAAAAAGCCATGTTCTGACTATCGCATGCGAACTCAAGACATCTAGGGGCATAAAAAGCATTTCTCATTTCATGAACAAAAGCTTGCCTACGAAATCATCACTGTGGTTGCTTTCATTATACAAATACAGTTTCTGCTTCTTCCTTTACTAACCATGAACAGGAAGGAAAAAGAAAATCCTAAAGCTGGTCGTGACAACGTCTTCAAGACAATCTCTGAGACAAAGAAGGGGATTGTTGGTTATCCTCCCCACTGACAGCTGGTGCTCATTTCAACCTCAAGCTACAAGGAAAAGAATGCAAAACAAGGGGCAAGCACCAAGCGTCTCTTCTCCGTCATCAGAATGGAAGGAGACAAAGGAAAGGGCCCATGGCCAAACAAAAGCAACTGGAGGAACAATAGGCAAAACCAAGGAAAAATGGCAGTACTCCATACAGTCACCTGCCTAAAGAAGGAAACCCGCCTAGTCTCTGATCTGAGCATTCTCCAAGTCTACTTTAGACATCGAAGAAGTAGATCTCATCAACGCCGAAGGAGGAGGAGGAACAAACTGAAGATCCTCAGCACGCGGGCGCCACTGGTTGGCCACCCGATCACATAAGTACCAGGCTTAACAAAAGGGACCCTCGAACAGGCTACGAGTACAATTTGGAACCCTGGAAAGAGGGGTGTCCTCTGATACACCACTCCAAGGGTCGAACCTCGCCTACAAACAAAGTCTAAATCAGCCACAGCACAGAGGAATGGAGATCTAAAAACAAGGAATGCAAGGGGTACCTGGTCAACCATCAATCGGTCCAAAACTCGTTGCCAAGGCTCAAAATTGGCAACCGTGGCTTCAGTTGCCCCACCAACCATCGCTCGTAGCAAGGGAAAAATCACAACTAGAAAAGAAGGAGGATATACCTTAAAGCACTCGGTAGTGACCGCCAAGGATAAAACTCTTGTCCCATGGGCAAGCTCCAAGATTACCATACAAGGTGGCCAAAGCAGATGATCCCCAATCAAACTCCCTAACAGCCCCCAAATGCTGCAAAGGGGCCAAGAGCTGTGTATGCATTGAACTATCCTTGTCGGCAAACAATGTCTGCCCGAGGAGATAGAGAAGGAAAGCCCATGTCAACTGTTCAATACTCACCTGAGTCAAAATATCAGTCTTCATGAAAGTCTTACTCAGCCAAGAGACATTAGCTTGACCTCGGGAGTAAAGAGGAGGCATCTTGCCCAAAGACCACTCCAGAGCCTCTGTCCGCTCCCAAAGCCTGGGGTCAACCCAAAGAGGAGCTCCACCTGCTCATAGGCTAGTAAGCAAAGAAAAATCACCTGGCGTGATCGTCATCTCACCAACAGAAGGACAGTGGAACGTGTTGGTAATATCCCACCACCTTTCAACCAGCGAGGTCATTAACGACCAATCCGTCTTCGGAAGATTGAGGCCCAAAACAAACGCCTCAAGACCAGCAGAGCGTACTAACTCCCGAGCCTGCTCCGGCAACGTCATAAACCACTTGTGCACCTCTTTGCCTCGACCGCGAGCCTCCAGTCTCCTGTTTCTCTGCCAAGGACAAAAAGGGAGTTAATCTCATTGCATGAACAAATATAAAGCTAGGGGCATCTAATCGACGTTTAAAAAGCATGCATTGCCTAAACAGGAGGCACAGTTATTTTAGCTTCTTTAAACAGAACAATTTCGACCCAACCACGGGTCCTTCTCATTCACGCCCCTAGCTAAAAGGGATTTCATCCCACAAATAAGAAGTTCACTCTTAAATCATAAAAAATCAAAAACTCCGAACTAAAGCAAACTTTTTGCTTTTCAGGAAGCTTACCATTGAGGACGCTCAAGTACTGCTTAGCAGCTCTACGCCCACACCTCAGCAACTCTACAATTGGCACCATGTCAACAGCATTAAAGTGGCTCCGCACTTCACATCTCCTTGCTTCGTGCTATCATCAAGCAAATCCAGCAGCTCTACGCCAACCAACTCAGCGGTTCTACATTCACAATCATTTAACGGTCTCGCTCACCTAGCGGCCTCAAGCTCATCACTCCAACAGTCAGGCTCATTCAATAGCTCCAACTAACCACCTGGCAACACCATGTGCTCCTTGTTCGCCATCTCAGACAGCATCATAACTCAACAACTATCTAGTATTCAAACTCAGTGGCTCAAACGCCCATGAAAACACCGTCTCTGCAAGCGCCATACTTCTTGCACCATTAGGTCACTCAGCAGCACCATGTGCTCACTTTCCAAGCTGTTCAACAGTTCTACGCTCATCCCTGTGCTCAAAAGCTCTATACCCATTATCACCAAGCGGCTTTAGGCTCACTATCAGCAGCTCCGTGTTCGTCCAGCAGCCCTGTGCCCAAGTCGCTCAAACAGCTTCGCGCTTACCTCAACAGCCCCGTGCCTACTATCTCAGTCATTCAGCAGCTCTGTAGCTACCCCGAGCTCACGTCTTAAAGATAAGCAGCCTCACCACTTCCAGGCCGATGAAACAATCATGTGGCTCCCACTTTAATGCACATTTACGCAGTTCTGGCCAAGCGCACCCTCCGGAAGGCACGTAATGGGAAATCTCCCTAACAAAGTTGAATCTACCTAACAAGGAGGCAAAGGAAATCTCCTAGGCATGCATAAGGATCACCTCATCAGATGGTGGAAATCTCCCAAAACAAGTTGAATTTGCCAAAGGAGGCGATGGAAATCTCCTAGATCGCATATGTGAATCACCCCGTCAGTGGAAGTAATGGAAGTCTCCCTAACAAAGTGGAATATGGTCAAAAACTAGCCTTGGGGGCAATCCCGAGCATGTGGAAATCTAGCCTTGGGGACAATCCCAAGCATACTCAGAACTAGCCTTGGGGATAGTCCCGAGCATGTGGAATATAGCCTTGGAGGCAATCCCGAGCATACTCAAAACTAGCCTTGGAAACATCCCAAGCGTAAGGAACCAATCAAACCCCGTGGAAGATGGAATACTCAACAACTCAGTGGCTCGAAGCCCACCATCTCAACTGGCTCAAAGCCGTAAACAATCAGTTCTCGACAGGCTCTACGCCCGCCGTTTCATCAACTCAGCGGCTCGAAGCCCACCATCTCAACTGGCTCGAAGCCGTAAACAATCATCTCAACACCCGTATTTATCATCTCAACGGCTCGAAGCCCACCGTCTCAACTGGCTCGAAGCCGTAAACAAGCAACAGGCTCTAAGCCGCCCCAACAATCTAGACATCTATTCTCAGGCTCTACGCCTGAATGCTCAAAAATCTAACATTTTTGAATGCTCAAGCTCTACGTTTGGATGCCCAACCACTGTGTACTGGATGCTCAAGTCATACACTTGAATGCTCAAGCTCTACGCTTGGATGCCCAACCACTGCGTACTGGACGCTCAAAGCCTGTACTTTGAATGCTCGGATTCTGCCGTCCGAATGCTCGAGCTCTACGCTCTGAATGCTCAAGTCCGGAACTTGATAGAAGCTCTAAGCTTAAAACAAACACACACGCACGGGCCCGTGCACATATTGCATCAACATTATCACATCGAGTCTGCATCATCATATCTGTTCACATCTAACAACCATCATCACACATATACACTCTGCATATCTCTCATGAAACAGGTCAACCCTGCAATCAACCGGCACTATGCCTCGGTTTTATTGATCGGTTCAGCGCCTCGATCCTTTGGCTCCACGCCAACACTTATGATGAGAAAGCTCCGTGCACAGACCATCAGAATACAACCAGCTCCGCGCTTCGGTTCATTACGTCAAGCTCAAAGCTCTGACACCACAGGCTCTCATCCTGATCAATACCAGCTTTGCGCTTCGGTCTCATCAAGCTCTAAGCTCACCTCAGGCCTTCGCATCAAGATTGCAACAGGCTCCACGCCTCGATTCTATCACTCTCCAGGCTCTCGCCTTATGACTACAACCGGCTCCGTGCCTCGGTTCCACCAAAGCTCCGTGCTCCAGTTACTGGCCTGTGCCCCTCACGTCTCAAAAGCAAGTCGGCATCCAACTCATCCCCAGTAGATGGTCTGGATTCCACCCCACTACATCAATTCCTTCCAGCTCATTCGCAAGGATAGGCTACTCTACCGAGCTCCTTTCAGTCAAAGTAAAGACGATCAAGAAAAGCAAACGCACCTGCAGTGTACTGATCTACCCCAAAATACTAAGGAAGCTCTCCGTAAAAACTCCCCAGGTAGCCCCGCGCTCCGTCAACTACTCTTCGCCAAAACCCTGGCTCAGTCTAGGTACGTCACACTACGGCTTTTTAAGCCCTAAGGTACGTCTTCTGTCTCTAACCCTCCAAACTTTTTGCTTTTCTTTATTGCCCGAACTACGATTGGTCTGAATTTCCCTTGTGGAATACGTAGGCAGCCTCCCGGCCCGACCATAACAAAACCTTTTTCAAAAACCCCTTGGAATAGTGGTTGGACCAAATTGAGTTACTTTTTACAGCTTTGACTCTTACTCAAACATGTCTCGCGATCCGTCTGAGTTCAGTCAAAGAGGGGCATCTGTAGACACCCCAATTTGGCCTAACGATTATTTCAAGTCCCACCTTGGGACAATCCCGATGATGAAATGGATACAGTGATTGCTGATTGCTTCCTTGAGGACCTTAAGACTTTCGGTGAGAACTTTGACCACTTAGAGGACCCAATTCAAAGCCATACAGCCTTTCAGACAGAAAAGCCTAGGAGAATCCATCCGACGGCCGTAACATCGATCCCACGGCCATAACATCAATCCTTCACCCGAGCAACTTGTTGCCAGCAAAATCTCCCCGAGAGATCAATCCCTCGGCCGCAAGATCTATCCTTGGCCGAGACATCCATTACACGGCCGCAACATCCATTACTCGGCCGCCGGATGACCTTTTTCCGGACTCTGGAACGTTCTGTCCGACGTTGGGTTTGATCCAACTACACTACCTTTCCGATGCGTTCGGGCTACGTTCGGAGATCACGACGTAGAGTTTGAGATGCATTGCAATTGCAATTGCCATCTCGTGATTTGATTGGCCGGAGTGAGTCATCCCTATGCCTATATAAAGGGGCCTTTGGGTTCCGAATTAACACACAAAAATTGATAGACCTACACACTCAATCAAGCCACGAAACTCTGTCAAAATACTCTCTCAATCCCATACTCCAAAAGCCCTAACCTCCCGAAGGCAGCCGTCAATCCGGCGATCAAACCCCGAAGTTCAAACCCTAACCCTAGGGTTCTTAATCAAGCAATCAGTCAATCACAAGCAATCCGAAGCAATCAAGCAACTGAGGATCAAGGTGGTGAGGCCCAACGGCCTCTGGTTTGTTTTATTTATCGCTCTTATACTTAATCATAGCGTTTTGATTATTTACTAACGTTTCTGTCTGGTGTGAGGAAGAACATCGACCGGGGCTTCGATCCCTCGGCTGATATATCAAACCAGGAGGATCCCTCGGCCGTGACATCCATTCACCGGCCGCGGGATCCATTACCCTGGGACAGCTTTGTTTGTTTCCTGCTTTCTGATGCATGCTTCAATTACAGTTCTGGCTCACTTTACTTACTGTTTAAAGGCTTAATTAAACAGACTATGTGTTAGAATTAAACAAAGCATCTATACGTCTTATGTTGAACGATTATGGGCCAGTTTCACGACTGGGCAAAGAGGGGTGCCTAACACCTTCCCTTTATTGTACTTTTGGCTCCCGTATCCAGAATCTCTATCTATTTTCCCAGTTTTAATAAACTGGGTGGCGACTCTATTTGATGATAACCGTTATCGTGTGGCGATGTTCCTAGCCATGGGAATGT
The DNA here is from genome assembly GCA_018127125.1 of Rhododendron griersonianum. Classification (NCBI taxonomy): domain Eukaryota; kingdom Viridiplantae; phylum Streptophyta; class Magnoliopsida; order Ericales; family Ericaceae; genus Rhododendron; species Rhododendron griersonianum. The sequence continues at coordinate 22,634,658 of CM030791.1, read as the reverse complement.
CCATGATTTTGGTTTATGAAGTGAGCAACCAATCGAACAAACAACGTGATCAATCTGTATGGCGATGCCCCGCTTGGGAGGTGTCTACATTTGGCAAAGAAGAGGGTGGAAAAGAGTATAAAGTTGCGAAAGGCAAGGGTTTTGAAAACGACCTCGAAATGCTACAATAGCTAAGAAGTCACAACATGGCAAAGAACATTAAACATTGCTTTTATCAAGCTAAAACCTGTTTTGAGCCCCTGCTTGGGCATTTAATTTCTGCTAAGTGAATTCCTGTTTCATCCTCTAGACTACGCTTATTCAATGATTTACTTCCTAAATTGCAATTGCCAAACACTATAGTCTCTTTGCCAAACAAGGGAAATTTCAAGGAATCAAGTTCCCTGTGTCGCTGACAAAAAGGAAGGAAAGGATGAACTTTAGTTGCTTAAGAAACTAGGTTTTTGTCAAAACTTAGAAAGAAGACACTATCTCCGCGAGAACACTTAGGGTTAGCTCGCCCATTATGAAGGTACAAACACAAAAGAGATTTAGAAAAATATCTCCATCAAATTCCTCTCCGAAACGCAGAAACCCTCTTGAGAGAAGTGCTCGTTGGGTAACCTGAAAACCCAAGCAAAAGTAAGAGCAAAGCCTGCTAGGCCAGAAAATGCAAAAACGCAGCCTAGGCAAAAGTTAAGGCATTCAAAGAAAAGCTCGCTAGGGACTCAACCTCCATTAGGTAACCTAGGCAAAATCAAGAGCATGTGAGAAGAAAAACCAAGAGTGAAAAACCCAACCTCAAAGGTAATGGTTTTGGAACTACGTAAAAGGCCTGATTCCCTGATTAGGGATACGTAGGCAATCTCACATTGAGATGCAGCCCAAACATTTGGAGAGAAGGAAAAACGTCAACAGATTTGTACTCAATGATAGGTATAGCTAACCTTGCGTATTGAGCTCGCAAAAGATGAGTATGCTTTTCTCGAAGAATTGGCAACAGCAATAGGCACGAGAGCTATAGGTCATCCCCTCTAACCTAAAGGTAATTGACACAATGAGCAAGATACCTTGAAAACTCCCGAGTTTGGCAACCGGACTATGGAACACGGCAAAAGCAAAAGGCAAGAAAATCAAAACCAAGCATAAGAAGGAAGAGGAAAGAGGATGCCACTTAGCCAAAACAAAATCTACCTTTGGAAAATCAAAGTAACGGCCGAAGGATCTATACATCGGCCATAACATCGATTCTTTAGCTGAGTAATCAATTCTTCGGCCAATATTTTATTTTCACACAAATTACTGTCTATCAGCAAATACTTGTTCAAACAGCCATGTTCTGACTATCGCATGCAAACTCAAGACATCTAGGGGCATAAAAAGCATTTCTCATTTCATGAACAAAAGCTTGCCTACAAAATCATCACTGTGGTTGTTTTCACTATACAAATACAGTTTCTGCTTCTCTCTTTGCTAACCATGAACAGGAAGGAAAAAGAAAATCCTAAAGCTGGTTGTGACGCCGTCTTCGAGACGATCTCTAAGATGAAGAAGGGGATTGCTAGCTATCCTCCCCACTGACAGCTGGTGCTCATTCAACCTCAAGCTACAAGGAAAAGAATGCAAAACAAGGGGCAAGCACCAAGCGCCTCTTCTCCGTCATCAAAATGGAAGGAGACAAAGGAAAGGGCCCGTGGCCAAACAAGAGCAATTGAACAACAAGCAGAACCAAGGAAAAATGGCAGTACTCCATACAGTCACCTGCCTAAAGAAGCAAACCCGCCTAGATCTGAGCATTCTCCAAGTCTACTTTAGACATCGAAGAAGTAGACCTCATCAACGTCGGAGGAGGAGGAGGAACAAACTGAAGATCCTCAGCACGCGGGCGCCACTGGCTGGCCACCCGATCACATAAGTACCAGGCTTAACAAAAGGGACCCTCGAACAGGCTACGAGTACAATCTGGAACCCTGGAACGTGTAAGAGGGGTGTCCTCTGATATACCACTCCAAGGGTCGAACCTCGCCTACAAACAAAGTCTAAATCAGCCACAGCACAGAGGAATGGAGATCTAAAAACAAAGAATGCAAGGGGTACCTGGTCAACCGTCAATCGGTTCAAAACTCGTCGCCAAGGCTCAAAATTGGCGACAGTGGCTTCCGTTGCCCCACCAACCATCGCTCGTAGCAAGGGAAAAATCACAACGAGAAAAGAAGAAGGATATACCTCAAGTACCCAGTAGTGACTGCCAAGAGTCCTGTCCCGTGAACAAGCCCTAAGGAGGCCATACAAGGTGGCCAAGGCAGATGCTCCCCAATCAAGCTCCCAAACAGCCTCCAAATACTGCAAAGGGGCTAGAGACTGCCTATGCACTGAACTATCCTTGTTGACAAACAACGAGGTAGAGAAGAAAGGCCCGTGTCAACTACTCAACACTCACCTGAGTCAAGATATCAACCTTCATAAAAGTCTTGATCAGCCAAGAGACGTCAACATGACCACGTGAGCGAAGAGGGGGCACCTTGCCCAAGAACCATTCCAAATCCCCTACTCGCTCCCAAAGCCTAGGGTTAACCCAAAGAGGAGCTCCACCTACTCATAGGCCAGTAAGCAAAGAAAAATCACCTGGCGTGATCGTCATCTCGCCAACAGAAGGAAAGTGGAACGTGTTGGGAGTATCCCACCACCTTTCAGCTAGCAAGGTCATCAACGACCAATCCATCTTCAGAAGATTGAGGCCCAAAACAGACGGCTCAAGACCAGCAGCGCGTTCTAACTCCCGAGTCTTCTCCGACAACGTCACAAACCACTTGTGCACTAAAGGCCTCCACCGCGAGCCTCTAATCTCCTATTTCTCACCAACAAAAGGAAGCTTATCGAAACATTGAGGACGCTCAAGTGTTGCTCAGCGGCTCTACGCCCACACCTCAACAGCTCTATGCCACGCCATGTGCACAACCTCGCGCTCAGCAGGCCAGTAAAACAATCCTGCAGCTTCCACTCAATGCACCCTCCAGAAGGCGTTTATGTTACAAGCTTCCAGAAAGCGTTGCCAACTTGCAGAAAACATTTAGCCACCAAAAGACATTTGAGTCGCTAGAAGGCGTTTGGCCTCCGGAAGGCACTCCCAGTAGTGGAGGTAATGGAAATCTCCCTAACAAATTGGAATATGGACAAGGACTAGCCTTGGGCATATAGAATTAGCCTTGGGGGCAATCCCGAGCATATTCAAGAACTAGCCTTGGGGGCAACCCCTAGCATACTCAGAACTAGCCTTGGAGACAATCCCGAGCATGTGGAATCTAGCCTTGGGGGCAATCCCGAGCATACTCAAAACTAGCTTTGGAAACATCCCAAGCATAACCCCGTGGAAGATGGAAGATGGAACACTCAACAGCTCAGCAGCTCAAAGCCGTAACAATTCTCAACAATCCTCTATCAGCGGCTTTACGCCCACCACCTCATCAACTCAGCGGCTCGAAGCCCACCATCTCAACTGGCTCGAAGCCATAACAATCAACTCAGCGGCTCGAAGCCCATTACCTCAACAGGCTCGAAGCCTTCGTCTACTATCACCCAGCGGCTCTACGCCCTTTATCATAGCGGCTCTACGCCCACATCAATTCAGCGGCCCTGTGCCCATCATCTCTACACAACTCAGCGGCTCTAAGCCCGCTATCTCAACTGGCTCGAAGCCGTAAACAAACAATCTCAGCGGCTCAAAGCCCATTATCTCAAATGGCTCCAAGTCATCACCTCAACAGGCTCGAAGCCTCTGTTTACTATCTCAGCAGCTCTATGCTCGCTATCACAGCAACAGACTCTACGCCTGTTATCACAAACTCTTAACAGGCTCGAAGCCTGTGTTCATCATCTCAACTGGCTCGAAGCCGTAAACAAGCAACAGGCTCTAAGCCGCCCCAACAATCAAGACATCTATTCTCAGGCTCTACGCCTGAATGCTCAAAAATCTAACATTTTTGAATGCTCAAGCTCTACGCTTGGATGCCCAACCACTGTGTACTGGATGCTCAAGTTATACACTTGAATGCTCAAGCTCCACGCTTGGATGCCCAACCACTGCGTACTGGACGCTCAAAGCCTGTACTTTGAATGCTCGGATTCTGCCGTCCGAATGCTCGAGCTCTACGCTCTGAATGCTCAAGTCCGGAACTTGATAGAAGCTCTAAGCTTAAAACAAACACACACGCACGGGCCCGTGCACATTTGCATCAATTGCATCAACATTATCACATCGAGTCTGCATCATATCTGTTCACATCTAACAAAGCATTGCACATATACACTCTGCATATCTCTCATGAAACAGGTCAACCCTGCAATCAACCGGCTCTATGCCTCGATTTTATTGATCGGCCCGGCGCCTCGATCCCTTGGCTCCAAGCCAAAACTTATGATGAGAAAGCTCCGTGCACAGACCATCAGAATGCAACCGGTTTCACACTTCGGTTCAAATCAAAACAAGCTCCAACCCCTTTTGGCTCTACGCCAACACTTATGATGGAAAAGCTCCGTGCACAGACCATCAGAATTATACCAGCTCCGTGCTTCGGTTCATCACGTCAAGCTCAAAGCTCTGACACCACAGGCCCTTGCCATATACCAGCTCCGCGCTTCGGTCCCATCAAGCTCTAAGCTCACCTCAGGCCTTTGCCTCATAACCACAGCAGGCTCTACACCTCAATCTAGACCAGCTCCGTGCTTCGGTCCTATCAATCACCTCAGGCTCTCGCCTTATGATCAAGACCAGCTCCGTGCTACGGTCCTATTAACCACAGCAGGCTCTACACCTCAATCTAGACCAGCTCCGTGCTTTGGTCCTATCAATCACCTCAGGCTCTCGCCATATGATCAAGACCAGCTCCGTGCTTCGGTCCTATCAATCACCTCAGGCTCTACACCTCAATCTAGACCAGCTCCGTGCTTCGGTCCTATCAATCACCTCAGGCTTTCGCCTTATGATCAAGACCGGCTCCGTGCTTCGGTCCTATCAATCACCTCAGGCTCTCATCCTGATCAATACCAGCTCCGCGCTTCGGTCTTATCCCAATCTCCTCAGGCCTTTGCCTCAAGATTGCAAACAGGCTCTACGCCTCGATCCCATCACTCGCCAGGCTCTCGCCTCATGACTACAACCGGCTCCGTGCCTCGGTTTCCTCATCTCCAAAGCTCCGTGCTCCAGTTACTGGCCCTGCGCCTCCCCTACATCTCAAAAACAAACCGGCGTCCAATTCATCCCCAGCAGATGGTCTGGATTCCACCCCACTACATCAATTCCTTCCAGCTCATTCGCAAGGATAGGCTACTCTACCGAGCTCCTTTCAGTCAAAGTAAGGATGATCAAGAAAAGCAAACGCGCCTGCAGTGTACTGATCTACCCCAAAATAGTAAGGAAGCTCTCCGCAAAAACTCCCCAGGTAGCCCCGCGCTCCTTCAACTATCTTCCGCCAAAACCCTGGCTTAGTCTAGGTACGTCACACTACGGCTTTTAAAGCCCTAAGGTACGTCTTCTGTCCCTAACCCTCCAAACTTTTTACTTTTCTTTATTGCCCGAACTACGATTGGTCTGAATTTCCCTTGTGGAATACATAGGCAGCCTCCCGGCCCGACCATAACAAAACCTTTTCAAAAACCCCTTGGAATAGTGGTTGGACCAAATTGAGTTGCTTTTTACAGCTTTGACTCTTACTCAAACATGTCTCGCGATCCGTCTGAGTTCAGTCAAAGAGGGGCATCTGTAGACACCCCAATTTGGCCTAACGATTATTTCAAGTCCCACCTTGGGACAATCCCGATGATGAAATGGATACAGTGATTGCTGATTGCTTCCTTGAGGACCTTAGGACTTTCGGTGAGAACTTTGACCACTTAGAGGACCCAATTCAAAGCCATACAGCCTTTCAGACAGAAATACAGAAGCCTAGGAAAATCCATCTGACGGCCGTAACATCGATCCCACGGCCATAACATCAATCCCTCGCCCGAGCAACCTGTTGCCAGCAAAATCTCCCTGAGAGATCAATCCCTCGGCCGCAAGATCTATCCTTCGGCCGAGACATCCATTACACGGCCGCAACATCCATTACTCGGCCGCCAGATCGACCTTTTTCCAGACTCTCGAACGTTCTATCAGACGTTTGGTTTGATCCAACTACACTACCTTTCCGATGCGTTCGGGCTACGTTCGGAGATCACGACGTAGAGTTTGAGATGCATTGCAATTGCAATTGCCATCTCGTGATTTGATTGGCCGGAGTGAGTCATCCCTATGCCTATATAAAGGGGCCTTTGGGTTCCGAATTAACACACAGAAATTGAGATACCTACACACTCAATCAAACTCGAAACTCTGTCAAAATACTCTCTCAATCCCATACTCCAAAAGCCCTAACCTCCGGAAGGCAGCCGTCAATCCGGCGATCAAACCCCGAAGTTCAAACCCTAATCCTAGGGTTTTCAATCAAGCAATCAATCAATCACGCCCAATCCAAAGCAATCAAGCAACTGAGGGATCAAGGTGGTGAGGCCCAACGGCCTCTGGTTTGTTTTATTTATCGTTCTTACGCTTAATCATAGCTTTCTGATCATCTGTTAAACGTATATTCTGGTGTGAGGAAGAACACCGACCGGGACTTCGATCCCTCGGCCGGTACATTAAACCAGTGTGATTACTCGGCCGTGACATCCATTCACCGGCCGAGTAATCGATTTCCTGGGACAGCTTTGTTTGTTTCCTGCTTTCTGATGCATGCTTCAATTACAGTCTTGGCTCACTTTACTTACTGTTTAAAGGATTAATTAAACAGACTATGTGTTAGAATTAAATAAAGCATCTATACGTCTTATGTTGAACGATTATGGGCCAGTCTCACGACTGGGCAAAGAGGGGTGCCTAACACCTTCCCCTTATTGTACTTTTGGCTCCCGTATCCAGAATCTCTATCTGTTTTCCCAGTTTTAATAAACTGGGTGGCGACTCTATTTGATGATAACTGTTATCATGTGGCGATGTTCCTAGCCATGGGAATGTCCATGATTTTGGTTTATGAAGTGAGCAACCAATCGAACAAACAACGTGATCAATCTGTATGGCGATGCCCCGTTTGGGAGGTGTCTACAATGGATTTACTTGATGAAACGTTGTCTTAAGAGAGAAGGCAATAGGGGTGTTCTATATGATGAACCCAATATACAGCAAAGATAAGTCAAGAGACAGTCCTGTTAAGGAATGAGTTCCATGGTAAGAAGAGACCCTATGAGGAAGGGATCTCGGTTGATTGGGCAAGAGATCCCCAAGAGAGCCAGGCTTCCTGCACGAGGCAGGAGACCTGGGCAACAAGGATGCTTGGAAAGCAAGCATGCTCATGTCTATAAATACGAGGTAAACCTGGAGGAAAAAGGTACGCAATAAGTTGCATTCAGTCTACACTTCCTTTTGATAATTAGGGTTTTGATACAGTACGAGATACTAACTTAGGCATCGGAGGGCCTTTACCACGAGAGGCAGAGGTGCGCTCACCCCTTGTCTGTTTTACAGGTTAGGGTTCAGGCGAAGGTACTAGGGTTCCGATTGGACAGCACGTGACGAAGGAGACTCAACGCTGTTTTAGGTACCATCTGTTTTCCTCCCCCTACAAGCACTGACAGAATATAATGTAAAAATGGAATTTGAAATGTGCATAAACACAATATGGGCTCAACAGAGGACTTGACAGACTGAGATGGGCCCTCAATCTATCAGATCGTGCGTCCTTGCCATTGTAAAATTAGATCTACAGCTTTAAATGAGCAAATAGGTACATTTATGCATGCACAAATCAGAGAACACAGCAGACTGAGAAAATGGAATGCAATGGCATGCACGCACTCCCGAGCGCTCGGGAATGGCTCAGAGTGCTTGGGAGTGAGCTGCATATCAGCTTGCTCTCAAATGGAAAATGAAATCATTTTATCATGCAGTCACACTTTTCTAGGTCTTTAACAAGAGAAAATCTTATTTTCAACTTTGGAAAACCTTGTTCTTACCTGAAATTTGTAAGATACACTTTTGTTTTATGGAAAATGATTTCCTGTGCATGCATGCCAAAATAAAACCATTTCACTTAAGAGTGCACCTCATTCCCAGCCTACCGTATGACAAAGAACCATGCATGAAACTGGGAATAGTCCCGAGCGCTCAGGAGCACTCTCGAGCGCTCGAGAGTGTTTCCAGTAAGGGTTTTGATAAAACGTTTTTTTTTGTACCCCTTTGCTCTTGTTTTTACACTAGGGTCTCCCAACCATGCACCCAGTATTGAAGACTGGGTCAGGCTGAGAGACCCCCCTCAGAAGGGAAGAACAGCCGCTTTGTTTGTGATTAAAGGTAAAGATTTCTACCTTTTGCTTGAACTTTGCTCCTTGGAATAGCTTTGAAAAATGACTGCAGAGTGGAAAATACAAGATACCAGCAGCAGAGAGTATTCTGGATTTCTTGCCCTTTTCCTTGGTGATTTTTAAAACCTTTGGAGTTTGGAAAGTGAATTTGAGTTTGGAAAACCTTTGCCTTGAGCAAGAGAAAGAGGAGAGTGGTTCTAGAGAGAGGAAATTTCGCAGCCCCTGGCTCAGCTGAAGACCAGTTGTATTTATAGGCAAAATAACCTATGGTTTTCAAAATTAAATGGATTTGAATAAAACATTTTTAAATGGGAAAATCCTTGGCCTGAAGATCTCTGCCACTAGAGGTTGAGTGTTGACTGAAACATCAGCCGGCTCAATATGGTGGTAATGATGAGTTGCATGGATAGTGGGTGATACTACCATCCATTGGGCAACACATCAGTCTCGAGCGCTCGAGAGTGAGCCAGGCCAGAGGTTTTGGAAAATGGTTTTGAGCGCTCGGGACTGCTCCCAAGCGCTTGGAAATGCTTTTGACCATTTTTATTCCCTTTTCAAATCTTTCAAGGAGCAAAGTCTCGATCGGTGTGAGGCTTGTTTTAATCCAAAGTCATCATCGGGGAGCCTCCGGGCCACAAATCAACGAAATTCGACAAGTTCAAATTGGGGTGTCTACAGTTGCCCCTCTTTGGGCGATGCTCGACATCATGCATGGATGCGAGTGCCGTCCAAAGATTGAGACAGCCCAATTCGAGCCAAATAAAATCCTCAACTCAAAATCAAATGCAAGTAAAGAACACACCAACATTTGAAGCATACGGTCGCGTCCTTTCAGACTGCCTACGTACCCTCTTCTGTAGGGATCAGACTAGGGTAGTTCTTTGGGGCAAGTGTAAACATGCAAGTGCAAACAAATGCCGAAAAGGGGTGCCCCATAGGACGGTGCCAAATTTATGGCAGGAAGAAACTAAAAGGGTGTCCCTTAGGACGGTGCCAAATTTATGGCAGCGGAGAAACTGGGGGGGTGTCCCTTAGGATGGTGCCAAATTTATGGCGGCGGAGAAACTGGGGGGTGTCCCTTAGGACGGTGCCAAATTTATGGCGGCGGAGAAACTGGGGGGTGTCCCTCAGGACGGTGCCAAATTTATGGTGGCGGAGAAACTGGGGGGGTGTCCCTCAGGACGGTGCCAAATTTATGGCAGGAAGAACCTTCTGTGAATGAAACCCTCTGCGAATGAAATACAAGGGTAAAACCTTCTGCGAATGAAATAAATAGACTATTTTGACATAAAGTATCAATTTTCAAACGTGAACCAAATGCACAAAATCGACTGAAGTTCGTGATCAATTGCTCTGTTTTGATACGTACTGAAAACAGGACTGAGATTGATTTTGTAAAAAGCCTCGACATTGCAATAATTGTCAGAAAGTGAAATGAACAAGGGATCGAATATTTCGGCTCAGCGTCTGAAAAATAGAGTGGAGCGCTTGGGACCACTCCCGAGCGCTCGGGAATGGTGTCGAGCGCTCGGGACCATGACTGGGGCCCGCCACTCCTTCGTCTTCCTCTTCCAGGTCTGGGGTTCAAAACCCCCAAACCCGAGCGCTTGAGAACCAGAACCGTCGGAATTCTCCTATTCTCGATTTCTCAGGCGACTACTCTCTCACACTCTCTCCAGAAATTCTCTCTCTCTTCCTCTCGACTGAAAAACCATCCCTCTCTTTCCTGAAAACCACGGACCGATTTCGGGACCTTGAGATCTCCTCGATCTTCCAGTGGGCAATCGTGTGCCAGGAAGTTCAAATTTGGGGGAAGAAGAAGGCTAGGGAGAGAGGAGGAAGGGCAATGGCGAACGGGGAGGACAGGGCGACGACGGGTGAATCCCGCGGTGGTGTGGCCACGCCTGGCGACGGCTCGGCGGCGGCTGCAGCTGCTGCGGCGGCAATGGGCGACGCTGGTGGTGGAGGAGGTGATGGAGTCGGGGACGAGCCCGACGCTGGTGGGGGTCAGACGAACGGTGGCAGAGATGCCACGGGCAGCCGTGGTGGTGCCACGGGCAGTGGAGGTAGAGCCACGGGCACTCCTCCCACTCCTACTGTGGAGGAGTTGTTCGCGGCCGCAGATCGGGCCCGCGATGAGTGACAGGTCGACGAGGTGGTGGTTGGTGGTAGCGTCACAGCCACTCCCGCTTTGAGGTCGACGGCGGCGGTACAGAGGGGAGGAGACAGCGGGATTGGGGCCTCACGCCACATTCCCTTCGAGGAGGGCGACTTCCTGGACTCTGCGGAGCCGCGGGACATACTAGACGCGCTTGGACTCGATCCAGGGGTTGAGGCCATGCTGAGAGGTGCTGAGACTCCATAGGACCGGGCCGCAGCGCTCTTGTTGGGAGCTATAGTGAGGGGTGCAGGAGCGTTGGACGCGGGGGGAGACAGGGTCGAGGAGGAGGAGATAGAGGAGATGAAGGTAGAGAGGCCGGAGCCGGAGGCGGCGGCTGAGGCGCGGGTGACTGCGGTTGACGAGGCGAAGGCCTATCAGGGAGGAGAACGGCCTGGGTTCGCGATTGCGACCTACGCTCCGCGGGTTCACTTCTTCGAGCCGGTGGGGATGGTGAGCTACGTCCCCGCTCGGGCTGACTACCCCGAGGACCTACTTCTCCGTGATCGCGACTCGCACATCTCTACGGGCTTGTAGACACCTCCCAAACGGGGCATCGCCATACAGATTGATCACATTGAATTTGCTCGATTGGTTGCTCACTTCATAAACCAAAATCATGGACATTCCCATGGCTAGGAACATCGCCACATGATAACGGTTATCATCAAATAGAGTCGCCACCCAGTTTATTAAAACTGGGAAAATAGATAGAGATTCTGGATACGGGAGCCAAAAGCACAATAAGGGGAAGGTGTTAGGCACCCCTCTTTGCCCAGCCGTGAGACTGGCCCATAATCATTCCACATAAGACGTATAGATGCTTTATTTAATTCTAACACATAGTCTGTTTAATTAATCCTTTAAACAGTAAGTAAAGTGAGCCAGAACTGTAATTGAAGCATGCATCAGAAAGCAGGAAACAAACAAAGCTGTCCCAGGGTAATGGATCCCGCGGCCGGTGAATGGATGTCACGGCCGAGGGATCCTCCTGGTTTGATATATCGGCCGAGGGATCGAAGCCCCGGTCGATGTTCTTCCTCACACCAGACAGAAACGTTAGTAAATAATCAAAACGCTAAAATCATGATTATTGACAGGAAATAAAACAAACCAGAGGCCGTTGGGCCTCACCACCTTGATCCCTCAGTTGCTTGATTGCTTCGGATTGCTTGTGATTTGACTGATTGCTTGATTAAGAACCCTAGGGTTAGGGTTTGAACTTCGGGGTTTGATCGCCGGATTGACGGCTGCCTTCGGAAGGTTAGGGCTTTTGGAGTATGGGATTGAGGGAGTATTTGTGCAGAGCTTTGAGGTTTGAGAGAGTGTGTAAGTATCTCAATTTCTGTGTGTTAAATTCGGAACCCAAAGGCCCCTTTATATAGGCATAGGGATGACTCACTCCGGCCAATCAAATCACGAGATGGCAATTGCAATTGCAATGCATCTCAAACTCTACGTCGTGATCTCCGAACGTAGCCCGAACCCATCGGAAAGGTAGTGTAGTTGGATCAAACCAAACGTCTGACATAACGTTTGAGAGTCTGGAAAAAGGTCGATCTGGCGGCCGAGCAAAGGATGTCGCGGCCGTGGAAAGGATGTCTCGGCCGAAGGATAGATCTTGCGGCCGAGGGATTGATCTCTCAGGGAGATTTTGCTTTCAACAGGTTGCTCGGGCGAGGGATTGATGTTATGGCCGTGGGATCGATGTCACGGCCGACAGATGGATTCTCCTAGGCTTCCGTATTTCTGTCTGAAAGGCTGTATGGCTTTGAATTAGGTCCTCTAAGTGGTCAAAGTTCTTACCGAAAGTCCTAAGGTCCTCAAGGAAGCAATCAGCAATCGCTGTATCCATTTCATCATCGGGATTGTCCCAAGGTGGGACTTGAAATAATCGTTAGGCCAAATTGGGGTGTCTACAGATGCCCCTCTTTGACTGAACTCAGACGGATCGCGAGACAAGTTTGAGTAAGAGTCAAAGCTGTAAAAAGTAACTCAATTTGGTCCAACCACTATTCCAAGGGGTTTTCGAAAAAGGTTTTGTTACGGTCGGGTCGGGAGGCTGCCTACGTATTCCACAAGGGAAATTCAGACCAATCGTAGTTCGGGCAATAAAGAAAAGTAAAAAGTTTGGAGGGTTAGAGACAGAAGACGTACCTTAGGGCTTTAAAAGCCGTAGTGTGACGTACCTAGACTGAGCCAGGGTTTTGGTGAAGAGTAGTTGAAGGAGCGCGGGGCTACCTGGGGAGTTTCTTTGCGGAGAGCTTCCTTAGTATTTTGGGGTAGATCAGTACACTGCAGGTGCGTTTGCTTTTCTTGATCGTCCTTACTTTGACTGAAAGGAGCTCGGTAGAGTAGCCTTATCCTTGCGAATGAGCTGGATGGGATTTATGTAATGGGGTGGAATCCAAACCATCTGCTGGGGATGAGTTGGGCGCCGGTTTGTTTTTGAGATGTAGGGGAGGCGCAGGGCCAGTAGCTAGAGCACGGAGCTTTGGAGATGAGGGGACCGAGGCACGGAGCCGGTTGTAGTCATGAGGCGAGAGCCTGGGGAGTGATGGAGTCGAGGCGTGGAGCCTGTTGCAATCTTAAGGCGAAGGCCTGAGGGGATTGGATTGATAAGACCGAAGCACGGAGCTGGTGCTGATCATAAGGCGAGAGCCTGAAGTGACTGATAGGACCGAAGCATGGAGCTGGTGTTGATCATAAGGCGAGAGCCTGAAGTGATTAAATTTGAGGCATGGAGCCTGCTGTGGTTTATGAGGCGGAGGCCTGAGGTAAGCTTAGAGCTTGATGGAACCGAAGCACGGAGCTGGCATAAGGCAAGGGCCTGAGGTGAAGGAATTGAGGCATGGAGCCTGAAGTGATTGAGGCGTGGACTTGAGTTGTCGGAGCTTAGAGCTTGACGTGATATGAACCGAAGCATAGAGCTGGTTGCATTCTGATGGTCTGTGCACGGAGCTTTCTCATCATAGGTGTTGACGCGGAGCCAATGGATCGAGGCGTTGGGCCGATCAATAAAACCGAGGCATAGAGCCGGTTGATTGCAGGGTTGACCTGTTTCATGAGAGATATGCAGAGTGTATATGTGCAATGCTTTGTTAGATGTGAACAAATATGATGCAGACTCGATGTGAAAATGTTGATGCAAATGTGCACGGGCCCGTGCGTGTGTGTTTGTTTTAAGCTTAGAGCTTCTATCAAGTTCCGGACTTGAGCATTCAGAGCGTAGAGCTCGAGCATTCGGATGGCAGAATCCGAGCATTCAAAGTACAGGCTTTGAGCGTCCAGTACGCAGTGGTTGGGCATCCAAGCGTAGAGCTTGAGCATTCAAGTGTATAACTTGAGCATCCAGTACACAGTGGTTGGGCATCCAAGCGTGGAGCTTGAGCATTCAAAAATGTTAGATTTTTTTGAGCATTCAGGCGTAGAGTCTGAGAATAGATATCTTGATTGTTGGGGCGGCCTAGAGCCTGTTGCTTGTTTACGGCTTCGAGCCAGTTGAGATAGTGGGCTTAGAGCCGCTGAGTTGTGATAGCGAGCGTAGAGCTGCTGAATGAGTGTATATGGGCGTAGAGCCATGTCGATAATGGGCATCGAGCCGCTGAGATTACTTGTTCACGGCTTTGAGCCGCTGGGTGACAGTAGGCTTTGAGCCGCTTGAGTTTGTGATAACAGGCGTAGAGCCTGTTGCCGTGATAGCGAGCATAGAGCTGCTGAGATAAAGGGCTTCAAGCCGCTGGGATTACTTGTTTACGGCTTTGAGCCAGTTGAGATAGCGGTCTTGGAGCCGCTGAGTTGTGTAGAGACGATGGGCACAGGGCCGCTGAATTGATACGGGCGTAGAGCCGTTATGATAAAGGGCTTCGAGCCGCTGGGTGACAATAGACGTAGAGTCTGTTGAGATAGGCTTCGAGCCTATTGAGGTGATGGCCTGGAGCCGCTGATTAGAAGGCGTAGAGCCGCTTTGGTGAGATGACGAGCGTAGAGCCTGCTGTGTTGAGGGCTTAGAGCCGCTGAGATGATAGAATGGAGGGCGTAGGGCCACTGGGTGTTTTATCTTGCTTTGGCTAGCATTTTGTGGAGAGAGATTTTCCTCATACATGGGTATGCCCCCAAGACTAGTTTTGATCATGTTGTATTGGCTCGGGGATGCCCCCAAGGCTACTTGTTTGGTTGAGGACTTAGAAGTCTGTAGTGGCTTGAATTGGTGCACTGAGCATGACCTGCTGTTGCTGAGGGAATTTGATTAAGGGGCCAGGAGATCGATCTCTCGGCCGAAGGATTGATGTCTCGGCCGAAGGATGCATGTTTCGGCCGCTTAATTGATTCATTTCCAGGGGCTTATAAAAGGCCACGGCCTCAACCGTTCGTTTCACTTTTCTTTCTTCCCTCTCCGTTCCTTCCGTCCGAGGCTTAGACCGAAGACCCTCCCTCTTTTCACTTTTCCTTATTTCCGACAGCTCCGGGCCGTGGGTGATATGCTGACGTGGCTAGCGTGCGCGGAGGGAGGCCGCGTTCGCTTTTGGTCTTGTCTTGACGCTTGATCATGGATCCTCGCATGGGTATGCTTGATTAGGGGCCCTCGCATGGGTGACTTGTTTCCATGACACGGAGCTCCTGGTGTGGCGGTGGTACGCGGTGTGGTGGTTTTTCTGGGCCATGTGGTGATTCTTTTGAGCCATGTGGTGTCCCTTCTGCACCGTAGTACTCCTTTGGTATACATCGCCCCAGGGGCGTCCTCTTCTTTTTTGCAGCTGGTCTCTTTTGTTCGGACCACCAGAGGGTTCGACATCCTCTTCTGCTTCCTCTTTTCGTTTCTTTCTTTGTTTAGGTTAGTTTGACAGGAAATCGATGTATAGTTTGTTTTTAGGAAATGTGGAATGATCCACCTTGTGATGTAAAAAGCTTTCGATATATGAAACAAAAACCTTTTGCTCTGCAATTGTGATTGTATATGCTGTTCTTTACGTTTGTTTATGTATGATATTTCCGTTAATCCAATAAAACGAACTGAACCGTGGGAACAGTCTGTAAAATAGCCGTTCTGGCGGCCGAGCTAGTGATTACACGGCCGAAGCTTCGATCTGGCGGCCGAAGGATTGTTTGGCTTGCCTGGGTTTGACTTGCAGGTCAACCCTATTATCTACGGGCCGGTGGATTGATCCCACGGCCGTCTTATCGAAGTGCCGGCCGAGAGACCGACTAAATTTTCGAGGATTAAGAATCCGATTCCGATTCGAACTAAGAGTCGACCTAGTCCTATAAGTACGCGTTCTACGAACCTGATAGCATTGTCAGCAGCCATTCCTTTGCATATGGCACAACCAATCCTTGATCAGTGGCTAGATTCCTTTAATGGCCTTGACCGTCTGCACTTTAAGTCCTTTGGCATGGATTTCCTCTTTTCCCTTCGTCACATTCCCATGAATTTTGCTTTCCTTAGGGCAGCCGCTAGTTTGTGGGACCCTGATTTTCATGTCTTTCGCTTTAAGAGAGAGGAATTGTGTCCTACTGTCGAGGAATTTGCGGCCATTATGGGCCATTCAGACAGGGAAGGTTTTGTTGCTCCTAATCCTTTGTTCAACCAGGGTGATCTCCTGAAAGATTTACTCCAAGTTCAGAAACATGAAGTTAAATTCTTCCTGGTGAAAGGAAGGCTAGAGATTCTGCAATTTATTCAGCGTTTTGGCACAGCTGAGGCCCATCGCCAAGTTTCCTTACAGAAGTCGTGCTTTCATGCATTGTGCATTTGTCTCCTCCATTACTACTTGCTTGGCCCTTCCTCTGGTCATGCCGATCCTATATTGCTTAACCTTGCTCAGCAAATTGAAAACCGTGTGGGTTTTGCTGGTTTAGTGTTGGCAGAGACCTTGATGGGTCTAGATGTGATGAAGAGCAGCCCTACAGCTCAATTCTCAGGCAGTCCTTTGCTATTGCAGGTTCGCTCTTTTATTTGTTTCTTTTGTCAAGTTTATCTTTTCACTCATCACTCTCATGTTTTGACTCACGTGTTCTCTCAACTCACAATTTTCCCTTTTTCTCCAGGTATGGTTGTTTGAGAAGCTAAAAGTGTGGGATGTGTCGGAGCGACTTCCTTACAATCCAGACCAATGTACGGAGCGTCATATGATTAAGCAATTCCCAACTGAGGCTGCTTGGGAAGCATGGATGAGGACCTGCAGGGGTGATTGGATTCAATGGGTTTGCCCCTGGTATGGTATTGAGAGTATGACTGCGAGTACCATGAACCATTTTGGTGTAGCAGTAATTGGTATTACTCGAGTCGTTTTCTACTTTCCTGCTCGCTTTCAAAGGCAATTTGGGGCTGAACAAACCGCAATCTTGGGTGACCCTGAGTACACCGTCTCTAAGATTCATGATGCCAACTTCCGTCGCAACATGCTGCGTCTTTGGCCAAATAGAGTGATGCAGGAGGTTGCTGAGAACTTCGTTGTCAAGCTATCGGGTTCTTACAAATGCTGGTTGAAGAAAAACCTTTTGAAGGACAGTAGTGCAAAGAGAAGGAAGACCTAGAGATTGACGCTTTGCTTATGTTTTTCAAAAGATGTTTGTTTGATTCTAGCTTTCATGGATTAAGAATTGCTTAGGTTTGCTTTTTCCTTTTTTGTTTGGAAATAATAAAACATTTGGTCGTTTTATCTGAAGATGTTATTGCCATGATTTGATAGCGAACATGCTTTAGGACAGACCTAGAAATTTTGGAAGTGATGATGATAGCAGTGGCCGAATCTCAAACTTTGGAGATTGCCTACGTATCCCATGGAGGGAATCAGGCCATAAACGTAGTTCCAACAAAGGGGATTCGTTTTATTTTTATTTAGGGTCCACTCGGGTATTTTCCTCTCCTTTTGTGCTCTAAATTTTGCCTAAAACCGCCCTTGCGGGTTTTCGGTCTAGCGAGCGTTTTATTTATGCCTTAGTTTTTGCCTAAGCCGCCCTTGCGAGTTTTTGACCTAGCAGGCTGCTCTAACTTTTGCTTGGATCCGCCCACCCTTGTGGTTTTCGGTCCAACGAGCATCTCTCATGGGTAATACTTCCTTAGCTTGTCAATGTTGACTGGCGTTGCGAATTCCATTCCATCTAAGTCTGCAATGTATGCTGCTCCTCCAGAAAGTATGCGTTTGATAAGGTAGGGGCCTCCCCAGTTTGGTCTAAACTTGCCCCTTGGGTCCGAGACGTGGCGACGAATTGCTTTGAGCACCATGTCTCCTACCTTGACGTCCCTAGGTTTCACCTTTTTGTTGAACGCTCGTGCAATGCGGCGTTGATACCCTTGTACATGGTATAAAGCCCTCAGTCTCCTCTCGTCTAGTAGTGCCAACTCGTCGTAGCGGTTTTGAACCCAGTCTTCTTCGATCATTCCAGTCTCAGCTAGAACCCTTAACGACGGTAATTCCAATTCGATAGGCAAGACAGCCTCCATTCCATAGACCAGAGAGTAGGGAGTGGCCCCAGTTGAAGTCCTTTCAGTTGTTCGATATCCCCATAACGCCAGAGGTAGCATTTCTGGCCAGTCTGTGTAAGTGTCGGTAGTCTTCCGCAGAATCCTCTTGACATTCTTGTTTGCAGCTTCGACTGCTCCATTAGTTTGAGGTCGGTAAGTAGATGACCGATGATTTTGTATCCCAAATTCGGCGAAAAGCTTCTTTGTCGCCCCCTTGAAGTGCGATCCATTATCACAGACAAACTCGTGAGGTACACCATATCGATAGATGATATTAGTGCGAATGAATTTGGCCACATGAGTGGCTTTGAGAGTAGCATAAGAGGCTGCCTCTACCCATTTGGTGAAGTAGTCGATAGCCACTAGGATGAACTAATGTTTGTATTTTCCCTTTGGATTTATACTTCCAATGACGTCTATCCCCCAAGTGGAGAATGGCCAGGGGGATGTCATGCTGTACAATTCCGTAGGGGGAATACGCATACGATCAGCATGAGTTTGGCATTTGTAACATCGACGGACATAATCAGCGCAGTCGGCCTCCATTGTAGTCCAATAATATCCCTGTCGTAGGATCTTCTTTGCCATTGTTGCCCCATTCATGTGCGGCCCACAAATTCCTTCATGTATTTCCTCCATTACCTTGCGGCTGTCCTCTGTTGTGACGCAAAGTTGACTTGGGCCCAAGTGTGCCCTTCGGTACAATGCTCCTCCACAGATTATAAATCGGGCAGCAAACTTCCGCAGAGCCGTTTTGTCCTTTGAGGTGGCTTCAGATGGGTATTCTCCTTTTTCCAGGAATTCCTTCACGTCCTCGTACCATGGTTTGCCATCGTCTTCACCTTCCTCGGTAAAGGTACACTCACATGCTGGTTTAACCTTTTGTTCAATCATGAGAGGCCGCATTGTGAACCCCAGGGGTATTTCGACCATAGACGCTAGTGTTGCCAGTGCATCTGCAAATCTATTGCTCACTCGAGGAGTGTGTGTGAAGATAACAGAATCGAACTGTGGAATTAGATTTTCCAGCACAGAGTGATATAGCTTCAGTGTATCCTCCTTAACTTTCCAGTCTCCTCTTGCTTGAGATACCACCAGGTTTGAATCCCCAGTGACTTCTACCCTTTTTGCTCCTAGCTCCAGGGCTGCCTCCATTCCAGCAATACAAGCCTCATATTCAGCTTGGTTGTTAGTGACTTCAAACCTTAGCTTATATGACAAAGGGATGTGAGAGTCGTTTGGGGAAACTAGCAATACCCCTATGCCATATCCACATTGGTTTGATGCTCCATCAAAGTAAAGTTGCCAGGTGTCGTCTAAGAGACATAAGATATCCTCGTCGGGGAACATGAAGTCCTCTGCCTCGGCCTCTGTCACAGGGTGATCCGCCAAGAATTCTGCCACAGCTCTTCCTTTTACTGATTTCCTCGTCATGTATTTGAGGTCGAACTCCGCTAGCAGCAATAACCACCTAGCTAGCTTTCCGATAAGTGCTGGCTTTTCGAAAAGATACTTGATTGGGTCTAAACGAGAGACCAGCAACACCGGATGTGCTAATAGGTAGTGCCTCAGTTTCTTTGTGGCCCATACTAGCCCCCAACAGGTTTTCTCGAGGGGAGTGTACCTTGTCTCATAATCCATCATTTTCTTGCTGAGGTAGTATATGGCGCACTCTACTTTGGCGTCGTTTTCTTGTGCTAGCATGCATCCCATGGACGTGTCTGTTACTGAGAGATACAGAGAATCAATGGCTTCCCAGGGATGGGTGGCGATAGCACAGGTGGATCTGAAGATATTCCTTGATTGCCTCGAATGCTTGCTTGCAATCTTGGCTCCATTCAAAATCCGTACCTTTCTTCAGTGGCTTGAAAAGAGGTTCACAGTGGTTGTGAGCTTGGAAATGAACTCCGATGAACTGTACCTTCCCTAAGAAGCTCCTTACTTCCTTCTCTGTCCTAGGTGGTGATATCTCCATGATAGCCTGTATCTTGGAAGGGTCTACCTCGATTCCTCGTTGCGTGATGAGGAATCCCAACATCTTTCCAGCTGTTACCCCAAAAGTGCATTTTTGAGGGTTAAGATGTAGCTTATAATTCCTAATCCTCCCAAAGAACTTTTGGAGCGCTCCATAGTGTCCTTCCCTTTCCTTTGATTTGACTATCATATCGTCGACATACACCTCGACCTCTTTGTGCATCATGTCGTGCAGCAGTGTTGTGGCCATCCTCTGGTAAGTGGCTCCAGCATTCTTCAACCCAAACGGCATTACTCGGTAACAGTAAGTTCCCCAAGGCATAGTGAAGGTAGTTTTCTCTCTATCCTCAGGAGACATAAGGATTTGGTTATATCCAGAAAATCCATCCATAAAGGATAGCAACGCATGGCCTGCGGTGTTATCTATTAGCTCGTCTATGTGAGGTAATGGGAAGTCATCTTTCGGACTGGCTTTGTTGAGATCTCGGAAATCTACGCAGACCCTGATTCCTCCAGTTTTCTTTGGTACGGGAACGATGTTTGCTACCCATTGTGGATATTCGGTGACTATGAGAAATCCGGCGTTGATTTGCTTAGTGACTTCTTCTTTTATCTTTAGGACCCAATCAGGGCGCATACGTCTCAGTTTTTGCTTAACTGGTTTTGCATCAGAATGAAGAGGAATTTTATGTTGAACAATTTCAGGGTCTATTCCAGGCATGTCCTCGTAAGACCAGGCAAAAACATCTTTGTATT
Source organism: Rhododendron griersonianum (assembly GCA_018127125.1). Lineage (NCBI taxonomy): Eukaryota > Viridiplantae > Streptophyta > Magnoliopsida > Ericales > Ericaceae > Rhododendron > Rhododendron griersonianum. Next base: position 22,613,929 of record CM030791.1, on the reverse strand, counting down.
CTTTTAGCAAAAAGATTAGTTTTTCACTTTCTTGAGGGGATAGTGTGGCACCAATTTTAACCATTTTGGGCTCGTTTGCGGAGCCTATGTTTGCTGTGATTATTTCCTCAGAAAAAGGTTTAGCGTGCCTTTCCTCTTCTTTCTCGATGAATTCTAGAATTTCTTTTGGAATCTCTTCCTCAAAATTTGGTTTGTCGGAATCCACACAATTGGTCATAGGCAAAGTAAAATACTCTAAATCTTCCTTCTCATTGCTAAATTTATCAAAAGACATTTCAGAGTCGAACTCAAAGTAAATGCTATGCCTTGGTACTTTGACCAGGTTTTCCTCACTAGACTTAGTATTTTCAAAGGATGAAAAGCTTGACTCGGACTGAGTCGACTCGGAGTCGGAATCGGAATCAGAACTAAGATCAGAATTAGCGCTTTTCGTTTTGTATTTTAGAGTGTGTTCGACGGTCCAGTTAGGGTAAGCCCCTTTTTCAGCATCCACAATCAGCTCAGAGCAGTCTTTTTCATCACCAAGGTCGATCACCAGTACTTTGCTGTCACCTTGATTCGCACTTTCATCATTGTCACCCTGCAAGTCTTGGAGGGCCATTTGATTTGCTATTGTTGTTATTTCCTCCAATTGAGCTTCAATCTGGGCTTCGTCGCTGTTGTCGACTCGTCGTGTGCCAACAAAGCCCCACCAATTACCAAAGCTATCTATGATGGGGTGGATCACCCTTATTTCATTGTTGGTGACCCCCTCATCAAAGAGTAGGTTTAGTGATATTTCGTCTAGTGGGTCATTGTCGACAGCCTCTTCTTCCTTTGCCTCTTCAGTCTCGAGGTTGTTGACCTTGTCTATTGGCCAATAATCATCGGTAGGTGCATAGGGGTCATAAAAGTAGATTGGAACCCTGCGAAGCCCTTCTTCTTCAATCAGGTCTTCTACCTCTTCCTCATAAACCGTTCCAGCGAACATGACATGGTTGTCTTCAATGATGGCCACCATAGGCTTTGGTTGATCTACTGGAGTGATGTATTCAGAAGGGTCGAAATCTTCAACAGCAAAGTGGAGCGGGCCAGACAGCTTGGTGACAACTTGAAAGTGCGAATCAGACGTGAACAATGATGCAGTCATTTTTCCTGAAAAAGGTTTTTGCTTTAGTTAGATTGCTTAATCTTACCTACGGTTTATTCGACTTAGAGAGATTCCTAAGGTTTAACCTGCAAAAGAGAAACTTTACAACATACACATATACAATGGGTGTGAGGAAGAACTTTGGAAATAAAATGCAAGTAGGTTCCTAGCCTGTAGGTTCCTGTCTTAGTTTGATAAGTTCTATGGCTTTCTAAAGCATGCAAGGTTTAGGTAGTTTCAGGGTGCTCCGTTGTCAAAGGGCACCAGTCCTCTCGCCAGCCCATCATAGGCGGCGATTGGGTGATTTCCTTTTTGATATACCACTAGGTACGAGTGACTGTGGAGTTTGCTGGAACCCCCAACATAGCCCGTGTCATGCCGGGATATCAGGTGAACTCAACGGGTTGCCCGCTCGATGCATATGATAAATGAATTAGACAAGGCATGTATTAGTCTTATGTTGAACTTTTTGGTTATGGCTCTCACATCCCCAGCAGAGTCGCCAAAAACTGTAGACACCTCCCAAACGGGGCATCGCCATACAGATTGATCACATTGAATTTGCTCGATTGGTTGCTCACTTCATAAACCAAAATCATGGACATTCCCATGGCTAGGAACATCGCCACATGATAACGGTTATCATCAAATAGAGTCGCCACCCAGTTTATTAAAACTGGGAAAATAGATAGAGATTCTGGATACGGGAGCCAAAAGCACAATAAGGGGAAGGTGTTAGGCACCCCTCTTTGCCCAGCCGTGAGACTGGCCCATAATCATTCAACATAAGACGTATAGATGCTTTATTTAATTCTAACACATAGTCTGTTTAATTAATCCTTTAAACAGTAAGTAAAGTGAGCCGGTGCGATAAGCATGCATCAGAAAGCAGAAAAGCAAACAAAGCTGTTCCAGGATAATGGATCCCGCGGCCGGTGAATAGATGTCACGGCCGAGGGATCCTCCTGGTTTGATATATCGGCCGAGGGATCGAAGCCCCGGTCGATGTTCTTCCTCACACCAGACAGAAACGTTAGTAAATAATCAAAACGCTAAAATCATGATTATTGACAGGAAATAAAACAAACCAGAGGCCGTTGGGCCTCACCACCTTGATCCCTCAGTTGCTTGATTGCTTCGGATTGCTTGTGATTTGACTGATTGCTTGATTAAGAACCCTAGGGTTAGGGTTTGAACTTCGGGGTTTGATCGCCGGATTGACGGCTGCCTTCGGAAGGTTAGGGCTTTTGGAGTATGGGATTGAGGGAGTATTTGTGCAGAGTTTCGAGGTTTGATTGAGTGTGTAAGTATCTCAATTTCTGTGTGTTAAATTCGGAACCCAAAGGCCCCTTTATATAGGCATAGGGATGACTCACTCCGGCCAATCAAATCACGAGATGGCAATTGCAATTGTAATGCATCTCAAACTCTACGTCGTGATCTCCGAACGTAGCCCGAACGCATCGGAAAGGTAGTGTAGTTGGATCAAACCAAACGTCTGACAGAACGTTTGAGAGTCTGGAAAAAGGTCGATCTGGCGGCCGAGCAAAGGATGTCGCGGCCGTGGAAAGGATGTCTCGGCCGAAGGATAGATCTTGCGGCCGAGGGATTGATCTCTCAGGGAGATTTTGTTGGCAACAGGTTGCTCGGGCGAGGGATTGATGTTATGGCCGTGGGATCGATGTCACGGCCGACAGATGGATTCTCCTAGGCTTCCGTATTTCTGTCTGAAAGGCTGTATGGCTTTGAATTAGGTCCTCTAAGTGGTCAAAGTTCTTACCGAAAGTCCTAAGGTCCTCAAGGAAGCAATCAGCAATCACTGTATCCATTTCATCATCGGGATTGTCCCAAGGTGGGACTTGAAATAATCGTTAGGCCAAATTGGGGTGTCTACAGGGCTGGACCACGGTAAGCATTCGACCTTTTGAATTCGACGCTTGAGTTATTTTGTGAATCGCTATGTTGATTAAAATGCTATTTCCTTACTCTGTTGAAACAGCGCACGACGGATGTGTACGGCCACGGGGGCTCAGCTAGCTCGCTGAAGTACTTCAAGGGGCTGCCCGCGCGAGTACTAGAGTTGGTGGTGGCGGCGGGTTTCGGGCCGTTCATCCAGCTGATGACGGCGGTGAGGGTGGACCGCGCTGTGCTTACAGCGCTGACCGAGAGGTGGTGGGATACCACCAACACCTTCCACCTCCGGTTCGGGGAGATGACGCTGACACCGCTGGACCTCGCAGCGATCACGCGACTGAGAGTGGGAGGAGAGCCGATCCCCTACGACTCGAGCTTAGTACTAGACGACGCGGCTCTGCGGTGGTTCCTTGGGCGGGTTCCACGACACAGCGGAGGGATGGCGGCTTACGGGCAGTTCGTGGAGTACTGGGACCACGAGCCCGCAGACGACGAGGAGGCGGCGAGGATGGCCCGGGCGTACCTGCTCTACCTTTTCGGGGCTTCTCTGTACCCGACTAGGCGGTCGCGAGTGCACCTCTGCTACCTGGCAGGCCTGGTTGACCTGAGGACCGCAGGACGGTTCGACTGGGGAGGGGGTGCCTTGTGCACCCTCTACTGCTTTCTAAGGGCTGCCTCACGCGGAGTGGGCAACACAGTGGGAGGTTATTGGAGGATCGTCGAGGTATGGCTCAAATTATTGCTTTAATATTACTATTGATTGCTTATTGATTTGAAATGATGCTTGAAATTGAATCGACTTGAACTTGACCATATGCAGCTCTGGGCTTACGAGGTTCTCGGGATGTTCCCGCCTGAGAACACCTGTAGGGACCCTGGTTTGCTTCCTCGCGGGCTCGCGTGGAGCAAGGCTTATAGGAGGACGAAGGAGAGGAGATGGGAGGTAATGACCTTCCAACGCTGGCTAGACAGCTTGACTGGAGTCGCGGTATGATCTGCTCCTATTCCATTTCTCTTTTCCGTATTCGACGTATGCTTTATTGATGCTTCCAAATTCGATACGCAGGTTCACTGGGACAGGTGGTCGAGGGTTGAGGCCGACTTCCTTCCGAGGAGTCGCGAGGTGACACGGAGCAGGGTGCTGCTGGAGTGCCCACTGGGCTGGCAGTGGTACTTGGGGGATCGAGTGACTCGACAGTCGCTCGGTCTTCCAGCGTTCGTGGTGCCCGGGGTGCTCCCTCCACGCATGCAGAGGACTGAGACATACACTCATGCGGAGCTGGAGCTGTACACAGTGCTTGACACAGACTTAGAGCGGCACCTACGACGCGGTCTGGACTACGCAGCTTACGTAGACCAGTACCTGGCCACGAGACTAGGGGTGGAGGCTGAGCTAGAGAGGAGGCGAGGCCCTGGCGCCAGAGAAGAGGTTGGAGCGCGGGGCCGTGGCGGCCGGTCCGCACTAGGTAGAGGTCGAGGTGGTAGGCAGCCTGCAGGCGGTCGAGGTGCCAGCCCGCCTGGCAGAGGAGAGGTTGACACTGGGGTGCCGGAGACGGCAGAGGCCTCAGGCTCGACGGTGCTACCCACGCTGGAGTGGACGATAGGGGCGACAGACCCCTTGGGGGCACGGGCGTTGATAGACGTTCCACGCCTTCCACAGCCGCCGATGCGGCTTCCTGCTCAGGTATAAATGAATTCGCACTACTAATTGCTCTGAATGATTACTGCTTGTACATTTCTGATACTTGAACATTACAGGTACCGCGAGAGTGGGCCGAGACGGCCATCATGCGGATGGTGAGAATGCGCCACCTGTTGAAGGGTTGTGCGAGAGGGAGGGTCTTGCCGACCAGACTTGTCCCTAAGCCTGTTTCTCCTGTCGTTCCAGAGGTATGACAATGCATGGTATAGAACTTTTAATGAATCAATTGAATTTTGAAATATGCATAGAATGATCGCATGTTTGTGATATGCAGGTGCAGCCACGACGTTCGGCTAGGGCACGACCTCAGGCTACTACGAGCTCTCCAGCTTCCGCCAGCACACGGGGACGAGGGACACAGGGAGTGTCGCGGCCCGCTGCGGAGGCTAGACAGTTCGAGGTTGTTCCTAGGGCAGGGTCCCGGTGGAGACTCGCTCGTGTGGAGTCGGAGGAGGAGGATGAGACAGAGGAGTCGTCCGAGTCGCGTGTGTTAGGGTCGACGGACTCTGCTTCCGGTTCTCCTAGCGCAGACGGCGGCGATGACGGTGACGAGAGTGAGAGCACAGAGCCCAAGGGCCACTGTAGACACCCCAATTTGGCCTAACGATTATTTCAAGTCCCACCTTGGGACAATCCCGATGATGAAACGGATACAGTGATTGCTGATTGCTTCCTTGAGAACCTTAGGACTTTCGGTAAGAACTTTGAGCCACTTAGAGGACCCAATTCAGAGCCATACAGCCTTTCAGACAGAAATACAGAAGCCTAGGAGAATCCATCTGTCAGCCGTGACATCGATCCCACGGCCCTTACATCATTTCCTCACCCGAGCAACCTGTTGCTAGCAAAATCTCCCTGAGAGATCAATCTCTCGGCCGCAAGATCTATCCTTCGGCCGAGACATCCATTCCTCGGCCGTGACATCTTTTACTCGGCCGCCAGATCGACTTTTTCCCAGACTCTGGAACGTGTTCTGTCAGACGTTTGATCCGATTACACTACCTCGGGCTACGCTCAGGGATTACGACGTAGAGTTCGAATTACATTGCAATTGCAATCGTGCCATTTGATTGCCGGAGTGAGTCACCAATTGCCTATATAAAGGGCCTTTGGACTCCGAAAATAAACAACAAAAATTATCAGAGTACACACTCTCTCAAGCCTCGAAACTCTGCACAAATACTCCCTCAAACCCACTCTTCAAAAGCCCTAACCTCCCGAAGGTAGCCATCAATCCGGCGATCAAACCCCGAAGTTCAAACCCTAACTCTGGGGTTTTCAATCAAGCAATCAGTCAATCACGCCCAATCCAAAGCAATCAAGCAACTGAGGGATCAAGGTGGAGAGGCCCAACGGCCTCTGGTTTGTCTTATTTACTGTCTTTTTGACTAATCATAGCGTTTTGATTACCTGTTAATCTTTCTGTCTGGTGTGAGGAAGAACACCGACCGGGGCTTTGATCCCTCGGCCGGTATATTAAACCAGTGTGATTACTCGGCCGTGACATCCATTCACCGACCGAGTAATCGGTTTCCTGGGATAGCTTTATTTGCTTTTTTTTGCTTTCTGATGCATGCTTCAACTATCGCGTTGGCTCACCTTGCTTACTGTTTAAAGGAATAAATAAATAGACTATGTGTTGGAATTAAACAAAGCATCTATATGTCTTATGATTGAACGATTATGGGCCAGTCTCACGACTGGGCAAAAAGGCGTGCCTAACACCTTCTCCTTATTGTACTTTTGGCTCCCGTATCCAGAATCTCTATCTATTTTTCCAGTTTTAATAAACTGGGTGGCGACTCTGTTTTGATGATAACCGCTATCATGTGGCGATGTTCCTAGCCATGGGAATGTCCATGATTTTGGTTTATGAAACAAGCAACCAATCGAGCAAACAAACGTGATCAATCTATATGGAGATGCCCCGTTTGGGAGGTGTCTACAGCCACCAGCAGAAGAGGACTCGTCGCGTCTGAGTCTTAGGCTTTGCTTTTTTGCTATCTTTCTTGTACATGGGCCTGTGTGCCGGCGTAGTTGTAGCTTCTAGGCCTGCGTGCCTTGATTTCTGTTTGGGCCTGCGTGCCCCGGTAGTTAGGATTGGGCGTGTGTTTGCCCCAGTTTTCGTACTTTCTTCCTTACTCATTGTAAATACCGTATTTCATTTATGAAAACTCGCATTACGTTCTTTTGCATTCGTTCGCACTCCCTTTTTAGAATTGTATTTTATGTAATATGCTCATCTAGGTTGCAAGAAAGTAAAGAGCACGTGAATTTCAACCGATACTCTCAAAGTAAGAACGAGAATTCGACATTGACACACGATAGCAAACTCTAGAGAATTTGACGATAAAAACTAGACTTAAGGGCTTTTGATCGTAACTGAGTGCACTGTGCAGCTGGCAATGAGTGTCGTGACCTGCGAGAACTGCTAGATTTACAAAAACGCCCTTGACACGAAGACCGACATTCACTTGCACTTGAAAATGACGATTTTGGGACGCTTGAATGACAAAAACTTGAACTAAGAATGTTAACGCGCGTTTGATCATGCCATATAGTTACAAATGCACAATGCAACCTACGCGTGTCACCGGACTCAATCAAACACACCTAACGTGGAATTTGACATGTTTGTGGAATGAAAATCTTGGAAATTTTCGTATTTTCGAAGAAAAGGGACGAATACACAAGCAAACACATGAGGAAAACTGCTGTATCCCTAGAGTACATGCTGAGGACCTTCTGATCTAAGATGCATGCATTTGCGAGGTTGAACTGAGGCTGAAAAAGCTGGAATCAGAAGCTACTGTAAACAGCAGCACTCTCGAGCGCTCGAGAGTGTTCTCGAGCGCTTGGGTCTTCACTCCCTAGCGCTCGGGACTTCTGCTGTCTGCAGTCCCCTGTTGCTTGAAAGGTAGCAAATGGTTGAAAGGTGATGCCAAATCTATGGCAACAAACAGTTGAAAAGTGATGCCAAATCTATGGCAGCAGGTGATCGAGTGTCGTCCCATAGGACGATGCCAAGTCTATGGCGGAAAGACAAGCGGTCACGTTGAAAAATGTGCTAGATGAAGGGGACCATAAGAGGTCGAGAATAGAAAGTGAGACCCGTGTTTCGACGTTTGACAACAACGATGATATATTTTTATTTTTTTGAAAGACAAAGGACATGTCTGAGTATCCTTTCTGCTTTACTGCTTTTGGCCAGGGGGCTGGTATTTTCAGGACCTTGGGATTCGGGATGGAATCTGTCTTTGGATGGAAATTGGGTTTGAGTTGGATCCAGGGCTTGCGCTGGAGCTGGTTTGAGGTCGACTTTGATCAGGGCTTGAGCTTTGAGCATGCATGCCCCAGTCTTGAGGTCGGCTGTACGCTTGCAGTGATTGATGGCATTGGGCCGATGTGCCTCAATTTTTTTCCTTGATTTCACTGATAGTTTCGGTGACCAATTTTGTCATGAGCACAAGTGCGGGTTCTTCCATGTACTAGAGTTTTTCTCACGAGTTGGGGCCTCAATGGCCTTGTGTGAATTTGGACAAGGCCCAGATGACTCAAAAGATAAGAAAAACCCTTTATCCGAGGACTGACTCAATGATGAACCAGACTGGACGAGTGGCTTGATTACTTGAGGATTTGATGTTTGAAATTGTCATGATAAAATCAAGTTTCGATGATTTTCCCATTCGGGGCTTTGAAATTGATCTTGCTTTATCAAAACACGAGGATTTTACCAAGAACCATGCCCCAGGTTGAAATTTTGCAAGATTCACAAAATGCCTTGGCGCTCCTTCTTGTTTTCTCCTATTGTCCAGGATTTTTGTTTTCAAGTTGTGTTTTTCAATCTGACAGGACTTTATTCAGGTTGTAACGTGGCCAAGGTTTGGCTTAACAAAGAAAGGATAATAGGCTCAAAAATTTTTATTTTCTTTTGGGTTTCGAGAGCTAGCAGCCATCTTGAATAATTTTGTGCCCTTTTTGCTTTTGATGGGCGCCTTCTTTCATTTGATTTCCTTTGCACTTTGTTGTGCCGATGTGTTTGGCACTTTCGTTGATTTTGAGCTTTCTCTTATTTTTCTTCGATGTTTTACATCTCACTGTGCCTATGTATTTGGCACTTTCACGCTTTGAATTCTGATGTGCCGATAATAATCATGTGTTTGGCACTTTTGTCTTCCTTATTTCACCCCAGTGTGGGGGATAGCTGCCTAGCTGGGTTCTTTCAAAGAAATCAATTTAAGCTCAAAGGGGTTATCAACGGATATATATCTTCAAGCGTTTGATAAAAGAAAAGACTGCCTTTCTTCATTTTGAATTGCACAACTTGATAATTGGATCCTAGATGCAAGTTAAGAGATTTGCTTGCTCTAACTTTTGCCTAGATCACATTTTGAGGTTTTGATCTAGCGAGCTTTTTCTCAGGCCAAGGTGTTGCTTCTTGACAGCGTCAGGGAATGGTCCCATGAAATTCTTCTTCTTGCAAGGGTGAAGTATCTCGTGTTTTGATTTCTCAATTGATGGTGAAAAACAATTCCAGTTTAAGGGATTATCTCAAAACACAAGTTTATCATCACAATTTCGACACAAGCTTGAGATTGACTCCGAAAGACGGGACTGACCGACGAAGGATTGACTCAAAAGATTGTGACCAAATTTTGACTCGAATGAACATGACCGGGCCTTAGGATGAGGCTGCCTACGTATCCTTCTTGCAAAGGAATCAGGTCATAACGTAGTTCAGGCCTACGAAACTGACACTCTTTTTGGTTTTTCTTTTTTGACTACAAACTTGAATTTGAAAACATACAGATACGAAAGCATGAAAGACCCAAAGTACAAACTGACTCGAAATTGAAAGACAGAGACTTGACTCGATACTCAAAAGCTTTCCAAACTCGTGAGAAATTCCATCTATGGATTGGCTGCACTGCATTCGCCATTCTTCTTCAGATCTGAGGTTTGGCGTTGGGATGGTTCCAGTCCTTTCACACTATTTCAGGCATCATTCGGATTTTGATCCACCCTCAGATTCTGCGTCGGCTTGGAGCTTATAGCTAAGGCACTGAGCATATTAGGGGTTGGAACAACGGGCTCTGACAGCCAATTGTCGATAATGCACTGGAGGGGATGGATTTTGATGCTATTGCTGTTGATGGTTTGGTTGCTCAGAAGTCGTCCAAAGGAACCATGTCCCATCAAGTCACTGACCTGGCCAACCTTGAACCCCTCAAAGGTCAGAGGATAATTTCCCACAGCAGAACTTGGGTTTGGAAGTGGAGGTGAGATGGTTCCATCATCGATGAGATCTTGGATTTTGTGGCGGAGACGGAAGCAGCTATTAGTGGAATGGCCGGTACATTGGTGATAGGTACAATAGGCGTCTGGGTTGTGGGACGGCGAGAGCTTTTGAGGTAGGGGAGTTGGAGGGAGCGGCTGGATGAGACCAGCTTCGAGGAGTCTCTCATAAACCAAAGACAAAGGGACAAGAAAGCGGGAGAGGAACCTTGGTGGGATTTTGCAGCTGGGTTGAGGGTTCATAGTGGTGCCAAGTGGGCCTCTGGCGAAGACACTGCTTGCTTCGACACTGTATGATGCTCTCTTGCCTTTGGGGTTGTGCACATCCTGCCTTTTAGCACTAGTTTTAGGCAAGGATCTAGTACCTTCCTTTGAGCGATTCTTGGCGTCATGGAATTCGACCAAGTCTTTGAGCATGTGAGAGAGCTTCACTTCTGAGCGTGGCTTGATTCCGGCGGTTGGAGAGTGGTAGGCTTGTGGAGCTTCTTTGATTCTGGCCTTACCAGCATTCAGTCCCAGATCTGGATTCGACATGGCGGAGGTGAAAATGTCAATCAGCCCTTGCAATAGAGCCGTCTGCTCATCCATTTTTCGACTCATTTCCTCTACAGCCCTTTTCAGCTCAACCAGCTCTGCTTGCCCTGTCATTTTGAGGTGGTTGGAGAAGGTGGTATGGCTTTGTGTAGGATGGGTGGCCCAGTGTTGACAGTAAGTAAAGAAAGGTAAACTCAGAATGTGCCCCTGTTGTGATTTATTGAAAAATGTGTATGAATAAAGAATTGTTAATAACATGTTGTCATCGTCGACTCAAGGGATCCAACTTTACAGGTAGTTCCAACAGTCACGGGTAGGTCGTTGTCAGGCAGGTTAAATTCCTCACGTTGGGAATCAGAGCCAATCTCCTTATCTAAGACCATCCGAGACAGAGCAATAAGACTGCTGGAAGATGCACTTAAGGCAAGATCGAACTAGAGGGAGCCGTTCGGGCACGGCGAACACCAGAGGTATCCCAAACTCCATGGATTTATGGTCTCCTAAACCCTGACTCAAGAAATGACATCCTATGAAGGATTGCCTTAGTCCTCAGAGATTCTTTTGAATGTGTATCCTTCGTTTAGAACGACAAATTCTAAGAGATGTCAAAATGAACTAAGTATTCAACTAGTCCTCGTTCGAAGTTTCAATTTTGAACTTGGAATAACTTAGTATAGACGATGTGATACCACAACCAGAGTGGTGTCAGTGACATGGTGCCATTAGCCAGAGTGGTGTAAGTAAAGTGGCATCACGGCGTTGTTTCCTTGTTATTCCTTATTCTCCATTGAATTTTCGATTAGGCATTAGTCAAGGACTTAATATATTCTGATTTCCCAAAGTCTCATTGTTCTAAGGACTCGTGTAGTTTAGACAACGTACACCGGGGTGCACGATTCTTCATCGGGCCTCGGCAACCTTCCATAGACCGTGCGAGCGAGTCTCAAGAGCACAGGACTTGAAATTGAACAGACAGCATGACGGCATGACATGAATGAGATGCATGGTGAGATGCAGGAAGCAGTAACATGTAGGCAGGATATAGCATATAATCCTACCCTGCGGGTCCCTGTCCTAGTTTGGAAGGATCTATGGCTTACTAAGCATGTACAAAGGCCGGTTTTGGCTTGAAAAGGGTTCCCCGGACTAGAGTCAAAGTATACCTCCCACTATTGAGCGTACCCCCAATAATGGTACAAACGGTAGGGATGACTCATCACGGTCGAGGGTTGCTGAGCATTCCGGGATTCCCTATCACCGGCAAGCCGGGTAGGATTGCCGAAACACAACAGCGAGGCAGAACAAGATATATACGAAAGAAATAGACAATGAAACAAAAATAACTTTGAAAATCCCACAAACGTTTTTCAAGCTTGGCTCACAAGTTTAATTGATACTTAAGGAAAGCGGGCCGTTTTATCAACAAACCAACTTTTTCTCAAGTATTAATTAAACATCCCCAGCAGAGTCGCCACTGTGGGCTACCACAGCCCCGGGTGAGATCGGGGCGGCCCAATCAGAAAATCGCGCGCCTCGTGCCTTTTTGGATCGATTCGAAAAATTGTTTGATTTGAAGAGTCGCCACCCGGATTTATGGTATATCACCCGAGAAACCGTTTTGTTTGAAAATGATTGATTTGAAATTGAAAACCAGAGATCGTTTTGAGGGTCCGGAAGCCATGTTACGAGGGGGGAAGGGTTTTACGGCACCCCCCTCGCCCGATTCGAAATTGGTCTCTACTAAATGTTTGTGGGATTTTTAAAAGGGATTTCGTTTCATTTAACTAGTTAGCAAGTATCCATAGTTATACCAAATAAGAGGTGTATACTGGTGCATGTGTACAGTAGAGGGTGAAATGGCCATGCAAAATACAAGATAACTGAAAATGCAGCCCTGTTACTGTATTCACTCTCGAGCCCTTGTGGTCCCGAGCGCTTGGGAGTGCTGACACTCTGATCCTGCAAAACTTTGTCAGCGCTGACAGAATATAATGTAAAAATGGAATTTGAAATGTGCATAAACACAATATGGGCTCAACAAAGGGCTTGACAGACTGAGATGGGCCCTCAATCTATCAGATCGTGCGTCCTTGCCATTGTAAAATTAGATCTACAGCTTTAAATGAGAAAATAGGTACATTTATGCATGCACAAATCAGAGAACACAGCAGATTGAGAAAATGGAATGCAATGGCATGCACGCACTCCCGAGCGCTCGGGAGTGGTTCAAAGCGCTTGGGAGTGAGCTGCATATCAGCTTGCTCTCAAATGGAAAATGAAATCATTTTATCATGCAGTCACACTTTTCTAGGTCTTTAACAAGAGAAAATCTTATTTTCAACTTTGGAAAACCTTGTTCTTACCTGAAATTTGTAAGATACACTTCTGTTTTATGGAAAATGATTTCCTGTGCATGCATGCCAAAATAAAACCATTTCACTTAAGAGTGCACCTCATTCCCAGCCTACCGTATGACAAAGAACCATGCATGAAACTGGGAACAGTCCCGAGCGCTCAGGAGCACTCTCGAGCGCTTGAGAGTGTTTCCAGTAAAGGTTTTGATAAAACGTTTTTTTGTACCCCTTTGCTCTTGTTTTTACACTAGGGTCTCCCAACCATGCACCCAGTATTGAAGATTGGGTCAGGCTGAGAGACCCCCCTCAAAAGGGAAGAACAGCCGCTTTGTTTGTGATTAAAGGTAAAGATTTCTACCTTTTGCTTGAACTTTGCTCCTTGGAATAGCTTTGAAAAATGACTGCAGAGTGGAAAATACAAGATACCAGCAGCAGAGAGTATTCTGGATTTCTTGCCCTTTTCCTTGGTGATTTTTAAAACCTTTGGAGTTTGGAAAGTGAATTTGAGTTTGGAAAACCTTTGCCTTGAGCAAGAGAAAGAGGAGAGTGGTTCTAGAGAGAGGAAATTTCGCAGCCCCTGGCTCAGCTGAAGACCAGTTGTATTTATAGGCAAAATAACCTATGGTTTTCAAAATTAAATGGATTTGAATAAAACATTTTTAAATGGGAAAATCCTTGGCCTGAAGATCTCTGCCACTAGAGGTTGAGTGTTGACTGAAACATCAGCCGGCTCAAGATGGTGGTAATGATGAGTTGCATGGATAGTGGGTGATACTGCCATCCATTGGGCAACACATCAGTCTCGAGCGCTTGGGACTTCACTCTCGAGCGCTCGAGAGTGAGCCAGGCCAGAGGTTTTGGAAAATGGTTTTGAGCGCTCGGGACTGCTCCCAAGCGCTTGGAAATGCTTTTGACCATTTTTATTCCCTTTTCAAATCTTTCAAGGAGCAAAGTCTCGATCGGTGTGAGGCTTGTTTTAATCCAAAGTCATCATCGGGGAGCCTCCGGGCCACAAATCAAGGAAATTCGACAAGTTCAAATTGGGGTGTCTACATCATTATAAATTTTTGCCTTTAATCATCACTCTTCCTTTGACTTGTCAACCTACTTAGGATCTAGTCACCCTTAGTCTTTCACACACACACATATATATATATACATATATAGTACTTGGAGAGAGAGAGAGAGAGAGGCCGAGAGAGGAGAGAAGAGAGAGAGGCCAAGAGAGAGTGGGGAGGAGAGAGAGATGTGTGCATGTGTGTGCTTTTGGTTGTTCACTTACACAAGCTACTAATTAGCTTTAAGTCTATTTATTGACTTGACAACTCATTCTAGTCTTTCTCAAGCCATAAAAACCCTTATTATAACCTAAGACTTGGCCTAAAAAGGAAGTAATAATACTTGACTTGGATTGACCCATGAGGAAGTACACTGGGCATGCTTTCAAGCATGATGTGACAAAACAATGTGAGAAGGAGAGAGGGGGAATTCGGCCAAGGGGAGAGAGAGAGAGGGCCGAGAGTGAGAGGGAGGGGTGGAGTGTGCTTGTGCTTTTGGATACTCAAGCAAGCAACCTAATAGCCCTTAAGCCTAATCCTAGTTGACAACCCATTTCTAGTCTTATTCTAGCACACAATCTTAGTCTTTAAGCATCCTAGAATTTGACTACAAACTAGACCTAGGATGGACTAAACATGGGAAGACTACTCTTAGGTCTAGCTATCATTTCTCTTGCTTGCAAGACTTACCAATCTAGGTTATAATCACCTAGAATAGTCTTAAAAGCCTTAGCAAATCTCCATAATTACCTAGGTTATGGCCTAAAATGGGAGTGACTTTGCTTGGCATGCTTGATTGGACAAGTCAAGAGAGCAAAATCCATGGGATAAAGAGAGGGAGAGGGAGCCGGCCATGAGGGAGAGGGAGAGGCCAATGCTTGGCTATAAATAGCACCCACATTTGCCATTCAACTCACACCTTCACCCATTCAACTTCTCTCTCTAGAAATTCAAGTGTCTTTGCTTGTTCTTGCTTAGTTCTTCCTTGTTCTTGAGTTCTTCTTGTGTTCTTCAAGAAACTCATCCAAAGCCGCCACTAAGCCGCCACTCAACCACCCTTCGATCCATAAAAGCTTAAGTAGTTTAGTCAAGACTTAGTTTCGAGAGAAACCATTCTCTTTCGAAGCTACCGGAAGTTTACCGTAGGAAGTTACTCCATCCGACGTACTTTCTTTTCGTAGCTGCCCTACCGCCAAGAAGAACGGTAGACTTTTTCTATACTTTCTAACTCTAAATATATCGGATGATAAGCGTATGTTAAAATGAATGTAGACTTTTCCTATGACCTCTAACTCTAAGTATATGTAGATTTTTCCTATAGAAATAGTATTGGTATGAAGCTATGTTGTTGAAATGATTCTCACTCTATCTTTAAGTATTCATCATAAGGATGGTGATGAGCTTATTTGTACGATTGCTTGCATTACTTGTGGATGTGTGATAAAGCATAAGTGGTTTCCACTCCAAAGGTGTCCGTCCATGTGGCACTATGCTTTAGATTGTATGCTAAATGTTTACGCATGATTACGTGAGTTTAAGGATAAAGATGAGCATGCTAAGTAATATAGAGTTGGATGATCTTGCTAGTTTAGTTTCAAGATTACAATGAATGATTTATGATTCCTTGCGTGAAAAGTCCTACCGCGGAATCTATGCATGAAAACGAGACACAAAAACGAGAAAGTAGAAACATGACACCTAGGGTGTGTTAAAGACAAGGTGTGTTTTGAAACCACAATGTGGCCGGACTTGCCCATTGTGTGGTGTGCGTGTGTAAAAGAAAGATTTGTGAAAAACCCAATGAGAACCCGGAGCGGCGGAATCATTGTGGGGTTACTCGGGAACCCGGAGCGGCGGAGCCGAGGGATGAATTGTGGTTGGTTATCCACGGAGAGGAGCCAACGCAATTGTTTTAATGATTTTCGAAATTTCCCATGGGAACCCGGAGCGGCGGAACCATGGTGAGGATACTCGGGAACCCGGAGCAGCGGAACCGAGGGTTTTGAATTGTGGATTGGTTATCCGTGGAAAGGAGCCAATGCCAAATTCAATGTTTTTGGTGTGCCAATGGGAACCCGGTGCGGCGGAACCATTGTGAGGATACTCGGGAACCCGGAACGGCAGAACCGAGGTTGAGTGTGTTAAATGTGAATTTCAAAATGATGATTTGGTATATGAAAAGTGAAAATGAGACACGGTTTACGATGAGACGCGTAGGAGAAACTCAGAAAATCATGGACACCAACGCTAGGGAGATAGCGAATGTGGATGTGTCATTGTTATTCCTTTATGCATGAGTTATGTGACAATCATGAGTTTGTGTGCTATATCTATGACCTGCTATTTGTAAGTTAAGGGTTAGTGGGTATAGGATTATTCTGCTGAGCTCTTGTAGCTCATGGTGTTACCTTTGGTGACCCTGACATATTATATTGGTGGCGACGCTGGTATAATGTGTCAGACTTTGTAGATGATCAAGATGAGCAGTACACCTTGGAGACTTTTGGAGCTGGCAAGGATGGAGGAGCAAGCGGAGCTGTAGTTAGGAACCTTAGAACCCCTTCATTTGTGTAAATATTGAACTCTTGTGAGAGTTTTGTTGTAATAACGAGCCAGACTCCATTTGGTTTTATCAATAAAAATGCCTATTTAACGTACCCAAAAATCCGGGGCGTTACAAGTTACCCATGACGTAACCGTCTGTTAGGGTCGCACACAACACATCACACGCTGGGCCTCGGTTAGCACCCTAGGCCCTACCTGGTCACCCATTTCAACATCATAGTACTTTCAAGATCACAATGGCCCTAACTGGTCACCATCTGATCACTGGGCCCTATCTGGTCACCCATTTCAAAATTTCACAACAAACACTCTCTCCACACATTATCAGTTTTCCATTAACTTAACGTCTATCAGTTCTCTCATCGTAAGCCACCCCATGAACCTAAGTCCGATCTAACAAGTACAACAGCAATAAATCCATAACAACTTTATGGGCAGCATGCCCTGGAAATTCCGGTTTCCAAAAATGCAAGGGCCCGGATCGAGGGAGCGCGAGCGCAGGTGGCAAGCGCTCAAAAATACAGAGTCGCCACTCGGGTTTTGAAGGTCCGACACCCAAGGAACCGTATTTCGAAGCACCTGCCGCGCTGTTTGATTTGAAAAAGTTAAGGAACCAGTCCGTCATAACCATATCTGGGTTCGGGAGTCAGGTTACGAGAGGGGAAGGGTTTTATGGCACCCCTCTCGCCCAATCCAGAGATCGGTCTTTACTTAGGCATTTTGAAAACATTGCGATTCTTCTTTTATTAATCAATTTTAGCCAATTAGGGTGGGGGAACAGTTAATCGGGTATTAAAACTGTAACATGTTTGCAGGATGTGATAGATGGCATGGATGAGCAATTAGTATAGGATGAGAACAGACTGCTGTGGGAGTTTAAACAGACTGGAAAGCTCCTGTTTTGGAGTGTCGCGCGCAAGAGGTAACCAGTATGCACTGATCAAGTCAATGCATGCTGATCATACCTGCGCGCGCTACTACAAGACCTGTGCGCGCCAGTAAGCCTAAGCCCACAGCTCTTATTCTCAAACCCTCTGGGCTCTGGAAGGACCAGTGCACACCCAGGACAAACCAAGCAGTTTAAACTCTCTGGGCTCTGGAAGGACCAGTGCACACCCAGGACAAACCAAGCAGTTTATGCAGTCATAATATACAGTTTAAAGGCTGAAAAGCCTAATAAATAAACAAAAACACCCCATAAACAGTGTGGGGACAAAATAATAGCCTAAAACCAAGTTAAACATGCAAGGCCAGCCACTGATCGGGAACATAATGGAACCATCGCGTGAGGGTTCCGAACAGTCGCGCGACGGTGCGCCCGGGCGCGCGATGGTTGCGCCCTGGCGCGCGACGATTGCGCCCTGACACACTGGTCAACACTCCATTTGACTATCGCGCGAGGGTTTGGGAGCAGCGCGCGATGGTTCGAGCCAACTTTCCAGTGTCTGGTTTTGCACGTTTCTGGGCTCTGTGACAGGTCCATGATGATCCCAGGGGTACTCCAACAGAACAGAACTAAATATTGAAATGAACTAACATTTTCTAACAAAGGAAAGCAGTAAACTGATTTTTACATGCATCAACCGTGACCTATATCAAAATAAAACTATATAACAGCCATGAGCATGAATAAGACAAGAAAATGCTAGCATCCCTTCCCCACGTGGACCAATCTCATGCAGACAGAAGTGTCGCGCGAGTGTTCGGGTCCATCGCGCAAGGGTTTGCTAGGCCACGGCTTTTGAAACCTTGCTAGCTTTAGGGCCAGGACTGGTATTGATTACCAGCCTTGACCCTGCCAGCCCCCCTCAGGGATCAGAACAGTGAGCAGAACAAAGGTGTTATACCTTTGAATTTTGAGGTTTGAAAAGTGTTTGAGCTTTGAGCTTGAGGTTGGGTTTGAGGTTTGATTGAAATGTGAAAATGGGGAGGAAGAACAAACTTTGTTCTTAGGGTGTCTTTGTATCTCTTTCATTAGCTTAAAAGAGTACAAAGCAAAGACCCTTTGATTGCCAAAATTTGTTAATCTCTTGAAAGATGAACAAAAGGGGGGTTTTTATAGACTTAGCACCTTCCACTAATGGAAAGGCAGGTCTGGTCCAAAGAATGGAGGCCAGCCAGCCACGAGGCTGGCTGGGGATTACTTGGTGATTAAGCTGCCCAGCTGAATAAAGGTGATGGGGACAGGTTCTGACAGTCGCGCGAGGGTTCCAAACTGTTGCGCGACAATGCTCCCTGGCGCGCGATGGTGCGCCCTGGCGCGCTGGTCAATGCTCCGGTTGACCATCGCGCGATGGAGTCAAACCGTCGCGCGACGGTGCGCCCCGGCGCGCGATGGTTGCGCCCTGGCGCACGATGATTGTGCCCTGGCACACAATGATTGTGCCCTAGCACATATCAATAGGGTTTTTTGGCTTTTGGAAGTGGCTTAAGACTAGGTTAGGTTCAAGGGTTTTGCAAACACTCAAAGCTCAAACACTCGACATTCTCGGGGTGTTCTTGATCCATTTCATCATCGGGGAATCAAAAACCGTAAGTAAACTAATCTGGAAGCCCAGATTGGGGTGTCTACAGTAGCCCCCCTTTGACGGCACTTGGAGCACCATTGAATTGGTACAAGTAACGTCAAAGGTTTCTAGACACCCCTCAAGGCAATCCAGAGCAGAACATACTAGCAAAGTAGACAAGCATACTTACAGAACCTGATTGGTTGAATGGACAGACGGACCGTCGCTGGAGATGGAAGTAAAAGTGGACGATTGCATCGCCGCTTGTTGATTGAATTTGGACAGGACAGGCTGTCGCTGCAGATGTTGACGGGACCGGCCTTCGTTGCTGGGGATGAAGCTATCCTCGGCACAAAGTATTCCAACAAACACGGGTAGGTCGTGTCAGGCAGGTTGAATTCCATCTGTAGGGAATCAGAGCCAATCTCCTTATCAAAGACCATCCGAGACAGAGCAATAAGCCTGCTGGAAGATGCACTTGCGGCTAGACTGAGGGTGATTGTCGTTCGGGAAGGGCCAAGGCGGACTCTCCTGGGGAACAATCAGTTGCGGATGAACGGACCATCGAACGATGTTCTGGTCGTTGTTTGTGGATTTGACAGGACTGGATGTCGTTGATTAGTTTGTCAATGCCACAACACCGACTAAAGAACGCCTCAACACGCTTTGATTTGCCAATGCCTCAACACTGACTGAAGAATGCCTCAACGCTGATTTGATTTGCCAATGCCTCAACACTGACTGAAGAATGCCTCAACGCTGATTTGATTTGCCAATGCCTCAACACTGACGGTTTGAACGCCTCGACGCTGATTTGATTTGCCAATGCCTCAACACTGATTGAAGAATGCCTCAACGCTGATTTGATTTGCCAATGCCTCAACACTGACGGTTTGAACGCCTCGACGCTGATTTGATTTGCCAATGCCTCAACACTGACTGAAGAACGCCTCGACGCTGATTTGATTTTTGAACGGACAGATCATCAGTATAAATGATCGAGCCGTTAGGGGAATTGACAGGATCAGCTGTCGTTGAAAGCGGACGGGGAGATCATTGTGCTGAGTGATCAAGCCGTTGGGGGAATTGACAGGATCAGCTGTATAAATGATCAAACCGTTGAAGCCTGGATGGGAGGATCAGCAGTATAAATGATCAAACCGTTGAAGCCTGGATGGGAGGATCAGCAGTATAAATGATCAAACCGTTGAAGCCTGGAATGGAGGATCAGCAGTATAAATGATCAAACCGTTGAAGCCTGGATGGGAGGATCAGCAGTATAAATGATCAAACCGTTGAAGCCTGGAATGGAGGATCAGCAGTATAAATGATCAAACCGTTGAATGACCGATATGGCTGACCGTCATGGATGATATGGCTGACCATCGTTGAATTGGGAGGGCGGATCGCTATAAAAAGTGATCGAGCCGTTGGAAGTTGGACAGGACCGGCTGTCGTTGATTGAGACGGCGGATCGCTATAAAAAGTGATCAAGCCATTGAGGTTGGACAGGACCGGCTGTCGTTGATAGAGACGGCGGATCGCTATAAAAAGTGACCGAGCCATTGAGGTTGGACAGGACCGGCTGTCGTTGACGGAGACGGCGGATCGCTATAAAAAGTGACCGAGCCATTGAGGTTGGACAGGACCGGCAGTCGTTGATAGAGACGGCGGATCACTATAAAAAGTGACCGAGCCATTGGAAATTGGACAGAACCGGCTGTCGTTGACGGAGACGGCGGATCGCTATAAAAAGTGACCGAGCCATTGAGGTTGGACAGGACCGGCTGTCGTTGATTAGAAATGGGCAGATCAGTGTGCAGAACGATCAGGCCACTGAAGATTGGACAGGACCGGCTGTCGTTGTGTTGATCCAAGTAGCACAAACAGTGGATAACATGGATAGAAGCAAGGCGGACTGCAGCTGGGGAGAAATTGGTGATAACTGCTGAGCTGTTTACTTGCTGCCTTCGATACCGGGCAGGCTTGCTTTGTCGTTTTGATGGATTTTTCCTGTGTTCAACATTTGATATACACACAATATGCAATGACATGTATAAAATATTGAAAATGCAGACACAAACTTAGGGCGGCTCCTAGGAGGACAACGACGCCTAAGGACTACCACTGAGCCTCATTACTGTACTGTCAGTGCTTCTGAGATGTGCACCCAGATAG
Organism: Rhododendron griersonianum; assembly: GCA_018127125.1. Taxonomy (NCBI): domain Eukaryota; kingdom Viridiplantae; phylum Streptophyta; class Magnoliopsida; order Ericales; family Ericaceae; genus Rhododendron; species Rhododendron griersonianum. The sequence continues at coordinate 22,592,693 of CM030791.1, read as the reverse complement.
ATGGACGTTGAACGGGCGGACATGCCCCAGTTGACGTTTAGTAATGGAATTGGGCCTGCACGTCCTTTCTTTGATGCTTCAGCAGGTGTGCCCCAGAGATGCTTTGCTTGGCCTTGGGCTGACGTGTCCTTGCTGCTTTCAAGAGATTCCGTTGCTTGCGGATTACGGATACTAGGGTAGCAATGTAACAATTGCGTTTTCCAGTTTATTGACTCTTTTTTTGCAAGTGTTGAAGAGAACGCAAAAACTAACCACTAATATCTAATTTGCATTGACAAGTGCTTTGAATCGACACACAGACGCGCGCACATATGTACAGACTCGCCTAGCTCGAACGGAAAAGGGGGAGAGAGTCCCGGGGTACAATGCAAACCCTTAGACACACGGAATACAATGAAACTTTGGGCATTAATGTGCCAAAACTCACAACATTCACGAACAGGTGGAACAGACACTTACGAAAGGTGCAAAAGGTACAAAGACCTGTACAAACAAAATCGAGAAAAACACCTCGAAATGACAATTGATTGAAAAACTGGAAAAATGTCGCAAAAATGGACATAAGACGCAGATTATGACACGTATAGGCCCGGACTGAAACCGACACCCCCGTGCAGTCACATTAAGTCCATATGACTTGCATGGTTTGACAAGACTTGGCAAAAGCCCCTGGAATGACATTCGAGGGTAGTAGCCAACTGCTACTGCCTGCTGCAAGAAGAGTGCGCAGGTTTGAGACCAACGCGTATCGCTTTGAACAAATGCGCTGCGGTTGCTTACACCAGACTTCGCTGAACTTAGAATAAACTGTGAGCCTGTTAAGGCCTCGCCAGCATTTCGTTCTGTTTTTGATGCTTCAATTATTTTTTTAAGACTTATGCTCAGCCTGTAAATTGAAGAAGCAGTTTGGTAATAAAATTGAAAGACGAAGGTTTTCCCCCTTCTGGTTCCTCCAATGAAGCTTGTCTTGATCTTCGATCCACTTCGACCTTTGATGTGTACCAAACGTCAACCATGGATCCAATTGATAGATTGTGACCGAATCTCGAGGAGAGACTGCCTACGTATCCCAAGCTAGGGAATCAGGTCAGAACGTAGTTCAGGCCAAGGGTTAACTCTCGAGTATTTACCTCTCCTTTTACGCTCTAACTTTTGCCTAGTACCGCCCATTCGGGTCTTCGGTCTAGCGAGCTTTGATTGATTGCCTATTCATTTTTGCCTAAACCACCTTCATAGGTTTTGGTCTAGCAGGCTGCTCTAACTTTTGCTTGGAACTACCCACCCTTGGGGTTTTCAGCCCAACGAGCTTCCCTCAGGGAAAAGTTGCTTTTGAATTGATCCAGATCGACCATGGTATTGAATTTGTTGCCGTCGAGGTCGAAGACCTTTGGCTGCAGCCCTAGATAAAATGGCTTTGATGATGCAGGGTCAAGAGTGCTTCAGTTGGCATACCTTGCTCCAGACCGTTGTGTACACTTTCTCATTTGTGCTTGGCAGAACGCCACTGTTATTGCTTTGAACATGGTACAAGGCCCGGAGCCTTCTGTGCTTTTGATTTCTGGATTGGCACCCGGTATCAGGGGATTTGATACTTCTTTGTCTCAGGATCAACGCGAGGCATGACTTGATGAGACCATGCCAAGACGTCGATGAATTTTTCAAACTTGTCTGACCGGGCACAATGCTCCTCTGGGGGCGGCTTTGAACCAAATGAACCTTTCGGGAGGTTATACTTGTCTTTCAAGTTTATTTAAAATTACTTCTTCTTTTAATAGGCTGAGCATGCCTTTTGTCTTCCCTTTCGGCGAGAGAACACATTTCCTTGGGAATGATCCCATCGAAATCTATCCCTTCGTCGTTAGGGTTGACACAATTTATATAAAAGCCAGCGAAGCATGTAGAAGCAAGATGATGCATATCATAAAAACCCTCAGGGTTTGCCAAGTACAACAGACTCAAAACTTGAAACAAAAGCCACGACGTGGAGGGCCAAGAGGCACAACCTCCGACTCAGAGCTAGACTTAGACAAGCGCAAAAGACTCTGTGTCAGACTCAGACAAGACGCCAATGCAAACTAGATGCGGTTTTGAAAATGCAATTGTTAAAAAGCTACCCATAGCTTCCACAAAAAGAGGTAGGATCCAGCGGGTGTCAGGCCCAAGCAACAGCACTTTGGCCTCCTCAGCTTCTTCGGCCAAACCTACTCGGTGCTCTTTTGATCAGTGGACCTCAGCTGGTCGGTCCACTCCTGTGCAAGCCCGTCATTACTGTCAATCCAGATGTCGACAGTGAAGACCTCGACTGCCCAACCTACAGCCATCATGTTAACCTCCGGTTCGGACGGGACGAATACAACGGGTTTGGGTTGGTTTGCTGGGATGATATAGTGGCTAGGGTTGAATATGGTGGAGTTCGGGTTGATTTGAGTGGAGGTGATAGATACCTGACCAACCAGAGGGTCAGGCCCGTGTTGAGGCAAGGAGTTGGAAATGACATTGGGCTTTGGTGGAACTTGAACCGTGCCATCATCAATTAGATCTTGTATCTCGTGTCGGAGACGCAAGCAGTTATCAGTGAGATGGCCAGGCATTTGGTGGAAGGCACAGAAAAGGTTGGCATTGTAGTTGGCTGGAAGGACTTTGGGTGGAAAAGTTGGGGTCAAAGGTTTGAGATGCCCAAACTTGACAAGTTTCTCCATTACTGCAGACAGAGATGCCTCGAAGGCAGAGAAGCTTCGGGGTTGTGTTCGAGATCGGAGGCTTTTAGCACTTCGAATTTGATTGATATCGGCGGCACGACTGGAGTTGGAAGCTGGAGCATCGCTCCCACTTGCGGCTGTATTGGAGTAGTTGCTGTCACCAAACAACGCACTACTATTTCTCGAATAAGCCCTTGGCTTAGCCTTTTGAGTGGAGGAAGAGGATTCACCCCTTGGCAGGATTCCAGCTTGCAGCGCATCCTCGATGGCTAGGCCAGAGTCGAAGAAGATCTCAAAGTTGGCGGTCGCTTGAGCGAGTACCAAGTGCCTGGCATAATGTGGCTGAAGATTGCGAGAGATGATGCGGAGTTGGTCTCTTTCGCTAGGGTGCTCAGTCATTAGAGCGGCTTTGGCTCTCCACCTTTTAACAAAGTCCGCAAAGGTCTCCTTTGCCTCCATCTTCGTGGATTCCAACTCTCGAATAGTCATCTTGAGTTGAGAGTTGTAGCTATATTGAGAGACAAAGGCAGCCCCTATGTCTTCCCAAGTACTTCGTTTGGAGATGTCGAGCGACAGGAACCAGTGGAAGGTAGGCCCAGAGAGGGTTTGAGAAAAAAAGCTGAGACTTGGCCTCACTTTCCACACCCAGCAGCTTCATTGCGGCATGGTAGCCATAGAGATGAGTTCTGGGGTCACCACTCCCGTCGAACTTAACCAAATCGGGCATCTTGAACTTGTCTTGCAGCTTAGCGTTAGGGTACAGGCAGAGACGATCCAAGTCAATTCCTCCTGCGTTGATCTTTTCAGACTTTGTGACAGCCTCTTCCAGCTTAGCCATCTTGGCTATAAGTGCAACCATATCGGGATTCAAATCAGGCTTGCCACCTGCCGGATTTGTGTTTGCAGCAGGTGCGTGAACCTCATTAGGGTTGAGCTGAACAATGAGACACCCCTCGTGATTCGGATCTGGGACCAAGATAGGTTGTTCATGAGCATCCTCATCGTCCTCGCCTTCCTCTTCGAGAGGGGGTGGAAGGCGAGTGTTGATAAGGTCATTCAGGCGGGCAATATTGGTATCTATCTGAGCTGCCCTCTGTTGCATGGCGGTGATGCTATCCTGAAGGTTCATAAGCATGGTTTCCAGAGTGAGCGGTTGATCTGCCATAGCTGGCCTTGAAGATGTTGAAGAAGGGGAAGCCGACGGCGTGGCTCTTTGTAAAATCGATGGCGAACCCGACTGTAGGGCGGCCAACAATGAACCCGGAGAGGCCTTCGTTGCAACTGACTGAGATTCGAGCCTGACAAGTCTTTGAACCGGATTCTGAAGACGTTCCCAAGTAGGTTTGGCTCTTCTTTTCGGTACTCTCTTCCTCGGTGCGATGGCTCCAAACTAGACAGTAAAGTAAGTGAAAGCTCAGTGGCGTTCTTGCAGCAAAATGCAATGCATACATCGTCGTCGGTGTCCACCCTAGACTCTAGAACTAGAGACAAGTCTGTCTCATGATGTTCGGACGCTGCCAGAATCCTCAGATTTCTTTTCGAGGGTGTATCCTTTGAATAGATCAAACTGATCCTAAGAGACGTCAAAACAGACTAAAACTTTGGCTAGTCCCTTTTGAAGATTCGACTTTGAATTAGAAACAACTTGGTATTGATGGCGTGACACCTTTACCGGGGTGGCGTGAGCGACAACGTGCTTTAGCCGGGGCGGTGTACGTGCGAAGCACGATAACCAAAAATGACATCAATATCACGACATCAACACTTTGTGGTTCCTTATTTTCGGTTGAATCCTCAACCGGGCATGAGCCAAGGATTTAGTAAGGTTTGATTTCTCTAATTCTCGTTGATCTAAGGACTTTTGAAAAACTAACAACGTGCACCATCACGATGCACGACTCTTCATCGGGCTATAGCAGCGTCCTAATAAGCATAAGACAGACTCGAATGCGAGACAACCTGGAAGCCGCCCTAAACATGCTCCTACGCAGAACAGAATGTACGCATGCACAGTTCTAGAGACAAGTTTGCCTCACAAGTTTCAGACGTTGCCGGAATCCTCAGAATTCTTTTCGGCGATGTGTCCCTGAGTAGATCGACAGATCCTAAAAGATGTCAAAATAGACTAAATCTTTGGCTAGTCCCTTTTGAAGATTCGACTTTGAATTTGGAACAACTCGGTGTTGATGTCATGGCACCTTAACCTTGAACACGGCGGTGTATAGTGACAACGCACTTCAACCTGGGTGGCGCCGGCGACACGACATCACCACTTTGTTGTTCCACATTGTCGGTTGAATCCTTAAACGGGCATGAGCCAAGGATGTAGTAAATTTTGATTTCTCAAAGTCTCATTGAACTAAGGACTTTGCGATTGATAACGAACATTCAACAGAATGAACGACTCCTCATCGGGTCCAACAACGTCTTAGACAGTGTAAGACAAACTCGAAAGACAAAACAGCCTTAAGCATGCTCCTATGCAAAACAGTGTATGTACAGAGCATGCGATAGGGAAAGCAGTAACACATAGACAGTTACGGGGTTAGATGCAAATAGATCTTGGGCTTGGAGTATGGTTATGGGTAATTAATGATATTTTGGTAACGTGCGGATTATTGTGAGGTAATTGCTTAAGAAACTCTTTATATTTTATGTTGAAAATGGTGGTCGTGACAGTAACAGTCGAACAGTAGCATGACCCATCATCGTCGAAGGTTGTTGGTCATTCGGGGTCCCCGGGCTCCGGTAAACCGTGCCGGATTGCCAAAACGATCCAACGAGGCTTATCCCACATCGATGCAAATGAGATGCTAGAATTTGATTAAGAAAAGAAGAATCGCAAAATCGCAAAATGCCTTTTCAAATTTGGCTCACTTTATTCAGTCCATCTTTAGAGGAAACTACGCAAGCGAACAATCGAAAAAGCCCCAGATTAGAATGGCCGGACACGAGGTCCTGTTAAATCACCATTCCAACCTTCGGCAGCGCGAAGCTAACCGTTTTGACAGACTTTTAAGGGATTGTTCACAAGTGTATTAAACTCTAAGTGTGGATTAATATCGGTTCAATCATCCCCAGCAGAGTCGCCACTGTGGGCAGCATGCCCTGGAAATTCCGGTTTCCAAAAATGCAAGGGCCCGGATCGAGGGAGCGCGAGCGCAGGTGGCAAGTGCTCAAAAATACAGAGTCGCCACTCGGGTTTTGAAGGTCCAACACCCAAGGAACCGTATTTCGAAGCACCTGCTGCGCTGTTTGATTTGAAAAAGTTAAGGAACCAGTCCGTCATAACCATATCTGGGTTCGGGAGCCAAGTTACGAGAGGGGAAGGGTTTTATGGCACCCCTCTCGCCCAATCCGGAGATCGGTCTCTACTTAGGCATTTTGAAAACATTGCGATTCTTCTTTTATTAATCAATTTTAGCCAATTAGGGCGGGGGAACAGTTAATCGGGTATTAAAACTGTAACATGTTTGCAGGATGTGATAGATGGCATGGATGAGCAGTTAGTATAGGATGAGAACAGACTGCTGTGGGAGTTTAAACAGACTGGAAAGCTCCTGTTTTGGAGTGTCGCGCGCAAGAGGTAACCAGTATGCACTGATCAAGTCAATGCATGCTGATCATACCTGCGCGCGCTACTACAAGACCTGTGCGCGCCAGTAAGCCTAAGCCCACAGCTCTTATTCTCAAACCCTCTGGGCTCTAGAAGGACCAGTGCACACCCAGGACAAACCAAGCAGTTTAAAGTCTCTGGGCTCTGGAAGGACCAGTGCACACCCAGGACAAACCAAGCAGTTTATGCAGTCATAATATACAGTTTAAAGGCTGAAAAGCCTAATAAATAAACAAAAACACCCCATAAACAGTGTGGGGACAAAATAATAGACTAAAACCAAGTTAAACATGCAAGGCTAGCCACTGATCGGGAACAGAATGGAACCATCGCGCGAGGGTTCCGAACAGTCGCGCGACGGTGCACCCGGGCGCGCGATGGTTGCGCCCTGGCGCGCGACGATTGCGCCCTGACACACTGGTCAACACTCCATTTGACTATCGCGCGAGGGTTTGGGAGCAGCGCGCGATGGTTCGAGCCAACTTTCCAGTGTCTAGTTTTGCACGTTTCTGGGCTCTGTGACAGGTCAATGATGATCCCAGGGGTACTCCAACAGAACAGAACTAAATATTGAAATGAACTAACATTTTCTAACAAAGGAAAGCAGTAAACTGATTTTTACATGCATCAACAGTGACCTATATCAAAATAAAACTATATAACAGCCATGAGCATGAATAAGACAAGAAAATGCTAGCATCCCTTCCCCACGTGGACCAATCTCATGCAGACAGAAGTGTCGCGCGAGTGTTCGGGTCCATCGCGCGAGGGTTTGCTAGGCCACGGCTTTTGAAACCTTGCTAGCTTTAGGGCCAGGACTGGTATTGATTACCAGTCTTGACCCTGCCAGCCCCCCTCAGGGATCAGAACAGTGAGCAGAACAAAGGTGTTATACCTTTGAATTTTGAGGTTTGAAAAGTGTTTGAGCTTTGAGCTTGAGGTTGGGTTTGAGGTTTGATTGAAATGTGAAAATGGGGAGGAAGAACAAACTTTGTTTTTAGGGTGTCTTTGTATCTCTTTTATTAGCTTAAAAGAGTACAAAGCAAAGACCCTTTGATTGCCAAAATTTGTTAACCTCTTGAAAGATGAACAAAAGGGGGGTTTTTATAGGCTTAGCACCTTCCACTAATGGAAAGGCAGGTCTGGTCCAAAGAATGGAGGCCAGCCAGCCACGAGGCTGGCTGGGGATTACTTGGTGATTAAGCTGCCCAGCTGAATAAAGGTGATGGGGACAGGTTCTGACCGTCGCGCGAGGGTTCCAAACTGTCGCGCGACAATGCGCCCTGGCGCGCGATGGTGCGCCCTGGCGCGCTGGTCAATGCTCCGGTTGACCATCGCGCGATGGAGTCAAACCGTCGCGCGACGGTGCACCCTGGCGCACGATGGTTGTGCCCTGGCACACATCAATAGGGTTTTTTGGCTTTTGGAAGTGGCTTAAGACTAGGTTAGGTTCAAGGGTTTTGCAAACACTCAAAGCTCAAACACTCGACATTCCCGGGGTGTTCTTGATCCATTTCATCATCGGGGAATCAAAAATCGTAAGTAAACTAATCTGGAAGCCCAGATTGGGGTGTCTACAAACTTAAAACAATTAAACACGATACGTCTCAATGTGAAAGCAAATATAGCGACTGATATTGTGCAAGTAAATAAAACACATGGTATCTTATGACTGGGCCGATGCCCTTTGTATTATTTAAATTTCTATCTTTATATTTTAGTAATAGTCTTGCTTATTCAATTCTGTTACTAACTAATTAAACTGACTACGTAATAATTTATCTTTCCATAAGTTATAATGCTATCCACTGGGTTGACTATCAATTTGTCAAGGAGTAAGAATATTTCATAGCTTATCATGGGCATTGTTTTACAATAAAATATAATTCATTTATTATCGTTCTAGCATAGTTATTATTCTAATCATAAAAAATTTTGAGTTATTATAGGCATACAACATTACAGTAGCATTAGTTCTAAGCATATGAGAAAAATGATACTAAACATATTCATATAATCCAAGAAATTGTTTTACCATGTTCAATGATTATATACCCTATTAACAATTAGTTCTAGGCTTAAATCAGCATGATCATACAACAAAAACACTTCTCATGCAATCTGTTTCATTTCTAGACACACTCGTCCGGGCCATGCTAACTCCGGTCCGGACCAGGTAAACCGAAAAACAAAGTATGGGTTTGGTTGGATGGATTTTGATGCACATGTCCAAATCTTTACATAGTAATTTTAGAACTAAACTACAGCAAAACATCCTACATGCAACTGTTTTCATTTCCAGTGACGGCCAAAACCGAAAAATAGAGGATGACTACGGTGGTTTGGTTATTGATACATGGGGTTTGATTTTTACTACTTCCAAACATTAAAACAACACTAGGGACTAAATATACTTAGGGAATGGTAGGATAGAGATTAATCTACCTTGGGTTTGGTTGGAAAAAGCTAGGAACCCAGTTCGGTTGATTTCAGAAAAACGAGGAAGATGATGACGACAGGAACGGCTCAGGAATGGCTTGGAAACGGCTCTCGGAATGGCTCTGAGATTCTTGAGGTTGTGCTAGGAGTTCGGAGTCCTGAATTCGATTAGTGAGGTGGTGTATGTGAAAGACCCGTAAACCCACTATTCTCTCTCTATACCACCATGGACAAATTTGAAGGATTCTTTCCTCTTTTGTGTCTTGCTCTGGACTTGTAAGTGAATGGAGTAGTAGTGTTACTGTGTTTATTTTTTTTGGGTAGTATTTACAGTGGAAGTGTAAGAGAGAGAGAGAGAGAGAGAGAGAGAGAGAGAGAGAAGTGGTGGAGGCGTAGGAGGTGATGGTGGATGGGAGAGGTCTAAGTATTTGCAGCCATTAGGGGCTGAAATTTCAGGGAGGGGGGTGTGGGGGGCTGATTTATCCTTGGACCTCTTGAACCTTTCTCCCTTCTTGTCACTTGAACCGTGGTGATCTGAAGAAGAGCGTCGTGTACCTGTAGACCGGAGGGGGGGTGTTCCTCTGGGTAGAAGCTCCGACGTTCTAGTTAGAATATGGAGGAAGAAGAAGAAGAAGATGAAGTTTAGTAGGAAATGAGTTAGGGGAAAGATTTTTCTGACCCTTGCCCCAGAATGGGTACTCTTCTATTTATAGGCAAAGACTTGGAGTGCTGGGCAAGGTGGAAGTGCACTACACGCGCGTTGCCACGCTCGGATGACGTCACATGTCAGGAGCATTTAATAAATGCCGCCCTTCAAGATCTGCAGACCCATGTGGGTCAATGTCAGAGATGTCACATCAGTTATCAGAGAGGAGAACGTGCTTATCATCAATCTTATCAACAAGAGCTTCTTGAACGTTCCCCAACAACTACATCCGAAGAACCCTTCCGAACATAAGGGTTCTCCGAGCGTAAGACTCGTTCGCCGAATGACAGTCAGTCCAAAAAGGGGAAGACGTCCAGCCGAGTAAAAGGGCATGGTACCGAACAAGACCAGAGCTGAACCTTCGGAGGAGCAGCTGAAGCTCGGTGAGCGTCCGTAGGCCCACCTATCACTCGGTGAACAATCGGGGTGACGTGTCAAGATGACTTCCTCAATGAAAACGAACTGAGACAACTAAACAGTAAGTCCGTAAGGTAAACCTTTTGAACCCTTTGGACATTTGGATATTTTGGCCCACTACAATAGCCCCTCAACTCCTGCTTTGTGTGTTCGGTAGAAAAGGAGGAGTTGAAAGTAGTGGCCGAACAAAACCGCCCCGACCCTGACAACTCATACGCTCGCTTTCACTCCGAACGCGAGCGAATCCTGAACGTAAGATGGATACGAACTTCAAAGCAGACAAATACTGGACCTGCAATTAATGCTTCTGAAACCGCCGATTTCAAATTCTTACACGTGTCACCATGTCATTGGGTGGTGGTACGGCGTATCACATCACTCTCCACGTGTCAGTCATCGCGCGGCACGTCAATCTCCCGCTCCAATCCAATGGCTGGGGGCTCAGCGCCGTTTCAAATTCCCCCTATGGTATAAAAGGCAAAGGAAGGAGAGAGAAAATCACTTTTTCTCTCCTTCCCTCAGACGCCTCAACTGCTAAGCGACGGTTTTCGCCCAAACATCGCCAGGAATCTGAAGATTACAACATCGGATCACAGATTTCTCTTGATATTCAGGTATATCTTGGATCTCTACGTTCTTCCCTACATTTTGATTGTTTTCGTGCATGTTTCGACCCACAAAAGATGTGTTTTTTGCGTTTTCGCTTCGACTGGTACTCCCCCGTTCACTGTAGATATTCTGGAGATGTTCATGTGTTCTTCCGAGCACATGTACATCTTCAACCCATGTTCTTCTGAACACCAACATGAATTCAACCCGTGTTCCTCCTTCGGAGAACATTAAGAACTCAATGTAAGTTGACTCCTCCGAACACAATTTAGGGTCTCGATCCTTTTTGGCGCAAGGTAGCGTCCCACACTTGGTTCCCAATGACACATCGTCGCTCGGAACATCCGAGGAACGCTCGGTAGGAGTAGTTCACTGAACGTAGGCACTGTAGGAATTGTGACCATGCATTTCGCTAACGGTCTCATCCCCTGCACTTGTGTTTTAGGTATGGAATCGTCGTCAACTTCTTCGGGAGAATCGTATTGCTCGGTTGACTCCAGCGCGCCGGACTTCAGCGAAATGGACCCCTGAATTGCCAAAGCGATTAGAGCTGAGGCTCGGAAGTACCGAGTACGGGGAACCGGATCCCCGTACGCTGGAATCGAGGGGATTGATTTCCCCTCCAACGTAACGCCTTTTCGTTCAATGGGCCCCGACAGTGAGATTGTAGATATTGACGACGACTTCGGAAAAAGGGGGCGAAGATCCGAACGACGAGGAGGACATGGAAGAGGGAGCAATCGACGGGGACGATGAGGGTCAATCCGAAAAAGACACGCCCGCCGCCTTGTCGAGCCAGCTAGAAGGGGAAAACGTAACCCTCGGTGAGTCGTCCTCCAAGGCACCGAAGAAGGTGAAGAGAAAAATCATACCCTTGGACCCTAACGTGATCCCAAACTAAACGGGAAAAGACCCTTGTCCCTACTGGGACTGCTTCGAGGACCAAGAAGGGATTGCTCTCTTTCGGAAGACTTACGAGATTCCGAACGATGTGGTACTCTCGGTATACGATTTAGTGATGAACACGTCACAGTTCCTCTGATGGCAATCACCGAAGGTGGGCTTCGGTTCCCAATGCACTAGGTCTTGAGGGAGATCTTGCATCGCTTTAGCCTCACTCCGTGCCAACTGAACGTGAATTCATACTGCATCATTCACTCGATGATAAAGCTCACCGAGGTGAAGATGTTTCCCTTGGAGGCCCACCACATCTTCGAGAATTACATGATGTCACGGAACATTAGATTTTCCCGATATTACTTGTGTTCTCGGAGAAACATGGAAAAGATCATTCCCGAGGGAATGCACGACTCGGAGAAATGGGCCTCGAACTGTCTTGAAGTCCGAGGAAACTACCAATACCCGCCACATGAGTATGGGAAATTTGAGATTACAACCCGCAAGGGCGACCCTTGTAAGCATTTTGTTTTGCTTCGTTTGTTTCCTACTAAGCCTTCAGTTATTGTTGTTTATGATATTCCTCTCTTTGTTTGTTCTTGGCAGATACCCCAAAGCTTAACAAGGATCTCCTGAAGATTGCTAAAGGTTGCGGCCTAGCCTCGGCTCTCCTCACAATTCCGAGGGAAGAAAGGGATGCTCCAACGATCCTTCAATACGACGCTACTCACGGAGGAAGGAACCGAGGAAAGGCAGGAGAAAAAGCTACCGAAGCAAACCCAGTTGAGCTCCCCGAAGAACTTCTTCCGAGTAGGGATAAGCCACTTTGAGGGAAGTTACGGTTGCCATTTGAAGAAGAGCCCTTCCAAGGAGACGAAACAATGCCTCCCCGAAGCATGACGGCAGTCCTACAGAAGAAGCTGGAGGAGAAGGAGAGAGAGCTGGCCGAGAAGAAGAAATCTGGCGCGCTCGGGGCTTCAGGCTCGGCCCCAAGCAAAATTGTTCCACCTCCGTCTCTGTCACAAAAGCGACCTCCGACCACCTCTCACTCCTCCAAGGATACTCCGTCCGTCAAGAGGTTCAAATCCCACGCCACAAAAGTATCAGGAGTTGGTAGCGGCCTACCGAGGGTTGAGGAGAAGGAAAAGGAGAAGGAGAAGGAGAAAACTGCCGAAGGCGCGCAAGACAAAAGTCTCCTCGGATCTTGACGTGCCATGGGTTCCGAACTTCGTCACACCCGATAAAAAATGAATCCTCAAATCCGACAGTCTCCAAGATGACCCTTCACTTGCTTTCACGCTTCATTCTGGGCTCATGCTTCCGAAGGACATCGTCGCTCCCCAATCTCTGAAAGCAGCCCTGAATGACTACTACTTCTTCGTTGGGAGGGTAAGTCAATCTTTCGGTTGTTTATTTCCTTTGCATATTTCCTTTATATTCGTTGTCTCTTTCCCTCGGATAACTTACATGTTTGTTTCACTTTCAGGCAACACAGTCTATCATGAGCACCCAATGCTATCTGACCGAGCATGACAAGCAGTCAAAGTTGCTAAAGCAAAAGGTGGAGCTCGGTCAGATGACGATTGATGAGTATAAGAAGAGCCTTGACCACTCTGAAGGCCTTCGCCAAGCCCAAGAGGCTTAGATAAAAAACCTCAACGATCTGGTCAAGGGCCTTCAAGATGTTGCTGAGCGAACGAGGGCTGAAGGTAAGGACGAGGGTCTGGCTGAGGGACGAGCCATGGGGAGGAAGGAGATGGAGGAGGAAATGAAGAAGCAGCTTCAAGATCAATTCGACAAAGGTTATTACCAGGCCGAATAGGACGCTGCATACCAGCTCCTTGCCTTGCAGGTGGAGATGAATGAGGAGCAGCACAAGGCAAGTTTCATGCTCGGCTTCAACAGGGGTTTGGACGAAGCTGGGGTAGAACCGAACGATGAAAGAAGGAGCCTTATGGAAGTGCCTCCTCTAGCTGTTGATGAAGCTGAAGCCGAAGCAATAGCCATTGGCGAGCCTGTGGCCAGCCCTGCCGAGCAAGAGACTGCCGCGACTCCTGCCAACATCCCTCTTCCTTCAGCCACTCCTACTCCCGAAGCATAAAACTTAGAACTCTTAGATTTTGTTTTTGTTTTCTGAATTTGAAAGACTTATTCGGAACGGTCAGCGCCGAACAATGGGCTTTTGCCGAACCGTAGTTTATGTAACTAATACAGGTTGAGGATGGCCACGAACGATTTATCACGGCCATTCCTCGGTAAGGTTTTCCAGTATCAGGGATGGCACCACCTTACTTTTCTTTGAAATTTTCCCAGGTAATACTGTGTGGATTACGTTCTTTCTGCATGAATGTTTATGAAAATTTCCAAGTTATTTTGTTCGGTAGATGTTCTTCCTGCATGAATGCTCGTTTCGTTTGTTCCAAGAGTACTAAGGGGTCCAAACGATGGATGCCTCCCACTCTGTTAAGTTCTCATGGACATTTGTTCAATCTAAGTTTACCCATAGGAGCCCCCCTGCCCTAGTGTGTTACCATAGAAAGAGCAGGAAGACACTAAGGTAGGAAAGTGGGTAAACAAAGAATGAAAAGTTGCCGAGCCCCAACGACGGGGAAAAACTGAAAGGCTTGTAGACACCCCAATTTGGCCTAACGATTATTTCAAGTCCCACTTTGGGACCATCCCGATGATGAAATGGATACAGTGATTGCTGATTGCTTCCTTGAGAACCTTAGGACTTTCGGTAAGAACTTTGAGCCACTTAGAGGACCCAATTCAGAGCCATACAGCCTTTCAGACAGAAATACAGAAGCCTAGGAGAATCCATCTGCCGGCCGTGACATCGATTCCACGGCCCTAACATCATTTCCTCACCCGAGCAACCTGTTGCTAGCAAAATCTCCCTGAGAGATCAATCCCTCGGCCACAAGATCTATCCTTCGGCCGAGACATCCATTCCTCGGCCGTGATATCCTTTACTCGGCCGCCAGATCGACCTTTTTCCAGACTCTGGAACGTGTTCTGTCAGACGTTTGATCCAACTACACTACCTTCCCGATGCGTTCGGGCTACGCTCAGAGATTACGACGTAGAGTTAGAGGTGCATTGCAATTGCAATTACCATCTCGTGATTTGATTGGCCGGAGTGAGTCACCAATTGCCTATATAAAGGGCCTTTGGACTCCAAAAATAGACACACGAAATTCATTAGAGAATACACTCTCTCAAGCCATGAAACTCTGCCAAAATACTCTCTCAAACCCACTCCTCAAAAGCCTTAACCTCCCGAAGGCGGCCGTCAATCCGGCGATCAAACCCCGAAGTTCAAACCCTAACCCTCGGGTTTTCAATCAAGCAATCAGTCAATCACACCCAATCCAAAGCAATCAAGCAACTGAGGGATCAAGGTGGTGAGGCCCAACCATAGCGTTACTGTATTTCTGACTAACCGTAGCGTTTTGATCATCTGTTAATCTTTCTGTCTGGTGTGAGGTAGAACACCGACCGGGGCTTCGATCCCTCGGCCGGTACATCAAACCAGGAGGATCCCTCGGCCGTGACATCCATTCACTGGCCGCGGGATCCATCTCCCTGGGACGGTTTGTTTGCTTTTCTGCTTTCTGATGCATGCTTTATTTATCGCACTAGCTCACTTTGCTTACTGTGTAAAGGAATAAATAAACAGACTATGTGTTGGAATTAAACAAAGCATCTACACGTCTTATGTTGAATAACTATGGGCCAGTCTCACGGCTGGGCAGAGAGGGGTGCCTAACACCTTCCCCTCACTGTACTTTTGGCTCCCGTACCCAGAATCTCTACCTGTTTTCCTAGTTTTAAATAAACTAGGTGGCGACTCTGTTTTGATGATAACCGCTATCATGTGGCGATGTTCTTAGCCATGGGGATGTCCATGATTTTGGTTTACGAAGCAAGCAACCAACCGAGCAAACAAACGTGATCAATCTGTATGGCGATGCCCCGTTTGGGAGGTGTCTACAAGGCTTCGAGAATTTCGCCAAAATGACATGCCATATTCCGAAGGCATGTCCCAAAGAAAGATAGGGTGGAATTGCCAAGTCCTGAAGAAAACAATCCGGGCGAGATAGAATACCCATCGAACCAAATGTTAAGCCGAAGAATGAGTAATGCAAGAAAAATAAATGTTCATTAACAAAACACCCGAAGGCTTACAATCGGAACGAAAGCAAAAACAAACAACATAAGGGGAACGGAGAACACCGAGGCTACCCATGGAATTTCTGAAGTTTTTGGGCATTCCACGGGTTTGTGATCGATCGGCATACCATCCATCTCGGCAAGCTTATAAACGCCATGACCAATTTTCTGTACAACTCGGTAGGGGCTTTCATAGGGGTCTTTGAACTTGGTCAACTTGCTCGCCTCGACAACCATCCAAAGTACGAGATCGCCGACGTTGAACGGCCGAGCCCGATGTGGGCACACGCCCCAAAAATTTTATTTTTAGTGTAAAATTGGGTGCGCCCTTTCGGAAAAGCGTGGCGAAACGCTTGCAATTCAGAGTCGCCACTCGGATTTTGCGGAAAGTACCCAAGGAACCGAACTTGAAAACGTTTGCTACGTTTGTTTGATTTTTGAAAAAGGCTTGTAGACTGGACCGTCGTCACCTTCAATATCTGAGGTTCGGGAGCCAGGTTACGAGAGGGAAGGGTTTTATGGCACCCCTCTCTCCCAATCCGGCGATCGGTCTCTACTCAGGCATTTTATAAAGCTTTTGCATTTTTCTCTCATTGATCATTTTTTTAGCCAGTTAGGGCGGGGGAACAGTTAAAAGAGGATTAAACTGCGACAAGGTGTATTATGTGACAAAATGTGATGGATGTTTGATTTGAACAAAGAAAGATAATAGATTGAGAACAAGCTCCTGTGAGTGTTTTGAGCGAACTGGAACGTGCAGATCGAAGATGGCACACGCAGGAACAAGTCTGCATGCACTGGCCAAGCCACTGTATGCAGAAATGACCTACGTGCGCCACACCTTTACTGGCGCGCGCCGGTAGGTTCAAAGCCCACAGCTCTTATACTCAACCCTCTGGGCTCTGGAATGGACCAGTGCACACCCAGGACAAACCACGCAGTTCATATCAACAATAATATATTGTTACAGACAGCAGGAAATGGATCTAGAGAAACAAAGGACATAAAACACCCCATAAACAGTGTGGGGAATAGAAAAGACCTGGATCTGAATCCCGTGCAAGGGCCAAACCACTGGATCTCGTCCTAACTGCCGTACGCCAGTAGTATACGGCCGTACGCCAGTTAGGCTTCTGTCCAATGCTTTGGCTTTGCATCATCTGAGCTCTAGAATATGACCAGAATAACCCCAGAGGCCTACTAGAGCAAGAATAGCGAACAGAAGGCTACACAATTCTAAATTCAAAAACTGTAAATTGGTTATTATCATGCAATAAGGTGATCAAAGACAAAAGAAGGCAAAAAATAGACGATCGGTGATCCCCACGCCAGTGGTGCACGTACTACCATGACTGGCGTTCGGCATGTGTTTACCGACGTGCGCCACCTATCTCTATACACAGGCTTTGAAACCCTACCAGCTTTAGGGCCAGGACTGGTATAGATTACCAGTCTTGACCCTGCCAGCCCCCCTCAGAGGTCAGAACAAAAAACCAGCAAAAGGTGGTATACCTCTGGCTTTGGAGTTGATGGAATAGTTTGAGCTTGAGGTGGAACTTGAGGTTTGAGGGTTGAGTATTGAATGTGCTGTTGCTCCCTTTACTTGTTCTTTCAATGGATGAAAGAAAAAGGAAAGGAAACTAGAGAGAGGAAGAAGGAGAGACTTAATGCCCTTTATGATGGCTAACCCCTTGCATATAAATGCAAGGGGGTATTTATACAGGAGAGAGGGACTGAAAATGGGGGGAAACCAGTTGGTTAAGGGCTGGTTTGGTTAGGAGGGAGCCTCCCATGCATTAAATGCATGGGACTTGGCTTGAAAGGCTTTGTATGAGAGAAGGGGACAGCCCTAGACGATGCAATCATCAGGGAACTACGGGTGACGTCGGGGTGGCCACAAAAGTCCCGCGTATGTGATCGCATAAAGTTGATTTGACTGGGCTTGACCAGCGTGTGCCAGTAATGTACCTGCGTGCGCCAGTGGAAACTGAGTCAACGGCCAATGACCGACATGTGGCGGTCCACCAGCGCACGCCAGCATAGTACCAGCGTAAGCAGGTAGGGTTTTGCTGTGGCCGTTTTAGTTCTAGCTTGACAAGTTCTGAAAGCGATTCGACAGAGTTTGGATGAGGTTCAGGATGCTCAAAGCTCAAACACACCAACAATCTCAGGTTTGTTCTTGACCTTAATCATCATCGGGGAATCAAAGACCGTAAGTAAACTAATCTGGACAGTCCTGAATAGGGTGTCTACAGTAGCCCCCTTTTGACGGCACTTGGAGTGCCATTGACCGGGTACAAGTAACTTCAAAGGTTTTCTAGACACCCCTCTCCAGGCCGTCCAGAGCAGAATGCACGAATCAATGAAAACATGAAACTTTAAAGAACCTGGTTGATCGAATTTGGGACGGATAGATCGCCGCTGCTGGAGAGGCAGACTCTGTTGGGAAAAATTCCTTTGCAATCAAATGGGCGAACTCTCCTGGGGAATAGCCCGCTGGGAATAACTTGTTGTTGCTTGATTGATTTGAGAGTGGACGGGCGAACCATCGTTGATTTGAAATTGGACGGGCAGACCGTCGTTGATTTGAAATTGGACGGGCGGATTGTCGTTGATTTGAAATTGGACGGGCGGACCGTTGTTGATTTGAAATTGGACGGGCGGACCGTTGTTGATTTGAAATTGGACCGGCGAACCGTCGTTGATTTGAAATTGGACGGGCGAACCGTCGTTGATTTTGAAAGAGGACTCTGCCTGGGGAATAGCTAGCCAGAGGTGAAGCCATGGATTGGGACAATATGGGCTGCCATTGAGAACGGGTTTTAGCACTAAAGTGATTTTGGGCTTCAGGCCCAAATACTATCGGCGCTCGGCATTAATCCACTAGCGTGCGCCATTTAACTTGCCAGGCCCAAACTTTATTTGGCCCAGACCCGGCCCAGTTGCTACCCACGCCTTACAAACTCCTTGCTGAGGCACGAAACCGCCATATACCAGTTTCAAAACTCCCGAGGTTTCTCAATCTCTCTCAAACCTCCTAATCTCTCACATTTCCTCTCATCCTCTACCAAAATCCATCCATTCATACTTACCCATGGCGGAACCAGGCGGTAGCAGCGGCAATGGCGGTGACAAGGGTGAGGCTCAATCGAGAGTTGGTGGAGACAAGACCGAGAAGTCCCAAATTGACGATCGATCGACAGGCAAAGCTTCGACGAGCACCAGTGTAGAGGTTTCAGGTAGCAACGATGGCAATGGCAGCCGTGCAGTGAGGGTTGGTGGCGACGGCAATTGGCGTGCGCCAGCAGAGATAGGGCGTACGCCGGTGACGGCTGGTTCAGAAGGTCCACGAGTGATTCGATTGGACTTCCAGATTGGGGTAGAAGGTTTGGTGGTGACCGGCGGTGGCCTGGGTGGGGCCGGTGGCAGTGGCAGTAGCGATGTTGATGGTGAAGGTCGACCGGGGTTGCCTCCGAGGTATTCGGAAAGGGGGAAGGACCCGATGGTGGAGGAGGAGACTCCGAGAGCAGCTCACACGGAGCGGGTCGAGTTTATCCCTCCCGAAGGGTCGTCGGGTCGCGAGCCCATCACGAGTAGTGACTTAGCGGAGTTCGTGGGCGAGGCCACACTCGCTCGGCTTATGAGGAAGAATCCCACGGTGGTTGCAGCGGTTATAGTGGCCCGCGAGGAGAGGCTGCAGGAGATAGCCCAGGCGAACGAGGAGGAGAGGTTGAGGCGGGAGGCCGAGAGGGTCCAGGGAGAGTTGGAGCAAGAGACGGAGGCGGCCGAGAGGGCTCATGAGGAGGGACCCTGGGCGCACGAGGTGGCGGTGACTTTGGCGGAGTCTCTCCGGCAGTTGCCTCGTGCTAGGTTTGTGGCGGAGACCTACGTACCGCCGGGGCCACACGTGTTCTTGCCGTCAGGGGCTGAGAGCTATGTGCCCCGCCAGGCCGACTACGATGCAGAGCTGGTGCTGAGGGACCCTGACAGGCACTTATTTGTGACCTGGGCTCAGGTATAACTTTAAACTCGCCTTGGTTTCCATTCCGTGTTGTTGTATACATTTGAATTTGTACTTGTTGTAGCATGCAAACCATTTGCGATCCTTAGAACTTGAATCGACTGGATAGAATGCCCTGAAACAATAATCGACGGATAGGATGTCCTGATATGTAAGGACCCATAATTTCGGAAATTATTTAGAGGGTTATTTGATATTGGAAATTGAGGGAAAATTTGAAATGTGTGTTATATGATTTGGGGTTTGAGTGATAGAATTGATTGTGAAAGGGGTGCAAGTGTGTTTTGTGCATTAATGGGTATATATAGGAGGGTGAGAGAGTAGAGAATTATTTTCTCCTCTCTCTCTCACCGGCGTCTCCCTCTCTCTCGGCTCCACTCTCACTCTCTCCCTCTCCCTCTTGCTCCCAACCAAAACCACTTGGAACCTACACAAACCAACCTTCATTTTGTCTTCTAAACGCGATACAAGCTTCGAATTTAGTGGGTCAAGCTCGGGGAAGGATTGTTCGGTTGAAATTGAAGATTTCGGAGTCAAGGGCTTGCGTGGCCCGATCTCCTTTCGTGTTTGCTCTCCAACCTCGAGGTAGGGATTTCTTGCTCTTTCTATATGTCTATGAGTTGAATTTGTGCTTTGATCGTGCTTGAAATCATTGGTTTGGTTGTTAGAAGTAGTTTCAAAAATCTGCAGAAAATCCCTCGAACTGAACTGTTATCGATACCTTTGGTATTGTTATCGATACCTTTGGCTTACAAACCCAGAAAATCACTTGTTATCGATACCCTGTGCTTTTGTTATCGATACCCTTGCGTCTGGAGCCATTTTGACCCAGAGGTAACGATACCTTTGCCTTAGGTATCGATACCTGTTGCTTATCTCCAGCTTTTGCTGTTTTGTTACGTACTTCACCGTTTTGGTTTCCAATCACTTCTAACACTGTAGACACCTCCCAAACGGGGCATCGCCATACAGGTTGATCACATTTGTTTGCTCGATTGGTTGCTCGTTTCATAAACCAAAATCATGGACATTCCCATGGCTAGGAACATCGCCACATGATAACGGTTATCATCAAATAGAGTCGCCACCCAGTTTATTAAAACTGGGAAAATAGATAGAGATTCTGGATACGGGAGCCAAAAGTACAATAAGGGGAAGGTGTTAGGCACCCCTCTTTGCCCAGTCACGAGACTGGCCCATAATCATTCAACATAAGACGTGTAGATGCTTTGTTTAATTCCAACACATAATCTGTTTATTTATTCTTTTAAACAGTAAGTAAGGTGAGCCAGTGCGATAAATAAGCATGCATTAGAAAGCAGAGAAAGCAAATAAACTGTCCCAGGAGATCGATTACTCGGCCAGTGAATGGATGTCACGGCCGAGTAATCACACTGGTTTAATGTACCGGCCGAGGGATCGAAGCCCCGGTCGGTGTTCTTCCTCACACCAGACAGAAAGATTAACGAATAATCAAAATGCTACGGTTAGTCAAAAATATAGTAAATTAAGACAAACCGGAGGCCGTTGGGCCTCACCACCTTGATCCCTCAGTTGCTTGATTTGCTTTGGATTGGGCGTGATTGATTGATTGCTTGATTGAGAACCCTAGGGTTAGGGTTTGAACTTCGGGGTTTGATCGCCGGATTGACGGCTACCTTCGGGAGGTTAGGGCTTTTGAAGAGTGGGTTTGAGAGAGTATTTTGACAGAGTTTCGTGGCTTGATTGAGTGTGTAGGTCTGATAATTTCTGTGTGTTTATTTCGGAACCCAAAGGCCCCTTTATATAGGCATAGGGATAACTCACTCCGGCCAATCAAATCACGAGATGGCAATTGCAATTGCAATGCATCTCAAACTCTACGTCGTGATCTCCGAACGTAGCCCGAACGCATCGGAAAGGTAGTGTAGTTGGATCAAACCAAACGTCTGACAGAACGTTCGAGAGTCTGGAAAAAGGTCGATCTGGCGGCCGAGTAATGGATGTTGCGGCCGTGTAATGGATGTCTCGGCCGAAGGATAGATCTTGCGGCCGAGGGATTGATCTCTCAGGGAGATTTTCTAGCAACAGGTTGCTCGGGTGAGGAAATGATGTTATGGCCGTGGGATCGATGTTACGGCCGTCAGATGGATTTTCCTAGGCTTCTGTATTTCTGTCTGAAAGGCTGTATGGCTTTGAATTGGGTCCTCTAAGTGGTCAAAGTTCTCACCGAAAGTCCTAAGGTTCTCAAGGAAGCAATCAGCAATCGCTGTATCCATTTCATCATCGGGATTGTCCCAAGGTGGGACTTGAAATAATCGTTAGGCCAAATTGGGGTGTCTACAGATGCCCCTCTTTGACTGAACTCAGACGGATCGCGAGACATGTTTGAGTAAGAGTCAAAGCTGTAAAAAGCAACTCAATTTGGTCCAACCACTATTCCAAGGGGTTTTCGAAAAAGGTTTTGTTATGGTTGGGCCGGGAGGCTGCCTACGTATTCCACAAGGGAAATTCAGACCAATCGTAGTTCGGGCAATAAAGAAAAGTAAAAAGTTTGGAGGGTTAGAGACAGAAGACGTACCTTAGGGCTTTAAAAGCCGTAGTGTGACGTACCTAGGCTGAGCCAGGGTTTTGGCGAAGAGTAGTTGAAGGAGCGCGGGGCTACCTGGGGAGTTTCTTTGCGGAGAGCTTCCTTAGTATTTTGGGGTAGATCAGTACACTGCAGGTGCGTTTGCTTTTCTTGATCATCCTTACTTTGACTGAAAGGGGCTCGGTAGAGTAGCTTATCCTTGCGAATGAGCTGGAAGGAATTGATGTAATGGGGTGGAATCCAAACCATCTGCTGGGGATGAGTTGGATGCCGGTTTGTTTTTGAGATGTAGGGAAGGCACAAGGCCAGTAGCTGGAGCACGGAGCTTTGGCGATGAGGGGACCGAGGCACGGAGCCGGTTGTAGTCATGAGGCAAGAGCCTGGAGAGTGATGAAATCGAGGCGTGGAGCCTGTTGCAATCTTGAGGCGAAGGCCTGAGGAGATTGGATAGGACCGAAGCGCGGAGCTGGTGTTGATCATAAGGCGAGAGCCTGAGGTGATTGATAAGACCGAAGCACGAAGCTGGTGTTGATCATAAGGCGAGAGCCTGAGGTGATTAATAGGACCGAAGCGCGGAGCTGGTGTTGATCATAAGGCGAGAGCCTGAGGTGATGAACCGAAGCGCGGAGCTGGTATAAGGCAAGAGCCTGAGGTGAGCTTAGAGCTTGATGGGACCGAAGCGCGGAGCTGGTATTGATCAGGATGAGAGCCTGTGGTGTCAGAGCTTTGAGCTTGACGTAATGAACCGAAGCGCGGAGCTGGTTGTATTCTGATGGTCTGTGCACGGAGCTTTCTCATCATAAGTGTTGGCATGGAGCCAAAGGATCGAGGCGCTGAACCGATCAATAAAACCGAGGCATAGTGCCGGTTGATTGCAGGGTTGACCTGTTTCATAAGAGATATGCAGAGTGTATATGTTGTGATGATAGTTGTTAGATGTGAACAGATATGATGATGCAGACTCGATGTGAAAATGCAATATGTGGACGGGCCCGTGCGTGTGTGTTTGCTTTTAAGCTTAGAGCTTCTATCAAGTTCCGGACTTGAGCATTCAGAGCGTTGAGCTCGAGCATTCGGACGGCAGAATCCGAGCATTCAAAGTACAGGCTTTGAGCGTCCAGTACGCAGTGGTTGGGCATCCAAGCGTAGAGCTTGAGCATTCAAGTGTATAACTTGAGCATCCAGTACACAGTGGTTGGGCATCCAAGCGTGGAGCTTGAGCATTCAAAAATGTTAGATTTTTGAGCATTCAGGCGTAGAGCCTAAGAATAGATGTCTTGATTGTTGGGGCGGCGTAGAGCCTGTTGCTTGTTTACGGCTTCGAGCCAGTTGAGATGATGGGCTTTGAGCCATTGAGTTGATTGTTATGGCTTCGAGCCATTTCAGATGGTAGATACAGGCTTCGAGCCTGTTTGAAGTAATGGGCTTTGAGCCGCTGAGTTGTGATAGCGAGCGCAGAGCTGCTGAATGAGTGAATATGGGCATAGAGCCTGTCGATAATGGGCTTCGAGCCGCTGAGATTGATTGTTACGGCTTCGAGCCAGTTGAGATGATGAACACAGGCTTCGAACCTGTTAAGAACTTGAATGCGTACGGCTTCGAGCCAGTTGAGACAATGGGCTTAGAGCCGCTGAGTTGGTTGTTACGGCTTCGAGCCAGTTGAGATAGTGAACACAGGCTTCGAGCCTGTTAAGAACTTGAATGTGTACGGCTTCGAGCCAGTTGAGACAATGGGCTTAGAGCCGCTGAGTTGGTTGTTACGGCTTCGAGCCAGTTGAGATAGTGGGCTTAGAGCCGCTGAGATGAGTGATAGCGAGCATAGAGCTGCTGTATGAGTTGATGTGAGTGACCATAGGCACGGAGTCGTTGAGATAGTTGGGTGCGGGCGTTGAACCACTGAGTAGCGAGCTTGGAGCTGCTGAGATGATTGGTACGGGCGTAGAGCCGTCGAGAAGGTAGGCGAGGAGCCTGTGTGGAGCTGCTGGGATGATAGGCAAGGGGCCTGTTTGATAGATGGGCGTGGAGCCGCCGATTTGACAGGTGCAGAGCCATTGAGGTAAGCGTTGGATTGCTTTGATAGTGACGAGCTCGGAGCTTGTTGTAGCAGATGGAGCTACGGAGCTATAGGGTTGCTGGTAACAGCTGAGTGGTAGCGAGCTTGGAGCTGCTGAGCTTACGATATTAGGCGATGCGCTGAGATGATGGGCGTGGCGCCAATTGAATGGTTTGATAGCGAGCTTAGAGCTGCTGAAGTGGTGATGGTGCAAGAAGCACGATATTGCTGAGATGATAAGCTTGGATCCGTTGAAATGATGGGCTTGGAGCCGTTGAATAGAGCTGCTAAGATGATTACAGGCGTAGAACCTGTGTTGAGCGATGGCAAACTTGAAGTTGCGGAGTTTGAAGCAAGGAGCATGGTGTTGCTGATAGTAAGCATAGGGCTGTTGAGATAATGAGCTCGGGGCTTGGTTGCAGAGTTGTTGAATGGACACGGAGCTGCTAAGTGATCATGATGGTGAGCATAGGGCTGCTGAGTGAGCTTCAGAGTTGCTGATAGTGAGCCTAAAGCTGCTGGACGCTAGCGAGTATGGGCATAGAGCCACTGAAGCTGTTGGATATGGAGATGTTGGGATAGCTTGCTGAGTGACTTAAGTATGGAGCTATTGAGCACGGGGTACTGCTGAGGCGGGGGAGCTATTGACTGGCTTTGATAGTAGCGAGCATGTAGCTGTTGAGTGACTTGATGGGGATGAATAGCAGAGTCGTCGAGTGTCTTGTAGGCGTGAACATGGAGTTGCTGGGTGACGATGAGCATAGAGCTTGCTGTCGTACTTCCGGAGTACAGTAACTGGGGTGTAGAGTCTGAAGGATCTTTTGGGTTTTGCGAGCAAGAGTTCACAGTCTATAATCCTCAAAGGTCAAGTGACCAGTAGTTGCGAACTTGCTGCTTCAGAGAGAGCTCCGAAAAAGTCCCGAAGCGGGTCCAACATTGGTGCTTGAGATTCCTCATGTTTGTGATTGCCTCCAAGGCTATATTTCACTTGCTCGGGATTGCCCCAAAGGCTAGATTACGTGCATTTGGTAACCCCTGCAAGGCTTTTGTCATTGCTTGATTCTTCTTAAGCTTGGGAATGCTCCCAAGGCTAATTTCCTCATGCTCGGAATGATCTTGAGTCTTAGACTGAGTGCTTCTGGCAGACATTTGACAGCCTATGCAAGGCTTTTGATTTATTCTGATGCTGATGTCATGCACGCTCAGGAATGCTCCCAAGGCTGGATTTGATTATAAGTTCTATTGGCCACGGGCCCAGAATACCACGAATGCTTTGTTGGTGCCTGGATTCAAATCGATTGCCTTTGAAAGAGGAGATTTTGAAGAAGGATGCAGCAGCTGCAAGGTTGATTTATCAGGCGTGGGAACGCCAGGAGTCAGAGGATTGATTCCACGTGCTTGGGGTGCCCTTAAGGCTAGTTTCCACATGCTTGGGATGCCTCCCAAGGCTGGTTCTGAGTATGCTCGGGATTGCCCCTAAGGCTAGTTCTTGACCATATTCCCCTTTGACTTTGTTGACTTGTTGACCCAAAGTGCCATAAGGTTTGTTAAATGCTTCGGCCATTAATGACTTCAGAGATTTCCATCGCCTCCATTAACGGGGTGCCTTCTGGAGGCTGAATGCTTTCTAGAAGCTGGCTATACAAATGCTTTCTGGAAGCTAGCAACATAAACGCCTTCTGGAGGGCTTTATCAACACGGATGCCCTTTTTGGAGGATAGATGCCTTCTGAAGGGCTGGAGTGTGCAAGCTTTATACAGGTGCTTTTTCTTGTTGGCTGTTCACTCAATGTATTAAGTGGAAGCCACAGGATTGTTTCGCTGGCCTGGAAGTAGTGAGACTACTTAACCTCAAGATGTGAGCTCGGGGCAGCTAAAGTAAGCACTGCACTGTTAAGAAGGAACCTGCTATACAGCGAGGCCTGAGTGTAGAGTTGCTCGGAGTTCTTTGAAAAGCCAGATAAGGCCGCGAATACGACAAGGCACGTGTATGGTGCTACTGAAGAGCAAGCGTGAGGCTTCTGATTTTATGAAGGCAGAGCTGCTAAGATGGAGATGAAAGCGCGAAGCAAGGAGCTATGGAGATGTGAAGTGCGAAGCCACTTTAATGCTATTGGCATGGTGCCATTTGTAGAGTTTGCTAGGGCTGTCTTTCAGCTTCTTTGACTTGGCTCTGTCAGTCATAGATACCAAGCTCGGTATGGTCGGTTCAAGGACCGAAATCCAAGAGAATCCTGCAATCCACATTTGAATGGTTTAGAAAACAGCAATGGATAAGAAAACAACATGCAACAGGCTTGGAGTCGACCACGGGCCAAAGTCCTTTTATGCTGACTGCTAGGGGCAGGACCACCACACTTAATGACCCCTAGTTCAAGAGCCTGAACGATTGCGGGTAACATGGTTTGCAACGCGACATATATGCATTTGAGTATTTAAAAAGAAACGCAAGCCCCCTGTTTAGGCTATGAATGCTTGATCCTAGCTCAAATGTGCATGATGACAATGATCTAATTGCCCCTAGCATAGAAACATGCGATGTAAACAGCAATGAATGTGAGTGCAATGTTTCTCTTTCTGTTTGGCAGAGATCTTGGCATGCCCCTTGATAATGCTGTGTGACAGCATTTCCACAAAAGAGTTGAGGTGTTCTCCCAAGATATGACGCTTCTTAGGCTGAGCTTTTTTTTTTTTTTGAAGGCCGAGTGTGTTGGCAGGGAGGTAGATTTTACAGTGCGTCCCTTTGTTGCTCTTTTACTCCTCGCATAGAGATGATGACCATGATGCCTTGATGATTCTGCCTTGTTTGATCATAAGAAACACCTCATATTTGGAGTTAGCTTGTGCGATCACGACAAGAGGTTAGTGCAAAAGACAGGGTGATAGTGATATGCATGTAAATTCGCAATGTATTCTGGACATCTCAACTTTTGCGTATTTGATCAAATGCTTCCCCTTGATTTGGGGAGACCAATAGTGACTTATTTACTAGCCAGGTGTTTGAAAGACCGCAATGCCTTAGCGGCACTACTGAAAACATTGTTTGGTCAAGGGACTATATTGCTACACTCCTCATGAAATGAGAGACCCATATTATTTCCTCAGAGATTTGCAAAAAGTGACTGTGCTTGTATTTGCTGTGTCAAGATTGTTTGAGATAAGATCAATTTTGAAAGTTTTTCCTTAAGGATTTCAAAATCGTATCATTTCATCTATATGTTCCACACTCACGTCATTCAATCATCAAAGGACGCAGAATTATTTTGCAAACCCATGTCCTTAGCCAATTAGGTGAGTTTGTTGCTTCGAGCTTGATCTGACTGACTTAAGTTGGATTGATAGGCGCCTATTGAGACCCATATGAGAGAAGTGCATAAAGGGGAACATAGCCATGTTACTCTCCACGTTGTGTGATTTGCTAAGAAGATGCAAATTCCAAGATTCTTGCCCTTCGTGTTAAGTCCCACATTGGTGATGCCCCTAGTGTTTAGGACCTTGCTACTAAGTCGTGTTCCCCAATCTGAGAGGACTTTGTTACGGACCATAATGTAGGCTTGGGGTTTTGGGTTGAGAAAGAAGCGGATGTAAAGGCTCAAACCTAATTTCTACTCACGCTTGGGTTTTAAAAGCCAGCAGCCATCTTCAACATTTTTATCAACTCTTGTTGTCTCTTGCCTCACTTTGTGTGAAAGAGTTGGTTTCTTCGAAAATGTCCTTTGTGTGTATTGGAAGAAATGTTTCCTTCAAAGTGCCCCTTGTATGACAGGGCGCTCGTTCTCTCATTGATTTTTCTTTCCTCTCTCCTTGTAGTTTTTTGTGTTTGCCCCAGTGTAGGGGATGGCTGCCTAGCAGGCTGTTCAAAGAAATTATCCAGAGGCTCGATGTGGCTAGCAAGGGATAAGTGTTTGGGATAGAGAAATGAATGCCTTTCTTCATCTTGAAACACACGACAAAGTGGAAAGGATCCTAACCAAGAAATTAGGGGCTTCGAGGTTTAACCAAGTGGATTTTCTAAGATTGAGGACAATCCTTTGAGACACATAGTAGATGCATGGTGACACGGCTAATTTCTCACTTTGTTCGTGCTCTAACTTTTGCCTAGACCGCCCTTACGGGTTTTCAATCCAGCGAGCTCATCATTTTTTTTTTCTTTTTCCTTTTTCCTTTTTCTTTTCTCCTTCTTCATCTTCAATAGCATGTTTTGCTTACAAGCGATCTCTGTGAGGGTGCAGAGATGTGTCAATTCCTTCTTAGCTCAACAGAAATGACGCGGGTCATAGCTTTTGAAAAACTCGTTTTGCGCTTTTGACAATTCAAGTGACTATGATGTGTTCCAAAACATGTCATAAGATTACTTTGAA
This sequence comes from Rhododendron griersonianum, assembly GCA_018127125.1. Taxonomy (NCBI): domain Eukaryota; kingdom Viridiplantae; phylum Streptophyta; class Magnoliopsida; order Ericales; family Ericaceae; genus Rhododendron; species Rhododendron griersonianum. The sequence continues at coordinate 22,564,131 of CM030791.1, read as the reverse complement.
ATCCCTAAGGATTGTTTTCAACGTTTGATGTTATTATGAGCATTCTATGGCAGCAAAGTAGCACAGGATGGAACATTTTCAAATTTGTGGCCGACCAAAAGGTGCCTACGTATCCCAACAGAGAATCAGGCCATTCGTAGTTCATATTTGAGGAGACTTGAATTTAAGACCCACATTTCATGTTGAGTGTGACAATTGGCCAGAAACCATGATGAGCAAAATGATATCAATTTTTCAAGAGAAGCAAAACATGGGCCAAAATGGCGTGAAAGTTAGCTAGGTATGAAAAATCTAAGCCAAGACGTGATGGACATGGCTGCCATTGCTTAAAACTTGGTTGGATCAAAACCTCAATTTTTCGTCAGCCATTACCATCATGTCTGAGATCAAACTCCAAATCTAAGAGAAGGAGAAACCTAATCATGCTCAAGTTGAGATATCCAAAACTAATTGTCCATGCGGTGCATTTTCTAATATGCAAACTGCCCTTAGTGGTGGTGCAACCAAATGACATGCGATGAACAAATAAAGGAAATGAGGAGGATGGACTCCTCTTTTGGTTTGGCCCCTGCATAGTTAGAAAGAGGCAATCAAAATGATATGTATATATATATATATATAGCACCACAGCTACTTACACAGATTATGGATGAGTCATGCATTGCAATTCGTTTGTATGCATGAGTTGATCGGATACTATAGATAGCCAGCCATTTTTGATATGGATGATTCTTAAGACTTGTTGCTGCCACTTAAGATCCCACTTCCAAGCCAATTCATATTATGAGACAAACCGAAAAGGTTAAGCATATGACTACAACAGAAAGTAGATTCGGGGTCCATTGCTGTGCTAGCGGCTATTTGAATGTTTCAGAAAAACTTGTCATTTGAGGATTAGACTAGGCATTGCAAAAAGTTTTGAAAATTCTTTCAATTCTTGGTTAGGGAAGATTCTTTCTCAAAACGTGATTGAGGTAATTGAAATCCACTTGATTATTTGCTAGCACATTGACAAACTCCTAAATCTTACCGGCTTGTTGCGGTAAGCATGCTCAAAATTTTGAATTTTGAAAGATGGGTTGCTAGGCCGATTTGAAAATAGGAACCAAAGTCCTACACTTGTCATGCTGAATCATCCATGGAGAAATAAGTATGGCAAGTCTTATCCAAAATATCCTTGACTTTGCATATAATCATCCATAATCTGCTCTACTACTTTACACTCCCTCTTTCCTTTAGCCTTGCAAGGCAAAGATTGCTAGAGCAACCCCTAGTTCAATTGCCGGCGGGGCAGCCAATGTTTGATTTCGTTCTAGAAATCCATGCTTTGCGGTGCTTTAAGTAAAGCGGGAATGTTAAGTAAGCAATGATGCTTCCAACTTACCAAAAACGTACCTTGCAGGCAATGCTATGCCTTAGTGCTTAGCTATGAAGACTTAGAGTTAGGGTTCTTAGTTCATGCCCCAACCCTTCTGCACAGAAAGTGATATTACAACAACATATACAAGGTGTGAGGAAGAACTTTTGCAAGTAAAATGCAAGTAGGCTCCTAGCCTGTAGGTTCCTGTCTTAGTTTGACAAGTTCTATGGCTTTCTAGAACATGCAAGGTTTTGGTAGTCTCAGGGTGCTCCATCGTCAAAGGGCACCAATCCTCTCTCCAGCCCATCATAGGCGGTGATTGGGTGGTTCCCCTTTTGATATACCACTAGGTACGAGTGACTGTGGAGTTTGCTGGAACCCCCAACATAGCCCGTGTCATGCCGGGATATCAGGTGAACTCAACGGGTTGCCCGCTCGATGCATATGATAAATGAATTAAACAAGGCATGTATTAGTCTTATGTTGAATTTTTTGGTTATGGCTCTCATATCCCCAGCAGAGTCGCCAAAAACTGTAGACACCTCCCAAACGGGGCATCGCCATACAGGTTGATCACATTTGTTTGCTCGATTGGTTGCTCGTTTCATAAACCAAAATCATGGACATTCCCATGGCTAGGAACATCGCCACATGATAACGGTTATCATCAAATAGAGTCGCCACCCAGTTTATTAAAACTGGGAAAATAGATAGAGATTCTGGATACGGGAGCCAAAAGTACAATAAGGGGAAGGTGTTAGGCACCCCTCTTTGCCCAGTCGCGAGACTGGCCCATAATCATTCAACATAAGACGTGTAGATGCTTTGTTTAATTCCAACACATAATCTGTTTATTTATTCCTTTAAACAGTAAGTAAGGTGAGCCAGTGCGATAAATAAGCATGCATTAGAAAGCAGAGAAAGCAAATAAACTGTCCCAGGAGATCGATTACTCGGCCAGTGAATGGATGTCACGGCCGAGTAATCACACTGGTTTAATGTACCGGCCGAGAATCGAAGCCCCGGTCGGTGTTCTTCCTCACACCAGACAGAAAGATTAACGAATAATCAAAATGCTACGGTTAGTCAAAAATATAGTAAATTAAGACAAACCGGAGGCCGTTGGGCCTCACCACCTTGATCCCTCAGTTGCTTGATTTGCTTTGGATTGGGCGTGATTGATTGATTGCTTGATTGAGAACCCTAGGGTTAGGGTTTGAACTTCGGGGTTTGATCGCCGGATTGACGGCTACCTTCGGGAGGTTAGGGCTTTTGAAGAGTGGGTTTGAGAGAGTATTTTGACAGAGTTTCGTGGCTTGATTGAGTGTGTAGGTCTGATAATTTCTGTGTGTTTATTTCGGAACCCAAAGGCCCCTTTATATAGGCATAGGGATGACTCACTCCGGCCAATCAAATCACGAGATGGCAATTGCAATTGCAATGCATCTCAAACTCTACGTCGTGATCTCCGAACGTAGCCCGAACGCATCGGAAAGGTAGTGTAGTTGGATCAAACCAAACGTCTGACAGAACGTTCGAGAGTCTGGAAAAAGGTTGATCTGGCGGCCGAGTAATGGATGTTGCGGTCGTGTAATGGATGTCTCGGCCGAAGGATAGATCTTGCGGCCGAGGGATTGATCTCTCAGGGAGATTTTGCTGGCAACAGGTTGCTCGGGCGAGGGATTGATGTTACGGCCGTCAGATGGATTTTCCTAGGCTTCTGTATTTCTGTCTGAAAGGCTGTATGGCTTTGAATTGGGTCCTCTAAGTGGTCAAAGTTCTCACCGAAAGTCCTAAGGTTCTCAAGGAAGCAATCAGCAATCGCTGTATCCATTTCATCATCGGGATTGTCCCAAGGTGGGACTTGAAATAATCGTTAGGCCAAATTGGGGTGTCTACAAACACCTCTAAAGCATCTGTAAACCTTCCTTAAGCTTGGTTGCTCGTCCCTTGATGATCCGTTGATCGTTCTTATTCCCTAGGCTTTGGTTAAGTGTGATCTTAGTATATATTATTGTGGACGGAAAACGTATTGTAGAGTGTTTATGAGTACCGTAGGTTGTATGAACATCGCGGTGGGTATAGATGCTTGATGAGAGTGGTCCAATAACTTTAAGGGTAAGGTAGTAACTTGTATCTTCACGATTCGTTGAACCTATCGATTCACCTTGGTACACTTGCTATGGGATTCAAGTATAGGAGCTAGTAGGTCAGGTACTTTAGAAATTGCTTGTGAGTAGCACGCTGTGTCGGTGCGGGGATATACTTAGAGATACGGTGAGCACGTGTGTCTTTGCTTGTATGCGATACGGTAGATTGTGGGTCTTGTGAGACCATGCAATTGATTAAATGGTCTTTGGATTTGATTGGATGTTTTGAGGTTTGTGAAATGAGAAGTGGAATGAATGAGGACAACAAATGAATAGAGTATTGTAAGATTTTATTTACGGGCTAGGTACGTTAAGTAAAATGCGGAGTTGTAAATTAATGAAAAGGTATGAACATGTACATTTGTGGAATTAGGAAACGGTGGATTAAAGTTTAGTGGTACGACCGACAAGTTGATGATGAAGTTGATTGTGAAATGACGGATGGTCGGTTAAGCGATGTGCGTTTCTGCTAACCAATGATTATTACTGATTGAGGGAATAGACTCGGGGTGACCCTGCGCTCGAGGGAACTAGACCCGAGGTGACCCAAGTGGTTTTATTATTTAGGGAAACAGACTCGGGGTGACCCTACGCTGAGGGAACTAGACCCGAGGTGACCCAAGTGATTTTATTATTGAGGGAATAGACTCGGGGTGACCCTACGCTCGAGGGAACTAGACCCGAGGTGACCCTAGTGATCATTGATGGGATACACTTGATTAAAAGAAAGGAAAGGTTTGTAAATAAGGGATTTAGTGATGACGAATGCGGACACAAGAATGATTGTAGTATTGCACGAAGAATAATAAGATGATTAGAACTGGTTATAGATTATGGTGGATAGACGTGAGATTATTGAGGCATCTAGTTTGAGGAGTAAAAGGTTAGTGACCTCCCGGGGAAGTCTAGAATTCTTGATCAAAGTGTGCAGCTCGTTGGTAATCGTTCGTACTTTGGGTGTATCTGTCTTTACTCACTCATTCATGGTGCGTGATTCATTACATTTTCATATAGTTTGAGTATAGAATTCTCTACTGGGCACGTGTTTTGCTCAACCCTATCCTTCTTCCAGGTACATTCGGAGATAGCGACATGGAGTGCTTGGCTCGCATATTTTGACATCATCCCTTTGAAAGCTGATATGGAAATTACTTTGGCATGTTTTGTAAAACCCTTTGGCAGTGTAATATTGATTTCTATTATGTCTATCGTTTGATCACGAGAAACTGTAAACCCTAAAACTTCATTTCTATTATGTTATTTGGATCGTCAAGCTTGAGAAGAAACTTTGAACTTAATTTGTAAATATGGGAATGAACCATGATTTGGGGTATTATCTGTATTATTGCGAGGTATCGTTTATCGGAAATCATTATATTTCATGTTGAAAATCGAGGGTGTGACATGATAGCTCGAATTTGCCAATAGAATGTCTTTGATGCTCGAATCGACTAATAGAATGCCTAGAAACGTTAATCGACATAATTGAATGCCTTTGATGCTGGAATCGACTGATAATCGTTCCTGGTACTTGAACTTGATCGACATAATGCACTGTTGCTTGTTTCGACTGTGGAATGTCTTGAAACAATGATCGACTGGTAGGATGCCTTGATAACTTGAATCGACTGGTAGGGTACCCTTGAACTAATATACTTGTTGCTTGATTCGACTGTGGAATGTCTTGAAACAATGATCAAGAAATAGCATGCCTGTCATGACTGTAGAATTACTTTGAAACTCTTGATTCGACTGCCTGTTGGATTTAAACTGCATATACTGACAACATTTTCCTTGCCTTGGCTGTTGTGATGTGCAGAGAGGGGTGGCTAGTACTCGGGGGCATGGTGGTCCCGCATACTCGTTGGAGTTGTACAGGGCCTTGCCAGAGCGGGTCAGGGTTTTGGTGGATGCTGCGGGATTTGGTCTGTTCATCCCGATACTGACAGCAGTGAAGAGCGACCATGCCCTACTGACTGCGTTGGCGGAGAGGTGGCACGATACTTCCAACACCTTCCACTTCCCGATCGGAGAGATGACAGTGACCCCAGTGGACTTTGCAGCTTTGACTGGTTTGAGGGTAGGGGGTGAGCCTATTCCTTTTGACCTGGGGATCCATAGGGATACGGAGGCACTGAGGTGGTTTCTAGGCATGGTGCCCGAGGGTGGTGCAGAGACGGTTCATTACGACCAATTCAGGAGCTATTTGAAGGGGAAGACACCAGAGAGAGAGCAGGAGGAGGAGCAGATGGCTAGGGCCTTCTTATTGTACTTGTTTGGGGCCACCTTGTATCCTAACAAGCGGTCCACGGTTCACTTGTCTTACCTGCCTGCGCTTTTGGACCCGAGGACGGCTTCTCGGTACGACTGGGGAGGAGCGGCCTTAGGTACGTGCTATGGGTTCATAGGTGAGTTTTCCTGGGGGAAGAAAGCAGCTGCCGGCTATTGGAGGATATGGGAGGTAAGACATCAAACATTGTAGTTCAATTGCTTCCATACTTGCATCCTTTATTTGAAACATATATGTGGTATTCTGACGCTTTGACTATTTTTGAAAACCTTGCAATTGTGGGCCTACGAGGTGCTGAGGATGTATCCTCCAGAGAACAGTTGCTCAGACATGAGGGTGCTTCCTCGGGCCATGATTTGGGGGCCGTTGCGCAGAGGCAAGAAGAAGTCGCGGGGAGACCTTCTCGCCTTCAGAGCGTTCCTCAACGATCTGTCAAGCTCTTAGGTAAAAGCCAATTTCCCTTTTGTAGCTTACCCTTTGAATTGCTTTAATGCTGTCGCTGATAATCTTTGACTGCTTTTCAGGTGGAGTGGGACCCGTGGAGGGGAGCAGAGCCTGAGCCTGAGTACGTGGCACGGAGCAGGGTGGTGACTGCGGTACTTAGGCGACCAGGTGACACGACAGTCACTCCTCTCGTCTAAATTCATTGTCCCCGGGCCACTTCAGCCTCGCGCTTCACACACCGGGAGGTACACGCTTGGGGAGTTGCGGCGCTACACTGTTCCGGTAGACCTCGCTGCCTTCACAAGGTCCGATTGCAACTACGCCGTTTACCGAAGGCAGTACCTGGCGAGGCCCTTAGGGGTGTTTGAGCATATGGCTGTGGTGAACGAGGCCATGATGGCTGGTGAGGAGAGACTGGGTCGAAAGGGAGGCAGGTTAATCCGTTCTGAGGAGAGAAGTGCATATGATGCGGTGACCGGGTTGCCCCTGCTTCCATGGACGATACCGGTGCAGGATGCGCAGGGAGAGGCAGCCACCATCCAGCTTGAGTTAGCCAGGACAGAGCCAGTAGAGATCACAGGACTGGTATGTAGTATTTCAACTTGGATCATTCCCTTGTACCATATTCGAATTGCACTTTGATCTTAGTTGCTGACATTGCCCCCATACTGAATACAGGTGCCATTCGAATGGGCGAGGGAGGCTGCTCGCTTGCTGCTAGCCATGGAGAAAGCGTTTCACAAGATAGCGAGTGGTACTCCATTGCAGTTGCACTACCCACCGGTGACTCCGGCCCCAACTGTGCAGCCTCAGGTATAAACCTCCGAAACTTGTCCAGTTGACTTCGATACTTAGATTGATTGCGCATGTCTGTTACAATGCATGTTAGATGTACCTACTCTTGATTCCTGTTTCAGCATTTAACATGCACAATATGTATATTGAGATATCTGTATGAAATGACAATGCAGGGACAAGCTAGGGCGGCTCCTAGGCGGAAGATAGTGAGGTTAGCTCCTCAAAAGGGAAAGGGGAAAGCCCCTGCTGCAGCCCGGCGACAGGCGAGCACCACGCGGCCTGAGACCAGAGGGGTGGTAATCTCACCAGCAGGCAGGATACCACAGCCTCAGAGGGAGCTGAGGAAGAGGCCAGCTGAAGGGCCTGTGAAGAAGAGAAGAAGAAAAGATGAGGAGGAGGGGGAGTCCACGTCCCTCAGCAGCGGCTCCGGCTCCGCTAGCGATCCTGGGTTCCGAGTTGCCCCAGGGGAGTTAGATGAGAGCGAGGAGGACGACGACGACCTCGAGGACCTTCTTGACGACTGAGGGCTACCACTGAGCCTCAGATACTTTACTGTCTTTTATACCTATTTTGATACTTGATACTTGATTTTTGAGATGGGGGCCTACGTGCCTTTTTGACCTTCGGGCGGATGTGCCCAGTACATGACAGCTTCTCGTTTTGCTTGGGCCGTTGTGCCACTACGTACATTTCCACTTTTGCTTAGAGATACATGCTTTGGATGATATAATAACTGCATTTTTTGCTTATTAATCTCCTTTTAATGCAATTGATAAAGGAAAAGAATAAACCATCCATTAATACCTAACATGCATTGATGACGAGCCTGAATCGATGAACAAACACTCGGGTATGTACAAACTCGACCTAGCTCGCATAGAAAGGGGGGAAAGTCTCAGGATATGACGCGTATCCTTAAGACATGCGGAAAAAAATGAGATTTTGGGCATTAACGGGCCAAAACGCCAAATTCTCCTAGAAAAGGGAAACCGACACTTCTATAAGACCATATGTAAGTTGATGAAGCAGTTTTTTGAATCTGGTACCGACCTGATCCTGCAAAACAGAGCTAAAGCCTAAGTCACCGGTGTGGTGGCGTGCCAACCACCCTCCGATGCTGTGGGCAGCATGCCCTTGGAAAAAGGATTCCGTTCCTTTCGCCGTTGCGGCCCTTTTTGAAAATCGAGGGAGCGCGAGCGCCGGTGGCGAGCACTCAAAAATACAGAGTCGCCACTTGAGTTTTGAAGGTCCGACACTCAAGGAACCATATTTTGAAGCACCTGCCGCGCTTTATTTGAAAAAGTGAAGGAAACCAGTCCGTCATAACCATATCTGGGTTCGGGAGCCAGGTTACGAGAGGGGAAGGGTTTTATGGCACCCCTCTCGCCCAATCCGGAGATCGGTCTCTACTTAGGCATTTTTATGAAAATATTTGTGATTCTTCTTCTTTTGATCAATTTTAGCCAATTAGGGGGCGGGGAAACAGTTAATCGGGGATTAAAACTGTAACAATTTGCAGGATGTGATCAGATGATAGCATGGATAGATGGCATGATGAGTAATAAATGGGAAGAAACCTAGAACAGCGATCAGATGCCAAAACTAGGCTCGGGGCAGATTTGCCTTGCAAAATGGCCAACTTGCATGCATGAACAAATCTGCATGCAAGTGAACCATCGCGCGAGACACTGGAACCCTCGCGCGAGTATTGAGATCTCACCACAGTCCTAATTTCGTCCCCCTTCTGGGCTCTGGAAGGACCAGTGCACACCCAGGAAGCAAACCAAGCAATTTATATAGGACTGTAAAAATACTAATTATTACAGATTGCTTCAAAAGGAGCCAAATGAAATGAAACACAACCCCTAAACAGTGGGGGTATCAAAACAGAGGCCAAGGGCCTAGTTGCCCATGCAAGGGCTATTCATGGAAATCACATAATTGTCGCGCGAGAGAGAGTGAGTCTCGCGCGACATTCCTGACTGGACTTCCAGGAATTGCTCTGCATGCTTGGGGTCCTGAGACAGATTCAGGGGATCCTAAGGGCATTCCAAACTATTTAAAACATCAAAATAAGCTACTGTATTTTGTTTTTGCATGCATAACGGTGATCTAAAAATCAAAATGAAGTACAACAGGCACGAATATGTTGCAAAACAGAAAGGGGCTAGCCTCCCTTCCCCACGAGGTCCATTCTCTTGCTGACACAAGTGTCGCGCGAGTATGGGGGACCATCGCGCGAGGGTGCAACTGCCACGAATTCTTGTAACTCTGCTGGCTTTAGGACCAGGACATGGTATTAATTACCAGCCTTGGCCCTGTCAGCCCCCCCTCAGGGTTCAAAACAGAAACAGGTTAAATGTTATACCTTTGCTTGGAAAGGGGTTTGGAAATGGATTGAATTGATTGGTGTAGCCTTGCAACTAAGTGTACATTGAAACACTAAGCATATGAGATTAGGATGAGGTTTGGGGGTTAGTAACTTTGTGCTAGCTAGTATTTGCCTTGCAAAATGACTAGTGAATTTCGTAGTCAATTTTTGGAACCCTTAACATGGAGGATGAAGTGGAGTATTTATAGGGAGAGTGTAAGGGCTAGAAAATGGCCAAACATGGCCTTGGGACCAGCCAACAAGGCTGGTCACAACTTGGTGGCGAAGCTAGCCAACAAGGTGAGTGGGGAGTGGTTGTGAGGGTGTGAGGGTGTAGCCTGCCAGAACCCTGTTCAGTTGAGGAAAACGGGGTTCCAGCCCATGTGACACCCAATGATCACCTGTCCAGCTGGATTCTGTGATAGGGACAGGAGGGAACTGTCGCGCGAGCATTAGGAACCATCGCGCGATGGTCAACAGTCAACAATTTGATTTTGACCACACGTGGCAAGGTGAGTGTCGCACAAGGGACACAATGGCTCGCGCGAGGGTCAACTCTGGTCCTGGGGTTTGACTGAAGGTTCAGAGGGGTTCAAAAGGTTCAAGCAGGGTTCTAAGCATTCCAAGCCTAATCCATTCCCAATCCAAGCTCTGTTTGATCCGATTTCATCATCGGGGAAGCAAGAAAATCGTAAAACAAAGTAAAACGATTGGGAGACCCAGATTGGGGTGTCTCCAGATGCCAAAGTCAGTATAGAACTTGCTATATGATAGGAGAATTCAGGTTCTCGGTTGTGAGTGGTGCGTACCTTTATTGGAGTTCCATCGTTACTTTTATAGGCATTTGATAGGAGGTTGAGTCCTAGTAGGACTGTATCCCGGGGATTTTGGATCGCTTTAATGAGGTGGTTGGAGTCCTGCCTTAGCTGGAACTCCACGAACACCCTGCTTTTGCATGGAATCCTTATCCGATGATAACAATGATTATGATTAGCATTTTATGCTTATCTTACCGACATCTTCTCCTTTATCCTGTAGGATTATAGTTCCTCAATGCGGTATCTCTGATTCAGGATAAGTATGCTCCGTAAGCATTACTTATCTTACCTTAGCTAGGCGTCAGAGTTGGTCCTTAGACATTACCCCAGCTCCATCTCATGGGCGAAGCTGGGATCTTTTTACTTTGTCATAGATGGTGCTCTCCTGGGGGGCTGGGGCGAAGCTGTCTTCTACTCCCCAGGTCCGCACTTTTTACTGAGCTGGGCTGGCCAGATTTATCCTACTTATCAGGTACTCCCCTGTTTCCAAGCTCCAGCTTTGGGTTGGAGGTTCGGGAACATAATCCAGATCTGCATGGCGGTTACCGCTCTTTTGCTTATGTGGAGGGTTTTAAATGCGTGTTGCATCATGGGACAGGTGTCAAAATCCTCGCTATTCCGATGCTCTGTGGTGGACGACGAAGATTCAGGAGTGTTTATCGGGATTGATGCTTGGCGTTTTAGGCTTACCCCTGCTCTGATCAAATTTTCTCAGAGAGGCATTCGAATCATCCCAGGTGACTTCTTGTGTGAGACCTTTCTTCTCCGTTTCTCTTTCGTCGTCGCATTAGAGCCCGTTCTTCCTAGGTACGTTTCCCTTTTCCTGCTGTTCTTTTCTTTCTTTTCATGGTAGATTTTCCTTGTCCTGGTGTAGAGTTTTCGAGCCCAGAGTGGGCTACTCTAGGGGTGTTTATTTATGCTAGGTTAGCCGGTTTCGCTTTCGCCAACCTTACTTCTCCTGTTATTGAAGACTTCGCCCCTTATTCTACTATGCTTCAAGACAGGATCTTTCGAGATCTTTTTGGTTTATTTGTTTCCTCATACCCACGATCATCCATCGGAACCCTAATGTCAAAGAGTATTGTCAATTTTTCATCGATTCTTTGAGCCGAAGAGTCGACGGTGGACGAGGAGGTCCCCATGCGCCATAGTAACGCGACCAGGGCTCCGTCTCATATGGGTCACTCTAGTGGTGTCAAGCCCTTATCTCCCTTGTCTTCTTCGAAGGGTCCCCATAGGGCTCTTGCCTTTTCTGCTTCTACCATCCCTTCTACAATTACGAACGAGGAATTGGCCGTTCTTAGAGTTAGGTTTTCGATTCCATCCTCTGTAACCCTTAGGAAACCCTCTGAGTCTGAGAGAACCTGTTCTTTTGTTGAAAACAAAACATGTGTATATGTTGGGGCTTTAGAAGGAGGTCTTCGTTTGCCCTTTCCTGCCATGGCGAGGGAAGTACTGAGTTTTTTGGGTTTAGCGCCTGGCCAAATTGTTCCCAACTCATGGCGTTTGTTGATTGGTTGTGCTGCTCTTTGGGGAGCTATGTCAGATGGTCTTACTCCATTGACAAAAGGACCATTTCTTAATCAGTTCTCAATAAAAGAAGTTCCTGGGGGTGTAGGAAGGTATTATTTTACCAAGAGGCCCAGCGGGGGAGAGTTGGTCACCGATCTCCCCAATTTCCATAAAAATTGGAAAGATAAATTTTTCTTCGTTGGGGGAGATGGATGGGAACTCCCAAGTTGGGAGGTTGGGTCCTACACACAGCATGTCCCCAATATATGGGGGGAACCTGTTGCAAGTTGTAAGCCATAGCTTTTCTCTACCTTCTTGAGTATTACCACGGTTTTTGTATTCTCAAGGGTTTCTGTTCTCATGTTTTTGTGCAGCTCGTGCTCTATATCCTTTGACCCCTGTCACAGAGGCCGAACTGAAGTTGGCCTGGGGCTACCAAATCCACAGCTGGGGGTTGCTTGTGACTATGGAGTCCTTGGCTACTTACTTGTTGGGTCCGGAAACATCTCGTGAGGCCTTAGCCCTTTCAAGAGGTATTTCCAGTTTCTTATTTAGGTATCGAAATGTCTGCTGACTTTCTCATTGTTCTCATTTCTTTTCTTTTTAGAAGAAGAAAGAGAAGATAAAGAGATGACACCAAAGATGGATAAAAGTCTGCTGGCCCAATTGAAAGCTAAGAGGGTAAAGGGATCATCTGGGGGCGTAGCTCGAAAAAGGAAAAGCTCTCGTCTCTAGAAGGAGATGAATGTTGATAGTTTCTTGGATGCTGACCTCTCAAAGGACCCTGCTCTTAGCTTTAGTGGTTGAGCAGGTTGAAGAAGATGGTGCTGAGAAGTTGAAGAGGAAGGCGAAGGGTACAGCTGTGGGGGGTAGCCCTTCTACTAAGAAAGCAAAAGTTGTTGTTGGTCCTTCCACGTTGGCCAATTTCCAGGAAGCTCTGGAGCGTGCTTCTGGATTGCTTTGTGCAGCTGACAAAGACTCAATGGCGGAGATGTCTCTCCAGGCGGTGGGGGAGCACATGTTGGTCAAGTTGGCCATGGTGGGTTCCCTTTTTGTAGCTTTCGATAATTTGTTTTTCTAGTTATTTCCTCACCAATCTCTTTTTTCTTATTGCAGGCCACGGCTCGTGGCCGATATCTTGTTTCCCAAAGCCTTGGTTTGGGGAAACAGGTGGTTACACTCACAGAGACCAACGTGAGGCTCTCTAAACAAAGCGTTTCCATGGCTGCGGAGCTTCAGAAAGTGACCACCGAGAGGGATACTGCTCTGAAGTCAAAGAGAGGTTTAGAGGAGGAGAGAGATACTGCCGTGGCGATTGCTCGAAGTCTGGAGCAAAAAATTCTTGAATGGGATAAGGAGATGGAGAAGCAGAAAGTCATGAGCATGGGGATACTGGAAAAAGTGAAGAATGCTCGCAGAGATGCCATTGAACTCTTCCTGCAATCTTCTGAGTATCGTCAAGATATTACCTAGCAATATTTTGATGGGTTTGAGGCCATGAGGAGTCGCGCAGCCTTAGCTTTTCCAAACTTGGATTTTTCCAAATTTGAAGTTGATGATGAAAAAGGCCCCTCATGCCTCGACGGAGGACAGAAAGATGAGGATGAAGGCGATGACGCGGTATCTAAAGATACATATATTCCGAGCTCTTCCCTTGCATCCCTACTCCAAACTCCTGAAAAAGTCTCTATTCCTCTTGAAGCTTCAACCCCAGCTGCAACACCTCCTGGCCTGTCGCCTGGTGATGGGCAAGCTTTTAATAACTCCTCCCTGGGCCTTTGAATGTCTTTTTAGAAACTTTTCCTTGACTTGGGTCTGTAACTAATACTTTCTAAATACTTTCGCACTTGTGCATGTTCTGGAAGTTGCCTTTTGTTTGGCCTAAATACTTTCCTTTTGACTTGGTGGGGATGATCTTGTAAAGAGATCATGTTTTGGGGCCTTTTTAAAGGCTATTATGATAGGTACAGTGATATGGCATTTTTCATTAGTCTTTGTGCATGTAGAGATTTTGATTTTGCCAATTCCTGCCCTTTAGTATCTTTGCAAGGGACGTACCCTTTTCTGTACCAAGCTATGTAGCTGGGAATTTTATCCTGAGCTTGTTTGGTTGCATAAACATGCTATGTTTGAAATTTTCCTTTTCTTGTCTTTTTGCATAGTTATACTACGTCTCTTACTCCCATAAGTGTATAAATTGCTTGCGTCCAAGTAATTAAAACACTTATTTAGGTTTTTCCCCTAGGATTCTACTGGGTGAGTTTTAATTCCGTAGATTGCATAGCTGTGCTACATCTGTTTGAGCTTGGAAATTTTTCTTAAGCTGCTTAATTGATGCATAGCTGTGCTACGTCTGTTGAGCTTGGAAATTTTTCCTAAGCTGTATAGTTAATGCATAGCTGTGCTACGTCTGTTGAGCTCAGAAATTTTTCCTAAGCTATATAGTTAATGCATAGCTGTGCTACGTCTGTTGAGCTTGGAATTTTTTTTTTCTAAGCTGCTTAATTATTTGTGTCCAAATATTTAATGTGCTTACTTTGATTACCCCGTAGGATATCTCTCAGATCTGATAATTATTTCCTTAGAATATCATAATTTCTCGTGACGTGAGAGGTTGGATTGCAGAGTCCAAATCGTCAGCATTTAATCGTAAGCTATCATTTCAACTGCTCGAGGTAGTGGGGTTTGTAACTTCCCATTATACTAAGCGGTTGAGGTGGCGGTTTTAATTGCAAGTTTGATTGTGATCGTGCTGATTGGTTCAGCAAGCGATTAGTGAACCGCCCAATTTGTGCTATAAATATCAGTAGATGTTTTACGGATTACTCCCCATTCCATAATTAAATTCAAGTTGCTAATGGCAAGTAGTGATCGTATCACCGAGTTATGCCAGGAGCTGCAGAGCCTGAAGGTAGCCATTACTGGGCTATCTTCGAAGATGGAGGCCATGGCGGAATCCATTTCCGTCATGGAGAAGACGGTCTGCATGGTGCTGATAGCCAACTGGGAACAGTTGGAGGCTTTTCGAGGGCAACCGGCGCCACCAGTTCCTTCCCCTCCTAGGGAGGGAGGTAGTGACTAGGTTGCAACTTTGTGGGTTTACCCACAAAGTTTTTATGTAAAAGCTGTCCACATCCCTTGGGATGTGGATTTATTAATAAATTTTTTGATAATTTTATCTTTCTGTTGTCTCTCCATATCATGCATACAAGAAAACCAAACCATATCGTGCATATTGGAAATTTGAACAAACATCCCTCGTGAGGAATTTTACTGGCCACTAGGGCTAGCAAATGAAAAGAACACATGGTCCTAACTAGAACAACTTGATTGCTAAAGTTTTATTGAAAACAGAGAGTTTCCTAAAAACAGAAATAAACTTCCTAGAAATGGAAATAAATTTAGATTGCAAGCACCTACTTGTAGTACTTCTTCAGATGTTCTGCATTCCACGAGTTTGGTAGCTCTTTTCCCCTTAGGGTTGCGAGCCTGTATGCACTAGCTTTGATATGGTGCAAAACCTGGTAAGGTCCCTCCCAATTTGGGCCGAGCTTGCCTACCTTCTTTCCCGTAGGATCAACTTTCCTTAGGACCAGATCACCAGCTCAAAAATCCCTTGGCCTCACCCGTGCTTCGTGGTACTTGACCATTCTTTGTTGGTAGAGGGCCAATTTGGCCATGGATATTTCCCTTGTTTCTTCCAAAAGGTCCAGCTCGGCCCTGAGATCTTCTTGGTTCTCCTGAGGGTCCGTGCTTATGGTCTTGTAGTTGAGAAGTTCAACTTCAATTGGGACTACTGCTTCGGCCCCAAATGCCAGAGAATATGGAGTTTCTCCAGTTGCTGTTCGGGGCGTTGTACGATATGCCCATAGCACGTTATAAAGCTCCTTTGGCCAAGCTCCTTTGGCTTCTCGGAGCCTCTTCTTGATTCCTTTCTTGATTGTGTGATTTGTAACCTCCACTTGGCCATTAGCCTTTGGGTGAGCTTTAGAGGCATAATGTACATGTATTCCCTTGGAAATACAGTACGTCTTGAACTAAGCATTATCGAATTGCTTCCCTCGATCTGTGACTATCACTCGTGGTAATCCAAATCGACTTATAATGAATTTCCACAAGAAATCGATTGTGGTCTCTGCTGTGATTGTGGCTAGCGCCTTAGCTTCGACCCATTTTGTAAAGTAATCCACAGCTATAATGGCATGCTGGACTTGGCCTGCTACCATTGGAAGTGGACCAATCAGGTCTACCCCCCATTGGGCGAATGGCCAAGGTCCTTTCATAGGAGTTAAGACTGTGGGTGACCCATGAATGATGTTCGCAAAGCATTGGCACTTCTCACATTTTTGGACCATAGAGTTGCAATCCTTCTGCATGCTTGGCCAATAATACCCCAACCTGAGGAGTTTATAGGATTATATGTGGCCACCTTGGTGATCCCTACATACTCCCTGGTGGACTTCGTCCATAGCCCTTGTAGATTCTACCGTGGTCAGACATCTAAGGTATGGTAATGAGAAGCTTCTTCTATAGAGCACATCTCCCACCATCAGGTATTTTGCAGCTCTGATTTTAAGCTGCCTAGCTTTGACATTATCGTCTGGTAGTGTTCCGTTCGTTATGTAATCGACTATGGGGCCTGTCCATGAGTTGCTGTAGTCGGTAGCTTGTATCTGTACGTCCAGGGCAAAGATACTAGGCAACTCTAAGTATCGTATCGGTGCATTTGGTGGGATAGCACCTTCTTTGGCCGTGGCCAGCTTTGATAAGTAATCAGCTTCAATGTTTTCCTCCCTTGGGATTCTAACAATGCTAAAGCTTTGTAGCTTTGCAACTTGGGCTTTTACCTTATCCATGTACTTCTTCATTACTTCTTCCTTCACAGTATATTCCCCTAGGACTTGTCCTACTACCAGCTGTGAATCAATTTTGGCCAACACATGGTTAGCACCGACGGCCTTAGCCAGGTCCAAACCAACCATGAGAGCTTCATATTCAGCCTCGTTGTTGGTTACTTTGAACTCAAACCTGAGCGCATAGCTTAGGCGTTGCCCCTTTGGGGAGGTTAGAACCGAACCAGCTCCGCTTGCTTCTCTGGTTGTTGACCCATCCACCTGTAGGACCCAAGGTTTAGGTTCCTCCTTGGGGGGCTCTTCTGGTTCTAGATACGTGTATTCTGCAAGGAAATCTGCAAGCACTTGAGCTTTTATGGCAATTCGAGGTTTATACTCTATATCAAATTTGCCAAGCTCTATTGACCATTGAATTAGCCGTCCTGAGGTCTCTGGGCAATGGAGAATTCTTCGAAGTGGTTGATCCGTTAGTACCTTGATTGAGTGAGCTTGGAAGTATGGCCGTAGCCTTCTAGCCGCTATCACCATAGCAAAGGCTATCTTTTCAGCTCTGGGATATCTCAGCTCAGCTCCTCGCAATGCCCTGCTGATGTAGTATACTGGGAGCTGCGTCCCCTGTTCTTCCCTTAGCAAGACTGCGCTGACAGCGTGGGGGGAAACAGCAAGGTACAGGAATAGAACTTCTCCTTCTTGAGTCCTACTAAGCAGTGGCGTAGACGTCAAGTATTCCTTTAGTTGGTTGAAAGCTGCTTCTTCTATAGTAGTCCATTCAAAAGCTTTTTTCAAAACCTTAAAGAATGTTTGACACTTATCGATTGCTCGTGAGATTAACCTGCTTAGAGCTGCAACTCGTCCCGTTAGCTTCTGAACCTCCTTAATGTTCTGGGGCGATCTCATAGTGAGTATGGCCTGAATCTTTTTAGGATTTGCTTCGATTCCTCTTTGGGACACCATGAAACCTAGGAATTTCCCTGATGAGATTTCGAAAGCACATTTTGTTGAGTTGAGCTTCATCTTGTATTCTCTAAGGACATGAAAAGTTTCTTCCAGGTCTGCTATGTGATCTCGTGCCTTGGCACTTTTGACCAGCATGTCATCCACATATACTTCTACGTTGCGCCCAATTTGTTGCTTGAACATCTTATTGACTAGCCTTTGGTAGGTTGCCCCTGCGTTCTTAAGGCCAAAAGGTATCACCTTGTAACAATATAGTCCCCGATCGGTAATGAACGAGGTTTTCTTTTGATCTTCTTCATGCATTTGGATTTGATTATATCCTGAAAATGCATCCATGAAGGTGAGGAGCTCGTGTCCAGCTGTAGAATCCACCAAAGAATCAATCCTTGGCAGAGGAAAGCTATCCTTTGGACATGCTTTGTTGAGGTCTGTGAAGTCTACACACATCCTCCATTTGCCATTGGCCTTCTTTACCATGACCACGTTGGCCAACCAATCGGGGTAAAGAACTTCACGGATAGATTTTGCTTGTATGAGTTTTTCCACTTCTTTGGCCGCAGCCTCGTTTCGTTCTGGAGCGAACGTTCTCTTTTTCTGTTTAACAGGGCGAACTGTGGGATCTACGTTGAGTTTGTGAGATATGACCCTTGGGTCAATCCCTGGTATGTCCTCGTGGGACCATGCAAAGACGTCTCTGTTCTTTCTCAAGAATTGCAGCAGCTCTGTTTTTGCTGCCGAGCTCAACCCTGTTCCAAGCTTCACTGTTTTTCCAGGTTGCCCTGGTTCTAGTAGCTCCTCCATGAGTTCTTCCACGGGCTCTCCGTGTTGGAGCTTCTCTTCATCTCGAGTGTCTAGACTTTCTACATTCATGGTAATGTTAGCCCCTCTGAGTGAGGTGACATAACATTCCCGTCCTGCTTTTTGATCTCCTTTGACGCTAGCAATTCCTTCCGGTGTCGGGAACTTTACCATTAGATGATATGTGAAGATTATCGCTCCGATTTTATTCAGAGTTATCCTCCCTAGTATCGCATTGTATGCTGAAGGACAGTCAACTACTATGAAATCCACCATGCGTGTAATTTGACTTCCTTCTTCCCCCATGGTAATTGGCAGGGCTATTTGGCCTGCTGGATAAACGAGCGTTCCTGCAAATCCAACTAATGGGGACGTCATAGGCCTTAGCCTTTCTCATCCCACCTTTAGTTGGTCATACGCATGGAGATAGAGGATGTCAGCTGAGCTTCCACTATCAATCAGTACCCTGCGTGTAAGGTAGTTTGCTATGACAATGGTTATAACCAGTGGGTCATCGTGAGGGATCTGGACTCCCTTGACATCTTCTTCTGAGAAAATGATGGGTATTTCCTCCTTTTTCTGAAATTTATTTGGACGGCCAACCGTATTGACCTCCAGGTATTCCTCCGTTCTCAGTTTTCTGAGGTGCACTTTTCTAGCATTGCTAGACTCTCCTCCTCCAGCAAATCCCCCATGGATGACCTTGATCTCTCCGATGGGACCTGATCGATGTGTTGTGCTGTCTCTACCCTCTTTGCTTGTATCTTCTCTCCTGGATGGTTTTTGATACTTCTTTGTTACAAAACGTTGAAGCCTCCCTCTCTGGATCAGATCTTCAATTTGCTGTTTTAGGTCGATACAATCGTCAGTGTTGTGACTGTGGTCTTTGTGGAATCTACAGTATTTGTCATTAGCTCTCCTGTTAGGATCAGTCCTTAACTTTTCGGGCCACTTGAGGTCCGGATCGTCCTGTAGGTTGATGAGGATTTGTTCTGCCGTAGTTATGAGAGGCGTGAACTGCTTGTACCGGCCTTGGGGTGGTCCTCCTGCTCCTCCTCGTTTTGGGGAAGATCTTGAGTCCACCTTTTTGTTCTTTGGTTCCCCTCCCGCTTTGCGAGTGGGCTCTCTCCTTTTCTTATCAGGGGGAGGAAACTCACCAACCTGTGACGGCCCTGCTTAGGGATCAAAGCCATCACGTGTGCGCCTTGCGTAAACGGCTTCCTCTGCATTCATATGTTTCTGAGCACTAAGCATAAGCTCTGCTAGAGTTTTGGGTGGCTCTTGAGATAAAAGGTACAAAAACTGTCCTGAATACAGTTCAGCTATATACGCAGTTATGCTCACGTTGTCGTCAGCTTCGTCGATCTGAACTACCTCTTTGTTGAACCTGGTGGTGTACTCTTTTAACGACTCCCATCTTCCATGTTTCACCGTTAAGAGGTGTGTTGCTAGTTGACTGTAGCGTTGACCAGCGATAAAGTAGCTTACAAAGCTTGTGCTGAGCTCTTTGAAACTACGTATGCTTCCTGGTGGGAGTTTATTAAACCATGCTTGAGCACTTCCCTTGAGGGTAACAGGGAATGCACGACACATTACCTCGTCTGGTACTGCTTGTAGATGCATCAGGGATTTATACGTTTCCAGGTGATCCAATGGGTCCGTGGAACCATTGAATGTTTCCAACTGGGGCATCTTGAATTTCCTGGGGAGTGGCAGCCCCATGACTTCAGACGTAAAAGGTGAATCCGTATTCTTTACCAACTCTTCCACCGTAGCGGGAGTTTGTGCTTTGATATGTTTCATCAACCCGTCAATTTGGTCTTGCATTTTATGCAGGGCCTCTTGATCATGGGGGAACTTCTCTGTAAGCGGCTTACCGCCCTTCCTTCGATTTTGGCTTTCCTTCTCGCTAGAGTCGCCTTTTTCTTCGTCATCCTCTTCATCCAGCCGAGTATGTCGTGAATTTAGGATGCTTGGCTCGGAGATTTGCTTTCGCAAATCCGCGTTCTCTTGCATCGCGGTTTGTAACCCTTGGGTTAACATCTTTATCTGCTCCTGCATCTGAGCAAACGCCTCGGGGGTCATCTGATTAACCCCGATTCTGGGTGCTGCGGCGGCCTTGGCTGCTTCTGCCGCCTTGGCGGCTTTGTCGGCGGCTAGGGCGGCCTTGGCAGCTTTCGCGGCCTTGGTTGTTTCAGCGGCATTGGCAGCCTTGGCTGCTGCGGCAGCTTTGGCGGCGGCGTCGACGCCCAGTTGAGGGGGGTCTGAAGCCATCGTCATTTTGTTCGATCGAGTCTCTACCATACAAAACTATTCACCGTAAGGAAAAATCGTTTCCCATAGACGGCGCCAGCTGATGAAGCAGTTTTAAATCTGGTACGTACCGACCTGATCCTGCAAAACAGAGCTAAAGCCTAAGTCACCGGTGTGGTGGCGTGCCAACCACCCTCCGATGCCAAAGTCAGTATAGAACTTGCTATATGATAGGAGAATTCAGGTTCTCGGTTGTGAGTGGTGCGTACCTTTATTGGAGTTCCATCGTTACTTTTATAGGCATCTGATAGGAGGTTGAGTCCTAGTAGGACTGTATCCCGGGGATTTTGGATCGCTTTAAT
This sequence comes from Rhododendron griersonianum, assembly GCA_018127125.1. Classification (NCBI taxonomy): domain Eukaryota; kingdom Viridiplantae; phylum Streptophyta; class Magnoliopsida; order Ericales; family Ericaceae; genus Rhododendron; species Rhododendron griersonianum. The sequence continues at coordinate 22,543,165 of CM030791.1, read as the reverse complement.
GAGGTGGGTGGAGTCCTGCCTTAGCTGGAACTCCACGAACACCCTGCTTTTGCATCGAATCCTTATCCGATGATAACAATGATTATGATTAGCATTTTATGCTTATCTTACCGACATCTTCTCCTTTATCCTATAGGATTATAGTTCCTCAATGTGGTATCTCTGATTCAGGATAAGTATGCTCCGTAAGCATTACTTATCTTGCCTTAGCTGGGCGTCAGAGCTGGTCCTTAGACATTACCCCAGCTCCGTCTCATGGGCGAAGCTGGGATCTTTTTACTTTGTTGTAGATGGTGCTCTCCTGAGGGGCTGGGGCGAAGCTGTCTTCTACTCCCCAGGTCCGCACTTTTTACTGAGCTGGGCTGGCCAGATTTATCCTACTTATCATATGTACAATGACTTATGTAAGTGGATAGACTCGAGAAAAATCAGCCGATACGAAAAATAAACCGCAAAATGCTCAAAATGTCTCAAAAAAAAGGACATAAGACGCCAAAGATGACTCGATATAGCCCCGGACTGAAACTGACACCCCCATATAGTCACATTAGGCTCATATGACGTGTACGGTATGAGAGAACTTGGCAAATGTCCCCGAAATAGATTTTGGCCTCCCGTATCCTCAATTTCAAACCAACACGGGCCACCGAGGGTCCGTATCCTTTGTTAAGCATGATGCTTGAAAACCAATGCTTGGACATAGCCCCAAATAGTATTCATGACCTGTTGGAACCATCAAACTTGCAAAACAGGCCTCGGGATTGAGATTGGCACAGCTGAGGCAGTGGCTGCTATCAACTGGTTTCTGGTGCAGGTTTCACTGGCGTGCGCCAGTAGTTGGCTGCTGTACGCCAGTAATGAGAGAGGCATGCGCACGCTGGTAAACCACTGGCATGCACCAGAAAAGTGTGATGCAGAGCCACTTTCCTGACGGACTATCCTTTTTCCTGGGGCTTCTTGTCTTTGCCCCCACACGGTTTGCACACGGTTTCTGGCTTCTCAGAGAGCAGTGTCCTTAATTGTAAGGTCACTTGGATGCTAGCAATTGTTTTTGAACATAGAATAGGAAAGTATGGTGAGGCTCTGGATTATAAATGGGAGATGCTTGCATTGTCGTAATCACACTTCACTGCCCACTTCCTATATCCAGCATATTTTAGCACTTGCAATGGAAAACCCAATTCCCACTTTGCTCAGGCCTTGGCTTGTGCAATTCTTGGGTGTTGACTGGCTAAACTTCCAATATCACGGCCTTTCTTCACTCCGATATCTCCGTCACGTGCCGCTCCGGCCGGCCCTTCTGAGAGCTGCTCTCAGGTTCTGGGATCCTGACGTCCACGTCTTCCGTTTTGGTGATGACGAGATATGCCCGAACGTGGAGTAATTCCAAGCGTATCTTTGCACCTTCATGTCCCCAACAATCGTCGTTCCTCCTTACCCAGAAAACATGCCCGGCCTATTAGCGACCTCGCTCGGCATTTCACAGGGTTTGGCCAACACCATCCTTGCAGGCGGCCAGGTTAACATTATGCGGCTGATTGAGCTGTACAGTCCAGATGGTGATCTGGAAGACATGGCATGGCAGGTTCGGCGTCGCTTTGCTTTGGTGATCTATCTGCTTGCCGCTTACCTGCTCGTTCCTACTGACGGGCGGGTTAGCCCCTTGCTGGTGAGCGTTGTTGCTCAAATAGGAGGACGACACAATGTGATCCCTTTGGTTTTGGCGGAGACGCTCCAAGGCTTGGATCTGGTGTACACGGGCCAATCGAACACTTTCAGTGGTAGCTCGCTTCTACTTCAGGTAAACTCGCTCAGCTCTCCTTCTTCCAGTTCTTCGCACTTTCTCATTTTACCTCGACACTCGGCTTAGGTTGCTCCCTAGCTTCTTACTTGTTTTTCCGCTCAGGTTTTATCTGGCTTCTTACTTGTCTTTTCGCTCATGCAGTTATGGCTATCGGACAAGTTGAACTTGCTCCATCCACCGGCGGATGGCTGGAACCTTTTCCCGAAGAGGATCCATCAGAGAGATGAGGTACCCCGAGATGGATATCGAAGAATGGTACTTTTTCATGCAGCAAATGCAATCGGACGAGATTGTCTAGAGGTGCCCGTGGCTAGAGCTGACAAACATGACTGTCCATTCTGACAGGTTCGATAGGGTGGTGATTGCAGGGCTGATGAGCTTCACCTTTTACATACCTGGCTGTATTCTTCGACAGCTGGGCGTGTCTCAGGAGAACAATCGTATCAGCGTTGGGGATTTCCGTGTTCCCAACTTCAATGCTCAAACGCTCAATGGGTATAAGAGGCGCTGGGGTTCGAGTGTCCTTCAGGCAAAAATGCCGGATTTCACCACCAGGCTAAGAAGCCGCTACAGATAATGGCTAAGAGCAGATGTATTTGCAAGAGAAAATATCGACTGACTCCGGACCACTTTGCTGTATTTAGAATAAACTGTGAGCCGCTAGGCTTCTCAAGCATTTTGTTCTACTTTTCATGCTTAACTGTTTTAAGGCTTTTATGCTCAGCCGGTGTATTAGAAATAGTAATTTTGCAATAAAGTTGAAAGACGGAGGGTTTCCCCCTTCTGATTCTTCAATGAAACTTTGATTCGTCCCCCAATTTCCTTCGACCTTTGATACGAACCCATAATGTCGAACCCTAGATCAAGTTGATAGCATATGACCGGGTCTCAAGGTGAGACTGCCTACGTATCCTTTTTCAAGGAATCAGGTCAGAATGTAGTTCAGGCTAAGGTTCACTCGTGTGTTTTACCTCTCCTTTTTACACTCTAACTTTTGCCTAGTGCCGCCTTAGTAGGTTTTCGGCCTAGCGAGCTTTCGACTTTCGCCCATTTATTTTTGCCTAGACCGCCTCCTTAGGTTTTCGATCTAGCAGGCTACTCTAACTTTTGCTTGGAACCGCCCACCCTTGTGGTTTTCGGCCCAACGAGCATCTCTCAAGGATAGAAACGTTTGAGTTGATCCAGGTTGACCAGAGTACTGAATTCATTGCCATCAAGATCGATGAGTTTGGCAGCACCCCCAGACAAGATGGTCTTGATGATGTAAGGCCCAGATCGCTTGGGTCGGAACTTCCCACGAGCATCGAACACCGGGGCCCATATTTCCTTTGTGACCATATCTCCTTGACTAAGCCCCTGGACTTCACCTTCTTGTCAAATGCCCGGGCGATTCGACGCTGATAACCTTGAACATGATACAGAGCGCGAAGCCTCCTTTCATCAAATAGCATTAGCTCGACAAACCTCCCGCTGAGCCACTCAGATTCCTCTAGACCACTCTCAACCATGATTCTCAAAGAAGGTACCTCAAGCTCAATGGGGAGCACTGCCTCCATTCCGTAGACCAGGGAGAAAGGAGTTGCACTGGTTGAAGTGCAAATCGACGTCCTGTATCCCCAAAGTGCCAGGGGCAGTTGCTCGTGCCAATCCCTTGCGGACTCTACAGTCTTCTTGATGATCACCTCAATGTTCTTGTTTGCGGCCTCGACTGCACCATTTGTTTAAGGACGGTAAGTTGTTGACCGATGGATCTCAATGCCGAACTCCTCAAAGAGCTCCAGGACCCTACCCTTGAAATGACTCCCGTTATCTGACACAAATGCTTGAGGGACACCGTATCGATAAATAATGTTCTTTCGGATGAACTGAGCTACCTGGACTGTTGTCAGGACTTTGTAGGATTTGGCCTCGACCCATTTAGTGAAATAATCTATCGCCACCTATATGAACCTGTGACCATTTGAAGCAGGGGGCGTGATCATCCCAATAACATCGATTCCCCACACAGAGAAAGGCCAGGGCAAGGTCATGCCGTATAGCTTAGATGGAGGAACGTGTTGCAGGTTGGCATGGATTTGGCATTTGTAGCAGCGTCGCACGTAGTCAATGCATTGAGACTCCATGGTAGACCAATAGTAACCTTGCCTGAGGATCTTCCTAGCAAGCATAACACCACTCATGTGGGGACCACAGACCCCTTCGTGAATCTCCTCCATTATCCTTGTTGCTTCGGCACCGTCAACACATAGTTTGTGCATCCCACAGTGAGACCTTCGGTATAGTTTCCCTCCACAAATGATGTACTAAGCAGCCAGCCTTTGTAGAGCAACCCGATCCTTTCTTGAAGCTCCGGCAGGGAACTCTCTGCGTTCCACAAAATTCCAGATGTCATGATACCAGGGCAGGCCATCATCAACATCATCGACGGCGTTGATATACTCGTAAGCGGGCAAGTCCCTCTGTTTGATCACAATTGGCCGCATCCTGACCCCTATTGGAAGTTCGATCATGGAAGCCAAAGTCGCCAAAGCATCGGCGAACTGATTCTTCAAGCGTGGAATATGGGTGAAAGTCACCTTATTAAAGCGAGGAATTAGTTCTTCCAAATCTTGGTGATAAGGCTTCAGCTTTTCCTCACGAACCTTCCAATCTCCATTGGCTTGAGAGATTACCAGGTTTGAATCTCCAATTATCTCGAGCTTCTCGACTCCAAGTGCAATAGCAGCTTCCATCCCGACGATGCAGGCTTCATACTCAGCTTGATTGTTGGTGACGTCAAAATTTAGCTTGAAAGTGAGGGGGATATGGGCACCAGCAGGCGTAATCAGCAATACCCAATTCCAAACCCTTTTTGAGTAGCTGCCCCATCGAAATAGAGCGTCCAAATTTCTTCGACAACTGTTAACACATCTTCGTCCGGGAAAGTGAAGTCCGCGTCCTCCGGCCGCTCAATCGGGTGATCGGCCAAGAACTCTGCCACAGCATGGCCCTTCACAGATTTCCTCGTGACATACTGGAGATCGAAATCAGCCAGCAAAAGCAACCAACGTGCTAGCTTATGGGTGAGCGCTGGTTTCTTGAACAGATACTTGACAGGATCCATTCGAGAAATCAGCTTCACCGAATAGGCTAGCATGTAGTGTCTAAGCTTTTTGGTAGCCCAAACTAGCGCCCAACATGTCTTTTCCAAAGGAGTATAGCGCTCCTCGCTCCTCGCTCCCAGAAAGCTTCGCACTCCCTTTTCTGACCGTGGTGGCTCCATTTCGAGAATTGCCTTGATCTTAGATGGATCGACCTTGATTCCTCTTGCCGTGATTAGGAACCCCAACATTTTACCTGCTGTGACCCCAAATGTGCATTTCTGCGGGTTGAGGCGCACGTTGTACTTGCAGAGCCTCTTAAGAAACTGCGTAAGTGCCGGGATGAAATCCTCCTTCTCTTTTGCCTTGACAATCATGTCGTCGACATAGACCTCAACCGTCTTATGGATGAAATCATGTAACAAAGTGGTCTGAATGCAACCGACATTCTTCAGCCCAAACGGCATCATCACATAGCAGTAAGTACCCCACTCGGTGACAAAGGTCGTCTTCTCTTGATCCTCTGGCGCCATAAAGATCTGGTTGTACCCTGAGAATCCGTCGACAAAAGAGAGCAAAGCATGCCCCGCCGTGTTATCCACAAGCACATCGATGTGAGGCAAGGGAAAACTGTCTTTGGGGCTTGCTTTGTTCAAGTCCCTGAAATCGACGCAGACCCGGATTCTTCCATCTTTCTTAGGAACCGGCACGATGTTAGCAACCCATTTCGGATATTCAGCTACCCTTAAGAACCCAGCGTCAATCTGCTTGGTGACTTCCTCCTTGATCTTTTCAATCCAGTCTAGTCTCATTCTGCGAAGCTTCTGTTTGACTGGTATAGCCCCAGGTGCTAACAGAATTCGGTGTTGTACGATTTCAGGATCGATACCGGGCATGTCTTTGTGAGACCATGCGAAGACCTCAAAGTATTCCTTGAGCAGGTCGATTAATGCGGTACGATCCTCAGGGGACAAAGTTGAACCAATTTGCATCATACGGGGGTCATCCTCGTCTTTCAAATTTACGGAAATTACTTCTTCTTTTAGAGGTTGAGCATGCCTTTCGTCTTCCTTTTCAATGAGGGAATGCAACTCAGCCGGGATGGTCCCGTCGAAGTATGTTCCTTCATCGTCATGGTAGACACAGTTTATATATAAGTTCACAAAGTAGTCGGAAGTAGGATCATTCATTTCATAAAACCCAGACGGGTTGCCAATTACAGTAGACTCGAATTCGAAGTAAAAGCTATGACGTGGAGGGCCAAGAGGCACAAACTCCGACTTTGAGCTAGACTTAGACTCAACAGACTCAGTGTCAGACTCAGATGCGTCATCAATGCATGTTAAGCATGGAGTAAAAATGCAGTTGTTAATACTACCCTTGGCTTCCACGATGAGGGAGGTTGGATCCTCAAGAATGTCCGGAGAGTCGGGCCCAAGCATCAGCACTTCAGCCTCTTCGGTCTTGCCAACCAAACCTACTTGGGAGAACAGCATCTCCAAGTCCTCTTGATCAAAAGCCTGCAGCCAGTCAGCCTCTTCCTTGGCCCGGGATAGCTGTTTCTTGAATTCTTCCTCGGCCAGCTCTTCCCTTGCTATTTCCTCCTCACTGTCGGACCAGGTGTCTGCAGCGAAGATCTCAAATCCCCGTACCCACGTGCCAGTCTCCGGATCCCAGAATGGTTCGGGCTGTCCCAGGTAAGCAATGCTTCCTCCCTCGCGGGTGAAGTAGATGTCGGGGTTACCATAAAGGGTTCGAGGTTTTCCCACACCTTTCCCCTTTTTGGCCTTTTTGGCAGGGGGAGTGTACCCCAGACCAAATTGACCCTCGGTAAAGGGAAAGATGGGGAACTCAGCGATCCCTTGCTGGTTGATCCCGAGCCCCAGGCCAGGCATAAAGGACATCCTCCTCATAATTTCAAAGGCAGCTAAGCTAATAACGAAGCTCTCATCCACGACAATGCTAAGGACTGATCCCGAAGTGTCAAATGCAAACCCTCCAAAATCTAAATCTTCTTCCCCGTGCATAATCCCCAAAACAGGTTCGTCATCCTTGAGCGGGCGGATCCCGGAATCCCCGCAGATTGTCAAATTACCAGTTGGAAGCCCCAACATAACCTTCTGATGCAGAGTTGAAGGTAGTGCCATAATGTCTGGCCTATGCAGCCATGGTCTGCCCAGCAGCAGATTGAAGGTGGCAAGGATGTCGACCACATGAAATTCCACATCCATCTCAAAGCCCTCAGCATCGAGCTTGAGTACGATGACCCCCTCCACAACGCGGCGGGTGCTGTCGTAGACTTTGACTGCAAGATTAGAAGGCGCAAAGTCTTTCTTGGCAATCCTGAGGCGGTACGCGACCCTCAACGGACAGACATTAATGGCAGAGCCATTATCGATAAGCACGGTCGGAATCCAAAGTCCCTTGCATTTGACAGTGATGTGTAGCGGACGGTTGTGGTCGGTCCCCTCAACGGGCAGATCTCTTTTAGTAAACGTGACAGAGTGCTTGGAGAGGAGAGGCAGAATGAGGGAGATCATGGCTTCGGGAGTAATGTCGGTCGGTACCTTGAGGCGGGCCAGAGCTACAGACAGCTTGTCACGATGCTCCTTTGACGACGAAATTAAACCCCAGATCAATACGGCAGCAGGGATCCTCTCGAGTTGCTTCTGGATTACGTCCCCTTCTGGGAACCCACTAGGAACTACTGGAACGTTCCTTGAGGTGGCAGGAGCGGTGGGCCTCGGCGGATTGGACGAGTCCCCAGCCTGAAGGTTTGGCGGCTGAAAGACTCGGCCGCTCCTCGTCACATTGGCCACGTCCCACCAAGAAGATGCATCGATGGAGTCCCAGAAGTCAGCGGGCAGTTCTTCCATCTTGCGCTTCCCTTTGTCCACAGATGCAACCCTTGTAGGTGAGTCTTGTTCCGGCGTTACACCCCAATTCAGATCTTCCATCACTAATCGTTCCCAGAAAGCAGGATCCTGTGCGGTAGCTTCCTCAAACGGCGTTCCTAAATTGGTAACAAACGGCACATCCCAGAAACCTCCATCGACCAAAGCACCTTATTGGTGTCCCAAAGGTCAGCAGGCGACGGAGTCTTATTAAGGTCGACGATCTCGTCTACGTCCCACAGGTCAACAGGTGGCGCATCTAGCACCATAATGGAGCAATCCTCACTGGAAGCCACGTATGGGTGTGACTGCTCAACTGGCACGATGTTTATGGTTGGATCGCACCCAAGGTCAGTGCACAAGTGGAGAGCATCTGAGATTTTGTCCGCTAAAGGTAGGAAAGTCCCAAGCTGGCGACGTTCATTGGGAATGATCTCTCCCTCGACATAGTATTCCAAGTATTTCTCATCTATGCCCTCATCGATATCGGCCCATTCCATGTTGAAGTTATGATTCCAAGCTAGCTGTGCAGCATTGGCCTGCGGGTCCCAAACATATTCCTTCTCCTCGGGATTGATTGGCTCGGCCTGATAGTAAAGCATGAACAGGGAGAGGCCGTCAAGCAGATCGGACTGTGCTGCATTCCACTCTTCTTCCAGCTGGTCAACCCATGCCTGATCGACCCGTGGAGGTGCAGGGAAACCCAAATGGTACCGCTCATTCCAGTCGTTGCTTAGTTCCATCCATTCTTTCATCTTGTCTTCCATCTCCCAGCCAACTGACAGCATGTTGACATCAAGATTGACTGGAAATGCCACAACAGGTCTCGGGCGTTCGTCTGAGGTTATATGGTCAGTAGGGTTAAATATGGTGGAGGTAGGGGAGATTTTAGTGGAGCTAAGGGATATCTGGTTTACCTAGTTGTTATGATTCGATAGGGAATTGGAGATGACATTGGGTTTGGTAGGAGGGGTAGGAAGAGTGCCGTTGTCCACCAAATCTTGAATCGCATGTCGGAGGTGATAGCAAGAGTCGGTATGATGACCGGGCATCTGATGGTAAGCACATAAAAGGTTAGGGTTATGGCTAGGTGGAGGATTTTGAGGGAGTTGGGTTGGAGTCAAGGGCCTGAGGTGACCAATCTTGACTAACTTCTCCAAAACCGATGAAAGAGGTGCATCGAAGTTGGCAAAGTTACGGGGTTGGTTGCGGTTTCGGGGTTTTTGAGGGGTTTGAACTTGGTTTACATCGGCGATGTAGTTAGAGCTCTGGGTGGTGGCATTGTTGCTGGCAGTCGTCGCGTTGGCATAGCTGTTACCACCAAAGAGAGCGGTGTTGTTTCCGGTGTAAGCACGGGGCTTGGATTTGGATGCCGAAGCAGAGGTAGATGAGGTAGTATCGCTCCTTGGCAGAACACTAGTTTGAAGAGCCTCCTCAATAGCGAGGCCGGAATCAAAGAAAGTCTTAAAACTTGCCCCCTGGACTAGTACGAGGTTCTTGGCGAAGTCCGGCTGCAAATTGCGAGAGATGATGCGGATCTGATCCTTTTCACTCGGCCGATTGGTCATGAAAGCTGCCTTCCCCCTCCATCTCTTGATAAAATCCGCAAAGGACTCCTTCGCGTTCATCTTGGTTGATTCCAACTCTCGCATGGTCATCTTGAGTTGGGCATTGTAACTGTACTGGGCATTGAAGGCGGTCCCAATATCTTCCCATGTTCTTCGCTTAGAAATGTCCAGGGACAGGAACCACTGAAAACCAGGTCCAGAGAGAGCCTGAGGGAACAGCTGAGCCATGGCTTCTTCCCCTACTCCGTGTAGCTTCATTGCACCGTGATAAGCCAGCAGATGGGTTTTCGGATCCCGGTGCCATCAAACTTTACGAAATCCGGCATTTTGAACCTATAACGACCCGGATTTTTGGGAAATAAAAATTTCATTAAAAATTTGAATTTTTAATTTATTACTTGGATTCCATTTAAAATTCCTTTCTAATATCCAAAAATCCGTCGTTACTAAATTTTAGACTTATAAATATTGTATTCTTCGTATAAGTTTTCTAGTCATTTTCTCCAAGGACAAGTATGCTTGTAAAAGCACTTGTATATTTTCCCTAGTAATCCGTCGTAATTAGATTTGAATGCATCACGCTAGTTAACATAGTCATTTTCTGAAGACAAGTGTGCTAGTAGTAAGCTTTAAGATTATATTTCTTGGCTAGAAATCCTACTTAGCAAGACTAGTTAGATTTTAACCAATCTTTGAAACCCTAACTAGCGATCCATCTAGTTGCTTCTCCTAAACCCTAGGAAGACCTTTTGAACTTCATTAGACCTTTTGAACTTCCTTAAACCATTTGAACCTTTTGAACCCTTGAACCCTAAATGAGCCCTTTTGACCAAAGTCAACCTTTGATCTTATATCCATTGGTCCATAAATGTTAGGAGAATTATTACCCATTGGATAATAGACTAGTACTAAGATATATTAGTTAATTCAATATCTAGATTTCCCATGGGATTCCCTAATTAAAGTATTAGAATGGAACCTAGTATTTTAAATACCCTAGGATTCTCTAAGTACATTATACTCCCTCCGTCCCGCAATGTTTGGCACTTTTGTGCTTTTTCTTGTCCCATAATATTTGGCTAGTTTGAAAAGTCAATAGCAAAATTAGGTGAACTTTCCATTTTACCCTTTTCTTTTGCACTCTAAACAACAATCTATTCAAAATTCAAAGAAACAAAAGTACACTTTTCAGAAACAAAAGTACACTTTTCAATTTGGGAGCCACAATTAGTGCCAAAATTGTTTGGTATCCGGCCCAAATTTGAAAATTTTCAAATAGTGTTGAAATTACATAAGGGTAAAATTGGAAAGTTAGCTCATCAATTGTACATCAAAATTTTCTCTTAAAAGTGGGAATTCCCAAAAGTGCCAAACATTGCGGGACGGAGGGAGTATTATATTCTAGTAGTACATGTGTCAAATTAGATTAGTTTAATATAGAATTTTGACTAGATATCTACCTAGATCTTCTAGTAGATGCCTAAATATTATAATAGGACACTAGTACACCTACTCCTATTTAATATTAAGAAAGAACACATGTGTTATATTGAATTGTTTAATAGGTAAATCCTTATTCTTCCAAAACCCCCTTAGTTTATTATTTCCTTTTGTAACGCCCCAAATTTCGGGTACGTTAAAGGACAATTTTATTGATAAAAACACATGGAGTCTGGCTCATTATTACATCATCAACTGTTAGGACCACGGGCCACGGTCTCTTTGTGTTGACAAATTCCAAGACAAAACACACATTTATTTGTATCCCTATTTATCGAGTTGTAATTTATTTTTTCATTTTAATTCTAGAGTGTATGTTTAGGGAGTGGAAGGAAATCAAATCTTTTGTATTTGATAGGTTGAGTCTTTAGGTAATGAGAGTGGAAGACAATCAAGGAGATCAAGGCAAGAGGATTTTGGCATATAGGAGCCATATTTGGAAAGGCAATTACTAGGGTAATAAGCTGGGCTTATAAATACATGCTTCCAATTATTTTTTCTTTGACTGAAAAAAAACGAGAGATATACGGCAGTCGAGGGATATTTCGTGGGTGTCGAAAACCAATCCAGAAACATGTTCTTTAATCTTGGATTTGAAAATTGACTGTGGGAACGTGATGTATCTTGGAGTGGCATGGTGAACGTGGAAGCATTAACAGAACTTCAAGAAGTTTTTACAACTTTATTCCAACAAAGTTAGAAAGTCCTTCGGTGGATTCCGGAAGGCAAACGGAAGGCTTGTGGATTCAAGGCAGCGGCAGTCAAGCACTGGATGTGGTGAACGTGGATTCGACAAGTAAGTCTTAGGGCGATTTGTGAGGATTCAGAATCGTAGGGTAAGATTACTTGTAACCGCACAATATTTTATAGTGTTTGATTCCTTCCCGTGGTTTTTTCCCGTTTAGGGTTTTCCACGTATATCGGTGCGTTCGTTGTTTGGAAGCTTTCGTTTGTGTGATTTGTTTTGTTATTGATTGGTGAATCGTTGATTGAAATTTAAAAATAGCAAATCTATAAACCTAGGCGAGCTAGGATTTTTCAATTGATATCAAAGCGGGTCGCTCGTAACATTAGGGTTTATTCCTAGAGCGGATCCTAATTTTTTTTCTTCTTATTTGCTATTATGGAAGCCCCTAATAACTTTGTTGCGAAACCTCCTCTTTTAGATGGGTCTAATTATGCATATTGGAAAGCTAGGATGAAGGCTTATTTGAAATCTCAGAATAATCGTGTCTGGCTCTCGGTTGTTAATGGCTATACCGAGCCTACCACAACTGTGGAAGGTAAAATTGTCCGAAAGCCTGATGAGTCTTGGGATAACAATGATCACTTGAAAGCGACTCATAATTCATGTGCCCTTAATGCTATTTTTGGTTGTGTGTCTATATCTGAGTTTCAACGTATTTCAACTTGTGAAATAGCTAAGGATGCTTGGGATATTTTATCCATCACTCATGAGGGGAATAGTCAAGTGAGACAACAAAAACTTCAAAGTATTATCACTGATTTTGAGATGATACGGATGAGAGACAATGAGACCTTTGGTGATTTTTATGCGAGGTTAAGTGAAATTGTGAACTCAAGCTTTAACTTAGGTGAGCCTATTTCTCAAGAGAAAATAGTTAAGAAAATCATGCGTTCTTTACCTAAGAGGTTTATTACTAAAGTTGAAGTCCTTGAATGTTTGCCTAATTTTGATTCCATGAAGGTTGAGGAAATTGTAGGTCATTTCTTAACTTTTGAAACCAAATTGTCTCAATATGGATCTCAAAAAGAGAAGAACAAAAACGAGGAAAAATCTTTGGCTTTTTCTAGTTTTAAGGTCTCGGACAGTGATGACGATGAACTGGACCAAGAGGAAATGGCTTTATTTGTTAAAAAATTTGGAAAGTTTTTTAAAAAGAATAAAACCTTTGGTCCTAGTTCGAAAGATAAGAATGGAGGTGACAAAGGGTCTTCCAAGGGTAAAGAGAGGAAAGAGAGCAAATCATTGGGTCCCCAATGTTACGAGTGCATGGGGTTTGGTCATATTGCCCAAGATTGTGCTAACAAACAGAAAAATAAATCCTATAATGTAAGGACTTGGGATGATAGTGACTCTGATGAAGAAGAAAATTGTGGGGGAAATAGTAAAGTCATGGCTTTAGGAGCTTCTGTGCATCCTCATGTGAGTAAGTTTAAATTAGAAGATAAGAGTGTGAATGATGATGATTTAAGCAATAGTGAAAGTGAGGAGGAAGAGAGTTTGCAAAAAGCCTACAATAAACTTTTCAAAGAAAGTCTGAGGTTGACTAAGACTAATATTAAACTATCTAGTGAAGTGAAGATGAGTGATGAGTCTTACGTGAAACTCAAGCAAGAGCTTTTGGAAGCTCAAACTCGGGAGAGTCAAGTTGAGAATAATAGGGACTCTTTATTTAATGAACTTGTGGAGATTAAAAGCACGAATGTGAAACTTAGTATTGATTTGCATGCTTCTTTTGAATCTAACAAATTACTTGAGTTAAAGGTAGCTAATTTGCAAGCTGAGCTTGACAAGGCCAATGCTACTTTTAAAAGAATGAATGTAGGTTCAAAGAAATTAGAAGAAATTCTTGATGTTCAAAGGCCAACGACTGATAAAACAGGGATTGGTTTTTATGGAGCTTCATCCTCAAAACAATTTGGAGGTACGTTGAATGCAGTGCAACCTAAAGAGGTAACAAAAAAGTCTCAATCTATAAATATTGCTAAGCACAGTGCTGAAAAACCTCATGACATGAAGAATTCTAACACCCCTAAGTTTATTCCGACATGTCATTTTTGTGGTGTAAAAGGTCACATTCGACCTAATTGCTTTCAACTTCATGGGTACCCCAATACTTTTCTCCAATATCAACATGTTAGTAAAAATGGGGGTAAGTATCATCGTTTTGGTTATGGTCTTGATAGAACGAAATGGCCTAGACATAGGATGACTACACATAAAAAGAATATGTATGTGAATCCTAATCATTTGTGTAAAACAGTTGAAAAAGCTGAGAAGGTTAAGACTAGATATATATGGATGAGGAAGTCGGACTTGAGACCTTATATGAATTTTATCAATGCTCTAGATGACATTGGTTCATCCGGAGATGTTGACTTTGCCTTTTGAAGGCTTGTACCTAGATCTATGGTTTCTGCTGGGTTATTTATTTGTGTTGATTAGTTTCTTAGCATGTTTCATTTTTTTTAAATTTTGGATTATCATTCTGCCATATTAACTAAAAAAATTAAAAAAAAAATTTTGTTTTTGTTATAAGATAGGAAAACTAAAAAAAGATTTTCATTTTTTCCTTCGAGTGTAAACTGGGCATGATAGTCTCTGTTGCGGCGTAGTTGATTGTCATGAGTTTTTATGAGTATGAACATTTTGACTTTTATTGTGCATACTCCATGATCCCTCCACAACGTGAGAAGTTTTGAAGGTTATATGGCATGATTTTTGACATTGTGATGCACACTTATTCATAACTATGATGGATGGTGTCTTGATTTAGAGTCTTAGTTCTCATGAACTTGGTGTATATCTTGTGATCTACCTTTTGAGAATGACCTATATGGCTACCATTCCCTTTGTGCTGATATCATTTTTATTTGTTTTTCTCTCCTGAAAGCACCTTATTGGTATTTGTTTATTCTCAACCTATCCGGGCGTTCACTTAGTAGCTGGGCAATTGGAGTGAGGTATTCTCCCTCTAAGCGTTCGCGTCAAAAGGTGGATAGACCTTGTGAAGGTATGCTTGTTGGACCACTTGCTAAGTAACCGGGCAGTTGGGGTGAGGTATTCTTCCTCTGAACGTTCGCGTCAAACAGCAGTGGGGTAAGAAAGAAAGAAAGAAAGAAAAAGAAAAGAAAAAGGAGAACTTATTATACTAAAGAAAGGGAAATGTGCTGTTGAGGGGGAGTTTTGTACTCTCTCATTTTCATTGAACCACATTGAGGACCTAGCTTGGTTTGACTTCTTGAGGGGGAGTCATCTTGATATGCCTATTGTTTATGAGAATATAGGTCCTAAATTGAGTTAACTTGATATTTGGGTCATTGAAACACACACACAATTTCGTTTGTCAAAGATCATGGTGTGTTGCATTCTTAATGCCTTTCTAGTGGTTTCATCATTGAGCATGTTCTTTGATAGTCTTGATGTTCATTTTCATGAATTCCTATGGCATAATACTTGCTCAATGTTGATAGATTGCTCTTACTTTTACTTTCTCAAGATTTATTTTAATATTGGTTATGAACATCATTGTTTCTAGTGGATTTTTTTTATTTTCGTACTTCTACCTTTGTCATTCCATGACAAAAAGGGGGAGAGATTTCTTGACTATCACAGTGTGTGCATTTTTTAGTGCATGTTTTTTTTTTGCAGCTTCACCAGACGTGACCTCAATCTGTTAGGGGATAAGTTTTTCATGTTGAGTGTGTTTTGTCATGGAAGTGCCAAAGGGGGAGATTGTTAGGACCACGGGCCACGGTCTCTTTGTGTTGACAAATTCCAAGACAAAACACACATTTATTTGTATCCCTATTTATCGAGTTGTAATTTATTTTTTCATTTTAATTCTAGAGTGTATGTTTAGGGAGTGGAAGGAAATCAAATCTTTTGTATTTGATAGGTTGAGTCTTTAGGTAATGAGAGTGGAAGACAATCAAGGAGATCAAGGCAAGAGGATTTTGGCATATAGGAGCCATATTTGGAAAGGCAATTACTAGGGTAATAAGCTGGGCTTATAAATACATGCTTCCAATTATTTTTTCTTTGACTGAAAAAAAACGAGAGATATACGGCAGTCGAGGGATATTTCGTGGGTGTCGAAAACCAATCCAGAAACATGTTCTTTAATCTTGGATTTGAAAATTGACTGTGGGAACGTGATGTATCTTGGAGTGGCATGGTGAACGTGGAAGCATTAACAGAACTTCAAGAAGTTTTTACAACTTTATTCCAACAAAGTTAGAAAGTCCTTCGGTGGATTCCGGAAGGCAAACGGAAGGCTTGTGGATTCAAGGCAGCGGCAGTCAAGCACTGGGTGTGGTGAACGTGGATTCGGCAAGTAAGTCTTAGGGCGATTTGTGAGGATTCAGAATTGTAGGGTAAGATTACTTGTAACCGCACAATATTTTATAGTGTTTGATTCCTTCCCGTGGTTTTTTCCCGTTTAGGGTTTTCCACGTATATCGATGCGTTCGTTGTTTGGAAGCTTTCGTTTGTGTGATTTGTTTTGTTATTGATTGGTGAATCGTTGATTGAAATTTAAAAATAGCAAATCTATAAACCTAGGCGAGCTAGGATTTTTCATCAACCTCACAAGGAGTACATTTATTCAAAAGGGAAGGGAACTAAGGTTCCTAACTACAGCTCCGCCTGCTCTTCCATCCTAGCCAGCTCTTCGGCTCCAAAAGCCTCCAAAGTGTACATCTCACCCTGTTCGTCTATAAGGTCTGACACATTATACCGGCGTCACCACCAATATAATATGTCAGGGTCACCAAAGGCAACACCGTGAGCTTAAAAAGCTCAATAGAATAACCATACCCACTAACCCTTAACTTACACATAGCAAGTCACGTATAACAGTAGTGAATCATACAGATAATGATATCTACGCAGTACATGTTTATTCAGCAGCTATCAACAATAAGACATCCGCATTTTCCTTTTAACTATCGTTGGTTTTCGAAATATCAGAGTTTCGCCTACGCAGTGTTTCCTAGACCGTGTCACCATGTTACCTTTCATTTCCCAAATCAACATTTTGAAAATCACTAAGTAACCAGAAATTCACATAGACAATTACACAAGCTCATTCAACAACATGGCTAGCAATTACACATCCACATTCGATATCTTTCTAACGTTGGTATCATGCCTTTCGTGTTTCTCCTACGCGACTCATCGTAGACCGTGTCATCCTTTTCACTTTTACCAAATCCACATTTCTAAAGTTTCATTAACAAATTGCTACTAATGAGGCTACCAAGTCCGGCTCCATTAGCAACACATACGATGGGCTACCAAGTCCGGCCACACCGCGGTTTTCACAATCCATTCAAATCTTGCATTGGCTCCTTTCCGCGGATAACCAAGCCATATTTCCACATGAGACTACCACGTTCGGCCCCATTGGAAATCTTCGCAATGGGCTACCAAGTCCGGCCTCATTGCGGTTTTCGCAAGTCCACACAAAGGGCTACCAAGTCCGGCCACCTTGCGGGTTTTCACAACTCACATTGGGCTACCATGTCCGGCCACAATGTAGTTTCAAAAATATTTTATCCAAGACCAATTATTTCCTTTATCCACACCCTAGGTGCCAGGTTTCTAACTTTCTCGGTTTACATGTCTCGTTCTCATGCATAGACTCCGCGGTAAGACTTTCATGTATTCATAGAAATCTTGAAACTAAACTAGCAAGATCGTCCAACTCCATATTTAATAGCATGCTTACTTTATCACAACATCATACTCAACATTTAATCATACAAGGCATAGTGTCACATGGACGGACACCTTTGGAGTGGTAAACCACTTATGCTTTATCAACAACAAGTAGTCAGATAATCACATAATCATGCTCATAATCATAATACGAGTACTTAAAGCTAAGCTACGAACATTATCTTTCAATATTCATTATTTCTTTCATAAGTTCAAAAGAGCATATGTTTATTGAATTGCAATGCATATATCAGAATAGTGTCGATAAGGATTCTATGTTTTCACAAGAGGTGTCGATTAGATAATCTATGTGATCATGCCATTATCTTTATTCTAATCGATTCGAATCATGCATACGATATGCCATACTTTGGTGAAAAATCTATCTCATGATCTTAGCCTACTTTAAAGTAAACTTTATTTTTGAAAAATAGTAAGGATTATCCATCTTTCAAAAGTATACACATTTCAATTTATATTTAAGGAAAGTAGATATGGAAATCTACGTGATCATACTATTGTTTATACTTAGGAAAATGAGTCGAGATTAATCTATCTATAAACACGATTATCTATATTTCAAAGAAAACACATTTCTAATTATATTTAGAGTTCGAAAGTATATCGACATATACTTAGAGTGTAGGAGGTATAGGAAAATCCTACATATACCTTGAGCTAGAGATCATAAGAAAAGTCCATATTCATCTCAACATACGCATATCATACGCTATATTTAGAGTTTAGAAAGCATAGGTAAAATCACATATACTTAGAGTGTAGGAGGTGTATAGTAGGAAAGTCCTACGTTCATTTCAACAACAAAACTTATATACATCATATTTATAAGTATGGGATAAACTACATTTCAAGAGTAAACATAATTCTAATTAAAATTAAGGGAAATAGATATGGAAATCTACATTCTTTTCAACATACGCATATCATACGTTATATTTAGAGTTTAGAAAGCAGAGTTAAAATCTACATATACTTAGAGTGTAGGAGGTGTAGGAAAATCCTACCTTGATCCGAAACTAGTCGGGGCCGAAAAAGCTAATTGGAAATCCTACGGGCAGTGAAACTCTCGAATCTGGACCGAACTTTGGATGGCAGTAACTCGGTCAATATTTGGCCGAATACAATCGTTCTTGAGTTGACATCGAAGCTCTAGAAGTGCTCTACAACTTTCGTGAAGGAAGTTGATCCTAGAAAGTACTTTAGGTAGGAGGAATATGGTGATAAAGGGGGAGACAGTAAGCTGTCTGGAAATCTGGAAATCCGAATTTTTGCTGAACTTCGGATGTCAATATCTTTGTCGTTTCTTAACCGATTAGGGTGGTTCTTGGGTCTAACTTGAAGCTCTCGAAGTGCTCTACAACTTTCTTGGAGGAAGTTTATCCTAGAAACTACTTTAGGTAGGAGAAAGATGAGGTTTTGTGGAGGGCAGTAGGCTGCCTGGAAAAACAGAATTGGTTTCTAGAGAGAAGTTGGAGCAATGCTTGAAGGTGTGAGTTCAAGGCTTGAATGGCTTGCTATTTATAGGCCAAGATTGGTCTATTATCCAATAGACAATCTTTCCCCTAACATTTGTTATCCAATGGATAAAGAATTGACTAGATTTGATGGTACTTGGATTGTGTGAGGTGTTTGGCCAAAGGACCATGACTAGGCTTAAGAGTACACTTGCACACATCACTCTCCCTCTCATCCGAAATATCTCTCTCTCTCTCTCTCTCTCTCTCTCTCTCTCTCTCTCTCTCTCTCTCTCTCTCCCTTGATTAGTATATGAATATAAAAGGATGACTAACTACAAAGGACAAGGGTACTATGTGATCATCTTCTAGATTTTTAGGTCAAAATTCCTAATAGAATAAGCCTAAATGCCACCTATGTACTTATAAACTATATTCTAGGACCTAAAATCTTTAGGATGACATATACATATCTAATACTTTAAGTAAGTAGGTACATATCATATCTAGTAAGCAATTAACTAAATAAAACCTAGTACTATGGCTTGACTTGGCATTATTGACCAATGGACCAAAATTCCCCTAACTTTTATTATCCAATGGGTAATGGATGGAAAGTACTATGCTTATATAATCTATCTATACAAGTACCATGACTCATGGTGAATCTACTTAAACTAATAGATCTTGTACTAGGTGGAAAGACTAACCTATTGTCCAATGGTTAACAATTCTCCTAACTTTTATTATCCAAAGGTTAAAGATAGAAAGTACTAGGCTTATATAATCTATCTATACTAGTACAATGACTCATGGTGAATCTACTTAAACTAATAGACCTTGTACTAGGTAGAAAGACTAACCTATTGTCCAATGGGCAACAATTCCCCTAACTTTTATTATCCAATGGATAAAGATGGTAAGTACTATACTCTCATAAAGTATGTATATAAGTACAATGACTCATGGTGATTCCATTAAACTAATTAGTCTAGTACTTGATGGAAGACTAACCTATTGACCAATGGGTAACAATTCTCCTAACATTTATGGACCAATGGGTAAAAGTATAATATTGGGATATAAGGTATACATCTTTCAAATATGTGTTCATAAGCCTATATAATACTATATAAGTGTACCTTGGTCAAATCTAATAAAATATCTTAGGTAGAAAGCCTATTGTCCAACGGATAAAGATTTCCCTAACTTCTATCGTCCAATGGTTAAAGATCAAAGGTTGACTTTGGTCAAGGTCTCACTTAGGGTTTTGGAAAGGTTCAAGAGATTCAATTAGGGTTGGAAGTGCAACTGGTAGTCAAGTTACCTCAACGAATCGGTTGGAAGCTAACTAGGCTTGCTAAGTAGGATTCCCAGCCAAGAAATAGGATTCTTAAGACTTCATCTTAATAGTTAGGAAAATAAACTAGACACTTGTCTTTAGAAAATGATCCTATTGCTCGGAGTGAAGAAATCTAATTATGACGGATTACTAGGGGAAATATACAAGTGCTTTTACAAGCATACTTGTCCTTGGGGAAATGACTAGAAAATTTATACGAAGAATACAATATTTATAAGTCTAAAATTTAGTAACGACGGATTTTTGGATATTAGAAAGGAATTTTAAATGGAATCCAAGTAATAAAATCAAATTAAAATTTTTAATGAAATTTTTATTTCCCAAAAATCCGGGTCGTTACACCTTTGTACTTCCATATCCTATTAGTTTATTAGTACTTATGTACTTATATGATCTTAGGATTATATATACTTATATATATAGATAGTACAAGGGAGGAGGAGAGAGAGAGCCAAGAGAGGGGGAGGAGAGAGAGAGAGCCGAGAGGGAGAGAGAGAGATAGATATGCTTGTACTTCTTGATCTTTCCTTCCACCAAACCCTAGTTCTATATCTCTATAAGTACATGTACTTATGGAAGAAGAGAGATGGGATGACATAAGATAGATATGAGGTACTAGATTGTCTTACAACCTTACAACCAAATCCTTACTCTTCCTTAGTCAATCTATCAACCTTTGTCCTTTCATCCTTATACATATATATATATGTACTTTGTACCAAGAGAGAGAGAGAGAGAGAGAGAGAGGGAGAGAGAGAAGAAAGGCCGAGAGAGAGAGAGGGAGAGAGAGAGAGAGAGATAGGAGAGAGAAGGAAGGATGATGTACTCTTGGATTGTCTTCTTTCAAATCCTAGTATATATATACTTAAGTACTTGTACTTGGAGAGGAAGATATATGGAGAGATATGGGAAGGATTTCAAGTACTAGATATTCTTACAACCTTACAACACAATCTCTTACTCTTTCTAAGTCAACCACCAAACCATAGTCCTTTCATGCTTAGGTGTCCATTGGACTAAGAGAGAGAGAGAGAAAGGAGGAGGAGGAGGAGGAGGAGAGAGAGAGAGAGAGCCGAGAGAGGGAGAGAGAGAGAGGCCGGATGAAAGAGGGAGAGAGAGATTGGTGATGTGTGCCCTTGTACTCTTCCAAGCCTAGTCATGTCCTTTGAGCCATCTTCATACCTCATCATGTACAACCATATCTAAATTTCTTACTCTTTCTATCCAAAACCAATCTTCCAAAGTACTAGACTAGACCAAAACCCCAATAGAATAACCTAGATTTGTCCTAGATTGGAAGAAAGAACAAAGAAAGTCTTATAGTCTTTCAACCTTTGTACTTTAGTGCATTGAACCATGGAGAGAGAGATGGCCGGATTGGGAGAGGGAGAGAGAGTGTGATGTGTGTGCAAGTGTACTCCCCAAATCTAGTCCATCCTTGTTGGCCATCTTTGTACACAATCCAAGTACAACAAAAATCTAGTCTTTCTTACACCTTGACCATCCAAGGACAACCAAATCTAGAGTTTTCTTACTCTTTCTATCCTATCCAATCTTCTAAGTACTAGACAAGACTAGGAAGCCCTTAGAATCACCTACACTTGTCCTAGAAAGAACAAGAAAAATCCTTGTAATCTTTCCACCTATGTACTTATGTACATTGTACCATGGAGAGAGAGAGAGAGAGGGAGAGAGAGATTTCGGATGAGAGGGAGAGAGAGAGAGAGTGATGTGTGCAAATGTACTTTTAAGCCTAGTCATGGTCCTTTGGCCAATACCTCTCACAATCCAAGTACCATCAAATCTTCCCAAAGTACAAAATCTAGTCTTTCATGTGTTTAAATAAGAAAAAAAATCAAAGATAGGAGAGAGAGAGAGAGAGATTTCGGTTGAGAGAGGGAGAGAGGCATGCCTTGCCTATAAATAGAAGGCCACTCCAAGCTTAAACTCACACCTTCACTTCTTGCTCTCACTTCTCTCTAGAATTTCTAAGCTTTCTTCCCCTTCTCTCTAGAAACCATTTTCAGACAGCCTACTGCCCTCCACAAAACCTCATCTTTCTCCTACCTAAATTAGTTTCTAGGATAAACTTCCTCCGAAAAGTTGTAGAGCACTTCGAGAGCTTCAAAATAGACCCAAGAACCACCCGATTATCGGTCAAGAAACGACAAAGATATTGGCATCCGAAGTTCAGTCAAAATTCGGATTCCAGATTCCAGACAGCAAACTGTCCATTTCTTTATCCCCATATTTCCCCCACCTAAAGTACTTTCTAGGATCAACTTCCTTCACGAAAGTTGTAGAGGACTTCTAGAGCTTCGATTTCGACTCAAGAACAATCATATTTGGCCAAATATTGACCGAGTTACTGCCATCCAAAGCTGAGTCCGAATTTGGAGTTTCACCGCCCGTAGAATTTTCCAACTAGCTTATTCGGCCCCGACTAGTTTCGGATCAAGGTAGGATTTTCCTATACCACCTAAACTCTAGGTATAGATCATGGTATACGAATGTTGAAATGAATGTAGAATACTCTTATACACCTTATTCTAAGTATATGTAGATTTTACCTATGCTTTCTAAACTCTAAATATAACGTATGATATGCGCATGTTGAAAAGAGTGTAGATTTCCATATCTATTTCCCCTAATTATAATTAGAATTATGTTTACTCTTGAAATGTAGTTTATCCCATACTTATAAATATGATGTGTATAAGTTTTGTTGTTGAAATGAACGTAGGACTTTCCTATACCTCCTACACTCTAAGTATATGTCGATTTTCCTATACTTTCGAACTCTAAATATAATTAGAAATGTGTTTGCTTGAAATATAGATAATCGTGTTTATAGATAGATTAATCTCGACTCATTTTCCTAAAGTATAAACAATAGTATGATCACGTAGATTTCCATATCTACTTTCCTTAAATATAAATTGAAATGTGTATACTTTTGAAAGATGGATAATCCTTACTATTTTTCAAAAATAAAGTTTACTTTAAAGTAGGCTAAGAACATGAGATAGATTTTTCACCAAGTATGGCATATCATATGCATAATTCGAATCGATTAGAATAAAGATAATGGCATGATCACATAGATTATCTAATCGACACCTCTTGTGAAAACATAGGATTCTTATCGACACTATTCTGATATATGCATTGCAAACCAATAAACATATGCTCTTTTGAACTTATGAAAGAAAGAATGAATATTGAAAGATAATGTTCGTAGCTTAGCTTTAAGTACTCGTATTATGATTATGAGCATGATTATGTGATTATCTGACTACTTGTTGTTGATAAAGCATAAGTGGCTTACCACTCCAAAGGTGTCCGTCCATGCGACACTATGCTTTACCTTGTATGATTAAATGTTGAGTATGATGTTGTGATAAAGTAAGCATGCTATTAAATATGGAGTTGAATGATCTTGCTAGTTTAGTTTCAAGATTTCTATGATTACATGAAAGTCTTACCGCGGAATCTATGCATGAGAACGAGACACGTAAACCGAGAAAGTTAGAAACCTGGCACCTAGGGTGTGGATAAAGGAAATAATTGGTCTTGGATAAAATATTTTTGAAACTACATTGTGGCCGGACATGGTAGCCCAATGTGAGTTGTGAAAACCCGCAAGGTGGCCGGACTTGGTAGCCCTTTGTGTGGACTTGCAAAAATCGCAATGAGGCTGGACTTGGTAGCCCATTGCGAAGATTTCCAATGGGGCCGGACGTGGTAGTCTCATGTGGAAATATGGCTTGGTTATCCGCGGAAAGGAGCCAATGCAAGATTTGAATGGATTGTGAAAACCGCGGTGTGGCCGGACTTGGTAGCCCATCGTATGTGCTGCTAATGGAGCCGGACTTGGTAGCCTCATTAGTAGCAATTTGTTAATGAAACTTTGGAAATGTGGATTCGGTAAAGGTGAAAAGGATGACACGGTCTACGATGAGTCGCGTAGGAAAAACACGAAAAGGCATGACACCAACGTTAGAAAGATATCGAATGTGGATGTGTAATTGCTAGCCATGTTGTTGAATGAGCTTGTGTAATTGTTTATGTGAATTTCTGGTTACTTAGCGATTTTCAAAATGTTGATTTGGGAAATGAAAGGTAACATGGTGACACGGTCTAGGAAACACTGCGCAGGCGAAACTCTGATATCTCGAAAACCAACGATAGTTAAAAGAAAATGCGGATGTGTTATTGTTGTTAGCTGTTGAATAAACACGTACTGCGAAGATATCATTATCTGTATGATTCACTACTGTTATACGTGACTTGCTATGTGTAAGTTAAGGGTTAGTGGGTTCGGTTTATTCTATTGAGCTTTTTAAGCTCACGGTGTTGCCTTTGGTGACCCTGACATATTATATTGGTGGCGACGCCGGTATAATGTGTCAGACCTTATAGACGAACTGGGTGAGGTGTACACTTTGGAGGCTTTAGGAGCCGAAGAGCTGGCTAGGATGGAAGAGCAGGCGGAGCTGTAGTTAGGAACCTTAGTTCCCTTCCCTTTTGAATAAATGTACTCCTTGTGAGGTTGATGATATAATAATGAGCCAGACTCCATTTGATTTTATCAATAAAATTGTCCTTTAACGTACCCGAAATTTGGGGCGTTACAGAACCTTTCGAGCAGCCTGGCATTTGGGAACGGGCAGAGACGATCCATATCCAAAGCACCAGCACCCAATCTTTCGGACTTAGAGACAGATTCCTCGAGTTTGGCCATCTTGGCAATCAGAGCAGCCATTTTCGGATTTGGAGCAAGGTTTTCGGGTTGAGGAATCTCTTCGGCCGCCAGCTCGCGTTCACTGCCACCTCCCGCTCCTGCCGAGAGTCACTCCTCAATCAAGGCACGGATGTTGGCCATAGATGCATCAGCCTAGTCGGCCCTTTTCTACATAATGGCCATGTTGCGTTGAATGTCGGCCAGAACGGTAGTGAGGTTCGGAGGTGGAGTATCATCCATGACAAGAGCTTCTGTCTTGACCTGAACAAGTTTCGGAGATGCAGGAAACAGAGAGAAAGGAGACGGCGGCGAATCCTCCCTTAATAGAGTGCAACCCGGAGCTTCCGTTGTGGCAGACTAACAAGCAAACCCACCTAAATCTTCTTATGGATAGACCCATCAGACGTTCCCAAGTAGGTTTGGCTCTTGATTCTGATCTGGATGGTGCAATGGCTAGACAGTAAAGTATAAGAGCTCAGTGACAGCCTGCAGCAATTTATTTTGAAAGAACAATGGAAAATGCTTGTATCAACGTCGCTGGTGTCCTCCTAGACTCTAGAACTAGCAGACAAACCCGTTTTACGACATTTGGATGCTGCCAAGACCCTCGGATTTCTTTTCGACGGTGTATCCTTGATGGAATCGACTAACACTAAGAGATGTCAAAACAGCCTAAGCCTTTGACTAATCCGTTCTCGAAGTTTCAACTCTTGGAGTGGAACAACTTGGTGTCAATGACATGATACTGTAACCAAGATGGCGTAAGTAGCACTATGCCGGCGCCTCAAGTGGTGTAAGTGTTTAGCACTTTTAACCCGAGCGGTGTGAGTATCATGGCTGTAGGGAGGTATTCTCGAACAGATACAATTAATGGCCGAACACGTGGTGTGCCAGATCCATGCAATGAGAAAAGTGATATAGGATTCCATACAAAGATGAACGGGGGCAATAAGATCCGGTGGTACGAGGAGTCACTGGATCAGATAATCTGTTCGGCTAAAGGGACCAACGACATAAGTAGTCATTAGTTGATACAGTCTATTTGGTTGAGGTATTTGCCGAACAGATAGAGTTATCTGGAAGAACGTAACCTTATGAGATAAGGAGGTGGGGATGTTCTAGAAAAAGAACCCAATATTCAGTAAAGATAAGAGAGGAGACAGTCCTATGATGGGACGAGTTCCATAAAGAAGAGAGTCCTTATGAGTAAGGGGTCTCGATTAATTGGGGGAGAGGACTCCTAAGGAAGCCAGGTTTCCTATGCAGGACAGGAGACCCGGGGTAATGAGGATGCTTGAGGAGCAAGCAAGCATATGTCTATAAATATGAAGTAAACCTAGAGGTAAAGGGTACGCAATAAGTTGCATTCGTTCCATACTTTCTGACTGATAATTAGGGTTTGATACAGTACGAGATACTAACTTAGGCATCGGAGGGCCTTTGCCACGAGAGGCAAAGGTGCGCTCACCCCTTGTCTGTTTTACAGGTTAGGGTTCAGGGGAGGGCATTAGGGTTCTGATTGGACAGCACGTGAAGGAAGGAGATTCAGCGCTGTTCTAGGTACTGTTTATTTTTCTCCACCTACAATTGGCGCCGTCTTTGGGAAACGAAAGAGTTCCCTTTTGAAATACGACCATGGTGGAAGTAGATCCAGTCACACCGCTCACTGAAAAGAACCAATCTGGTGGGGGAGGAGATAAATCCCCACCAGGTGCTCCGAGAAAGCCTACCAGCGGGCATGGCAAGAGGACAACAAGCAGATATCCTCTTACCATCCAAGATGACTCCAAGAATAGGGAGGGTAGAACGGCTACAACCTCCACGCGAAGGAGCAAATCCCATCAGAGGGGAGAGTCGGTTGCACATTCAAAGAGTGTGCATAACAACGAGGATATCCTCGACAAAAAGAGGCAGGAGGTCGAGGAATATGCTCGACTAATTCGAAAAAGGGAACACGAAATTCGGGAGTTAGAACGAATTCGAGAACATCCTGAGGACTCTGGGCTTTCACGAGGACATTCCAAAGGGAACAGAGGGCTATAGTGGCGTATAAAGCAGCCCCCTCAGGAAGAAGGAGTAGAAGTCCTACCCCAAGGAAGAAAAGAGCTTCTTCACGAAAAAGAGGAAGCAGAAGCCCAAGCAGGAGTCCCGGCAGAAAAAGATCTTCTCCACGAAAAAGGAGAAGTGGGAGCCGAAGTTCCTCACCTGAGGAAAATACTCGCAAACACCATAGGGACAGGTACGAGAGACCTGATACCCACTGGAATAATTCTGGGGCTCGAAAGACCAAAGAGAATGGAGAAGGGGCCATGTCTGCACGAGAAGCAGCAAGAGAAGCCCTAAGCAATATAGCAGCTTCCCCGTTTGCAAGGAGGTTGCGGGATGCATGACTACCGAGCAGAGTAAAGCACGGTACGTTCATTCTATACGAGACAGATGCGGATCCCGTTGCTCACATACAGCATTACCAACAGGCTATGTTCATGCATGATGGAGATGATGCCATCATGTGTAAAATGTTCCCGTCCAGTTTGGGCAAGGTTGCTCTGTCCTGGTTCCATAAGTTGGAACCACGTTCCATACGTGATTGGGCCCAACTGGCGGAGGAATTCACCGCTCGGTTTTTGACAAGTAGGAGGGCCCCCAAAACTTTCGAAAGCCTCTCCACGATGAAGTAGGGGGAAAGCGAGCCGATCAGGCACTACGCTAAAAAGTATTGGGAAACTTTCAATGAGATTGACAGTTGCAGTGAGGAATACGCAATTGCTACGTTCAAAACTGGCCTACCTGTTCGGGGGGAACTACGACGATCATTGAACATGCATCCTGTGCAGACTTTATCAAGGCTGATGGAGCGAATAGAGCAACACGCCAAAATGGAAGATGACATACTCCGAGAGGAGGGTAAGGTCATAGCCGAACAGCCAAAAACCCATGCGAAGAGGGTAAATAAGCAAGAGCCCAAGACCTATAGAGAAAGGAAAGAGTATGGGCAGGCTAGGAAAGAGCCATACAAAGAAAAGCAGGCACCTGATCCTAAGTCCTTCTTTTCAATTACCACTGTTTGGAAGGAGCCTATCTACAGGATTCTTTATCGAATAAAGAATCAGCCTTACTTTAAATGGCCCCCAAGCCTAGGAGGAGATAAGAATGCAAAACATGCTACGAACCAGCACTGCAGCTACCACAAGGATTGGGGCCACATGACTGAGGATTGTGAAATGTACAAGAGACATCTAGATGATTTAGTCTCCCGTGGTTACCTTAAGGAATTCATTCAGGAGGATCCCAAAGATAAAGGGAAAGCAATGGAGTTGGATTACGAGCAGAATCCTAAAGGGGTGATCCATATGATACATGGATTGGCTACACCTTATACGAGGAATGAGGTGAGGCTACTACATAGGCAAGCCAAGCATGACCAGCATGTTATGCGATTGGGAAACAAAAGAGGGCGAGAGAATGACATATCCAACGAGAGCATAGTCTTTACAGACGAAGATCTAGGAGAAGTCCAGGTGCCCCACAACGATGCATTAGTCATAACCTTACGAATTGGGGAATACGACATTGAGAGAATCCTGGTAGACTCAGGGAGCTGTACAGAAATCTTGTACTATGATGCTTTCAAGAAGTTAGGATTATCTGGCACAGATTTGGAACAATCTATTACACCCTTGGTTGGGTTTGGTGCAGGAGCAGTTTGGCCCCTTGGGAAGGTGACACTGCCTGTTCGGGCTGGATCAGTGGTCTTAAGAACTGATTTTTTGGTTGTAGATGTCCCATCCTCCTATAATGCGATTATAGGGAGGACTTGGTTACATAAGATGAAGGCTGTCTCCTCTATGTATCACCAGATGGTGAAATTCCCAGGATCCAACGGGGTCGAGAAGATTAGGGGCAATCAGAAGACAGCACAACAGTGCTTAATTTCTATCATCAAGAAAGCTCCAAAGGCCCATCAGGTTCATACAGTAGAAGCACCGGACCAACCAACTGTCGAGGACGTCGGAAGAGATCCAGCAGAGAAAGTAGTTGAAGGCCTAAAAAAGATACAGATCAACGAGACCGATCCTGAGAGGTATTTTCTAATTGGGGAATCACTGCCAGATGAGGAAGAATCCGAACTGGTGGGTTTTTTGAAGGAACATGTTGATGTATTTTCTTGGGTACCGGAGGAAATGCCTGGAGTGGATGCAGATGTGATCTGCCACCACTTAAATGTTGACCCGCAGCATAAACCCGTTATTCAGAAGAAAAGAAGGGCGGCTGTACAGCATGTTGACGCTGTAATCGAAGAAGTGGATCGTTTGTTAGAGGCCAAAGCGATACGAGAAGTCTACTACCCAGAATGGCTATCCAACACTGTGGTTGTAAAAAAGAAGAATGGGAAATGGCGTGTCTGTGTGGATTTCACGTATTTGAACAAAGGATGTCCTAAAGATAGCTTCCCTCTTCCAAGGATCGATCAGTTGGTCGACGCCACTGCTGGATATGAGCGCATGAGTTTCCTCGACGCATAACGGAGATACCATCAGATTGCCATGTTTGGGCCTGATCAGGAAAAAACTTCTTTTATTACACCATGTGGATTATACTGTTATAGCGTTATGCCTTTTGGGCTCAGGAATGCAGGGGCAACTTATCAAAGGCTAGCAACAATTATGTTCAAAAGACTCCTTGGTCAGACCATGGAGGTATACATAGACGATATGGTGATCAAGAGTAAAACCCGGCAAGGGCATATACTGGATTTGAAAGAGGCCTTCAAAATCCTGAGGAAATACAAGCTAAAACTCAACACCTAGAAATGTGCGTTTGGGGTTGGTTCTGGAAAGTTCCTAGGCCACCTTGTGACTTTAAGGGGAATCGAACTTTAAGGGGAATCGAAGCAAACCCTGATCAGATAACGGCCTTACAAAAACTACAAAGTCCCAAGACTACGAAGGAAGTCCAGAGGCTAACTGGGATGGCTGCGGCCCTCAATAGGTTCATTAGCCGTTCAAGTGATAAGTGTAGGCCCTTCTTCCAATTGCTAAAGAAAAGAGAAGGATTTGAATGGGGAGCAGAGTGTGAGCAAGCATTTCGAGATTTAAAGAAGTATTTGGCTCAAGCCCCCCTCCTGTCAACTCCAGACCCAGGTGAGATTTTGGTTTTATATTTAGCAGTTTCTGAACATGCTGTAAGTGTAGTTCTGTTAAGGGATAAGGGGTCCGAGCAAATCCCAGTTTATTATGTGAGCAAAACACTCCTGGACGCAGAAACGAGATATCTGCCCCTCGAAAAACTGGTCCTTGCTTTTAGGACAGCAACGAGAAAGTTGCCTCATTATTTCCAGAGTCACAAAGTCGTGGTCTATACTGAATTTCCGTTGAGATCACTCCTACGAAAGGCAGATTTTTCTGGACGGATCTCAACTTGGTCTGTTGAGTTAAATCAATATGATATTGACTTCCAGCCGCGCACTGCGATAAAGGGCCAGGTGTTGGCAGATTTTGTGGCAGAATTCTCACCAACGGTAGCACCTCAGCCCCCCGCGAGATAGGAGCAGAAAGTTGAACTGTCAAAAAAGAAAGTAGAGGCGCCTGCCGAACAGGACCCTTTGGAATGGAAACTATTCGTCAATGGTTCTGCTTGCAACACTGGTTCAGGTATTGGTATTGTTTTGTTCCCTCCCGGAGGGGTGATGTTGGAACAATCTATTTGGCTTGGCTTTAGTGCATCAAACAATGTGGCAGAGTACGAGGCTCTCTTGGTCGGCTTGAAAAGTGCAAAAACTCTGAAGGTAAAAAGGATCAGGGTTTATTGTGATTCACAACTTGTGGTGAACCAACTGTCCGGCGAATACGAGGCTCGAAATGAGAAGATGGCAGCCTATGTGAAGGCAGCCAAAGATTTACTTAATACCTTCGAGAGGGTATGTATTGAACAGATAAGCTCTGGACAGAATTCCCACGCGGATTATTTGGCTTGGCTGGCTGCAGCTGTCCCAACGGAGTTTAAACGAAAAGTGGCAGTTGACTACTTGGCTGAGCCGAGCATCGGTAGGAATAAAGAGTTGGTCCTGGATGTGAACCAAGGACCAAGTTGGATGGATCCAATTGTGGAATTTTTACAAGACGAAATACTTCCTTCAGATAAGAAGGAAGCACATAAGATCAAAACCAAGTCTGCAAGGTTTTGGCTGTCCCCCGAAGGGAAGTTGTATAGGAAATCTTTCACTGGACCATATTTGCTTTGTTTGCACCCCGAGATGGTGCAAAAGTTTCTCCATGAGATTCACGAGGGAACATGTGGAAGCCATGCTGGGGGCAGGTCTATTGCCCACCAAGCAATTACCCAAGGATACTGGTGGCCCCATATGCAAGAAGATGCAAAGGTCTATGTCAAGATCTGTGAGAAATGTCAGAAGTTCTCACCTATGATAAGGACACCAGCTGAAGATCTGGTGCCTTTGACTAGCCCGTGGCCATTTGCACAATGGGGAATGGACATTGTGGGTCCACTCCACAAAGCAACAAGGAATCGAAAGTTCCTATTAGTAGCCACAGATTACTTCACAAAATGGATTAAGACAGAGCCGTTGGCCAAAATCACTGAACCAATGATAGAAAGGTTCGTTTGGAAGAGCATCATCACTCATTTTGGGGTCCCCTATTCTTTGATCACAAACAATGGGGCCCAGTTCCAAAAGAAGTTTAAAACTTTCTGTTCCCAGTATGGGATAAGGAACTACTATTCAACCCCAGCTTATCCTCAGAGCAATGGGCAGGCAGAGGCCTCCAACAAGACCATTCTTGATGGGATCAAGAAAAGGTTGGATAAGGCAAAAGGGAAGTGGCCTGATGAATTACCACTTGTGTTGTGGGCACATCGAACGACACCTAGGAGGTCTACGGGAGAGACCCCCTATTCCTTAGCTTATGGTACAGAGACAGTCATCCCACTGGAAGTTGGTCTCCCAACAAACCGAACTGCTTCGGTAGAAAGTGGGGGAAATGACAGAGCCCTTGAGATTGAGCTCGACCTTGCCGAGGAAAGGAGGGAAAAGGCTCTGGTCCATTTGGCCTCATACCAAGAACAACTAATGAAGGGCTACAACAAACATGTCCACCCTCGAGAATTTGGTGTTGGGGACCTTGTGCTTCGAAAAGTACTCGGCAATACCAAAGTGGCTAATGAGGGAAAGTTGGGAGCTAACTGGGAAGGCCCGTATCGAGTAACTGAAATTATGGGCATTGGGGCTTACAGATTGGCAGACCTGGACGGGAACCCGGTGCCAAGGCCCTGGAACGTCCATAATTTAAGAAAGTTCTTTGTTTAAGGAACTTCGGTTTATTTATTATTCTGATCTAGGATCGTGTGTTTGTGTAGGAATTACGAAAAAATTCCTTTGTTTTTACTTCTGTTAGTTGCAAGGGGTACGCATAACGCCCCCTTGAGTTCAAGAACTATGAATAAAAGTTATGTTTTCTGCAACATATTGATTTTTCGGAAATTTTGTTTCATATATTTTGTGGTTGTTTTTTATCTTATAAATACGAACAGTGGCCTAGCTGTCCCTTCTTCGTATTGGGGAGCAGGTAATAGGGATGAAAGCCTTTTAAACATATGCATAACAAAATTATGTCTGCAAATGATTGACTAGGTATGAACAAAGCTGGTATTGGATATTGTGTGAATAAAAAGCATGTAATACACTTATATTGCATACGTGAATATGCACAGAGACTTCTTAAGTACGATAAAACTTAAGAAGTCTGGTTAAAAGTATGAGAAACTTATAAGCAGGAACGAAATACTTGCTTCTTTCCCAAGTATGAAATACTTGGATAAAAGATCTATGAAATTCGGCTAAGTATGAAAAAACTTAGGCCTCTATTTAAGTATGAGAAACTTAATACTGAGACTACGTTAAGGTTAGGCTACATGAAGCCGAGCAAATATTCAGGCCGTGCAAGACCACGGAACAGATTGCTAAGTACGACAAGACTTAACTTTCCAAGTATGAGAAACTTAGAAAAAATAGCATAACGAAGGGATGTTCCCAAAAGATTCTGAAACAAGAAATTATGTTCACGAAGTACCGAGCAAAGCATAAAACGTAGTAGTGTGCCACAAGGGGCCGAATACCTGTTTTAATTAAAGTAAGTATAGACTGATGCCATGCAGGGCTGAGAGATAACGGTCACGTAGGACCTCTTAAAACAAAATACTGTTCAAATTATAGTCAGAAATATCAGAAGGGGCTTACCAAATTCAGTCCAGATTCTGGACTTCTGGGGGAGTGTTGCTCGGAGCCTTTGTGTTGGTCTCGCCCCCAGCTGCTTGTTCCTCCAAATTGACTGGTTCAATGGACGCTCCTCCAACAGTTGGTTGTTCAGGATGTGTTTCTCGAGAGTCAATTTGGGCACCTTCAGACTCCATCTGGATGTCCTCATCAGCATCTGCGAAATCATCAATCTGTCGATCAACATCCTCCACTGGGGTCTCTTCTGATTCAAGGGATGCAGAAGCACGTCTGCTTGGCAGATCATTGTCCACCCAGAAAGGAGAATCTTCTGCAGTCCCAACCTTAGTCAAAAAGGCTTCCCAGCTAGCCATCCAGATCTGATCCTGGATGGCAGGCATCTGTTCCACATAGCTTGATGTTGCAGCATCGAAGCCCTTCTGGTGTCCATCATCGTATGCGGCCTTTTTGGTGGCATCAATCTCTGCCGAAGCCTGTTTGAGATTATCCTCAGCAGTCTCCATTTTTGCTCTCATATCGTCGGCTTCAAGCTTTGCCTTATCTCTTTCTCTCTCCAGCCTTGTTATGGTTTGAAGCTGTCGAGTATTGTCCCTCAGGAGTCTGTTCCGTTTGGGCTCAATCTCTTGCAGTTTCTGGCCGAGGGCAACCATCTTTTGGATAAACTGGAAGAAATTCAAAGGTGAAATAGTATGCATAAAAGAGAAGTGTACTGAGGTCTTGTTAAAGTAATGAGAATACTTTACCTTGACTCCACTCACGAGCCCAGTCGCCACTAGCCGATCAAATGGGGAGGCGGTCTCCTTCTGCATGTCCACGGGCAGCAGCAGAGCCTGCGCGAGGGCCAGAGCGGTCTCTGATGAGCTGGCGCTGTCCCCTATGTTCACTGGCCGGTCACCTCTATTAAGTTGAGGGTTCCAGGGTTGAGGAGAATTCTGGACATTTGGGGTGAGGATTTGATCATCCACCCCAGCTGCTTGGATTGACCCATCCACAGTAGATTGATTCCTGGGACGTTTGTCCCGGTGGGCATCCCCAGCCTCCAAACTCGTATCAGACTCCCGAGGAGAAGAACTGCTCCTAGAGCCTCTGATGCGTCTAGGAGGCAGGGGCGCATGGCCAGGAGAAGGAGCCCGGCCCGAAGAGCCACGTCCTCGGGATGAGACAGTGAGAAGAGAACTCAGATTTAAAGGTTGGCGAGTCATGGTACCTGAATTAGGAGGAGATGGGGAGTATCCTGAGGAAGATGACTGGCTGGTGTCACGTTCAGGTGCTGGCTGTTCGGGATGCTGTTGAGTTGTGGCCTGTCGTTGAGAAGATCTTCTGAGTACCAAGCGAGGCAACGGGATGCCTTCGGATACTAGTACCTCGTTCTGTTGTCCGGCAACTGTCACGACAGCACTGGATCTTGGGTTCCTTGGCTGGGGAGTAGAGGAAGTAGAGGCGCCGCTGGTACTTGGGTGGGCAAGTCTTCTGTCAATGAAACCCTTGTAAGCGGGATCGTAGCCTAGCAAGACGTTGGCGTCACGCCCCCGACCAACGTTTCGTGTGCCTGGTTCCCCTTTGTATCTAAGAACTTTGTTGATGTCCGCTGTTCGGACGTAGCTTGGTTCCCTGCTTGGGCATTTGTTGGCATTTGTGGCTAAAATAAACAAGCAATGAGGAACAGTTAGTGACATAGCTTAGATATAGAAGAATAAATGAATGAACTGAAGTACGGGACAAAAAGAACAGAAATTAGAAGCATACATGGGAAGCCCCATTCGTGGGGAACGTGGACACCCACCACTTGGCCATCTTCGCCCATGGGCTCGAAGGCTCCAGTTACGTAAAGAAAATCCATCTCATGATCCCGAGCAGAGTCTGGCAGGTTAAGCACGAAGCGTTTCTCTGCCTTTCTCACTTTTAAGTAGTAAGTATTGTATTCTCGGTTCAATACAATACTGTACCACCACTGGATATGTCCCAGATTCCTAACTGGGTCCCCAAAATTCTGTTTAGAGCTACAATTCCCATCACTAATCTGAAAAAATTAGTGGACACTTGCATGGGGTTGAGTCGATACCAGTTCAGAGTTCGACGAAGTAGTGGGTCGAGGGGGAAACGAACTCCACCCTCGACAATGGCCACGATTGGGATACACGTTCTATCCCACTTACAGGCATTCCTAATCGCACCCAGAGGGGCAAGTTCTAAACCCACAGTATCTGGGATGTTGTAATCAGTTCTAAAAGCCACCATTGCGGCAGGTGTTTCACAAAGTTTCCTAAATTTCCCAGGCTTAGGGCCGCTATCACTTTCATCTGCCATGAATATATTTGAAATGGGATGAAATCTGGAAATGGGTGCGAATGAAACCCTAAGAATGGTAGAATCTGAGAACGAAATCTCATATTCAAACACAAAGAAGAAGGGATGAGAATCTTACGAGAATGTTGAGAAGTTTTTCTGAGTTGCAATCAGGTTTGTAGACGGCGGCGATGGCGGACTGAAGAAGAAAAGTTTCGCCTGGTTTTAGAGAGAGAAAGACCAGAAGTTTCGAGTCTTTTGGTAAAAACCCAAAAAGATACCTTTTTTGGGTTTAAAAGTGAGAGACGGAGGCGAAACGTCTCTGCTGACGACGTTACATGAAAAGTAACGGCCACAAGAGATGGATAGCTGACGTTCAGACGCCGTTTGGGAAAGACGTCAATTCGAATTTAATGTGAGGCGTACGAAACGCGCCACGTGGAGTCATTACTTCGAGAAAGTAATGACGAAACCGCCAAAAGACATCAATGGGAATCCAATGACTATATCTGCATGGGATCTGGTTGGTTCGGCCTTAAGTTCATTCTTTGAGCTTTACTCATCACTCTCGAGCAAAACTAATGAGCAAAGCTAGGGAGCAATTGTAGGGAGGTATTCCTGAACAGATACAATTAATGGCTGAACACGTGGTGTGCCAAATCCATGCAATGAGAAAAGTGATATGGGATTCCATACAAAGATGAACAGCGGCAATAAGATCCAGTGGTACAAGGAGTCACTGGATCAGATAATCCGTTCGGCTAAAGGGACCAACGACATAAGAAGTCATTAGTTGATACAGTCTGTTCGGTTGAGGTATTTGCTGAACAGATAGAGTTATCTAGAAGAACGTAACCTTATGAGATAAGAAGGTGGGGATGTTCTAGAAAAAGAACCCAATATCCAGTAAAGATAAGAGAGGAGACAGTCCTATGATGGGACGAGTTCCATAAAGAAGAGAGTCCCTATGAGTAAGGGGTCTCGATTAATTGGGGGGGGAGGACTCCTGAGGAAGCCAGGTTTCCTATGCAGGATAGGAGACCCGGGGCAATGAGGATGCTTGAGGGGCAAGCAAGCATATGTCTATAAATATGAGGTAAACCTAGAGATAAAGGGTACGCAATAAGTTGCATTCGTTCCATACTTTCTGACTGATAATTAGGGTTTGATACAGTACGAGATACTAACTTAGGCATCGGAGGCCCTTTGCCACGAGAGGCAAAGGTGCGCTCACCCCTTGTCTGTTTTATAGGTTAGGGTTCAGGCAAGGGCATTAGGGTTCTAATTGGACAGCACGTGAAGGAAGGAGATTCAGCGATGTTCTAGGTACTGTTTATTTTTCTCCACCTACAATGGCATGTTTCCTGTTGTTCCTGGTTTTTCTGTTTGAAACCTCGATGGGGTTTAGACAAAGACTTAGGAAGTCTCGATTTCCCAAAGTCTGGGCGATTCAAGGAATTTGAAAAATTGATAACATGCACCATTGAGACGCACGACTCTTCATCGGACCAAGCAGCGTCCTAATAGGCATAAGACGGGTCCGAAAGAAAGACAACCTAAAAGCCGCCCTAGCATGCTCCTATGCAAAATGGTATGAATGTATGTACAGGCATGCGATAGGGAAAGCGATAACACATAGACAGTTTATGGGGGTTAGATGCAAGTAATCCTACCCTGTGGGTTCCTGTCTTAGTTTTGAAAGGTTCTAGTACTCTATACACATGTAGAAGCCGGTTTTGGCTTACGGGGGTTCCTCTGACTAGAGCCGCGTCATACCTCCCGTTGCAACGCGTTTAGCAAAGCAACAGTCAAACGGTAATACGTCTCATCATTGTCCAAGGTTGTTGGGCGTTCGAGGACCCCGGGCTCCAGTAAACTGTGTCGGTTACCCAAAACACCTCAACGGGGCTGACCAACATCGATGCAAATGGAGAATGCCGAAAAATGATTGAGTGAGAAAGAAACGCAATGTTTTGGAAAATGCCTTTTGAAGCTTAGCTCACTTTATTAATCAACACTTGGAGAAAACTACATAAGCGAACAATAGTAAAAGCCCCAGTTCGGAGTGGTCGGATATAGAATCCTATTACGTCACCATTCCATTCTTTAGCAGCGCGGAGCGTACTATTTTGATAGACTTTTGAAAAATTGTTCATTTATGTATTAATTCCCAAATGTTTGATTAATGCAATTTCCCCAGCAGAGTCGCGACTGTGGGCACACACCCCAAAAATTTTATTTTTAGTGTAAAATCGGGTGCGCCCTTTCGGAAAAGCGCGGCGAAACGCTTGCAATTCAGAGTCGCCACTCGGGTTTTGCGAAAAGTACCCAAGGAACCGAACTTGAAAACATTTGCTACGCTTGTTTGATTTTTTAAAAAGGCTTGAAGACTGGACCGTCGTCACCTTCAATATCTGAAGTTCGGGAGCCAGGTTACAAGAGGGGAAGGCTTTTATGGCACCCCTCTCGCCCAATCCGGAGATTGGTCTCTACTCAGGCATTTTATAAAGTTTTGCATTTTTCTCTCATTGAACTTTTTTTAGCCAGTTTGGGCGGGGGAACAGTTAAAAGGGGATTAAACTGCGACAAGGTGTATTATGTGACAAAATGTGATGGATGTTTGATTTGAACAAAGAAAGATAATAGATTGAGAACAAGCTCCTGTGAGTGTTTTGAGCGAACTGGAACGTGCAGATCGAAGATGGCACACGCAGGAACAAGCCTGCATGCACTGGCCAAGCCACTGTATGCAGAAATGACCTACGTGCGCCACACCTTTACTGACGCGCGCCGGTAGGTTCGAATCCCACAGCTCTTATACTCAACCCTCTGGGCTCTGGAATGGACCAGTGCACACCCAGGACAAACCACGCAGTTCATATCAACAATAATATATTGTTACAGACAGCAGGAAATGGATCTAGAGAAACAAAGGACATAAAACACCCCATAAACAGTGTGGGGAATAGAAAAGACCTGGATCTGAATCCCGTGCAAGGGCCAAGCCACTGGATCTCGTCCTAACTGCCGTACGCCAGTTAGGCTTCTGTCCAATGCTTTGGCTTTGCATCATCTGGGCTCTAGAATATGACCAGAATAACCCCAGAGGCCTACTAGAGCAAGAATAGCGAACAGAAGGATACACAGTTCTAAATTCAAAAACTATAAACTAGTTATTATCATGCAATAAGGTGATCAAAGACAAAAAGAAGGCAGAAAATAGACAATCGGTGATCCCCACGTCAGTGGTGCACGTACTACCATGACTGGCGTACGGCATGTGTTTACCGGCGTGCGCCACCTATCTCTATACACAGGCTTTGAAACCCTACCAGCTTTAGGGCCAGGGCAGGTATAGATTACCAGCCTTGACCCTGCCAGCCCCCCTCAGAGGTCAAAACAGAATACCAACAAAAGGTGGTATACCTCTGGCTTTGGAGTTGATGGAATAGTTTGAGCTTGAGGTGGAACTTGAGGTTTGAGGGTTGAGTATTGAATGTGCTGTTGTTCCCTTTACTTGTTCTTTCAATGGATGAAAGAAAAAGGAAAGGAAACTAGAGAGAGGAAGAAGGAGAGACTTAATGCCCTTTATGATGGCTAACCCCTTGCATATAAATGCAATGCGGTATTTATAAAGGAGAGAGGGACTAAAAATGGGGGGAAACCAGTTTGTTAAGGGCTGGTTAGGGGCTGGTTTGGTTAGGAGGGAGCCTCCCATGCATTAAATGCATGGGACTTGGCTTGAAAGGCTTTGTAGGAGAGAAGGGGACAGCCCTGGACGATGCAATCATCAGGGAACTATGGGTGACGTCGGGGTGGCCACAAAAGTCCCGCGTACGTGATCGCATAAAATTGATTTGACTGGGCTTGAATAGCGTGCGCCAGTGGAAACTGAGTCAACAGCCGATGACCGACACGTGGCGGTCCACCAGCGCACGCCAGCATAGTACCAGCATAAGCAGGTAGGGTTTTGCTGTGGCCGTTTTAGTTCTGGCTTGACAAGTTCTGAAAGGGGTTCGACAGAGTTTGAATGAGGTTCAGGATGCTCAAAGCTCAAACACACCAACAATCTCAGGTTTGTTCTTGACCTTAATCATCATCGAGGAATCAAAGACCGTAAGTAAACTAATCTGGACAGTCCAGAATGGGGTGTCTACACCCGAACATTCTTATTGTAGCCCCTAGCCACTTCCTGCTGATACGCAGCGTGACGAAGATTGGCGTTGTCCCGAAGTTCCTCAGCAAAGTCCAATTCCGCGCCAACCAGAGCATTATTATCCACCAGATTAAAATTTTCAGACCGAACATTGGGTATCAGGGTAGAGAGGGGTAAGACTGCCTCCATGCCATAGACCATGGAGAATGGAGTTCGGCCTGTGGAACACCGAGGAGTTGTACGATAGCTCCACAAAACCTGAGGAAGCTCATCGACCCATTTGCCGAGCTTGCGATCCAAATGACGCTTAAGCCCCCGAGTAATAGCCTTGTTCGATGCCTCGGCCTGACCGTTACCCTGGGGATACTCTACGGACGAGGTATGGATCGCGATATGATGCTCTCGGTAGAAGTTCTTGATGGCAGTAGCGACAAACTGAGAACCGTTATCCGAGAGAATGGCATACGGTACACCGAACCTGGAGATGATATTTTTCCAGATAAAGCGCTCGATATCACCGGCCGTAGTCTTCACTAGTGGGGAGGCTTCAACCCA
The DNA here is from genome assembly GCA_018127125.1 of Rhododendron griersonianum. Classification (NCBI taxonomy): domain Eukaryota; kingdom Viridiplantae; phylum Streptophyta; class Magnoliopsida; order Ericales; family Ericaceae; genus Rhododendron; species Rhododendron griersonianum. The sequence goes on along the minus strand of CM030791.1, from coordinate 22,503,023 downwards.
TTTTGTGAACAGATCGGTAGCGGTAAGTATGTACTCAAATCCCCCGAGTGCCTTCGGCAACTTGCCCATGATATCGAAGCCCCAAACAACAAACGGCCAAGGACTGGTGATCATCTTGAGAGGAAATGCAGGTTGGTGAGGGATGGATGCATGCTTCTGGCACCGAACGCAGCGCTTTACGTATTCCTCGGACTGCTTCACCATCTTAAGCCACCAATAGCCCTGTGTCAACGCTCGTTGGGCCATTGTTCGTCCACCCGAGTGGCCACCACCGCTACCAGAATGAAGCTCGTCCAAAATGCTTTGAACTAGTACTTGATCCTCGTGCATGACGCGCAAGTCCGGCCCGGTGAACGTCCGGCGATACAGGTTGTCATTCAAATCAAGGAAATAGTTTGCTGCTCAGCAACAAATTTTATGGGCTTCCCTCCTGTTCGCTGGGAGGTTTTGATGCTTCAGGTAGGTGATAATGGGGTCCATTTGACTTGGACCGAGGGTGATTGCATTTACCGAACAAGTGACGGGCTCGAAGCTCGGTGATTCTACCTCGTCAAAAACTATTGTACGACTGCCCGAGGTTCGATATACCGAAGTGAGACCTGTCAGAGCATCGGCATGTGCATTATGTTCCCGAGCAATCCACTCTATCTTCACGCGGCCGAACTATTTGAGCAGAGAGAGAACATGATTGACGTAGGCATTCATCCGTTCGTCCTTAGCCTGATAATCATCGTTGAGGTGACCCACAATCATCCTAGAGTCACAAAAGACATGAACTGAATCTGCTTCCAACCGAAGAGCAAGCTTCAGCCCAGCAATGAGTGCTTCGTACTCGGCTTCGTTGTTCATTGCGGGATAGCCAATGGAAACAGAACTTTCGTGAACCGTCCCAACCGGAGAGACGAGAACAATTCCAGCCCCAGCCCCATGGATGTTTGAGGCTCCATCAACCGTCATCCTCATCCTCCAAGCGTCTCCGGAAAATAACTTCCACTCTTTCCCAGGTTTCTTCATGCCCAAAGTGAACCGAGAACGAAGAGACTCGGGAGGAGGATTACTCCATTCAACAAATTCTTCTTCTTTAGCAATCCGAGCCTCCTCAGCAGCAACTGCCAATGCGTGTTCCTCGTCTTTCAACCCAGGGGTAAGCTCGGCGAAGAAGTCAGCCAACGCTTGGCCCTTGATGGCAGTCCGTGGCTCGAACTGGATGTCATAGTTGGCAAGGTCTTGTGAGAATTTCAAGACCCTACTGGAGGAGGTGGTCTTCCGAAGAACGGCCTTGAGAGGAAACTCAGTGAGGACAACAATCCTTTGGCATTGAAAGTAGGGCAAAAGGCTCGTTTTAGCTGAAATGAGCGCTAGTGCCAACTTTTCCATAGGTAGATACCTCGTCTGGGATTCCGTCATCGTTTTGCTCAAAAAGAAAATTGGCAAATGGTCCATCCCTTCTTTCCGAACGAGCACAGCACTCGTTGCATGATCCGAAACAGCGAGGTATAGATAAAGATCTTCGTCGGGTTCGGGGGTGACGAGGAGCGGTGCATGGGAAAGGTAATCCTTTAAGGATTGCAAAGCCTGCTCACATTCCTCAGTCCACACAAACTGACGCCGACTAGTCTTGATTGCCTAGAAGAAAGGTCTGCAAAGATCGCCTGAGCGCCGGATGAATCGGTTCAGTGCTGCAACCATTCCCGTTAGTCATTGGACCTATTTGATTGTGGTTGGTGCTCAGAGATTTTGTACGGCGGTGAGTTGAGTCGGGTCAGCCTCTATCCCTCGGCGGCTTACCATATATCCCAGGAACTTTCCCGAACCTACGCCGAACGCACATTTTTCGGCGTTGAGGCGAAGCCGGTGTTCCTTGAGGATGTCAAAAATTTCCCCAAGATCCCGAAGATGGTCTCTGCCGAGCCTACTTTTGCACACCATATCGTTGATATAGGCTTCCATCGTTTTGCTGAGCTTGAGAAGAAACATCTTAGTGATTGCTCGTTGGAAGGTCGCTCCGGCATTCTTCAATCCGAAAGGAACGACGTTGTAGCAGTACGTCCCTCGGGGAGAGATGAACGCCGTCTTCTCTTGATCATCCTTGGCAAGAGCGATCTGGTGGTAGCCCCGGTATGCATCCATGAAGCTCATTCGCTCGTATCCGGCTGTTGCATCCACCATTTGCTCTATCCGAGGAAGGGGGAACCGATCCATCGGACAGGCATCATTTAGGTTGGTGTAATCAACACAGACCCTGAGCTTTCCATTTTTCTTCGGAACAACAACGGGGTTAGTGAGTCAAGTCGGGTATAAAATTTCCCGAATAGCCCCTGCTGCCAACAATTGATCCACTTCGACCATGACCGCCTCCACATGCAAGGCCGCCGAGCGACGAACCTTCTGAACCACTGGGCGTCGGCTTAGATCTACATTGAGAGAATGAGAGGTGAAAGACAGATCTACCCCTGGCATTTCCTGAGGAGTCCAAGCAAATACTTCTATGTTCGCTTTAAGGAAATTGAACATATCCGTACGCTCAGATTCGTCCAAGGAACTACCAACGAGGAAGTATCTCCCTCCGTCTTCGGTAATCGGCATTCGTACGAGCTCCTCGGTTGAACGCTACTCGGCTGGCAACCCTACATCTTCGGGTACGAGAATGTTAGTTGTTTCAACATACTGTACCTCCAAGAAGCTCCGCTCGTTAGTCACAGTACTGACATAACACTTCTTCGATTGGATTTGGTCTCCCCGAAGGCTCCCCTGCCGTCCATTCCAGCCGATAAACTTCATGACTTGGTGAAGGGTAGAGGCGACCGCCTTCATTCCATGTAGCCAGGTTCGACCGAGGATGATGTTGTAGGGGCTAGGAGAACTAACCACTACAAATTCGACATCAATCACGCGGGAGCCGGCTCGCACGGGAAGAGTGATCAAACCAAGAGGCCACACAGGTGCGCCGGTGAAGCTGACGAGGGGTGTACTTGCCGTCCGAAGCTGATCCGGCTTAAGCCCGAGGCTTTTGTACGTCGAGTAAAACATAACTTCCGCCGAGCTTCCCTGATCTACCAACACTCACTGAACAATGGACGTGCCAACTGTCACCGAGACAACAAGGGCGTCGACATGAGGCTTTTGAACTCCTTGCAAGTCTTCGAATGTAAACGTTATTGGGCCTTCAAGGCTAGGATCGACCCACTTTCTCTTCAGTGAAGCTCCAATATTGCAGACGACCAGAGCAGCTACGGCTTTGTCGATTTTGGAATAAAGTTCGGCCGCTCGACCTTCGGATACAATGCCTTGAATTACTCCGACGAGGTTCCCAGCTAGAGGAGGCGGAGGAGGGGGTAGTGGATTTCGCCGAAGATCAATCCACTGATTGAGGTGCCCGGCCGCCGCAAGCTCTTCCAGGTAGCGCTTGAACGGTTGGCATTGGGTGTTGTAATGGCCACGCTCTTTGTGGAACGTGCACATCCTAGGGCCATTGCCAGCCGTTCCCAGGAAACCCGTAGGCCAAACGAAGAACGGGAGTTGTCCGATGATACTCAACAGCTTGTAGATCGGCTCGGTGAACGTAGTACGCTCGGCTACATACTCGTCCGGCCTCGGTTCCCTTTTTGTCTGCTGCCATAGAGGTTGCTGCTGCGGATGTTGAGGGGGCTTGTTCCTATTATTCGGTTTATTCGCTCCAGCGCCACTTTGGCCTGTCTTTCCTTGTCGAACATTAACTACCTACTTTTTTGCAGCAACAGTTGTCTTCGGTGTCTCTATCCCCTTCGGAGCATTACGCTCGGTGACCACTTCCTCGTGTACGCAGTCCTTCTCGATGATTACCATAAGCTCTCCCTTGGTCTTTGGCAGATTTCGAGATAAATCCCTAAACATCGCCGAGGTAGGATCCAATCCGTTCATGAAGGACTCTACAGCAACACTTTGATCACAGTCAGGGATGAGGTTGTAAACTTCCCAGTATCGTTCGGTATACAACCGAAGAGTTTCACCTACCGTCCTCCTCATGTTGACCAGCATCGAAAGCGTCTTCGGCTGGACATTACTCGTGACGAACCGTTTAGTAAACTCCAATTCTAGCTCGTTAAAGCACTTGATGGACTTCGGTTTGAGTTGATTGTACCACAACATTATCGGTTCACTCAGAGTAAGAGGAAAAATCTTACACAAAAGTGCGTCGAAAAAGTTATGGAGGCTCATCGTCTGTCTGAACCGGCAGACGAACGCGACTGCGTCTTCTTTGGCTTCGTATCGTTTAAGCTTCGGCAAGACAAAGCGATCCGGAGGTCGCTCTTGCTGAATAGCATCAACGAATGGAGATGCTTTGGCCTTGCCGAGCTTGGAGTCATCCACTGGCTCCGGGACACTCGGAACTCTAGATGGTGGGGCATCGAGGCGGGCCGTATGATTCCACCGAGGCTCCCTGCGGTGGTACCGCGGCCGCTCGTTCTGTTCTTGATGCCGAAGTCTAGCACCTTCCGAATGTTCTCGCTGCTCACCTCTGGAGCCCCCATGACGAACTTGCCGAGGATCGAAACCTTCGTCGACCGGATGGTACACGGTTGGCATACTTGTAAATTGGTCGTACAAGACAATGGTGTTGTCTTGCCCCGGTCGTTCTCCCCCACTTATCGCTCGGTGATGGCTATGTGAGCCAGCTGGACGCCGCCCTTCTGGACAATGATTTGTGTGGGATCTGGATTGCTCGGATCGCTCGGGATGTCCACTCACGCGTGCATGCCGAGGTGGATCATTAAGATCCATGGGTTTCTTTCCATCTATCCGCTCCTGGTACCGCCGAGAAACGTTGTACGTTCTCCCTGAAGCTCCCATTCTGTGAGTACCTGATGTGGAGCTCGTTGCCGAAGAGCGTGTGCTTTCGGCTCGGACGACGCTTGCCAAGCGAGGGCGAGAAGTCGTAGGTTGGACCCTGAGGGTGTGTTCGAGCCTATCGAAAAAGGTCCGCCGCTCGGAAGGGATACCCTCGGATGTTTGCGCCTGGCGAGACTTTCTATTGCGTTTGTGAGTTTTCTTCGGACGACTTGGTTCGGCAGGGTGGCCATGCACAGGAGTCGTGGCCACGCCACCATCCCGCTCTTCAAGCCGTTGTTGGAGGAGTGCTATTACCGTGGCCTGACGCTTTTGCTCCGCCAGGGCGAGTTCAAGCTCGGTTGGGGGGTAAGAAAGTTGACATGAAACTGGTAGAGTGGTTCTTGCGGCCTGGCTAGGTTCAGCATTAATGGAACCGAACCCAGCTAAATCGAGAGTGAAGTTCTCCGGTCCTGGAAGGGGAAGACACTGAGCCATACCCTGATTTGGTGGTAGAAAACGAAGAAGGAGAGAGGAGGAGACCTAGGGTAAACCAAAGCCCAGAGTTTGTTAGGAAAGCTAAAATCTTCCCCAGCGGAGTCGCCAATTGTGGGGGGCTGATTTATCCTTGGACCTCTTAAACCTTTCTCCCTTCTTGTCACTTGAACCGTGGTGATATGAAGAAGAGCGTCGTGTACCTGCAGACCGGAGGGGGGGTGTTCCTCCGGGTAGAAGCTTCGACGTTCTTGTTAGAATATGGAGGAAGAAGAAGAAGAAAAGGAGGTTTAGTAGCAAAAGAGTTAGGGGAAAGATTTTTCTGACCTTTGCCCCAGAAGGGGTACTCTTCTTTTTATAGGCAAAGACTTGGAGTGCTGGGCAAGGTGGAAGTGCACTACACGCGCGTTGCCACGCTCGGATGACGTCACGTGTCAAGAGCATTTAATGAATGCCGCCCTTCAAGATCTGTAGACCCATGTGGGTCAATGTCAGAGATGTCACATCAGTTATCAGATAGGAGAACGTGCTTATCATCGATCTTATCAACAAGAGCTTCTAGAACGTTCCCCAACAACTACATCCGAAGAACCCTTCCGAACATAAGGGTTCTCCGAGCGTAAGACTCGTTCGCCGAACGACAGTCAGTCCAAAAAGGGGAAGACGTCCAGCCAAGTAAAAGGGTATGGTACCGAACAAGACCAGAGCTGAAGCTTCGGAGGAGCAGCTGAAGCTCGGTGAGCGACCGTAGGACCGTAGGCCCACCTATCACTCGGTGAACGAATGGGGTGACGTGTCAAGATGACTTCCTCAATGAAAACGAACTGAGACAACTAAACAGTAAGTCCGTAAGGTAAACCTTTTGAACCCTTTGAACCTTCGGATATTTTGGCCCACTACAGGGGGAGGTAACCATGAAGTAATAAGGTGGGTGATGGTGGAGTTGATAGGTGGTGGGGGAATTCCGTTGGTTCTAAAAATGGTTGACGGGTGAGGTGATGGGAGGCTGCTAATTTTTGGGAAGAGGAAGGGAAATACATTGTGTATTGTTGTGCTAGCAGGATAATAAAAGTATGGGAGTAATTGTGAATTGGAAGGAGGGAGAGAGAGAGACAGTTGGAGTGGAAATGTTAAGGATAGTTTATTAGGATTTTTAGATTAGGAATTCTAGTTAAGTTTCAATTGGGCTTTCTTGTTAGACTATATAGTACTAATTTAGAAGTAAGATTACTAAATTTTATTAGGAAAATTTAGGGCCAAAATTAGGGTCATTACACCAAGTGTGAGTAGAAGTTAGGTTTGAGCCTTTACATCCGCTTCTTTTCTTAAACCAAAACCCCAAGCCTACATTATGGTCCACAACAAAGTCCTCTCAGATTGAGGAACACGACTTAGCAGCAGGGTCCTAGGCACTAGGGACATAACCAGTGTGGAAAAGTGACGCGATATGCAAACATCATGGGGTACGTATCACTTTGGCAAAGTACACATCATGAAGAATCATATGGGATAAGGGGCACAACTAGGCCATCCTCTATTCTCCTCTGAGAAGTATTCAACCTCCCGTGAGGATAGCTGCTTAACAATTCAACTCATGATGATCGACTCAAAACAATGACCTCACCTAAAATGACTAGGGGCATGGGTTTGTGAAGCTGTCTCATGGCAAATTGAGTGGTATGGATATGGAGCATGATTGATGGAATAGTATGATTTTGAAATCCTCGAGGAAAAGTTTTCAAAGTTAATTTTATCCTAAACATTCTTGACACAGCAATACAAGCACAATTGCTTTTACAAACTTTCGAGGAGATAAAATGAGTTTCTCATTTCATGAGGAGTGTAGTTAGATGGGCCCTGGGTCAAACAATATTTTCAGCAGTGTCACTAGAGTATTGTAGTCTGTCTTGTCATAGTCACTTGACTAGTTTAAAGTCATTGTCGGTCTCCCTAGATCAAAGAGAAGCATTGGCTGGAATACGCAAAAGTTGAGGTGCCCAAAAATGTATTGCATGTCATCATCAACCTGCCATATGCACTTATCTCTTGACCCTAAAATTGGCTAGTGGAAGTAATCACTTTGGTTGCATATCACTAACTCCAAGCATGAGGAACTCTTATTTCAAGCAAGAGTATTGTTGTTACCAGCAAAATGTTTCCAAACAAAATTCATTGATCCTCAGCAAGGGTATTTAAGCATGATCACCGTGACCATCATCAGGGGGAGCAAGTGTGAAACTGTCTTGCCCTTAGTTGATATGCATGGTTTGCTAACAATTTTCCAGGTAGGAAGCAAGGGGCAATGAAAAGATACGCCTTCAAAGAGCTCAGTCTAGAAGATGCCATATTCTGGAAGAAGCACCAGTGCTTTAACCCTTTTCATGAGGGACTGTCATATGGCATTGTTGAGAGCATGCCAAAGACCTCTGCCAAGCAGCAAGAGAAGAATTGCATTCATACATTGCGTGTCTCCATGCTAGGGGCAAATAGTTATGCATAGTTGAATTGGAGTTAGGCATTCATTGCCTAAACAGGGGGCTTCTATTCCTTCCTAAACATTGAATGTGCATATATGTCACATTGCAAACCATGTCACCCGCAATGGTTCAATGTTTGAACTAGGGTCCTTAAAAGTGTGGTGGCCTTGCCCCTAGCAGTCAGCAAAAAAGGATTTCGGCCCGTGGTCGTTTCCAAATTTGCTGCATGTTTTCTTATTCATGTCATTTTCTAAACTATTCGAATGTGGAATTGCAGGTAGTTTTGAATGTTCTCTACATTCAAGTGATAAGCAAGCTCTCAATCTTCACAATCGCTCCAGTATGTTGAGTACTACTCGAAGTTGTCATGATCAGAAATGCAAACTACGAAGAAGCTAAAGTCCTCCAGAAGGCACCCGTATTGCCAAAAGGCACCCATGTCGCCAAAGTACTCCAGAAGGCATTTGTGTTGACAAAAAGCGTTCAGCCTCTAGAAAGCATTTGTATGGCCAGCTTCCAGAAAGCGTTTAGCCTCCGGAAGGCACCTCTTTAGTGGAGGCGATGGAAATCTACCTAACAAGGAGGCAAAGGAAATCTCCTAGGCGTACATAAGGATCACCTCATCAACAAAGACGGTGGAAATCTCCCAAAACAAGTTGAATTTGCTGAAGGAGGCGATGGAAATCTCCTAGAGCGTATGTGTGGATCACCCCATCAGTCGAGGCGATGGAACTTTCCATGGCACCAAGTTGAAGGAGGCGATGGAAACCTCTTAAGGCAATAATAGCCAAAGCATTTAACAAACCTTATGGCATTTTGGGTCAACAACTCAACGGAGTCAAAGTGGAATATGACCAGAACTAGCCTTGAGGACAATCTCGAGCATATGCAATCTAGCCTTGGGGACAATCCCGACCATATGGAATATACTCAGAACTAGCCTTGGAAACATCCCGAGCATGTGGAAACTAGCCTTGGAAGCATCCCAAGCTTGAGGAACAAATCAAACCCCGTGGAAGATGGAAGATGGAATACTCAACAGCTCTAATATACATCAAGATATCATCTGCTCTCAGGCTCTATGCTTGAATGCTCAAAGTCCAAACACTTTGAATGCTCGAAGCTCTTCGAATGCCCAACCACTGTGTACTGGATGCTCAAGTTCTACACTTGAATGCTCAAGCTCTACGTTTGAATGCCCAACCACTGTGTACTGGATGCTCAAAGCCTGTACTTTGAATGCTCGGACTCTACCCTCTGAATTCTCGAGCTCTACGCTCTGAATGCTCAAGTCCAGAACTTGAAAGAAGCTCTATGCTTAAATCAAACACACACGCACGGGCCCGTGCACATAAGCATCAATAGCATTACCATTGTTATCATCGAGTCTGCATCACCATCACCATTATATCTAACCATCATCATCATATACATGCTATGTTAGCATCTCTTTCATGAAATAGGTCAATCTTGAATACAACCAGCTCTACACCTTGGTTCCATCACTTCAAGATCTATGCTCCCGTCACTGGCCTTGTGCCACTATATTTCAAAATCGGTGTCCGATTGTCTCCAGAAGATTGTAGGGAGGTATTCCCGAACAGGGACAGTTAGTAGCCGAACATGTGGTATGCCAGATCCGTGTAATGAGGAAAGTGATGTGGGACTCCATACAAGATAGGCGACGGCGATAAGATCCGATGTTATGAGGAGTCACTGGATCAGATATTTTGTTCGGCTAAAATGACCAAACGACATGGGAAGTCATTAGTTGGAGCAGTCTGTTCGGCTGAAATGGGCCAATGACATGAGAAGTCATTAGTTGGTACAGTCTGTTCGGTTGAAGTATGTGCCGAACAGATGGAGTTATCTGGAAGAACGTAACTTTAAGAGATAAAGGCGGTGGGTATATTCCAGTGAAAGAACTCGATATTCAGTAAAGATAAGTAAGAAGACAGTCCTATGATGGGACGAGTCCCATGAAGGACAGAGTCCCTAAGAGTAAAGGGTCTCGATTAATTGGGCAAGGGAACTCCTAGGAAAGCCAGGATTCCTGTACGAGGAAGGAGACCTAGGGCAATAAGTATGCTTGAAGAGCAAGCAAATGTACATCTATAAATACAAGGTAAACCTAAAGGAAAAAGGTACGCAATAAGTTACATTCGCTCTATACTTTCCTACTGATAATTAGGGTTTGATACAGTACGAGATACTAACTTAGGCATCGGAGGGCCTTTGCCACGAGAGGCAAAGGTGCGCTCACCCCTTGTCTGTTTTACAGGTTAGGGTTCAGGCAAAGGCATTAGGGTTCCGATTGGACAGCACGTGACGAGACGAGATTCAGTGCTGTTCTAGGTACTGTTTGTTTTTCTCCACCTACAATTGGCGCCGTCTGTGGGAAACGAAGGAGTTCCCTTTTGAAATACGACCATGGTGGAAGTAGATCCAGTCACACCACTCACTGAAAAGAACCAAGCTGGTGGGGGAGGAGACAAATCCCCACCAGGTGCTCCGAAAAAACCTACTGTTGGGCATGGCAAGAGGACGACAAGCAGAGATCCTCTTACCATCCAAGATGACTCTAAGAATAAGGAGGGCAGAACGGCCATAGCCTCCACGCGAGGAGCAAATCCCATCAAAGGGGAGAGTTAGTTGCACATTCGAGAAGTGTGCATAACAACGAGGACATCCTCGATAAAAAGAGGCAGGAGGTCAAGGAATATGCTCGATTAATTCAGAAACGGGAACATGAGATCCGAGAGTTAGAACGGATCCGAGAACATCTTCAGGACTCTGGGCTTTCACGAGGGCATTCCAAAGGGAACAGAGGGGTTATAGTGGCGTATAAAGCGGCTCCCTCACAAAGAAGAAGTAGGAGTCCTACTTCAAGGAAGAAAAGAGCTTCTTCACGAAGAAGAGGAAGCAGAAGCCCAAGCAGGAGTCCCGGCAGAAAAAGATCTTCTCCACAAAAAAGGAGAAGTAGGAGCCGAAGCTCCTCACCCGAGGAAAACACTCGCAAACACCATAGGGATAGGTACGAGAGACCTGATTCCCATTGGAATAAGTCTGGGGCTCGAAAGACCAAAGAGAGTGGAGAAGGGGCCATGTCTTTACGAGAAGCAGCAAGGGAAGCCCTAAGTAATATAGCAGCTTCCCCGTTCCCGAGGAGGTTGCGAGATGCACGACTACCGAGTAGAGTGAAGCACGGTACATTCATTCTATACGAGACAGATGCAGATCCCGTTGCTCACATACAGCATTACCAACAAGCTATGTTTATGCATGATGGAGATGATGCCATCATGTGCAAGATGTTCCCGTCCAATTTGGGAAAAGTTGCTCTGTCTTGGTTCCATAAATTGGAACCACGTTCCATACGTGATTGAGCACAACTGGCAGAAGAGTTCACTGCTCGGTTTTTGACAAGCAGGAGGGCCCCTAAAACATTCGAAAGCCTCTCTACGATGAAGCAGGGGGAGAGCGAGCCGATCAGAGATTATGCTAAGAAGTATTGGGAAACTTTTAATGAGATTGACAGTTGCAGTGAGGAATATGCAATTGCTACGTTCAAAACTCGTCTACCTGTCCGGGGGGAGCTACGCCGGTCGCTGAACATGCATCCCATGCAAACCTTGGCAAGGTTGATGGAGCGAATAGAGCAACACGCCAGAATGGAAGATGACATACTCCGAGAAGAAGGGAAGGTCATAGCCGAACAGCCAAAAACCCCAGTAAATAGGGTAGATAGGCAAGAGCCCAAGACCTATAGAGAAAGGAAAGAGTACGGGCAGGCTAAGAAAGAGCCATACAAGGAAAAGCAGGCGCCTGATCCTAAGTCCTTCTTTTCAATTACCACTGTTTGGAAGGAGCCCATCTATAGGATTCTTTATCGAATAAAGAATCAACCATACTTCAAGTGGCCCCCAGCCCTAGGAGGAGATAAATATGCAAAACGTGCTATGAATCAGCACTGCAGTTACCACAAGGATTGGGGCCACATGACCGAGGATTGTGAAATGTACAAAAGACATCTCGATGACTTAGTCTCTCGCGGCTACCTTAAGGAATTCATTCAAGAAGATCCCAAAGATAAAGGGAAGGCCATGGAGTTGGATTATGAGCAGAATCCTAAGGGAGTGATCCATATGATACATGGATTGGCTACACCTTATACGAGAAATGAGGTGAGGCTACTACAAAGGCAAGCCAAGCACAACCACCACGTTATGCGGTTGGGGAACAAAAGAGGGCGAGAGAGTGACATATGCAAAGAGAGCATAGTCTTTACAGACGAAGATCTGGGAGAAGTCCAGGTGCCCCACAACGATGCATTAGTCATAATACCCTACGAATTAGGGAATATGAAATTGAGAGAATCCTTGTAGATTCAGGGAGCTGTACAGAAGTCTTGTACTACGATGCTTTCAAGAAGTTGGGCTATCTAGGATAGATTTGGAACAATCAATAACACCCTTGGTTGGGTTTGGTGCAGGAGCAATTTGGCCCCTTGGAAAGGTAACACTGCCTGTTCAGGCTGGATCAGTGGTCTTAAGAACTGACTTTTTGGTTGTAGATGTCCCATCCTCCTATAATGCGATTATAGGGAGGACTTGGTTACATAAGATGAAGGCTGTTTCCTCTACATATCACCAGATGGTGAAATTCCCAGGGTCTAACGGGGTCGAAAGGATCAAGGGTAATCAGAAAGCAGCACAACAGTGCCTGATTTCTATCATAAAGAAAGTCCCAAAGGCCCATCAGGTTCATGCAGTAGAAATACCAGATCAGCCAACTATTGAGGATGTTGGAAGAAATCCAGCAGAGAAAGTAGTGGAAGGCCTAAAGAAGATACAGATCAACGAGACTGATCCTGAGAGGTATTTTCTAATTGGGGAATCACTGCCGGACGAGGAAGAATCCAAATTGGTGGGTTTCTTAAAAGATGACGTTGATGTATTTGCTTGGGTACTAGAAGAAATGCCTGGGGTGGATACAAACGTGATCTGCCACCACCTAAATGTTGACCCACAGCATAAGCCTGTTATTCAGAAGAAAAGAAGAGCAAATGTACAGCATGTTGACGCTGTCATTGAAGAAGTAGATCGTTTGTTAGAGGCCAAAGCGATACGAGAAGTTTACTACCCAGAGTGGCTATCCAACACTGTAGTTGTAAAGAAGAAGAATGGGAAATGGCGTGTCTGTGTGGATTTCACAGACTTGAACAAAGCATGTCCTAAAGATAGCTTCCCTCTTCCAAGGATCGATCAGTTGGTCGACGCCACTGCTGGATATGAGCGGATGAGTTTCCTCGACGCATATCAGGGATATCATCAGATTGCCATGTTTGGGCCTGATCAAGAAAAGACTTCTTTTATTACACCACGTGGGTTGTACTGTTATAGTGTTATGCCTTTTGGGCTGAGGAATGCAGGGGCAACTTATCAGAGGCTGGCAACGATCATGTTCAAGAAACTTCTTGGTCAGACTATGGAGGTATACATAGACGATATGGTGGTCAAGAGCAAAACCCGACAAGGGCATATACTAGATTTGAAAGAGGCCTTCGAAATCCTGAGGAAATACAAGTTAAAACTCAACGCCTCGAAATGTGCGTTTGGGGTTGGTTCTGGAAAGTTCCTAGGCCACCTTGTGACTTTAAGGGGAATCGAGGCAAACCCTGATCAGATAACGGCCTTACAAAAGCTACAAAGTCCCAAGACTACAAAGGAGGTCCAGAGGCTGACTGGGATGGCTGCAGCCCTCAATAGGTTCATTATCCGTTCAAGTGATAAGTGTAGGCTCTTCTTCCAGTTGCTAAAGAAAAGAGAAGGATTTGAATGGGGAGCAGAGTGTGAGCAGGCATTCCGAGATTTAAAGAAATATTTGGCTCAAGCCCCTCTTCTGTCAACTCCAGACCCAGGTGAGACTTTGGTTTTATATTTAGCAGTTTCTGAACATGCTGTGAGTGCAGTTCTGTTAAGGGATAAGGGATCCGAGCAAATCCAAGTTTATTACGTAAGAAAAACACTTCTGGACACAGAGACGAGGTCTATACTGAATTTCCATTGAGATAATTGCTACGAAAGGCAGATTTCTCTGGACGGATCTCAACTTGGTCTGTTGAGTTAAGTCAACATGATATTGACTTCCAACCGCGCACTACGATAAAGGGCCAAGTGTTGGCAGATTTTGTGGCGGAATTCTCACCAACAGTAGCACCTCAGCCTCCTGCGAGAAAGGAGCAGGAAGTTGAAATGTCAAACAAGAAAGGTAAGGCGCCTGCCGAACAGGACCCTTTGGAATGGAAACTATTCGTCGACGGTTCTGCCTGAAACACTGGTTCAGGTATTGGTATTGTTTTGTTCCCTCCCGGAGGGGTGATGTTGGAACAATCTATTCTGCTTGGCTTTAGTACATCAAACAATGTGGCGGAGTACGAGGCTCTCCTGGTCGGCCTGAACAGTGCAAAAACTCTGAAGGTAAAAAAGATCAGGGTTTATTGTGATTCACAACTTGTGGTGAACCAACTGTCCGGCGAATACGAGGCTCGAAATGAGAAGATGGCAGCCTATGTGGAGGCAGCCAAAGGTTTACTTAATACCTTCGAGAGGGTATGTATCGAATAGATAAGCTCTGGATAGAATTCCCATGCGGATTCTTTGGCTTGGCTGGCTGCAGCTGTTCCAACTGAGTTTAAACGAAAAGTAGCAGTTGACTACTTGGCTGAGCCGAGCATCGGCAGGAATATAGAGTTGGTCCTGGACGTGAACCAAGGACCAAGTTGGATGGATCCAATCGTGGAGTTTTTACGAGATGAAATACTCCCTTCAAATAAGAAGGAAGCACATAAGATCAAAACCAAGTCTGCAAGGTTTTGGCTGTCCCCCGAGGGGAAGTTGTATAGAAAGTCCTTCACTGGGCCATATTTGCTCTGTGTACACCCCGAGATGGTGCAAAAATTCCTCCATGAGATCCACGAGGGAACATGTGGAAGTCATGCTCAGGGCAGATCTATTGCCCACCGAGCAATTACCCAAGGCTATTGGTGGCCACACATGCAGGAGGATGCCAAGGTCTATGTTAAGATTTGTGAGAAATGCCAGAAGTTCTCACCTATGATAAGGACACCAGCCGAAGATCTGGTACCCTTGACTAGCCCTTGGCCATTTGCCCAGTGGGGAATGGACATCGTGGGTCCACTCCATAAAGCAACAGGAAATCGAAAGTTCCTATTAGTGGCCACAGATTACTTTACAAAGTGGATTGAGGCAAAACCCTTGGCCAAAATCACTGAACCCATGATAGAAAGGTTTGTGTGGAAAAGTATCATTACTCGCTTTGGGGTCCCCTATTCTTTGATCATAGATAATGGGGCACAGTTCCAGAAGAAATTCAAGGCTTTCTGTTCCCAGTATGGAATA
Organism: Rhododendron griersonianum; assembly: GCA_018127125.1. NCBI lineage: Eukaryota > Viridiplantae > Streptophyta > Magnoliopsida > Ericales > Ericaceae > Rhododendron > Rhododendron griersonianum. The sequence continues at coordinate 22,487,824 of CM030791.1, read as the reverse complement.
AGGAACTATTATTCGACCCCAGCTTACCCTCAGAGCAATGGGCAAGCAGAAGCTTCCAACAAGACCATTCTTGATGGGATCAAAAAAAGGTTGGATAAGGCAAAAGGCAAGTGGCCTGATGAATTACCACTTGTGTTATGGGCTCATCGCACAACACCCAGGAGGTCTACGGGAGAGACCCCATATTCCCTGGCTTATGGTACAGAGGCTGTCATTCCGCTGGAAGTCGGTCTCCCAACCAACAGAACTGCTTTGGTTGAAAGTGGGGGCAATGACAGGGCCCTTGAAATTGAGCTCGACTTGGCCGAGGAAATGAGAGAAAGAGCTCTGATCCATCTAACCTCATACCAGGAACATCTGATGAAGGGTTATAACAAACATGTCCACCCTCGAGAATTTGGTATTGGAGACCTTGTGCTTCGAAAAGTACCTGGCAATACCAAAGTGGCTAACGAGGGAAAGTTGGGGGCTAATTGGGAAGGCCCATATCGAGTGACTGAAATTGTGGGCATCGGGGCCTATAAGTTGGCAGACCTTGATGGGAACCCGGTGCCAAGGCTTGGAATGTCCACAATCTGAGAAAGTTCTTTGTTTAAAAGACTTTGGTTTATTTTTTATTCTGTTTTAGGACTGCGTGATTGTGTGGGAATTACGAAGAAAATTCCTTTGTTCTTTATTTATTTTTAGTTGCAAGGGGTACGCGTAACGCCTCCTTGAGTTCAAGAACTATGAATAAAGTTATATTTTCTATAGCATATCGATTTCGTAGAAATTTTGTTTCCTGTATTTTGTGGTTTTTTTTTATCTTATAAATACGAACAATGGCCTAGCTTGCCCTTATTCGTATTAGGGAGCAGGTAATGAGTATGAATGCCTTGTAACGTACGAATATACGTATTACTGTCTAAGCACGAAAAAATACTTAGACTATACAAGTACGAGAGAAACTTGTATGCGCGGATTGCTAAGTACGACAAACTTAACATTCTGTTCAAGTACGAGAAACTTATAAGAAGTACGAAATACTTGCTTCTTTTTCCCAAGTATGAAATACTTGGATAAGAGACTTATGAATTTGGTAAGTATGATTTTTAACCTACGTTAAGGATAGATAAATGTGTGATGTAGGACACTTGAAGGCTACGAAGAGCCGAGCAAATATAAAGGCCGTACAGCGCCACGGGACAACTGATAAAGTACGAAAGACTTAATTTCCTGTTTAAGTATGAGAAGCTTAAACATGCATGAATCAAGTGATTCCAAAGTATGAAACACTTGGGAACAAGACATAACGAAATTATGTCTACAAATAATTGACCAGGTATGAATAAAACTGGTATTAGATATTGTGTGAATGAAAATCGTAGATTTTACAAGATACTTGTATCGCATACGTGTATATGCACAGATTCTTTTTTGAGTACGATAAAACTCAAAATTTCTGGTTAAAGTATGAGAAACTTATAAGCAGGAACGAAATACTTGCTTCTTTCCTAAGTATTAAACACTTGAATAGAGACATAAATACATCAGTATTCGACTAAGTATGAAATACTTAGAGTCTAGTTTAAAGATAAAAAACTTGGAACAAGCAAACATACGAACAGATGTTCCCAGAAATTTTTAGAAACGAGAATTTATGTGCCGAACAAAACATAATGTATAGTGATGTGCCACAGAGGGCCGAATACCTGTTTTAAAGTAAGTATTAGCTGATGCCACGCAGGGCTGAGGATTATGGCCACACAGGACCTACCAAAAATTGTTCATGAAATTACGAAGTACTTACCGATCAGTCAAGGGTCTGGACCTCTGGGGGGGTATCATTTGAACCTCTACGGTTGTGCTACCCCCGGCAGTCTGTCCTTCCAGGTTGATTGGTTCGTTGGCTGCTTCCACAAGTTGTGATTGCTCAATGTGTGGTTCAGACTCCATCTGGATGTCTTCATTAGCATCTACAAATTCATCGATCGCTTGGTCGATGTCATCCACTGGAGGCTCTTCCAACTCTAGGGAAGCAACAGCTCGTTTGCTCGGTAGATTGTTCTCTATCCAAAAAGGAGAATCCTCTACAGTCCCAACCTTGGTCAAACAGGCTTCCCAGCTAGCAACCCAGATATGATCCTGGATGGCAGGCATCTGTTCCACGTAGCTCGCTGTAGCAGCATCGAAGCCTTTCTTATATCCATCTTCATGGGCTATCTTCTTGGTGTTGTCAATTTCAAACAGCGCCTGGCGAAGGTTGTCTTCAGCAGCATCCAGCTTTACCTTCATCCCATCAGCTTCCAGCTTGGCTTTATCTCTCTCTTTAACCAATCTTGAGACTGATCGAATCAGGCTAGTATTCTCGTTCAGCAGTCTGATTCTTTCAGCCTCTGCTTCTTGGAACCTCTGGCCCAGTGTGACAATCTTTTGGATGAACTAAAGGAATGTCAAAAATAGTTTGCAGTTAGATATTCTTAAACTACTACGAGAAAGGTGAAACTAAGATAAGTAACAAATGAATTACCTTGATTCCACTGACGAGTCCAGTGGATACAAGCCGGTCAGAGGGGGATGAGGACTCCTTCTGCATGTCTATGGGTAGCAGTAAACCCTGAGCAAGGGCCAGTGCAGTCTCTGTGGAGCTTGCACTGTCCCCAACATTTACTGGATGGTCCCCCCTTATGAGCTGAGGGGCCCAAGCCTCGTGAATTATTTGGGTGCTCGGTGAAGAAGTTTCCAAAGTCGATGCAGCAGCTTGTGCATCTGGGGCTCCGACATCTTGGTGCCTTGGGCGTCGGTAGCCTCGAGGGAACTGTCTTGATCCTGAGGAGAGGAAGAGGATCGTGTAGAAGGACCTCTAGTACGACGAGGTGGCGGGGGAGCATGGCCAGTAGATGACACCCTGCCCGGGGCACCACATCCCCGTGAAGAAACAAAATGAAGGGTGCTGAGGTTCAGTGGTTGATGAGACATGGTACCTGAATTCGGAGGGGATCGAGAATACCCTGAGGAGGATGATTGACTTGTATCTTGATGAGGAGCTGACTGATCGGACTGTTGTTGGGTGGGTGTTTGTCGTCGTGAGGATCTTCTAAGCACAAAGCGTGGCAAGGGGATGCCCTCAGATACTGGAACCTCGCCTGGCTGTCCGGCGACTGTTACTCCAGCATTGGATCTTGAAGTCCTAGGTTGGGGAGCAGTCGAAGTAGAGGCGGCACTGGTACTTGGGTTGGCAAGCCTTCTGTCCGTAAAACCTCTGTATGCAGGGTCGTAGCCTAGCAGTACGTTTGCGTCACGACCCCGATCAGCTGTCCGTGTCCCAGGTACGCCTGTGTATTTGAGGATCCTGTTGATTTCAGCTGTTCGGACGTAGCTGGGTTCACGTCTAGGACGTTGGTTAGCATTAATAGCTGCAGATTTGAATAGACGAAAGTTAGAGACAAAAAGAGGCTGTGAAGAATGCAGTAAAACAAGAAATACAAAGCGAATTAGGAGCATACGTGGGTAGCCCCATACGTGGGGGCAATGAGAGCCCACTACTTGGCCATCTTCCCCCTGTGGCTCGAAGGCTCCAGTGACATAGAGGAAGTCCATTTCATGATCACGGGCAGAATCTGGCAAGTTAAGCACGAGACGCTTTTCTGTTTTCCTTACTTTGAAATAGTAAGTATTATAGTAAGGGTACGTTTAGCACGATGCTATACCACTATTGGATGTCCCAGATTCCTATTTGGGTTCCTAGGATCCTATTCAGGGCTACGATTCCCATTACTAACCGAAAGAAGTTAGTAGAAACTTGCATGGGTGTAAGGCGGTACCAGTTTAATACACGTCGAAGTAATGGGTCGAGGGGAAAACGGACCCCACCCTCAACAATGGCTACAATAGGGATACACATCCTATCCCATGATCCAGCGTCCCTATCTGCTCCCAATGGGGCGAGTTCGAGCCCTTCATTATCTGGGATGTTGTAATCTTTCCTAAAAGCTGCCATAGCAGCGGGGGTTTCGCAAAGTTTCCTAAATTTACCGGGCTTAGGCCCACTATCGTCCTCGTTCGCCATGGTAATACTCAAGGAAAACTACGAAATCAGAAATTGGGTGTGAACAGGACCCTAAGAAATAACGAATCTGAGAAACGGGATCTCAGAATGAAATGGAATGGAAAATGAGGAGAGGATGAGAATCTTACGAGAATGTTGAGGAGTTTTTCTGAGTTGCAATCAAGTTTGCAGACAGCGGCGATGGCGGACTAGGGATGAATGGTTTCGCCTGGTTTTAGAGAGAGAAAGGGGAAGCTCAAAGTTTTGAATAAAAAAAACTGAGAAAGATCCCTTTTGGGTTTTAGTGGCAAAAAGGTGAAGACGGAACGTCTCATCTTACGCCGTTACATGAAAAGTAACTTTCAGACTGAAGTCTGATGGATGCCATCCTAACGGCGTTAGACGAAACGTCAGTTCGAATTAAATGAGAGGCGTACGAAACACGCCACGTGGAGTCATTACTTCGAGAGAGTAATGACTAAACCGCCAAGGGACATCAATGGGCACCCAATGACTATGACTGCACGGGATCTGGTTTGTTCGGCTTTAGGTTCATTTTTTGAGCTTTACTCATCACACTCGAGCAGTAGTAATGAGCAAAACTGGGGAGCAATTGTAGGGAGGTATTCCCGAACAGGTACAGTTAGTAGCCGAACACGTGGTATGCCAGATCCGTGTAATGAGGAAAGTGATGTGAGACTCCATACAAGATAGATGACGGCGATAAGATCCGGTGATACGAGGAGTCACTGGATCAGATAGTTTGTTCGGCTAAAATGACCAAACGACATGGGAAGTCATTAGTTGGAGCAGTCTGTTCGGCTGAAATGGGCCAATGACATGAGAAGTCATTAGTTGGTACAGTCTGTTCGGTTGAAGTATGTGCCGAACAGATGGAGTTATCTGGAAGAACGTAACTTTAAGAGATAAAGGCGGTGGGTATATTCCAGTGAAAGAACTCGATATTCAGTAAAGATAAGTAAGAAGACAGTCCTATGATGGGACGAGTCCCATGAAGGAAAGAGTCCCTAAGAGTAAAGGGTCTCGATTAATTGGGCAAGGGAACTCCCAGGAAAGCCAGGATTCCTGTACGAGGCAGGAGACCTAGGGCAATAAGTATGCTTGAAGAGCAAGCAAATGCACATCTATAAATACAAGGTAAACCTAAAGGAAAAAGGTACGCAATAAGTTGCATTCGCTCTATACTTTCCTACTGATAATTAGGGTTTGATACAGTACGAGATACTAACTTAGGCATCGGAGGGTCTTTGCCACGAGAGGCAAAGGTGCGCTCACCCCTTGTCTGTTATACAGTTTAGGGTTCAGGCAAAGGCATTAGGGTTCCGATTGGACAGCACGTGTGGAGACGAGATTCAGTGCTGTTCTAGGTACTGTTTGTTTTTCTCCACCTACAAAGATGGTTTGGATTCCACCCCAATTACATCAATTTCATCAATCTCATTCGCAAGGATAAGCTACCCAACTAAGTTCCCCTCAGTTAAAGTAAGGATGATCATGAAAAGCAATCGACTCACCCGCTGTGTACTGATCTACCCAAAAATACTGAGGATGCTCTCCGCAAAACTTCCCTAGCAGCTCTGCGCTCCTTCAACTACTCTTCGCCAAAATACTGGCATGGCCCAAGAACGTTGTTGCACTACGGCTTTTTAAGCCTAAAGGTACGTCTTCTGTCCTCAACCCTCTGAACTTTTTATTTTTCTTTATTGCTCCCGAACTACGGTTGGTCTGAATTTCCCTTGTGGAATACGTAGGCAGCCTCCCAGCCCGACCATAACAAAAAAACCTTTTTTGAAAACCCCTTGGAATAGTGGTTGGACCAAATTGAGTTGCTTTTACAGCTTTGACTCTTACTTAAACATGTCTCGCGATCCGTCTAAGTTCAGTCAAAGAGGGGCATCTGTAGACACCCCAATTTGGCCTAACGATTATTACAAGTCCCACCTTGGGGACCATCCCGATGATGATATGGATACAGTGATTGCTGATTGACTTCTCGTGAACCTTAGGACTTTTGGTGAGTACTTTTAGTCATTTAGTGTACCCAATTCAGAGCCAAATAGCCTTTCAGACAGAAATACAGCATCCTATGAAAATACATCTATCAGCCGTAAGATCGATTCCTCGGCCACCAGATCCATTCTTCGGCTGCCAGATCATCTTTTTCCAGAATTCTGGAATGTTCTGTCATTCGTTTGATCGACGCACCAAAACCCTAGCAGCCTTTTTCCGATTCTTTAGGGCTACGAAAGCAGATTCGAGCAGAGATCTTGTTACCCTAAACTACCTTATTGATTCACGCCATTTGATTGGCCGGAGTGAGTCACCAATTGCCTATATGAAGAGGCATTAGGGTTCCGAAATTAACATTCAATTCCTCCACCTCATACCTCTAAACTCTGTAGAAATCACATCTCATATTCCCTCAACAAAAGCCCTAACCTCCTGAAGGCAGCCGCAATCCGACGATCCAAACCCTGAAGTTCAAACCCTAACCCTAGGGTTTTTTAGAAGCAAATCAGTCAATTATCCTCAATCCGAAGCAATCAAGCAACTGAGGGATCAAGGTGGTGAGGCCCAGGGGCCTATTGTTTGATCTCTTTTACGTTTTTGTACTATAATCATAGTATTTTGATTTCTTGTTAATCGTTTAAATCTGGTGTGAGAAAGAACATCGGCTAGGTCTTCGATCCTTCGACTGGTACATTGATCCAGAAGGATTCCTTGGCCGTGAGATCCATTCACCGGCCGAGGGATCCATTCTCTGGGACAGTTTGTTTTTTGTTTTGGTGCATGTTTTCATTACTATTTTGGCTCACCTTATCAACTGTTAAAGGCTAAATAACCAGATTATCTGTTTAGAATTAAATAAAGCAAATACTAATCATGTGTTGAATGATTATGGGTCAGTCTTACGACTAGGCAAAGAGGGGTGCCTAACACCTTCCCCTTATTGTACTCTTGGCTCCCGTATCCGGAATCTCTATCTCTTTTCCTAGTTTTTTTTTTATAAACTAGGTGGCGACTCTATTTTGATGATAACCACTATCGTGTGGCGATATTCCTAGCCATGGGAATATCCACGATCCTGGTTTATGAAGTGGAACCAAACAAGCAATGATCAATATGTATGGCGATGCCCTGTTTGGGAGGTGTCTACAGAGTTCGAAGGAGTAATCCTCAAGTGCTAGCACCCTGTCATGTAGTTTAGATAATTTGTGATGCATAAGTTCGTAATCATGAAGATCTTGGTTGAACCCATGAGCAGTTGTGTTTTGCTTTAGCCACATTTTTATGGTGGACAAATGATCGAGGAAAGCATGAATGTGAGCTGCCGAAAGAGAGTCAGAGGAAAATTGAAGAGTCTCACAGGCCCATACAAAGTTTATGAAGGGTACATGCTCTTCTAAAATATTAACATCAAGAAAGGCAAAAGTAGAAAATAATTCTTTGTCCCTTTGAGAGTCGAAAGTAGGATAAATAGTACAACCAACCCCAGAAAAAGAGAGAAGGGGATCAAATTTCAAGTTGGCCAGTTCTTCGAACCAATCAGGTTTCTCTGGGAGAGAGTGAAGAGCATAAGGGTCTTTGTCAAACTCATCTGGAAAGCGAGGCCTTCAAACCTCGTCCATCCAATGACAATACTGAGTCTTGGCTTTAGCTCGAAAATCACGGTAGCTACTCGAAAGTCACAGTAGCTAGCAAAGCTAGAAGCTTCTTTTTCTTCAACCCTATAAAAGGGTGGACGAAGGGAAGAAGAAAGAAGAGAGTCCAGGAGACTCAAGTGAGGAGATTCCATTACACTAGCAGCATAATAACGACTCATGGTTAAAGAACAGTGATAATGGAAGAAAGTTCGAATATGTGGATAATCCATTACCACCAAAACCCTATCAATTGGGGGATTCAAATGCTCGACCTCCTAATTAGAAGTGGGAGAAGTAGAATGGGAAGAAGCATATTGATCCCAATTGTTGTTTGCAGCACTATCCTCATCAACTCCAATAAGGAATTTGGGAGAGGAAGATGAGGAGGAGGGATAAGAGCGTTCACGAACAATTTTACCAAAGATGTGGTCAGTAGAAATCCTCTCCAAAGTTGGAGGAATGGGAACTTCTTGAACAGACATGCCTTCGAAGGCATGATCAAGGTTAAAGAATTAGGCCATTGAGAAGTATAAGTTCGATTTTTAGTATTCAACGTATGAATTAATTACGCCATACGGGGGTAATTTATAGACAAAAGATCAAACTATTCATAGTCCAGATACAAACCCAGGAAACAGTTATACAGGAGACTCTTCCACTTCCCTCTTTCCTCGAAAATAGGTAGAAGTCGAAGAAGCGGGAACATTAACACTTGCTTAAATCTTTTTAAACAGAGTGTTAATGCAGGGGTATATTTGCATGAGAATTTATTGGCCCAATCAGATAGTGCAAGTGGCCATTCATATTAGACTGAAATACTTGGAATCACACAATTAAAAGAACGATGACGTTCTGATTAAATTAATGTCGTTTTATAGGTAATGACAATTGTTGCCAGATGTCACTCAAACGATAGCTCAGAAAATAAGCAGTTCAAAGCTAAAAGACGTGAATGATTTCTTTCAAACAAGAGGCAGTTACATTGTAACGCCCCTAATTTTGGGAACGTTAAATAAATATTTTTATTGAAAACCTAAATAGAGTCTAGCTCATTATTACAGCATAATTCCCACAAGGGTACATTTATTAAACAAAGGGAGGGAAAACTAGGGTTCCAATCAACAACTCCGCCTGCACCTCCATCCTAGCCAGATCCGAAAGCCTCCAAGGTGTAGAGTTTACCCTGCTCATCTACAAGGTCTGACACATTATACCGGCGTCGCCCCCAGTATAATATGTCAGGGTTACAACAGTAACACTATGAGCTACGATAGCTCAGAAAAATAATCCTATACCCGCTAACTCATAAATTACAAACAACAAAGCTTAGAAGTAGTATACTAGCTCATGTACAATCAGCAATTTCTAAATAGCACATGCATGTTCAGCAAAGCAGTTAACAATGACACATCCACATTCACTATTCAACTAACGTTGGTGTCCGTGAGATCTGAGTTTCTCCTACCCGACATTTCGAAGACCAGGTCACCATTTTCACCTTTCATTTACCAAATCAACATTTCAAAAAGCATTTTTTACACACCCAACCTTGGTTCCGCCGTTCCGGTCTCCCGAGTATCCTCACAATGGTTTCGCCGTCCCGGGTTCCCATTGGCACACAAAATTTTGCATTGGCTCCTCTCCGCGGATAACCAAGCCACAATTCAAACCTCGGTTTCGCCATTCCGGTCTCCCAAGTATCCTCACAATGGTTCTGCCGTCCCGGGTTCCCATTGGCACACACACACACACCACACAATGGGCTACTATGTCCGGCCACATTGTGGTTTCAAAACATTTCCTTTTTCAAAACACGTCTTTTCATTATCAACCCCTAGGTGTCATGTTTCTAACTTTCTCGATTTCTATGTCTCATTTTCATGCAAAGACTCCGCGGCAAGACGTGAAAAACGTAAGTACACTATACACAGTGTCTCATAAACATGCATCATTAATCATAATCTTGAAACTAAACTAGCAAGATCATTCAACTCTATATTACTTTATCGTACTTATTATTATCGTATTTAATCACAACATAAAGCATAGTGTCACATGGACGGACACCTTTGGAGTGAAAACCACTTATGCTTTAGCACACATCAAGACAAGCCATCTGTAGACACCCCAATTTGGACTTGTCAAATTTCCTTGATTTGTGGCCCGGAGGCTCCCCGATGATGACTTTGGATTGAAACAAGCCTAGTACTGATCGAGACTTTGCTCCTTGAAAGATTTGAAAAGGGAATAAAAATGATCAAAAGCATTTCCAAGCGCTTGGGAGCAGTCCCGAGCGCTCAAAACCATTTTCTAAAACCCCTGGTCTGGCTCACTCTCGAGCGCTCGAGAGTTAGGTCCCAAGCGCTCGAGACCACTCTCGAGCGCTCGTGTCTCCTGCGCTGCCCAATGGATGGCAGGGCTCCTCATTACCCATGCAAGCCATCATTGCAGTCGCCTTGAGCCGGCTAGGATTTACGGCAAGCACTCATCACAGTCAGAGATCTTTAGGCTAAAGGATTTTCCCAATTAAAAGTGTTTTATTCAAATCCATTTGATTTTAAAAAAAAAACCATAAGTTATTTTGCCTATATATACAACTGGTCTTCAGCTGAGCCAGAGGACGAGATTCTCTTCCTGCAGAACCCCACTCTCTGTTCTCTCTCTCTCTTGCTCAAGGCAAAGGTTTTCCAAACTCAAACTCTATTTTCAAACTTCAAAAGGTTTTTTTTCTGGAAAATCACCAAGGAAAATACAGGAAATCCAGAATACCTCTAGCTTCTGATTTCTTGTATTCTTCTTTCTACATCCACTTTTCAAAGCCAGTCAAGAAGCAAAGCTCTCACAAAAAGGTAGAAATCTTTACCTTTGTTATCAAATAAAGAGGCTGTTCTTCCCTTCTGAGAGGGGTCTCTCAGCCTGACCCAGTCTTCAATACTGGGTGCATGGTTGGGAGACCCTAGTGTAAAAACAAGAGCAATGGGGTACAAAAAAAAACACTTTATCAAAACCCTTACTGGTATAACTCTCGAGCGCTCGAGAGTGCTCTCGAGCACTCGGGACTGTTTCCAGTCCCATGCATGATATTTTGTTAGACAACAGACTGGGAATGAGGTGCACCTTTAAGCGAAATGGTTTCATTTTGGCGTGCATGCACAGAAAGTCATTTTCCCCTAAAACAGAAGTGGCTCTTACAAATTTCACGTAAGAACAAGGTTTTCTAAAGTTAAAAATAAGATTTTCTCTTGTCAAAGACTTAAGCAAGTGTGACTGCATGATAAAACGATTTCATTTTCCATTTGAGAGTAAGCTGACATGCAGCTCACTCCCAATCGCTCCGAACCATTCCAGAGCGCTCGGGAGTTCATGCATGCTGTTGCATTCCATTTCCCCAGTCTGCTGTGTCCTCCGATTTCTGCATGCATAAATGTACCTATTTGCTCATTTAAAGTTGTAGATCTAATCTTGTTAAGGCGGGGATGCATGATCTGAAAGATTGAAGGCTTAGCTCAGTCTTTCAAGTCCTCTGCTGAGCTAGTAGTTTACTTTAACAGTAATTAAGTTCCTATTTTAGCATTACATTCTGTCTGTGCTAACAAAGCTTTGCAGGTTGGGAGTGTCAGAACTCCCAAGCGCTCGGGACCACTCCCGAGCGCTCGAGAGTGAATACAGTGACAGTGTTGCATTTTCAGTCATCGTATATTTTATGCATGGCTATTTCAACCCCCCCCCCCCCCCTCCTGTACACATGCACATGCATGCATTTCCTACATGGTATTACTGTGGATATCTGCTAGTTGTTAAATGAAACATAACCCCTTTTAAAAATCCCACAAATGTTTAGTAAAGACCGATTTCAAATCGGGCGAGGGGGGTGCCGCAAAACCCTTCCCCCTCGTAACATGACTTCCGGACCCTCAAAATGATCTCTGGTTTTCAATTCAAATCGACGGCTTTTAAGCAAAACGGTTTCTCGGGTGATATACCACAAATCCGGGTGGCGACTCTTCAATTCAAACGATTTTTCAAAAAGGCACGAGGCGCGCGATTTTTCCAAAATGGGCCGCCCCGATCTCGACCCGGGGCTGTGGTAGCCCACAGTGGCGACTCTGCTGGGGATGTTTAATTAATACTTGAGAAAAAGTTGGTTTGTTGATAAAACGGCCCGCCTTCCTTAAATATCGATTAAACTTGTGAGCCAAGCTTGAAAAACGTTTGTGGGATTTTCAAAAGGGATTTTGTTTCATTGTCTATTTCTTGTATATATCTTGTGCAGCCTCGCTGTTGTGTTTCGACAATCCTACCCGGCTTGCCGGTGATGGGGAATCCCGGAATGCTCAGCAACCCTCGACCGTGATGAGTCATCCCTACCGTTTGTACCATTATTGGGTGTACGCTCAATAGTGGGAGGTATACTTTGACTCTAGTCCGGGGAACCCTCTTCAAGCCAAAACCGGCCTTTGTACATGTTTAGCAAGCCATAGATCATTCCCAATTAGGACAGGAACCTACAGGGTAGGACTACATGTTATATCCTATTTACGTGCTGCATTTCATCTTGCATCATCATTCTGTCAGCCACTGTTCTCGAGACTCGCTCGCGCGGTCTTTGCGAGATTGCCAAGACCCGATGAAGAGTCACGCTCTCTTATGCGTGTTGATTAACTGTGTGAGTCCTCGAACTAAAGCCCGAGGGAAACTAGAATTTTGCTAAGTCCTTGACTAGTGCTTAATCGAAGAATTAACCAAAGGAAGGAATGACATGGGAACAAAACGTCGTGATACCAACACCATCCGGACTAAAAGCAAACGTATCGCTTACGCCGCATTGGTTATCGTATCACGTTGTCCACCCCTAGTCATTCCAAACCTATGGTCGATTTGTCGAGGGAACATTAGTCGAACACTTAGCCTATTTTAGCATCCTTTGGGAAGCATTGGTTCCTAAACGAGGATACACCCCAAAAATCCGAGGATTAAGGCAACCTCACATGAGGGATACTAAATCGTTTTTGGAAAAAATGAGAGTCGACGACGGTGACGATGATGCACATTTTCTATAAAACCTTTGCACATATTTCATAAAAATATATAGCAGGAATTGCGTCTGAGCACGGTTTTTGCTTTGCTGTCAGTACTGAGCAATTGGGCCGAAGAAGAAGAACACCATACCCTCCTGGACCAGACCCTTGGGACAGAGATTGGAACGGCTTCAACTTCAAGCAGATTCTGTCAGTGCATCAGATCTGAGGATGGAAATGGATCTACTGATCGGGAACCTAAACCCAAACGCCAACCCAAATGTCAACCCTAACGGAGGCAACCCGAACCCGAACCCAAACGGAGGCAATCCAAATGCCAACCCAAACCCTAACGGAGGCAATCCAAACGCTAACCCTAACGGAGGCAACCCGAACCCGAACCCAAACGGAGGCGAGCCAAATCCGAATCCTAACCCCAACCCTGTTCCTAATCCAAACCTTAACCTAAATCGGGGAAACCCGTATGGTGAAATCGGACAGATCAGAGAAGACATCCAATGTCTTGGAGAACGCACCGACAACCAAATTGCCCAGCTTATGATGATGATTACTGGGGTTGCACGACGGCTTCCACCGCAGAACCCGAATCCTAACCCAAACCCGAATCCAATTCCGATCCCAAATCCTAACCTCAATCCAAACCTCAACTTAAACCTCAATCCGAACCCTAATCCGAATCCAAACCCGGAGCAGCTGGTTTTTGAAGTCCCGCAAAACCCCGAGATGGCAGCAGTGTTGGCAAAGATCACCCAGTTGGAGGAGTCAGTGGCGAGGAACGAAAAGATAGCATCGACCGGCTTTGACATCAATAAGCTTTGCCTATTTCCTAACGCAAAGCTTCCAGAAAAATTCAGGCCAATTGACTTTGCTAAGTTTGATGGGACAAGAGACCCAAAAGCGCACTTGACAGGATACATTGGAGCACTTTCCATGTGGGGAGTGGAGAAGGATGCTATGGCACAGATGTTCTCGCAGACTCTGGTGGGGCATGCTTTGCACTGGTTTACTACCCTGGATGAAAAGAAGAAGCGCTCATGGGAAGACATATGCGCGGGTTTTGTGGCGCAATATGATTACAACATCCAATTGGAGGTGACCACTCGTGAATTAGAGTCAACGAAGATGGAAGCAAAGGAGGCCTTCGCCGAGTTTGTGAAAAGGTGGAGGGCTAAGGCCGCACATATGAAAGACAGACCAAGCAACAGGGACCAGATCCAGATGATTGTCCGGAACCTTCAACCAACTCTCGCACGGCACATGGTTATGGCTCAAGCATGCTCAGACTTTAAAACATTCTTCGACACAGGCTTAGCCGTCGAAGAAGCAGTCCAATTGGGGATCCTTGACAAGCCCGAGCCTGCTCCCAAGCCCAAGAAGGTTTACTCCGGAAATAGCAACGCCCTGTTTGGCAACTCAAACTACACCAATCTTCCCAACACCTCCACAAACACAACCCAAACCGAGCCAGTGAACCAAATTGCCACCCAAACCAGCCAACCGCGTACTGAACCCCGCACTTTCACTCAGTTCTCAGCACCGCTCTCTGCTGTGCTCGAGAAGTTAGTCGAAAGTGGCATGCTCAAGCCACTTACCCCTACTCCCCTACCTCAAAATCTCCCTGCATCCCACAACCCTAATGCATATTGTGCCTTCCACCAGAACCCGGGGCATTTAACCGACAACTGCCGCCGTCTCCGCCACGTCATCCAGAATCTCATAGACAACAAAACTCTCCCCATGCCACCACAAAAGCCAAACACCGTCTCAAACCCGCTCCCGAAGCACTCTAACGCCCGCACCAACCATATCTCCATGGACCATCCCTTTAACCCGAGTCTTTACATCGTCCCTACCACCCAACCCAAGCCAATCGTCGAGTTGCCAACCGAAGAAGTTGTCTGTGCCCTTCAGTCTGCAGATTGGGACTTCCAAAGAAGGTGGGAGGATCTAGCGAGCGATTTCTTGGCCGTAGAAAGCCGGGCTATCGTAACTGGGATATGGCCCGTGGCTCTCGATGCTCACCAAGTCGCAGAATTGGAAAACGGCAATTGGAGGCAGGAATTCGAAGAAGTGATGGCCGACCCGTTGGACGGGTACTCCCTATTTGCTCTGTTCTTAGAGCCGGAACCGATTGAAGAAGAGGATGAATGGGCATGGGAGCCCGAGCCCAACGGGTGGCATTGGGTTGATGATTCCGACCCTTTAGATGAGACGTCATTGGCATACCTCTTCCAAGAGGAGGAAATTCGTGAAGAAAATGGACCTCATGAACCCCCGCATGTTTTCGAGGCTCACTGTCAGCACCATAATCAATATCACCAGAGGATCCGATGCTCTGGACCACATCATGGATTGGGCCTTTATTCCACAGGATTACATTATTGGGGAGCACCTTCCACAGCCCATGGTCGAAATCCCCGATGAGCCCGCTATCTGTGTATTGGATCCTGAGGACTTGTGGGGAAAATCTGAATTGGTGAATGTATGGATTGATGGTGAAGAGCTGACCGTCAATAGGGCCATGTTAGATGAAGGCTCTCTACAGATTAACAACAGCAACAACAACAGCGACAACAACGTCAACTTCTGGACTTCCCTAGAGGAAGAAAATATGTGGCACACTCTGGAGATGGAAACCCTCAACGAAACCTTGGAGAAAACAGCACTTGACAAAGGAAAACATAAGGCTGACCCTTGCGACACTAACTTCTCCAACTTTTGGGAGGGGACTTTTCAGGAGCCCATTCCTAAAACAATTAGCAATCTCACCCGAAGTGGAAGAGTGTACCAACCAGCCAACCTTCAGCAAGGGAGCTCATCCCGAGCCCCTCCGCCACCACAGAACAGTCCTGTCAACCCTACAAGCACCCCTATCCCACCTACTCAACCAAATAACCCTTCAAGCTCCACAAACCCTCCACGTCAACCTAATCCACCTATCCATCTTAACCCGTTCGCTGGCTCTAACCCCAACTCCTCTCAGCAGCAAAACCCGGATCCCATCACTGACCCCATAATCCAACAGCTCCAAGAAACCCCCGTGCGCATGTCCATGAGGGGAGTGTTAGCGGCATCCCGCGAGCATCGCCGAAGGCTTGTTAACACTCTCTCTAAATTCGAGGTCCCCTCTAATATAGCCTCGGAAGCTCTCATTGCTCTTATAACTCCGATGAACCTCACCCAGCACACCCTCTCATTCACAGAGAAAGACCTCCCGCCGGAGGGAGCCGGTCATAACAAACCGCTACACGTGACCATGAAGAGCCTTGGAAAGTGGGTCCCTGCAATTCTCATAGATAATGGTTCGGCCATTAATGTGTGCCCACTCCGCACTGCTTACTGCTTGGGCCTGAAAAGTAAGGACTTTGCACCATCAACCCTTGGTGTTCGCGCCTATGATAACACACGGCGTGATGTCCTGGGGACCGTCAACTTGGAACTTGCAACTGGGAAGTTCAACACCACCGTCGAATTCTGCGTACTCGACATACCTGCTTCATTCAACCTCCTGCTGGGGAGGCCATGGCTGCACAGGTCGGATGTCATGGGGGTGCCATCTACCCTGCATCAGAAGCTTATGTTGGGATTGGATTCCGGGACTCTCATTATCCACGGGGACTCGGGCATCCGTCCTCACTCCGAAGACAACTCCCCGCTGCTAGAGATAATGCATGGAGAGGAAGACATTGCCATGGGAGGGTTTGCAGTCATGATCTCAAAAGTTTGCACTATCCGGGCCGAGGATGGGTTCTTGGTGAGTTCCGCGGCGCTAGAAATTATGAAGAAAATGAACTACCTGCCGGGCATGGGCCTGGGACTCCATGGGCAAGGGGTCTCCGAGTTCCCTGATTTCCCCGGAAGCAACGAGCGCTTTGGCATCGGATATGGGCTCAAGAAGGGTGACCCAGCGAAAGGGTGGTGTAACCGCGCCGGACTCACGCAACCGGGGTTAAGCTGAAAGTGAAAGAAGCGCCGTACCAAGGAGAACCCGAGCCCTTTGTGGATCTTGAAATGAAAATGAAGTATCCGGGGTTTGAAATCTTTGCTAGCGACACTTGGGAAGAGGATGAAGTAGTGACCAAGATGGAAGAGGTATCTGAGGCACTCGACTGGCTGGAGGCTTTTGGTTTGGGCAGTCTCCAACTCCTGTTTGAGGGCGAGGATCCGGAGGGTATGGTGGAAGACGCTGCTGTGCTTGTGCTTGGAGAGGAAGAAGAAATTGAAGACCCTTCCAAACTCATTGTGGAAGCTGTAGGCGCTTATGAGAATTGCATTTTTATACCACTTGTAAAGCGCACTCACGACACTTGCACCGAGTCGGAGTCTGAGTCTGACTCCTCGTCTAGCACAGAGTCGGAGTTTGTGCCTATTGGCCCTCCACAGCGTAGCTTTTACTTTGAGTTTGAGTCAACTGCTGTATTCCCCCCTTCTGAGGAGGCTGCTAATGAAGTGAACGATCTCTTTGCTTACTTGCCTGATTTTGAAATAAATTGCTTAGATCCCGACGATGAAGGAATAGATCTCGATGGGGATATCCCCAAGGAGATCCGTTCCCTCATCGATCGTGAAAATGAAAGGCATGCTCAGCCTTTAAAAGAAGAAATAATCTCTATAAATTTGGGTGATGAGGAGAACCCTCGATTGGTTCAAGTCGGTTCCGGGCTGTCCCCCGATGAGCTTCAAGAGCTCACAGATTTACTAAAAGAATTCAAAGAAGTTTTCGCTTGGTCTCACGCGGACATGCCCGGGATCGACCCGGAGATCGTCGAACACAGGATCCCTCTCTTCCCAGATGCAAAACCCGTTAAGCAGAAACTGAGAAGAATGCGTCCCGATTGGGTTTTAAAGATAAAAGAAGAACTTACAAAACAAATTGATGCCAGTTTTCTAATGGTAACAGAGTACCCCACTTGGGTCGCAAACATCGTTCCTGTCCCCAAAAAGGATGGAAAAATCAGAGTGTGCGTCGATTTCAGAGATCTGAATAAAGCGAGTCCCAAGGATAATTTTCCATTGCCGCATATAGACATACTTGTGGATAACACTGCAGGACACGCTTTACTGTCTTTCTTGGATGGCTTCTCCGGGTACAATCAGATTCTCTTGGCTCCGGAAGATAGGGAAAAGACCACATTCATCACCGAGTGGGGGACATACTGTTATCGGGTTATGCCATTTGGGTTGAAAAATGCCGGTCCTACATATCAAAGAGGTGCCACGACACTGCTACAAGACATGATTCATAAGGAAGTCGAAGTATACGTCGATGACATGATAGTGAAAGGAAAGGAGCGGAAAGACCATCTCCCAGCATTGAGGAAGTTCTTGGAAAGGATTCAGAAATACAGGATGCGTCTCAACCCGCAAAAGTGCACGTTCGGAGTCACGACTGGAAAGATGCTTGGATTCATGATCACAACCAGGGGGATTGAGGTGGATCCTTCTAAGATCAAAGCCATTCTTGAGATGGAGCCACCTCGATCTGAGAAAGAGGTCCGATGCTTCTTGGGGAAAATCCAGTTCATCAGTCGATTCATCGCCAAGTTGACCTTGACCTGTGAGCCACTGTTCCGACTACTCAAGAAGGATGTGAAGTTCGAGTGGAACGACAAGTGTCAGAGAGCTTTCGAAGCAGTGCGAACTTATCTCCAGAATCCTCCAATCTTGATGCCGCCCATCCCGGGAAAACCTTTGATCCTATACTTGTCCGTCACGCCCTCGTCAATGGGGTGCATGTTGGCACAGGAAGGAGAAGATGGGGTCGAAAGGGCAATCTACTACTTGAGCAAGAAGATGGTGGGAAACGAAGAGCGGTACACTTCATTGGAAAAGACGTGCTGGGCACTGATATGGGCCACGAAGAAATTGAGACACTACATGCTGGCTTACTCGGTGATACTGATTTCTCGGATGGACCCGCTCAAATATCTATTCGAGAAGCCAGCGCTTACCGGTAAGTTAGCACGTTGGTTGCTCTTATTGGCCGAGTTCGAAATCAAGTACGTCACTCGCAAGTCAGTGAAAGGAAGAGCGGTGGCAGAATTCTTGGCGGATCGTCCGATTGAGGGCCCAGAACACACTGAATTTCAATTTCCCATCGAAGATGTAATGACAGCTGTTGACGAAACATGGATGTTGTACTTCGATGGAGCTGCTAATCAGAAGGGCTTTGGGATTGGCATACTGCTAGTCTCGCCTGAGGGGTCGCACATTCCCCTCGCTTTCAAGCTAAACTTCGAAGTCACGAACAACGAGGCAGAGTACGAAGCCTGTATTGTGGGAATGGAGGCTGCATTGGAGATTGGAATCAAGGTACTGGAAGTTGTCGGGGATTCCAACTTGGTCGTATCGCAAGCAAATGGAGAATGGAAAGTTAGGGACGAGAAGATGAAGCCGTATCATCAGCAACTCGACGAGCTTATCCCAAACTTTCAAAAGGTGACCTTCACGCACGTACCAAGGATGAAGAATCGCTTCGCCGACGCACTGGCTACTTTAGCATCCATGCTGGAGCTTCCAATCGGGGTAAAGTTGAGACCTGTCATGATTGAGCAGAGGGGGAAGCACGTGTACGACTATGTCATGAGCATCGACGAACCGGACGATGGCCTCCCTTGGTTCCATGATATTTGGAAT
This sequence comes from Rhododendron griersonianum, assembly GCA_018127125.1. NCBI lineage: Eukaryota > Viridiplantae > Streptophyta > Magnoliopsida > Ericales > Ericaceae > Rhododendron > Rhododendron griersonianum. The sequence continues at coordinate 22,468,457 of CM030791.1, read as the reverse complement.
CTCGTCGAGAAGGGGGAATTTCCTGCGGATTCAACTAAGAAGGATCGGATCGCCTTGCAGCGGCTCGCATCTCAATACATCATCTGCGGCGGGAAACTATACCGGCGATCTCCATGCGGAGTTCACAAGTTGTGTGTTCACGATGACGAGTCAAGAGCAGTAATGGAAGAGGTTCATGAAGGTGTTTGTGGGCCCCACATGAACGGAATGATGCTAGCAAAGAAAGTTCTGAGGTTGGGATACTATTGGTCAACCATGGAAACAAATTGCATCGAGTATGTGCGCCGATGTCATAAGTTCCAGACTCATGCCAATCTCATCCATGTCCCGCCCTCGGAGTTACACCCAATGGCGACGCCGTGGCCATTCTCCGCCTGGGGCATCGATGTTATTGGTAAGATCACTCCCGCAGCTTCCAATGGTCACAGATTCATCTTGGTAGCGGTGGATTACTTCACCAAATGGGTCGAAGTAGCTTCGTACAAGACATTGACGGCCGTTCAAGTGGCTCATTTTATCAGGCAAAACATCATTTATCGGTATGGGGTCCCTCAAACCTTCGTATCTGATAATGGTGTTCACTTCAAGGGAAAGGTTTTGGAACTCTTCGACGAGTTCAAGATTCAAGTGCATCATTCAACCACTTATCGGCCACAAACAAATGGGGCAGTCGAAGTGGCAAATAAGACAATCAAGACGATCCTCGAAAGGACTACTCAGTCAGCTAGGAATTGGCACAAACAGTTACCACTAGCTTTGTGGGGATACCGGACATCTATTCATACTCCGACGGGGGCAACACCCTATTCTTTGGTGTACGGTATGGAAGCCGTTCTCCCCATCGAGCTAGAAGTTCCATCGCTAAGGGTCATAGCTGAGTGCGGAGTGAATGAAGCTGAATGGATCAGCGGGAGATTTGAGGAGCTCATGCTATTCGATGAAAGAAGGCTACGGGCATTATACCACATTCAGGGTTATCAACGAAGAATCGCCCGGGCATTCAACAAGAAAGTGAAGTCGAGGGACCTGCAAGAGGGGGATATGGTAGTCAAGGAAATCCGTGCGCCGGTGTTTGACCTACGAGGAAAGTTCCGACCTAAATGGGCAGGGCCGTACATCATCAAGACCATTCTCTCCGGAGGAGCAGCCTCAATCATCGACCTCGACGGCAACGAATTCACAAATCTTGTCAATTTGGATCAGCTTAAACGGTATTACCCCTGAGAGAGCTCGCTGGGCCAAAAACCGCAAGGGCGGGCGGTCCCAGGCAAAAATTAGAGCAAGCTTGCTAGGTCGAAAACCCGAAAGGGCGGCTTAGGCAAAAGTTAAGGCAAAAGTCGAAAAGGAGCTCGCTAGGCCGAAAACCCGAAAGGGCGGTTCTAGGCAAAATTTAAAGCGCAAAATGAGAGTGTTAATACCCGAGCGAGCCTTTGCCCGAACTACGTATGGGCCTGATTCCCTTTTCGCGAGGGATACGTAGGCAATCTCACGCTGAGGTTCGGTCCTAAACATCTCAAAAATCAAAATCCAAATTGACAAATCGAAACGTTTTCTCAAAAGCGCATGCGATTAACCAACCAAAAGGGGGAAACCCTTAATCAGCCAATTTTATGCAGATTATCTCTTTATTACAAGCTGAGCATGAAAACGAAAAGCACATACTTAAAACACTCTTTTTATTTCAAAATACGGCAAAGTAAGTGGTCAACCCATCCTTGCTTCCACATCTCTCCTCAGCCATTTGTGGTACCTTCCGGTTGAAGCAATAGAGAAAAGAGGATCACTTGGCTCAGTCCTGCGAGCCTCCCATGATCGGACATAACTCCGAAGACCCGGAATGGTGAAGGGAGGGAGACGAAGCACTTCAGAGCCCGGCAATGGCACTTCTTGATTAAGTCCAAACTGACGGAGGATGCGGAAGGGCGGGTAGAAGGAGAAGCCTGCCAGGCCAGCCACAAGCACATGCGTCGAACCCATGTTACCAGCAGTCATGGCAGGGAGCCTCAGCCAATGGCACCGCCAAACGATGTCATCTTCCTCGGCAGAAGCGAAGAAGTCAGCCCAGTCATCCTCATTGCTGTACGTCGCTAGAAAGGGACGGTTCCATCCACTTGCACGATACCACCAGTCATTGGCCGGAGGTGTCAGCAGACTTAACTTGTCACAAAGCCACATCTACCCAAAAAGAGAGAAAACAAGTAAGGAGTCAGATAAAGCCTAAACCGAGTGTTGAGGTAAAATGAATGAGAGAAATAGAAAAAGGAGAGCTGAGTGAGGTCCCTAACCTGCAGCAACAGCGGGCTACCACCGAAAACCCTTGTGCGACCAGCACGGACAGCGTCTAACCCCATCAAGGACTCGGCAAGGACCAAGGGTGCAACATCCTTGCGAGCCTCAATCTGAGAAGCAACACCCACCAATAAGGGACTGGGCTGACCAACGGACGGAACCAACAGAAAAGCCGCCAAGAGACAAATGCAACAGGCCGTCATTCGTCGACCTTGGTATTCGAAGTCTGTCAAGTCTCCGGGTGGACTGAACCTCTCGTACAGCTGCACGATGTTAATGGCATTGCCCCGAGTGAGAAACTCAGCGACATTTCCACTAACACCTAGCTTGGCTTTCAGAATGTTTTTCATACTCTCCCTAAGCATTGGGACGATGGGCTCCGTGGAGTCGTGACTTCCAAGGTAAGCATGGAATTCCTCAACGGTGGGGCATAGCTCTTGAGAGCCAAAGCGAAAGACGTGCACTTCGGGATCCCAAAAGCGCACCGCCACATGTAGCAAGACAGGACGAATTGCGATCTCCCGGAGATGCCTAAGAGCGTAAAGTCGGTGCCCTCGGAAGTTCAGCCAGTCGATGCCTTCGAGGCTGTCCAGCCAGGGACGAAGCAAGGCTTGGTTTAGCAAGGCCATGAGAGGAAGGGATTCGAAAGGAAAAAGGGTTTTTGGGAGGAGAAGAATGAAATGAGGTGTGAATGACTGGCCAAGACATGACTCTGTATTTATAGAGGCCTGGGGATACAATGCCAACTCTTACCAGCCTTGGAACTCATCCAACTCAACCTTTTTCAAAAAAAAAAAAAAAAATTCAAACCTTGGAAGTTTAAGAAAATGTTGGAAAAGCCCAAGTCTTGCTTTGGGAAGTTGTTTCTTCTGGGAAACAGATTGTGCAGGGTTACGAGAAACCTTGGAAGTATGCATGCAGATGAAAACGACGTGGGGATGGCTAGTGAGTGGCATTGGGAAACAGCACTGAACTGCCAATGACAGAAGTTCAGAGCACTCGGGAGTGAAGTCCCAAGCACTCGAGACCACTCCCAAGCGCTCGGGAGTGCTGCTGTCTTGCAGCAATTTCTGGTTCCAACCTTTCAGCCTCATTTCAACTTTGCAAAGGGATGCAGCTCAGATCAGAAAACTCCTAACTTGTACTTTGGGGGATACAGCAGTCTCCGTTATGTGTTTTCTTGTGTATTCGTCCATTTTCTTCAAAAGCATGAGGATTTCCAAGATTTGCATTCCACAAGTTCGTCAAATTCCACGTCGAGCGTATTTGATTGAATCCAGCAATGCGTATAAGTCACATTGTGCATTAGTGACTATATGGCACGATCAAACGCGCGTTAGCGCTCTTAGTTCAAGTTTTCGTTGTTCAAGCATCCCAAAATTATCATTTTCAAGTGTATGTGAAGGTCAATCTTTGTGTCAAGGGCATTCTTGTAATTCTAGCAATACTCGCAGGTCATAACACTCAGTGTCGATCGCATAGTGCACTCGATTACGATCAAAAGCCCTTAAGCCTGAATTTCATGGTCGAGCACTCAAAATTAGCTATTAGGTGTCAATGTCGAGTTTTTGTTCAGTCATCAAGAGTATCGGTTGAAATTCGTGTGCTCTTTACTTTCTTGCAAGCTAGACGAGCATATTTCATAAAATACAATTCTTAAGGGAAGTGCGAACGAATGCAAAAGAGCGAAGTGCAAAATCTCATGAATGAAATGTGGTATTTACAATGAGTAAGGAAGGAAGTACAAAAGCTGGGGCAGACACACACCCGATCCTAACCATCGGGGCACGCAGACCCAAACAAAATCAAGGCACGCAGGCCCAGAAGCTACAGCTACGCTGGCACGCAGGCCCATGTACGAGAAAGCTAGCAAAGCAAAAGCCTAAGACTCAGACGCGACGAGTCCTCTTTTGCTGGTGGCCCTCGGGCTCTATGCTCTCACTCTCGTCACCATCGTCACCGTCGTCTACGCTAGGAGAACCAGAGGTAGTCTCCGAGTCCGTCGTCCCTAGGACACACGACTCAGAAGACTCCTCTGACCCCTCCTCCTCCTCCTCTGACTCCACACGAGCGAGTCTCTGCTGGGACACCGCCCTAGGAACAACCTCGAACTGTCCAGCCTCTGCAGTGGGCCGCGACACTCTCTGTGTCCCTCGTCCCCGTGTGCTAGCGGAAGCTGGAGAGCTCGTGGTAGGCCAAGGTCGTGCCCTGGCTGAACATCGTGGCTGCACCTGCATATCATAAACATGCGATCATTTTTTATATATACATGTTTAAAATTCAATTGATTCATTGAGGGGCTCTGTGCGAGAGCGCTCTCCGCCGCCATAGATTTGGCACCATCCTAAGGGACACCCCCCAGTTTCTCCGCCGCCATAAATTTGGCACCGTCCTAAGGGACACCTTCCAGTCTCTCCGCCGCCATAAATTTGGCACCGTCCTAAGGGACACCTTCCGGTGTCTCCGCCGCCATAAATTTGGCACCGTCCTAAGGGACACCTTCCGGTTTCTCCGCCGCCATAAATTTGGCACCGTCCTAAGGGACACCTTCCGGTCTCTCCGCCGCCATAAATTTGGCACCGTCCTAAGGGACACCTTCCGGTCTCTCCGCCGCCATAAATTTGGCACCGTCCTAAGGGACACCTTCCGGTTTCTCCGCCGCCATAAATTTGGCACCGTCCTAAGGGACACATTCCGGTTTCTACGCCGCCATAAATTTGGCACCGTCCTAAGGGACACCTTTCCATCATTTACTTACATGTCTGCATGTCTGCATTTGCCCCGAAGAACTACGCTGGTCTGATCCCCGCAGAAGGGTACGTAGGCAGTCTGAAAAGACGCGACCGCATGCATCAAATGTTTGTGTTTTCGCTTGCATTTGTGTTTTGAATTGAGGATTTGATTTGGCTCGAATTGGGCTGTCTCAATCTTTGGACGGCACTCGTATCCAGACGTGATGCTGAGCGACGCCCAAAGAGGGGCAACTATAGACACCCCAATTTGGACTTGTCAAATTTCCTTGATTTGTGGCCCGGAGGCTCCTCGATGATGACTTTGGATTGAAACAAGCCTAGTACTGATCGAGACTTTGCTCCTTGAAAGATTTGAAAAGGGAATAAAAATGGTCAAAAGCATTTCCAAGCGCTTGGGAGCAGTCCCGAGCGCTCAAAACCATTTTCCAAAACCCCTGGTCTGGCTCACTCTCGAGCGCTCGAGAGTTAGGTCCCAAGCGCTCGAGACCACTCTCAAGCGCTCGTGTCTCCTGCGCTGCCCAATGGATGGCAGGGCTCCTCATTACCCATGCAAGCCATCATTGCAGTCGCCTTGAGCCGGCTAGGATTTACGGCAAGCACTCATCATAGTCAGAGATCTTTAGGCTAAAGGATTTTCCCAATTAAAAGTGTTTTATTCAAATCCATTTGATTTTTAAAAAAAACCATAAGTTATTTTGCCTATATATACAACTGGTCTTCAGCTGAGCCAGAGGACCACGAAAAAATCCTTCTCTTGGAGAATCCTATTCTCTGCTCTCTGTTCTCTCTCTCTCTTGCTCAAGGCAAAGGTTTTCCAAACTCAAACTCTATTTTCAAACTTCAAAAGGTTTTTTTTCTGGAAAATCACCAAGGAAAATACAGGAAATCCAGAATACCTCTAGCTTCTGATTTCTTGTATTCTTCTTTCTGCATCCACTTTTCAAAGCCAGTCAAGAAGCAAAGCTCTCACAAAAAGGTAGAAATCTTTACCTTTGTTATCAAATAAAGAGGCTGTTCTTCCCTTCTGAGGGGGGTCTCTCAGCCTGACCCAGTCTTCAATACTGGGTGCATGGTTGGGAGACCCTAGTGTAAAAACAAGAGCAATGGGGTACAAAAAAAAACGTTTTATCAAAACCCTTACTGGTATAACTCTCGAGCGCTCGAGAGTGCTCTCAAGCGCTCGGGACTGTTTCCAGTCCCATGCATGATATTTTGTTAGACAACAGACTGGGAATGAGGTGCACCTTTAAGCGAAATGGTTTCATTTTGGCGTGCATGCACAGAAAGTCGTTTTCCCCTAAAACAGAAGTGGCTCTTGCAAATTTCACGTAAGAACAAGGTTTTCTAAAGTTAAAAATAAGATTTTCTCTTGTCAAAGACTTAGGCAAGTGTGACTGCATGATAAAACGATTTCATTTTCCATTTGAGAGTAAGCTGACATGCAGCTCACTCCCAAGCGCTCCGAACCATTCCAGAGCGCTCGGGAGTTCATGCATGCTGTTGTATTCCATTTCCCCAGTCTGCTGTGTCCTCCGATTTCTACATGCATAAATGTACCTATTTGCTCATTTAAAGTTGTAGATCTAATCTTGTTAAGGCGGGGATGCATGATCTGAAAGATTGAAGGCTTAGCTCAGTCTTTCAAGTCCTCTGCTGAGCTAGTAGTTTACTTTAACAGTAATTAAGTTCCTATTTTAGCATTACATTCTGTCTGTGCAAACAAAGCTTTGCAGGTTGGGAGTGTCAGAACTCCCAAGCGCTCGGGACCACTGCCGAGCGCTCGAGAGTGAATACAGTGACAGTGTTGCATTTTCAGTCATCGTATATTTTATGCATGGCTATTTCACCCCCCCTCCTGTACACATGCACATGCATGCACTTCCTACATGGTATTACTGTGGATATCTGCTAGTTGTTAAATGAAACAAAACCCCTTTTAAAAATCCCACAAATGTTTAGTAAAGGCCGATTTCAAATCGGGCGAGGGGGGTGCCGCAAAACCCTTCCCCCCTCGTAACATGGCTTCCGGACCCTCAAAACGATCTCTGGTTTTCAATTCAAATCGACGGATTTTAAGCAAAACGGTTTCTCGGGTGATATACCACAAATCCGGGTGGCGACTCTTCAATTCAAACGATTTTTCAAAAAGGCACGAGGCGCGCGATTTTTTCAAATTGGGCCGCCCCGATCTCGACCCGGGGCTGTGGTAGCCCACACCATCCGAACAATCATATATATACATGCTCATAACCATCCCAAAGATCAAAATACGAATACTATCAATCAAACAATTAATTCTTATACTTCAAAGAAAAGTCTGTTCTTTCTTCCTTTTTGGGAAATTCAAAATAACATATGTTTATTCGGAGTAAAAGTCGAGTTATTCAACATTTTCATATTTCTTTTCGAGATTTTGGTAAAACAAATTTACTAACTATTTTTCTTTCATGCATTTCAAACATACAAGTAAAATACAATTTTTTTTTTCTTCTTTTATAGTTAGAGATAGTGAGTACGGGAAATCTACCGTTCTTCTTGGCAGTTGATATGGCTAATGAAAAAGTAAGTACGTCAGCTATCGAACGAAGTGACCTCCTACGGTAAGCTTACGGTAGCTTCGAAAGAGAAAAGATAAGACTTTCTTTTTCTCTCGAAACTAATTCTTGACTAAACTACTAAACCCTTTTTTTTTTTGGATCGAGAGGGTGGTCGAGTGGTGGTTTAGTGGCGACTTTGATTGAGTTTCTTGAAGAACTCAAGAACAAAGGAAGAACTTCAAGAACTACTTCAAGAACACTACACAAACTCTAAGATTTTCTAGAGAGAAGTTGGAGGGTTTGAAGGTGTGAGTTCAAGGCAAGTGTGGGGTGCTATTTATAGCAAAAATTTGGGCTCCCTCTCTCTCTCCTTGGCCGGCCTCTCTCTCTCTCTCTTTCTCTCATTTTTTTTTGTTCCATTGTTTTGTCCAATCACACCTTTAAGCATGCCAAAACCTTCCCCTCTCTTGTCAATCCATCCTAGGTGCAAGGCTATGTGATCATGAAGATTTTCTAAGGTTTAAAGGAAATCCTAGGTGATTATACTCTAGGTTGCAAGTCTTACAAGTATAAAGATAATGATAGCTAGGCTAAAAGAAGTAGTCTTCCCATCAATCCTAGGTCTAGATTGTAAGTAAAATCTAGGATGATTAAAGGATAGGTTTTAGGATTCAAGTGGCCTAAAGAAGGGTTGTAAGGTAGTGTTAGGCTTGAGTGTGAGGTTGGTTTAAGAGGTGTAAGTATGGTAGCTTGTTAGGGTGTACAAAACACATGCACACACTCCACACACACACACACACACACTCTCTCTCTCTCTAGTACCATGTGTATCTATATATATATATGTATATGTATACTTTAAGTACTAAGTAGTCTTACGAAGTCTCGGAAAAAGGAAATGATGAATGGTAAGGCTTTCAAGTGACAACACTATGAAAAATGGTTGAGACTTTCCTAGAAAGTCTATATATATGTATATAGGTATGATTATGGCAGGCTAGTATGTATATATACCTAGAAAAAATCTAGGAAAGGCTAATTGTAAGTCAATATTAGGTTCAAGGCTATTATTTTTAGGCTTGCATGCATGGCAAGTCTAAGAATGCTACTTATGGAAGCATAATGATTACTTTCTTAGGTCTAAAAGGTTCAATTAGGGTTTGGAAAGGTTCATAAGGTTCAAAGATGGTTGAAAAGGTTCATCTAGGGTTAGGAGAATGTAACTAGGTTGAAATGGTAATTAGGTTTCTCTAACTAATTGGTTAGAAGCTAAATATACTTGTCAAGTAGGATTTCTAGCCAAGAAATGTAATTTTAAGATTTTATTTCATTCACTAGGAAAATATACAAGTGCTCCTACAAGCATACTTGTCTTTAGAAAAGGACTAGATCGTCTGGTGCGAAGAGATTTAATTTTATAAGTTTTAAATCTAATTATGACGGATTATTAAAGTTAAAAGAAAAATTACAAAGTAATCTAGGAATTAAATAAGAATTTTCAAATATTTAAACGAGATTTTTAAAAATCGAAGTTGTTACAAACTATCCCCCTTAAACAATTTCGTCCTCGAAATTAGGTGCACGCTCGGATTCAAATAAGTGTGGATAATTTGCATTCATGGTTTCGTCTCTCTCCCACGTGGTCTCTTTAGATCCATGGTGTTTCCACAGAACTCGTACTAGTTTGACTGTCTTGTTTCGGATTACCTTCTCACTTCGGTCCTGAATCTCTATTGGTTCTTCTTCGTATGTCGCGTCTTCGTCAATGGTGATGTCTTCCCAGTTAAGGACATGTGTGGGCAATGCGAGACACTTGTGGAGCATTGAAACGTGGAACACGTTATGTACTCTATCTAGCTGTGGTGGCAGTGCTAGACGATACGCAACCTTCCCGATTTTCTCCACAATGTCGATACTCGCTTGTTAGCTGTTGTTATAGGCAAACTCTGCCAATGGTAAGTTCTGCTCCTAGTTTCTAGAAAAATCCAGGGCACAGGCTCTCAGCATGTCTTCCAGTGTTTGTATTGTCCTCTCCGTTTGTCCATCTAACTATGGGTGGAAGGCCGTGCTAAGCCTTACGTTCATTCCCAATGCCTTCTACAATCCCTTCCAAAAGTGTGACACGAAACGTGGGTCCCTGTCAGACACTATTGAGATAGGTACTCCATGTAGGCGTACAATCTCTCGGATATACAGTAGGCTCAGGTGTTCTACATTTTCTGTCATCTTAACAGGCAAAAAATGTGCAGATTTGGTGAGTCGATTCACAATCACCCAAATAGCAGTGTTGGATTTGGCGGACCTTGGTAGTCCAGTCACAAAATCCATTAAGATATGTTCCCACTTCCAGGTCAGAATTGGTAAGGGTTGAAGGTCTCCTCCAGGTTTCTGGTGTTCAGCCTTGACTTGTTGACACACGAGACAGGTAGACACAAATTGGGCCACTTTCTTCTTTATCCCTTCCCACTAGTACGTTCGTCGCAGATCATGATACATCTTTGTACCGCCAGGGTGGACTGTGAAGTTCAAATGGTGAGCTTCTCGGAGTACGGCTTCTTGGAGGGTTCCAATATTAGGCATGAATACTTTTCCCTTGAATCTCAGGCTGTTATCCTTCTTGATTGTCCATCCAGGTAATGCCTTTCCCTCTCGAATTCGAGGTCGAATGAACTCTCAATCCTGCTCAAAGGTCTAAGCTAGTAGGATTTCTCGGTGGAGTGCTGGTTCTGCAACGAGAGCATACAAACGTGCATTCCCATCCTCTGGTGATGGTTGCAGATTGAACTCGTTGAGAGTGTCCACCATTTCCCACTCCTTGATGGCTGTTTTGACTTTCTATGCCCTGTCCTTTCGGCTCAGAGCGTCAGCCACTACGTTGGCCTTGCTGGGGTGGTACTGTAGTGTAAACTTGTAGTCCTCCAAGTATTCCATCCATCGATGCTGCCTCAGGTTCAACTCCTTCTGAGTGAAAAGATACTTGAGGCTCTTGTGGTTGGTAAGGACCTTGAATTGTTCTCCCCACAGATAGTAACACCAGGACTTGAGGGCGAATACTACTGCAGCCAATTCTAAGTCGTGAGTGGGGTAATTCTTCTCGTGTGGTCGGAGTTGCCGAGAACCGTAGGCTACAACTTTTCCATTCTGCATTAGCATGCATCCCAAGCCGTCTCTAAACGCGTCGTAGTAGACCGTATAATCTACACCTCTCTCAGGAATGATGAGTATCGGTGCACTGGTCAGTCTCTTTTTCAACTCCCTAAAAGATTTCTCACAGGCTTCATTCCAATCCAGCTTCACTCCTTTCTGAGTCAGTCTTGTCATTGGCTTGGCTAGGATTGAGAAGTCTTGTATGAATCTTCGGTAATACCCAGCCAATTCTAGAAAACTCCTTATTTCAAAAACTGAGGTCGGCTGTTTCCAATTCAGCACTGCTTCGACCTTACTTTTGTCCACCGTGATTCTGTCCTTGGATACCACGTGCCCAAAGAACTTAACCACTTCCAGCCAAAACTTGCATTTACTTGCTTTGGCGTAGAGTTGGCTATCTCGGAGTACTTGTAGTATTATCCAAAGGTGTCCTTTGTGCTCCTCTTTATTGGCAGAGTATATTAAGATGTCATCAATGAACACCACTACAAATTTGTCTAAGTAGGGCTGAAAGATCTTGTTCATGAGACACATAAATACTACCGGAGCGTTGGTCAGCCCGAACGGCATCACCACAAACTCGTAGTGTCTGTATCTAGTGCGAAAGGTTGTCTTGGCAATATCTTCATCCCGGATCCTTAGCTGATGATAGCCTGATCAGAGATCAATTTTAGAGAAGCAGGTTGCTCCTCTTAATTGATCAAATAGGTCATCGATCCTTGGCAATGGATACCGGTTCTTGATTGTGACTTGATTTAGTCTCCTGTAGTCGATGCATAGTCGAAGCGTCCCTTCTTTCTTCTTCACAAACAATGCAGGCGCTCCCCATGGTGACGTACTCGGCCTGATAAACCCTTTGTCCAACAGCTCTTGCAATTGGGTCTTGAGCTCCTTTAGTTCTACAGGGGCCATTCGGTACGGCGCCATAGAGATTGGTGCGGTTCCACGTTGGAGTTCTATAGAGAAGTCTATCTCTCTTTGGGGTGGTAAGCCAGGAAGTTCTTCAGGGAAAACATCGGCGTACTCGCAAATGATGTGTGGTAATCCCAATTCCATCCTGTCGGCTTCTTCCATTTAGAGATTAGCTAGCCATCCAATCAGTTGGTTCTGCCACTTTGATCTTTTCGTCGTCGAACTCGCCGTCTGTCTATCCCCCTTAAATCGGAAACGAGTTCCTTCAGGGGTATACGCCGTCACCATTTTCTAATGGCAGTCTATGACCGCTCGATGTTCTGATAGCCAGTCCATCCCCAAGATTACGTCGAAATCCGCCATGTCAATCACCCAAAGATCGCAGGTCAAGCACAGGTTGGCTACTTCTAGTTTGTGCCCTCTACATACTAGACTAACAGCTATGCTCCCGCCCAACGGTGATGTTACTTTCATACTCGTACTTAGGGGTTCTGTTTCTAGTGCTAGTGCAGTTACGCAGGCAGTGGATATGAATGAATACGATGCTCCAAAGTCAAACAAAGCTTGTACGCAGGTACTATATTATAGTAGCGTACCTTGGATCACAGAGGGATCATGTTCTTGTTCTTCAGCCTGCAGCTCAAAGATACGCCCTCTAGTGCCTTACTGGGTTCCCATGGGCTGCTTTTCCTTGTTTTGTTCATTTTGTTGCTACGATGGGCCTCCAGGGTTTTGCTTCACAAAACCGGTCGGTCCAGGTTGAGCTTTCTGATTTCCAAAGCTCCCATTCCTCTCCCTTTGAGGTTGAGGGCATTCGCGCTTATAGTGGCCCATAGCCTGACAGTTGTAGCACTGAATTGTTGCTATGTTCCGACCGCCCCTCTGTAGTTTTCCACGCTCGGGGGTAACAGTCCTCCAGGGTTGGTTGCCTTGCGGCGGGTTAGAGGGTTTGGTGGGGTAGGGTCCACGGTTGTTGTTGGGTGGTTGGATTCGGATTGGCCCACCGGTGTTGCCATTCGCCTTCCTCCACCGGGTTTTGAAGTCCAACTCCTCGCTCTCTAGCCGGAGAGCACACTTCACCACTTCAGCATAGGTGGTAAAAGCTTGAGCCACCACAGCCCTTCGAGCAGTCGTTAGCCCCCACTCGAATCTCCTTGCCTTCTTGTCTTCGGTCGGTATGGAGTCTAGGGCATAATGGGACAGCTCTTCGTATTTGGCCGCGTATTGGGTGACGGTTAGCGTTCCTTGCTTCAGGTTCAGGAACTCTTATTCCTTGGCTAGGCGAAGGGGCGTGGGAAAGTATTGGCTGAGAAACAGAGTTTTGAACTCAGCGAATGTCATGGTAGCTATAGTATGGGTTGCCTCCATCAGGTCCCACCAATAGCGGGCCTCTCCCTTCAATTGGTAAGTGGCTAGGTGTGGGCTGCTATGCCCGAAAATTATATTTTTCCCGCTCTCGAAGAAGAAAAATACGAATGTCGCTCTTTTTGTTTTGTTCTTGGTGCCGCTTTGAAGAGAAATACGCCGTTTGAAGAGTCGTTTTGGTTTGATTTGAAGAGTCGCCACCCAGATTTGCAGTATATCATCCGAGAAACCGTTTCGTTTGGAAAACCAATTGATTTGAAGTTGAAAACCAGAGATCAGTTTCAAGGGTTCGGAAGCCATGTTACGAGGGGGGAAGGGTTTTACGGCACCCCCCTCGCCCGATTCGAGATCGGTCTCTACTAAACGTTTGTGGGATTTTTTCAAAAGGGGATTTTGTTTCATTAGATCATTTAGCAAGTATCCACAGTTATAACAGGTAAGAATTGCATGCATGTGCAGTTGTACAGTGGATGATTAGATGAAAGTGAGCAAAATGCATGATTACAGAAACTGAGGATCTGTCACTGACTTCACTCTCGAGCGCTCGAGAGAAGTCCCGAGCGCTTGGGAGCTCTGATCAACCTGCAAGTTTTGTTAGCACAGACAGGATACAATGATAAAATAGGAACTGAAATGAATATAAAGCACACTACTGGCTCAGCAGAGGACTTGAAAGACCAAGCTAAGCCTTCAACCTTTCAAATCATGCATCCCTGCCTTAACAAGGCTAGATCTACAAATTTAAAAGAGCAACAAGCCACACTAATGCATGCAGAGACCAGGTAACACAGCAGGCTGGGAAATGGGAAGCAATGACATGCATGCACTCCCGAGCGCTCTAGAATGGTTCTGAGCGCTTGGGAGTGAGCTACATACCAACTTACTCTCAAACAGGAAATGGTTCCATCTTGACATGCAAAGGCCCTTGTTTTTATGTTTCTCTGAAATGACTGATTCTTTTAACTTTAAACAAAAGGAGCCTTGCTCTTCCATGAAATCTTTGTAAGAAAATGGTTCTATTTTGAGGAAAAATGGCTTTCTGTGCATGCATGCCAAAACGAAACTATTCATTTAAGATCAACACATCATTTCCAACTTACTGTGTCACAAAGGGGGCCATGCATGAGACCTGGAACAGTCCTGAGCGCTCAGGAGCACTCTCGAGCGCTTGGGAGTAGTTCCAGTAAGGGTTTTGTGAAAATATTTTCTTGTGCCCCATTGCTCTTGTTTTTACACTAGGGTCTCCCTAACCATGCACCCAGTATTGAAGACTGGGTCAGGCTGAGAGACCCCCCTCAGAAGGGAAGAACAGCCCTTCAGTTATGATCAAAGGTAAGAGTTCTACCTTTTCCTTGAACCTTGCTCCTTGGTGTGCCTTTGAAATGTGGGCGGAGTGAGGAGAGTGCAAGAGATCAGATGGGTAATCTGGATTTCTTGCCCTTTTCCTTGGTGATTTTGCAAAACCTTTGAAATTTGGAAGAGAGTTTGGAGGTTTTTGATCTTTGGCTAGAGAGAGAAAGAGAGCAGAGATTAAGGGTGCTCTGGGATGATAATTTCGTGGTCTCCTCTCCTCCTTCCTCTTTAACTGAAAAGCCAGGCATATTTATAGGCAAAACATCCAATGGTTTTTGAAAATCAAATGGTTTTGATAAAACATTTGTTTAATGGGTAAATCTTTGGCCTGAATATCTTCCTACCAGAGGTTGAGTGTGGAATGAGCCATCGGCGGGCTGAAAGTGGCTGTAATGATGATTTGCAAAGTGAGTGGGTGATACAGCCATGCATTGGGCAACAGAAAAGTCTCGGGCGCTTGGGATTACTCCCGAGCGCTTGGGACCTCACTCTCGAGCGCTCGAGAAAGAGCCAGGCCAGAGGTTTTGTGAAATAGTTTTGAGCGCTTAGGATTGCTCCCAAGCGCTTGAAAACATTTTTAACCATTTTTAATCCTTCTTCAATCTTCCAAGGAGCAATGTTCCGATCGATACCGGCTTGTTTCAATCCAAAGTCATCATCGGGGAGCCTCCGGGCCACAAGTCAAGGAATTTTGAAAAGCTTAAATTGGGGTGTCTACAGTTGCCCCTCTTTGGGCGACGCTCAGCATCACATCTAGATACGAGTGCCGTCCAAAGATTGAGACAGCCCAATTCGAGCCAAATCAAATCCTCAACTCGAAATCAAATGCAAGTAAAGATACAAACATCTGATGCATGTGGTCGCGTCTTTTCAGACTGCCTACGTACCCTTTTCTGCAAGGATTAGACCACGTAGTTCTTTGGGGCAAATGCAAACATGCAGACATGCAAGCAAATGATGGGAAGGTGTCCTCCAGGACAGCGCCAAATCTATGGCGGGGTAGATCCTGGAGAAAACCGGGGATGAAGGGTGGCGAATGAAGCTTGAATCTGAAAAGCTTGAATTTTTGGAAGAAGCTTGAATTTTAAAAGAAGCTTGAATCTGAAAAGCTTGAATTTTTGGAAAAAGCTTGAATTTTTGGAAGAAGCTTGAATCTGAAAAGCTTGAATTTTTGGAAAAAGCTTGAATTTTTAAAAGAAGCTTGAATCTGAAAAGCTTGAATTTTTGGAAAAAGCTTGAATTTTTGGAAGAAGCTTGAATTTTGGAGGAAGCTTGAATCTGAAATTAAAGGGTGTCCCTCAGGACAATGCCAAATCTATGGCAAGAGATGTGCAGTCATGTTGACGAATATGAAGGAAGAAGGCGACCGTGGGGGGTCGTGGTTAGAAAGTGAGACCCATGTTTCGACTTTTGACAACACTGATGATTTTTAGTTTTGAAAAACAACAATGGACATGTCCGAGTACCCTTTCTGCTTTACTATTTTTGGCCAGCGGACCGGTATTGTCAGGATCTTGGGATTTGGGATGGAGTTCGTCTTTGGGTTTGAGCTGGAGCTGGGGCTTGTGCTGGAGCTGGTTTGAGGTTGGCTTTGATCAGGGCTTGAGTTCCGAGCATTCATGCCCCAATCTTGAGGTCGGCTGTACGCTTGCAGTGATTGATGGCATTGGGCTGATGTGCCCCAGTGAGTGACAGTCCTTCGTTCTGATCCTTTTCCTTGCTTCCACTGATAGTTTTGGCAACCAGTTTTGTCTTGAGCAGAAGTGCGGGTTCTTCCACGTATTGGAGTTTCTTTCACAAGTTGGGACCTTAATGACCTTGTGTGAATTTGGACAAGGCATAGATGACTCGAAGGACAAGAAAGACTCTCAATGATGAACAAGATTGGATGAGGAGTTTGATTTGACCGGACGAGACACTTTGATTATTTGAGGATTTAATGTTTGAAATTGTCATGATAAAATCAAGTTTTGATGATTTTCCCATTCGAGGCTTTGAAATGTTTTGGCAAAACACGAGGACTTTTACCGCGAACCATGCCCCAGGTCGCTGATGACAACCCATGGCTTTAGAAAATGCCCCAGCTCGGACGTTACAGGATTCATGAAATGCCTTGGTGCTCCTTCTTGTTTTCTCCTATTGTCTAGGATTTTTTATTATCAAGTTGTGTTTTCCAATCTGAAAGGACTTTATCAGGGTTGTAACGTGGCCAAGGTTCGGGTTAACAAAGAAAGGATAATAGGCTCAACATTTTTCATTTCCTTGGGGTTCCGAGAGCTAGCAGCCATCTTGAATATTTTTGTGCCCTTTTTGCTTTTGACGGGCGCCTTCTTTCATTTGCTTTCCTTCACACTTGTTGTGCCGATGTGTTTGGAACTTTAGTTGATTTTTGAGTTTTCTCTAATTTTTCTTCAATGTTTTGCATCTCAAGTGTGCGTATGCATTTGGCACTTTTGCGCTTTGAATCCTGACGCGCCGATGATGGTCAGGTGTCTGGCACTTCGTCTTCTTTATTTCACCCCAGTGTGGGGGATAGCTGCCTAGCTGGGTTCTTTCAAAGAAATTGATTTAGGCTCAAAGGGGGTTATCAATGGATATATATCTTCAAGCGTGTGATAAAAAGAAAAGAATGCCTTTCTTCATTTTGAATTGCACAACTTTGATAACTGGATCCTTGATGCAGTTTAAGAGATTTGTGTGCTCTAACTTTTGCCTAGATCACATTTTGAGGTTTTGATCTAGCGAGCTTTTTCTTGGGCCAAGGCGTTGCTTCTTCACGGTGTCAGGGAATGGTCCCATGAAATTCTTCTTCTCGCAAGGGCAAAATACCTCGTGTCTTAATTTCTCAATTGACGGTGAAAAACAATTCCAAGTTAAGGGATTATCACAAAACACGAGTTTATTATCACAATTTCGACTCAAGAGGTTTGACATTGACTTAGAAAGACAGGACTGACAGAATTTTGGGACCGACTCGAATGAAAATGACCAAATTTTGGGATCGACTCGAAAAGAACATGACCGGGCCTCGGGATAAGGCTGCCTACGTATCCTTCTTGCAAAGGAATCAGGTCATAACGTAGTTCAGACCTACGAAACTGACTCTCTTTTTGGTCTTTCATTTTTTTTTTTTTTGGACTACAAACTTGAATTTGAAAACATACAGACACGAAAGCATGAAAGACCCGAAGTACAAACTGACTCGAAATTGAAAGACAAAGACTTGACTCGAAACTTAAAAGCTCTCCCAAACTCGTGAGAAATTCCATTCATGCTTTGCTGCACTCAAAATCCTCCTCCCGATCTGAAGTCCGGCTCTGGGATGGTTCCGTTGTCGATTAAGTCTTGGATCTCGTGACGGAGACGGAAGCAGTTATTGGTGGGATGGCCAGTATGTTGGTGAAAGGCACAATAGACGTTTGGGTTGTGGGACGCCGGGAGCTTTCGAGGTAGGGGAGTTGGCGGGAGCGGCTGGATGAGGCCGGCTTCGAGGAGCTTCTCATAAACTGAGGACAAAGGTACAGGAAAGCGGGAGAAGATCCTTGGTGGGATTTTGCGGCCGGGTTGAGGGTTCATGGTGATGCTGATTGGACCTTTGGTGAAAGCTTTGCTTGCTTCGCAATTGCATAACACTCTTTTGCTCTTGGGGTTGCTCTCATCAATGTGCACACCTTCCCTTTTAGTACCAGTTTCAAACAAGGATCCAGTATTCTTATTTGAGCGATTCTTGGCATCATGGAATTCCATCAAGTCTTTGAACATGTCCGAGAGTTTCGCTTTTGAGTATGGCTTGATCCCGGCGGTTGGAGGGTGATAGGTTTGTGGGGTTTCTTTGATCCTGGCCTCACCAGCATTTAGTCCCAGATCTGGATTTGACATGGCGGAGGTGAAAACGTCAATCAGCCCTTGCAATAGAGCTGTCAGCTTATCCATTTTCTGACTCATTTCGTCTACAGCCCTTTTCAGCTCAACCAGCTCTGTTTGCCCTGTCATTTCGAGGTGGTCGGGGAAGGTGGTATGGCTTTGTGTAGAATGGGTGGCCCAGTGCTGACAGTAAAGTAAAGAGCGGACTCAGAATGTGCCCCTGTTATGATTTATTGAAAAATGTGTATTTAATAAAAGAATCGTCATTCACGCGTTGTCATCGTCGACTCAAGGGATCGAACTTTACGGAAAGTTCCAACAGTCACGGGTAAGTCGGTGTCAGGCGTGTTAAATTCCGCACGTTGGGAATCAGAGCCAATCTCCTTATCTAAGACCATCCGAGACAGAGCAATGAGACCGCTGGAAGATGCACTTAAGGCTAAACTAAAGGGAGCCGTTCGGGCACGGCGAACACCGGAGTTATCCCAAACTCCATGGATTTATGGTCTCCTAGACCCTGACTCAAGAAATGACATCCTATGAAGGATTGCCTTAGTCCTCAGAGATTCCTTTGAATGCGTATCCTTTGATTAGGAATGACAAGATTTGAGAGATATCAAAACAAATTAAGTCTTTAATATTTTTCACTTGAAGTTTCTGTTCTGGTTTTGAAAACCGTTTAGCGTAAATGACATGATACCGTAACCGGGGCGGCGTAAGTGGCATGGCGCCATTAGCCTGGGTGGTGTGGGTATCACGACATTGTAGCCTAATTGTTTTGTTAATTTTCATTGAATCCATGATTGAAAAATGTATAGAAGACTTAACGAATTTTGATATCCCTAAAACCTCGTCATTCCAAGGACTAATTAATTTCAACAACGTGCCTTCAAAAAGCACGACTCATCATTGGTCCAGGCGATCCTAAACAAGATGCGCAAGCAAGCGTAAGAGTTCTATATGCGACACGAAAGCAAGCGTAAGATGCAAGGTGCGATGTGCAAGCGTGATGAGATTACGGTCTTTCGAAGGTTGCCTAATTCCTCAGAATTTCTTTTAGGGTGTATCCTTCGTTCAGAACGACAAATTCTAAGAGATGTCAAAATGAACTAAGTATTCAACTAGTTCTCATTCGAAGTCTCAATTTTGAACTTGGAATAACTTAGTATAGACGGCGTGATACCCCAACCATCGTGGTGTCAGTGGCACGGTGCCATTAGCCAAGGTGGTGTAAGTAAAGTGGCATCACGGCGTCGGTTCCTTTGTTATCCTTATTCTCCGTTGAAATTCCGATTAGGCATTAGTCAAGGACTTAGTAACATCCTGATTTCCCAAAGTCTCCTTGTTCCAAGGACTCATGTAGTTTCAATAACGTGCCTTTAAAAAGCACGACTCATCATCGGGCCTCGGCAATCTTCTACAGACCGTGCGAGTGAGATTATGACACGAAATTGGACGGACAGCATGACGGCATGATATGAATGAGATGCATGGTGAGATGCAGAAAGCAGTAACATATAGGCAGGATATAGCATATAATCCTACCCTGCGGATTCCTGTCCTAGTTTGGAAGGTTCTATTGCTTTCTAAACATGTACAAAGGCTGGTTTTGGCTTGAAGAGGGTTCCCCGGACTAGAGTCAAAGTATACCTCCCACTATTGAGCGTACACCCAACAATGGTACAAACGGTAGAGATGACTCATCACGGTCGAGGGTTGCTGAGCATTCCGGGATTCCCCATCACCGGCAAGCCGGGTAGGATTGCCGAAACACAACAGCGGGGTTGCACAAGATATATACATACAAGAAATAAATAATGAAACAAAATCCCTTTTGAAAATCCCACAAACGTTTTTTTCAAGCCTGGCTCACTAGTTTAACTGACATTCAAGAAAAGCGGGCCGTTTTATCAACAAACCAACTTTTCTCAAGTATTAATTAAACTTCTCCCCAGCAGAGTCGCCACTGTGGGCTGCTATGCCCGAAAATTTTATTTTTCCCGCTCTCGAAGAAGAAAAATACGAATGTCGCTCTTTTTGTTTTGTTCTTGGTGCCGCTTTGAAGAGAAATACGCCGTTTGAAGAGTCGTTTTGGTTTGATTTGAAGAGTCGCCACCCAGATTTGCGGTATATCATCCGAGAAACCGTTTCGTTTGGAAAACCAATTGATTTGAAGTTGAAAACCAGAGATCAGTTTCAAGGGTTCGGAAGCCATGTTACGAGGGGGGAAGGGTTTTACGGCACCCCCCTCGCCCGATTCGAGATCAGTCTCTAGTAAACGTTTGTGGGATTTTTTCAAAAGGGGATTTTGTTTCATTAGATCATTTAGCAAGTATCCACAGTTATAACAGGTAAGAATTGCATGCATGTGCAGTTGTACAGTGGATGATTAGATGAAAGTGAGCAAAATGCATGATTACAGAAACTGAGGATCTGTCACTGACTTCACTCTCGAGCGCTCGAGAGAAGTCCCGAGCGCTTGGGAGCTCTGATCAACCTGCAAGTTTTGTTAGCACAGACAGGATACAATGATAAAATAGGAACTGAAATGAATATAAAGCACACTACTGGCTCAGCAGAGGACTTGAAAGACCAAGCTAAGCCTTCAACCTTTCAAATCATGCATCCCTGCCTTAACAAGGCTAGATCTACAAATTTAAAAGAGCAACAAGCCACACTAATGCATGCAGAGACCAGGTAACACAGCAGGCTGGAAAATGGGAAGCAATGACATGCATGCACTCTCGAGCGCTCTAGAATGGTTCTGAGCGCTTGGGAGTGAGCTGCATACCAGCTTACTCTCAAACAGGAAATGGTTCCATCTTGACATGCAAAGGCCCTTGTTTTTATGTTTCACTGAAATGACTGATTCTTTTAACTTTAAACAAAAGGAGCCTTGCTCTTCCATGAAATCTTTGTAAGAAAATGGTTCTATTTTGAGGAAAAATGGCTTTCTGTGCATGCATGCCAAAATGAAACCATTCATTTAAGATCAACACATCATTTCCAACTTACTATGTCACAAAGGGGGCCATGCATGAGACCTGGAACAGTCCCGAGCGCTCAGGAGCACTCTCGAGCGCTTGGGAGTAGTTCCAGTAAAGGTTTTGTGAAAATATTTTCTTGTGCCCCATTGCTCTTGTTTTTACACTAGGGTCTCCCAACCATGCACCCAGTATTGAAGACTGGGTCAGGCTGAGAGACCCCCCTCAGAAGGGAAGAACAGCCCTTCAGTTATGATCAAAGGTAAGAGTTCTACCTTTTCCTTGAACCTTGCTCCTTGGTGTGCCTTTGAAATGTGGGCGGAGTGAGGAGAGTGCAAGAGATCAGATGGGTAATCTGGATTTCTTGCCCTTTTCCTTGGTGATTTTGCAAAACCTTTGAAATTTGGAAGAGAGTTTGGAGGTTTTTGATCTTTGGCTAGAGAGAGAAAGAGAGCAGAGATTAAGGGTGCTCTGGGATGATAATTTCGTGGTCTCCTCTCCTCCTTCCTCTTTAACTGAAAAGCCAGGCATATTTATAGGCAAAACATCCAATGGTTTTTGAAAATCAAATGGTTTTGATAAAACATTTGTTTAATGGGTAAATCTTTGGCCTGAATATCTTCCTACCAGAGGTTGAGTGTGGAATGAGCCATCGGCGGGCTGAAAGTGGCTGTAATGATGATTTGCAAAGTGAGTGGGTGATACAGCCATGCATTGGGCAACAGAAAAGTCTCGAGCGCTTGGGATTACTCCCGAGCGCTTGGGACCTCACTCTCGAGCGCTCGAGAAAGAGCCAGGCTAGAGGTTTTGTGAAATAGTTTTGAGCGCTTAGGATTGCTCCCAAGCGCTTGAAAACATTTTTAACCATTTTTAATCCTTCTTCAATCTTCCAAGGAGCAATGTTCCGATCGATACCAGGCTTGTTTCAATCCAAAGTCATCATCGGGGAGCCTCCGGGCCACAAGTCAAGGAATTTTGAAAAGCCTAAATTGGGGTGTCTACACTAGGGCCACATGGTCTCCGTCCCGAGTAATTCCTAGGGTTCTAAGAATCACCTTGACTTTTTTCAGCCACGTCTCGACTATGATAGGGTTGGTGTCTCTATGAAAGGTCGGGGGTCGACGCTTGCAGAATTCGTTCATCGCCTAGGTTCGGGTCATTGGTCCGTCGTTTTGGTTTTGGCAGTTGGCGTTCAAGGCGGTTATGAACGCTTGCATGATCTAGGTCAGGTCGGGGTTTGCGTTAGAGGGTCCTCCGTTATCATATCCTAATCCGTTGCGCGTGTTCATCATCTAAGAGTAAAAATCGAAAGGGGAAGTTTTAGTCTACTTAAACAGTTTTCCTTTTGCAAATGGTGTTTCCTTCTAAAGTCGAAAGTAGTTTATCGAGTAGTATGCAACAGTACTCTTTAATAAAGCATGATTTTCATAGATAAGCATAAGGATACAACATGCATAGAGTTCTACTACAATGGCGAGTAGGGACATAAGATAAGATTTTTCCTAATACATGTTATGACGAAACGATCCTACATACTCTTACTACAAGGTCCTACAGGTTGTCAGGCTTTATTCTACGCCGATGCTACTACACACTAGGGTAGATTGATCCCATAAATCTCTCTTAACCACTTCTTGTGGTTCCTTTCAGCAATGGTCTCAGTTCTATCAAGATACTCGCGTTCTTGCGCAAGCAGCTCTTCTGTAGTCAGTATGGGCGGCTCCTCCAATGGTTTTAGGTAGTATTGAGAGAGGTTCAGCATGGCGGCTTCAAATTCTAGGTCAGTCTCCATGTCGAACGGTAGCACAAAGTCCTCAACAGGTGGTGCAAGGACTTCGACAGGTGGAAGGTACTCAGGGGTCACAGCTGGTGGGGGCACCTCGTAGGAAATTGAGACTTCGTATAATTCCAGGTTATCCTCAGGTGGGGGTGTTGGTCCTGTATACTCAGGTGACAGGTAGTCGACCAGGACTTAAGGGGTGAAGGGTGGGCATCCTCCTTGTCGCACACTCGACATCTATAACATTAAGAGAATTATATATTAGACTTAACGTTGTAAGGCGTAACCGTTTACGAACAGTAGGCATGCACGAGGATAAGCGTGTACATGAATAGTGATCGAATACTAAAAGCATCATATGAGAACAAGTAGTAACTGAAATAAGTCTTTTATTATCAAGCATAGCAACAGTACAACCTAGGAAACACTAAACAAGCAACGGTGATCCTAATCTTTCAACATCCTACATCCTAAGGATTACAATTGTTACTAGATTTATTTAAGGTGCACCTAATTAGTATCCTTGGCTTTCACGAGTCTTTTGGAGTCTCGTCCTCCTCTTCGAGATTCCCCTCACTTAGCAGGTTTTCCTCCTTAATCGCCTCATTGGTGTCCCCTTCATCACCGATTTATTCCTCCTCATCACCAACCTCAAAGTTTTGCATCAGGGGTAGGGCACTGAAGAACCCATAGAAGGCATACAGGATTGGAAACATTTCAGGACACCAAGGATCTTTTTCAACGGGGATAGGGGTATTCTGCTGTACTCTCTTGAAATCTCGTATTTCTGCTAGTACAGTGGCGATATAGTCGGGATTCTCCACCAATTGAGTTGTCATAGTTTCTATGGTGTTTCTGAGTTGGTGAGCTCCAGCTAACAGGTTGACTAGGTGGTTCATCTACAAGGAAAGATTTTTAACCTCAATTAGTAGTATTTAAGACAGGGATTTATTAACTTCTAAAATTTTCCAAATACCACATTCGATTCTTGATTTAAGTCATCATCCAATTGTTTGGGAATTCCCAGCTCGGTGGTACAGCCAATTTCCACACCTTGCTTCAATCCGGAGATTGTTCTGTGTAGCGGACCAAACCAAATGATTCGAGCCCACCGAAAAGTAGGCCGCGACCGAAGACAATGGTCGTACGTCATTCCACGTTCGGCTACAATCGAGGTCCGGGAGCGGGCACTGATTCGTCTTACCGACGGACGATCACCGTTGCCCACGTTCGGCCACCTTCGAAGAACTTCTCAAGCTCGGCCACCCTCCGGAGGCCGGCTCATTCATCAGACTCCTTCCCACGGGTCGCCGCCGTGTTCGGCCACATGTCAAGCTCGGCCACATGTGGCCACGACCGAAGACGATGGCCGTACGTCATTCCACGTTCGGCTACAACTGAGATCCGGGAGCGGACACTGATTTGTCTTACCGATGGACGATCACCGTTGCCCACGTTCGGCCACCTTCGAAGAACTTCTCAAGCTCGGCCACCCACCGGAGGCCGGCTCATTCATCAGACTCCTTCCCACGGGTCGCCGCCATGTTCGGCCACATGTCAAGCTCGGCCACATGTGGCCGCGACCGAAGACGATGGCCGTACGTCATTCCACGTTCGGCTACAACCGAGGTCCGGGAGCGGGCACTGATTCGTCTTACCGACGGACGATCACCGTTGCCCACGTTCGGCCACCTTCGAAGAACTTCTCAAGCTCGGCCACCCACCGGAGGCCGGCTCATTCATCAGACTCCTTCCCACGGGTCGCCGCCATGTTCGGCCACATGTAGGTCTCAGCCGAACGCTGGGTTCGGCCACCCTTCAAGACACGTGCTCGGCCACCTGCGGAGCACGGCTGGCTGCCGACGACGGCTGGCTGCTGAGTCACGCGTCCCCCCACGTGCGAAGGCGGTTATAACAGAAGGTGATCACGGGCGCACATGAGTGTGCCAGCTCAGCCCCAAAAACGGTTATCAAATCCATTCCGTGATGTCATTGTGACGTCACATGGCCCGTGGAAGGCACGCGATCGTACTTGGAGAGCAAGCCAGGAGGCACTATATATACCTAGTGATGGTAACCCTAACAGGTACACGCTACTCTATACACACACTTACTCTCTTTGAGATTTCTGCTTCCTCTCTCTGCACTAGACTCATCCTCTCGCCGGAGGGCTTTGCCGGGACAACCCCCGGCCAGGTCTTAGTCGTGCGTTCCTTGTGCAGGCTAGGAGAAGAAAGCTAACCCATCATCGAACCACCAACGAAAGATCGGGGACCAGAGGATCACGGGCCACACAATTGGTGAACCTGACGTGAAACACTTCTGATCTAAACGGCTCTCTCATCCTCCATACCCCCCTCACTCCTTCGTAAAACAACCACCAAATCACCTACCATGGGCGGAGATCTAGCAGACGCAACCGTTTCGGGGGCCAAAGACGCAGGTGGAAACGTCAATTCCACGCCAACCCTCGAAAGGCACATGTCCCTCTCCCTCGCCCCTGGGTCCGGGCTCTCGCCCGTCTCAGACGACGTAACTTCGGCGTACATCCGCCTGTTGCAGCGTCGCGACGATGAACGCGACAATGAACTGGCCGCGCTAAGGGCAGAGGTGGCCCAAATGAAGCAACGCATGCAGCAGGACGCCACCCCTGCCGCATCAAGATCTGGCAGAGACAGGGGTAGAGGAGGCCAAACACCGCCTCCGCCTCCACCTCCACCATCGCAAGGGCGTCAGAACGAAGGAGGCTAACGCGGATCCATGAAAGACCGCCTAGGCTAGAATGCCAAACACAAACGATGATTTCGGTCACACCACCAAACGGCTCCTTAAAAAGCCCATTGCTTCGGCCACTATCACTGCCCAGAGAAGCAATCATTGGACATACGGTCCGCCGAGCCTAAAATACACATATCTAATGGAACTTAGGCTTCGGCTCGGATTGGCAAGACACTATGGTCAGCCACCGAAAGGTTACACTCGCACTTTGGCGAGCAAACCACCCACAATCAATCAGCTACTCTCAACGTTCCTCTACCATGGCCAGGGGCTGACACATTAGCCGAGCCCCAGCCACTGGCAAGGGGGCACTTTTACACTCTTAATATCGACAAAGGCTGAACCATGCCAGATTACAACACATCCATGTTCGGCGACCTGTTAGAAAGGCAATATTACTTTGGTCAAGGCTCGGCTGAAAGACTTATACTTAACCATTCAAATCATGCAAGGTTCTTAACTATTATGCCGAACCCAGACCAAAGTGGGGGCTACAGACAACTACACATTCAAAACAAGCAAGACCTTCAAATTTTGTGAAGGAATGAAAGCAATCAGTCAAGTTCGGCATTAACAAAGATGTTGCAAAAAGAAGCCATGCATTCAACTTTCAAAAATAAAGACAAATATTACTGAAGATCCTAAGCTGGGAGGTACGGCGTAGTAAATCGTTCGGCGCCGACCCCCCGTCAACTATTACATCTGGTACGGCAAAACTCCCATGCTCGGAGCCGTCCAGTCCAACAAAAACTCATTCAAAATTAAAGAGAGATACCTACTTCAAACTTGAGGGACATCCTCGAGCACAACATCTGCAGCAGCCTCGGGGACGACATCTGTAACACCCTCGGCGCCTTTGACAACATTCAAACGGCTCCTACCCGGCATTCTCAAACCTTCTCTCCATCCCCAGCTGCCTCCTTACCTCCATCACCTCCCTCATCTTCAGCGTCAGAAATTTCCTCAATCTCCTCTTCACTCTCGGGAAACTCCTCTGGAGACAGAGGTACACACTCCTCTTCAGTGTATGGAAGGACGAGCTCGGGTGTGACTGGGGCTGGAATCAACTTGGTCATGTTCAAGTCGGCCTCGAGATTCAAAACAACACCTGCCTCCTTCACCTTCCTCTTCTCCCTCCTCAACACTCTTCCCAACTCACGTTCGGCCTTCTTCAAATTCTCGGCCGTCTCCTGACTCCTCGGCATCCTTCAAACTTCTCGACCATCTCATCTTGCTCCTTCTCATGCTTGACCACCCTCCTGAAGATTGCCCAGGCTCGGCCACCTTCAGATGAGAGACCCCCATCGGTATGGTCTCCTCAAGAGTGGCACGTTGGGCTCGGCCAAGAATGTTGTAACGGAGCGAATCGAATAGTTCGTACCCACTGGCGGGTAGGCCGCGTTCAAAGACGTGGCCGCACTCGGCTCCACGTTCGGCCACCTTCAAGGATCTGCTCATGCTCGGCCACCCTCTGGAGGGCAGCCTCAATGGTAGAAGTCTCCTCACGAGTTGCCCGCCAAGCTCGGCGAAGCATGGGGCTCGGCCACCTTCGGAAGAGATACCTCCGTTGGCATTGTCACTATACGAATCGCCCATTGGGCTCGGCCAAGCTCGGGCTCGACCACCCGCCAAGTCACTTGCTGCCAACACGTGCTGAAGCGGTTATTGTAGCGGACCAAACCAAATGGTTCTAACCCATTGACGAGTAGGCCACGACTGAAGATGATGGCCGTACGACAACAACCAAGGTTCGGGAGTGGTCGACTAACGTCTTACCGACGGTCATCTAATGTCTCTCATGTTCAGCCACCTTCGGAGAATTCCTTGAGCTCGGTCGCCCTCTGGAGGATGGCTCCTTCGTTAGAATCCTTTCCGCGGGTCGCCACCACGTTCGGGCGTTGGTTGGGTTCGGTCAAGTTCATTATCAATCCCCACCTCGTGCTCGGCGTCGGTGAAGATTGAGGGGCTATTGTAGCGGACCAAACCAAATGATTCGAGCCCACCGAAAAGTAGGCCGCGACCAAAGACAATGGTCGTACGTCATTCCACGTTCGGCTACAATCGAGGTCCGGGAGCGGGCACTGATTCGTCTTACCGACGGACGGTCACCGTTGCCCACGTTCGGCCACCTTCGAAGAACTTCTCAAGCTCGGCCACCCTCCGGAGGCCGGCTCATTCATCAGACTCCTTCCCACGGGTCGCCGCCGTGTTCGGCCACATGTCAAGCTCGGCCACATGTGGCCACGACCGAAGACGATGGCCGTACGTCATTCCACGTTCGGCTACAACTGAGGTCCGGGAGCGGACACTGATTTGTCTTACCGATGGACGATCACCGTTGCCCACGTTCGGCCACCTTCGAAGAACTTCTCAAGCTCGGCCACCCACCGGAGGCCGGCTCATTCATTAGACTCCTTCCCACGGGTCGCCGCCGTGTTCGGCCACATGTCAAGCTCGGCCACATGTGGCCGCGACCGAAGACGATGGTCGTACGTCATTCCACGTTCGGCTACAACTGAGGTCCGGGAGCGGACACTGATTTGTCTTACCGACGGACGATCACCGTTGCCCACGTTCGGCCACCTTCGAAGAACTTCTCAAGCTCGGCCACCCACCGGAGGCCGGCTCATTCATCAGACTCCTTCCCACGGGTCGCCGCCATGTTCGGCCACATGTAGGTCTCAGCCGAACGCTGGGTTCGGCCACCCTTCAAGACACGTGCTCGGCCACCTGCGGAGCACGGCTGGCTGCCGACGACGGCTGGCTGCTGAGTCACGCGTCCCCCCACGTGCGAAGGCGGTTATAACAGAAGGTGATCACGGGCGCACATGAGTGTGCCAGCTCAGCCCCAAAAACGGTTATCAGATCCATTCCGTGATGTCATTGTGACGTCACACGGCCCGTGGAAGGCACGCGATCGTACTTGGAGAGCAAGCCATGAGGCACTATATATACCTAGTGATGGTAACCCTAACAGGTACACGCTACTCTATACACACACTTACTCTCTTTGAGATTTCTGCTTCCTCTCTCTGCACTAGACTCATCCTCTCGCCGGAGGGCCTTGCCGGGACAACCCCCGGCCAGGTCTTAGTCGTGCGTTCCTTGTGCAGGCTAGGAGAAGAAAGCTAACCCATCATCGAACCACCAACGAAGGATCGGGGACCAGAGGATCACGGGCCACACATTCTGTCAGAATTCCACCCAATTTGGGATGCTAAACTTAAACTCATTTCACGTTTGTGCAACGGTCGAACTATCTTATGGTCTACCCTTACTACCATGGCCGAG
The DNA here is from genome assembly GCA_018127125.1 of Rhododendron griersonianum. NCBI lineage: Eukaryota > Viridiplantae > Streptophyta > Magnoliopsida > Ericales > Ericaceae > Rhododendron > Rhododendron griersonianum. The sequence continues at coordinate 22,439,404 of CM030791.1, read as the reverse complement.
GTTTTGAACCTAGAGCTCTGATACCAAGTTGTAACGCCCCTAATTTTGGGAACGTTAAATAAACATTTTTATTGAAAACCTAAATAGAGTCTGGCTCATTATTACAGCATAATTCCCACAAGGGTACATTTATTAAACAAAGGGAGGGAAAACTAGGGTTCCAATCTACAGCTCCACCTGCTCCTCCATCCTAGCCAGCTCCTCGGCTCCGAAAGCCTCCAAGGTGTAGAGTTCACCCTGCTCATTTACAAGGTCTGACACATTATACCGGCGTCGCCCCCAGTATAATATGTCAGGGTTACAACAGAGCTACGAAAGCTCAGAAGAATAATCTCATACCCGCTAACCCATAAATTACAAACAGCAGGGCTTAGAAGTAGTATACTAGCTCATTTACAATCAGCAATTTCTAAATAGCACATGCATGTTCAGCAAAGCAGTAAACAATGACACATCCACATTCACTATTCAACTAACGTTGGTGTCCGTGAGATCTGAGTTTCTCCTACGCGACATTTCGTAGACCGTGTCACCATTTTCACCTTTCATTTACCAAATCAACATTTCAAAAAGCATTTTTTACACACCAAACCTCGGTTCCGCCGTTCTGGTCTCCCGAGTATCCTCACAATGGTTCCGCTGTCCCGGGTTCCCATTGGCACACAAAATTTTGCATTGGCTCCTCTTCGCGGATAACCAAGCCACAATTCAAACCTCGGTTTTGCCGTTCCGGTCTCTCGAGTATCCTCACAATGGTTCCGCTGCCCCGGGTTCCCATTGGCGCGCGCACACACACACCACACAATGGGCTACTATGTCCGGCCACATTGTGGTTTCAAAACACGTCTTTTCATTATCAACCCCTAGGTGTCATGTTTCTAACTTTCTCGATTTATGTGTCTCGTTTTCATGCAAAGACTCTGCAGCAGGACGTGAATAACGTAAGTACACTATATACGGTGTCTCATAAACATGCATCATTAATCGTAATCTTGAAACTAAATTAGCCAGATCATTCAACTCTATATTACTTTATCATACTTATTATTATCGTATTTAATCACAACATAAAGCATAGTGTCACATGGACGGACACATTTGGAGTGGAAACCACTTAAGCTTTAGCACACATCAAGACAAGCCATCCTAACAATCATATATATACATGCTCATAACCATCCCAAAGATCAAAATACGAATACTATCAATCAAACTATTAATTCTTACACTTCAAAGAAAAGTTCTTTCTTTCTTCCTTTTTGGGAAGTTCAAAACAATATATGTTTATTCGGAGTAAAAGTCGAGTTATTCAACATTTTCATATTTCTTTTCGAGATTTTCGTAAAACAAATTTACTAACTATTTTTCTTTCATGCATTTCAAACATACAAGTAATATACAATTTTTTTATCTTCTTTTATACTTAGAGATAGTGAGTACGGGAAATCTACCGTTCTTCTTGGCAGTTGATACGGCTACAGAAAAAGTAAGTACGTCGGCTATCGAACAAAGTGACCTCCTACGGTAAGCTTACGGTAGCTTCGAAAGAGAAAAGATAAGACTTTCTTTTTCTCTCGAAACTAATTCTTGACTAAACTACTAAACTACTAAACTTTTTTTTTTTTGATCGAGAGGGTGGTCGAGTGGTGGTTTAGTGGCGACTTTGATTGAGTTTCTTGAAGGACTCAAGAGCAAAGGAAGAACTTCAATAACTACTTCAAGAACACTACACAAACTCTAAGATTTTCTAGAGAGAAGTTGGAGGGTTTGAAGGTGTGAGTTCAAGGCAAGTGTAGGGTGCTATTTATAGCAAAAATTTGGGCTCCCTCTCTCTCTCTTCTTGGCCGGCCTCTCTCTCTCTCTCTCTCTTTCTCTCATTTTTTTTGTTCCATTGTTTTGTCTAATCACACCTTTAAGCATGCCAAAACCTTCCCCTCTCTTGTCAATCCATCCTAGGTGCAAGGCTATGTGATCATGAAGATTTTCTAAGGCTTTAAAGGAAATCCTAGGTGATTATACCCTAGGTTGCAAGTCTTACAAGTATAAAGATAATGATAGCTAGGCTAAAAGAAGTAGTCTTCCCATGTTTAGTCAATCCTAGGTCTAGATTGTAAGTAAAATCTAAGATGATTAAAGGCTAGGTTTTAGGATTCAAGTGGCCTAAAGAAGGGTTGTAAAGTAGTGTTAGGCTTGAGTGTGAGGTTGGTTTAAGAGGTGTAAGTATGGTAGCTTGTTAGGGTGTACAAAACACATGCACACACTCCATACTCTCTCTCTCTCTCTCTCTCTCTCTCTCTCTCTCTCTTTTTCTAGTACCATGTGTATCTATATCTATATATATATATATATATATATATATGTATACTTTAAGTACTAAGTAGTTTTACTAAGTCTAGGAAAAAGGAAATGATGAATGGTAAGGCTTTCAAGTGACAACACAATGAAAAATGGTTGAGACTTTCCTAGAAAGTCTATATATATGTATATAGGTATGATTATGGCAGGCTAGTATGTATATATACCTAGAAAAAATCTAGGAAAGGCTAATTGTAAGTCAATATTAGGTTCAAGGCTATTATTTTTAGGCTTGCATGCATGGCAAGTCTAAGAATGCTACTTATGGAAGCATAATGATTACTTTCTTAAGTCTAAAAGGTTCAATTAGGGTTTGGAAAGGTTCATAAGGTTCAAAGATGGTTGAAAAGGTTCATCTAGGGCTAGGAGAATGTAACTAGGTTGAAATGGTAATTAGGTTTCTCTAACTAATTGGTTATAAGTTAATTATACTTGCCAAGTAGGATTTCTAGCCAAGAAATGTAATTTTAAGATTTTATTTCATTCAGTAGGAAAATATACAAGTGCTCCTATAAGCATAATTGTCTTTAGAAAATGACTAGATCGTCCGGTGCGAAGAGATTTAATTTTATAAGTTTTAAATCTAATTATGACGGATTATTAAAGTTAAAAGAAAAATTACAAAGTAATCTAGGAATTAAATAAGAATTTTCAAATATTTAAACAAGATTTTTAAAAATCGAAGTTGTTACATACACCAAATTGACAAAATCAAAGGAGTTGAGATTCAAGCACGTAACTGCCCATACCCAACACGATGCAGCTAAGGGCAAGTGGGGTGATGAATTAAACTGAATCACTACAGTTAGAAATCATGGAGGGAAAGTTTGAATTCAAAGTTGAAGATGACTTCGAAGGCAGCCAAGTGGGAAATAAAAACCGTGGAAAAGACTCAAGAGTTTGCCTAAAAATAGAAGAAATGAAAGAAGGAAAACCCCCTGACAAATCATCAAATAAACAGCTATGCTATGCTTGGTTTGTCCATTAGGCAGTAATTTAGGAGCTTAGATTTAAGTTCGAAGAAGTTAGGAGTAGTTTGTAGTAGCAGTATCACTTTGTAACTTGTTCTGTTCGTTTGTGGAAGTTTGGAGAATCAATTGGAAAGCAAGTTGTTTTGAATTGATCACGGTATCTTGTTTGTTCTTTGGTTTATCAAGTTTCCAGTGAATCGTTGTGCCATTTAATACTTCTAGATAGAGAAATCCTCTTCGTTGAGGTGATTGAACTGACACCACAATCGCCTGATTAAGTTTGGCTTTTTATAAGTTGAAATCTGAAAAGGATAATTACAAGTCTTTTCTGGCACGCTCGCACACAATTTTATTTCGGAGGTAAGCCAAAAATCCCAGCCAAACAGATACATAAGAACCAATCGTAGAAAAGGTAGCAGAGAAACCAACAAGGGCCCCCAGTTCAAACCTTAGGAGTGCACATATGAAATCTGGGCTACCTTCACGATCGTAATACCCACAAGCCGAATGCTGGCACGCCCTTGTCAGTGAGTAAAGACACCGGCAGGCAAGATGACACCCAAATCCACTAACACGGGCACTGGATCAAACCTGTGCGAGCCCAACTGTCACTTCGAGTTCAAGCGCGCAAATGGACAACCGCTGGCAAGCCGACGGGCCGATGCAACCACAGCGAGGTACTGGATATTACCTCTGAGACACCAGAAACACAACTATAATCGCGAGAAACAACATGAAGCAGCTGAAAACTACTAACATAACTACAAAATTATTAACCCACCACCTTCACCCACCGAATCTGGGGAAATCAGATCGGTACAATCACCGGACCGGGAGAAATCGAGCCACAGATAGCCGGTAAAAGAAGAAAAAACAAAAGAAAAACCTAACCCAGCCACATCTTATTAGCCACGCCGTCGACCGCCGCGCACCACCAGCACCACCAGCACCAATCTGAACCAGAAAGCCGAGCACGAATGACTGAGAACCGTCACAGAGGCCGGGCCACCGAATCCATAAAACAGAAGCAAGAAGCGGACGGGGGAGAAAACAAGGAAGGTTCAACGAATGGTAGATTTGGTGGGTGGGGGAGGAGAATGGGAGGGACGAGTAAAAAATGTTACACAGTATTAATTTTGTAAGTCGTTGGTGTTAAGGCGGTGGTTTTGAATTGGATCACGGGCGGGGGCGGTGGCGGCCCACAGCCTCTCACACAGTACAATCAACACCACACACAGCGACCCTCTTGTTGTTTCCTAACCCCCGTGGGTGGCACGTGGGTCTTCATTCGTATTTTTTCACTACTCCTAAATTGGAAGCAATTGGCTGCTAAAAGCCCTTCTTTCGCTTTCCGATAAGAAATCAACACACACATCTCAACGTCACCCACCCCACACTAAAATGTGAAAAATTTCACAAGTCGGTGGGGATCACAATATTATGGGGTACCATTCTAGATCTCTTTTGCAAAATTCCTCGTGTGATACAAAATGAGACTTATCACGATTCCATTTGTAAATCTGAGTAGTTTATTTTCTAGGTCTCAGTGTGTATACCAAATGAATATTTTTTTTTAAAATTTGTTGGATATCAATAATTTCTTTTTCAAATCATATTTGATTGAAGATAAGTTAACGATAAGAGTCTTGCGTCAATTTGTCACCAATATTATTCGTTTGAATGGAAGGGGTGTTTGGCCTAAATTATTTTTTGCATGGACATACTCATATGAATACTTAGAAAATAAACGGCTTAGATCATCAAATTTGATCGCAGTAGGCCCAACTTTGAATCAGATGAAAATCATACTATGAATCATCCATCGAGACGAGGAATCGTTCATTGAGAGGAAATTGACATGATCGTTCTAGTTAAAATTGATTTGGCGAGTTTTTTGGTGAACTAGCATTTTCGACAGCTTAGATTAGCTGGATTGGTTCTCTTTTCAGTCGGCGAACCTCGAGATTAGATTCACTTTCGCTTGTGATCTGTTGGTTGTTCAAATTACATTTGTTATTTTTGTGTAATGGTTTGTACAGGGATTTCATTTCGATTTCTCTCTGCCTAGTCTCGGACGAGATTCTCATATTGACACCTAGTGTTGATTTGCTTTTGCAAGGTGTCCATTAAACCCGGAGTAGGTAGTTTGGTGCAATCTTGTATTTGGCGATGTAATCTTTGCCTTCGGGCTTGTTATGAAATGAAATTGACATTTTCAAAAAAAAAAAAAAGCATTCAATATATGTTTTCCACAATTGAGACAACCACTTTTTTTTTTTATCCGGAGACAACCACCTTATTACCGGTAGAAAACTAGATTAGCCCTCCCGCATCCCATAAATTTGTGAACAACCAAGCGATTGACCAATGACCACTCCATAAATGTAGCAAACCAAAATTTCACAATTTGAGAACCACCATTTACCTATGTAGACCTCGGCGGCGCCCCTAATGCTCTAGGGTACACTACATTTATGTTTTATATCAGTTTATACACAGAATTAACTACGTCACACAATGTCTACAGTCTATATATGCATATACTGACACTGTGAAGTATTGAAGAAACACAAATGTAGAAGTTTTATTTTTTATAATCAGGTGTCCAAGTCAGCTTATGCGCACCTTAATTAACTAATTCTAGGAATCATAAACACAAATGTAGAGAGTATAGACACCACGAAGCATGATTTTGAGCCGCAGGACACGGGTAAGGAACCATAATCGTGGAATTAAAATTGGAAAAATATCCTACCCTAGCCACCATGTTCTAGAGTAGAAGAGCAGATAAATTTTAGCTCCTCTCTCTCTCTCTCTCTGATGAGGAATTTCATCTCCATTATAAGACTTGTTACTTTTGATTCATGATATGCAATTTCTCGGGGTTTTTTTTTTTCTTTTTCCAATCATTATGTGTTTCACCTACTATAATGATTCCAAGTTCTTTGCATTAGCACAAACCAATGCTAAAAAAGAGCCGCATTGTAGGTTTTCTTCTTTTTTCTGGTGATCCAATAAACTATTTGATTATTCATCACTCCGTCAAATAAAAATTTAAGTATGTAAAGAGATGAATAACTTTATTATTCATTTCCTAAACATGCCCCTAATGTGTACCCATACTCTTCTTCATAAAATAGTTAAACTCATCTACAAATTATTTTAATTTACCATATTAGATTGTTAGCTCATCTAAAAGCTTAAGGTTTAAGAAAGTGTTGAAAAATCTTTATCAATTCTTTAGATCCTCGACAATAACTTGGCAAAGACCGTTAATCGTGATTCTGCATCATATGTTAAAACCTTACGCAATCATCTCAATTAATTAGCTTAGAAGTTGATCTCTTGTTCTAATTTGAATAGGCCACCAACTTGTACCAGGTTTGTTTTGTGATGGCCAAGTGCATGAGTGGTGCTTTTATTTTTCAATTCTTTGGGTACTCCTTTCAATTTCACAAGAGTATAAAGTTGAAATGAACATTTAAAATTCGAATATTTTTACTAATGTCCAATTGCTTATCTTTGTAGGTCTACCTATAACCTGAAAATGATTGATCATCTAGTTTAAATTTGAAAACCTTGTTCTAGTTTAGTTGAGCGCTCAATTCAAAACAATTGATTTTCTATCAATAATTTCATCTTTTTTGTAGATGCAAATTTTTATTTCCCCTACGATTTCTTGGGAAAGAGACCTCAATTAAAATGCAAAAGGTGCACAGATCATATTATTCAAATTACAGATATATCTTTTACATGTTGCCCCTTTTTTGTGGGATTTTTTGGTTTTTGTCCTTATTCCAAAAAAAAATATTCGCATTTATTAGGTTTGAGTCAAACTTTTGTGCATTATAGTTTTTTGGGCTTATCTTGGATATTTCTCAAAATATTCGGGTAAAAGTCATAATTCTTTACTTTTAGATTCCTCCTGATGAGACGAACCTATAATCCACTTGACTCAAAACTAACAAATACGATTTCTTTTTTGAATATAACAAAAAACCGAAAAGCTAAAACAAGCTCATGATCATCTACCCAATCATCTCATTTAGTAGCGGACGATTTTTAGAGCATCCGTACCGGATACTGTGATGTAATATTTGGTCTAACAGATGCTTATTTTACTTCTTTTCACCATCAATTGATGTATAAGTACACTCACGTTGTAAGAGTGTAGTTGTCTACATATTCATGCAAAATTGATCGGGTTTCTATAATTTTTTATGCGAGTATTTTTATATGTGCGTGGTTATATATAGAGTTTTTCAATATTCATAAGGTCGTTTTTTCTCGATGTTTTTGCTCTATAATCTTACTTTCAAGCATTCGCCCCACAAACGTATGACAAATGAATTATTGTATCTATTTTTGGTAATCGAATACAAAATTGTGTGTTCAAGATTTGATAAATTTATACGTGAAAGGTGAAACTAATTGTGTTTGCAACTTTTTCTATAAAATAACTTAAAACTTGGGAGGAATGACTAATTTACAATTTTAATTCTTCCGCTTTTGACTCCAAAATGAATAAAAGGGATATATATTTACTCTGTAAAGAGTAAAAAAAAGAAAAAGGAATTGCATTTGTTGTTAAAATTATAAGATTCCCTTTTTTGTGTATATTAATTGAAAGGTGTAGGTAAGATACATTAAACCCCATCAGGTAACATTGTCATATCATACCACACCACTATATTTATAGAGAATCGTACCGCCGTCACATTAAGTCATTAGTTAAAATTCCACCTCAATGTTAGGAGCAAGTTTAATCTTAACATGAAGCTCGAATAATTCAAATCTGAAGCTTATTCAATCAAATCTAAATTTCCACCACTAAACCCAATTGCCCGTTGGTGTATATACATCCCAACTATCAACACAAATTTTCTATACACAGATCGTGATATGGAACCTACTACCGGTCCCACACAAATGATTTGAGTCGTTATTTTAATTTATTCCCTTTGAGAAAAATCACCTAAAAGAATAACTTTAAGTGCTTGACCCTATTTTTTTAACTTTTTATTCAAATTTTAGAATGACTCAAATCATTTGTATGGGATTTATAATAGGTGCGAACGTCACAAAAAATCTGTGTGAAGGGGCTTTTCGGTGTAGATATGACCTCTCTCTCAAATCAAAAGAAATACGTCCGCAATTCTTGTTACTGCTTTTTTCCCACCCCCTGTATTTTAAATTCAATTTATTGGAGTGACCTAAGATTTGACAAACCAAAGACTACCGAAACACACGCTAGAAGGAGTAGTTTTTCAAAACAAAATTCCCTCATTACAAAATCAAAATAAAAACAGGAAACAGAAAACGGATAACAAAACCCCAACCACTGCAAGAAAATAAAGAAAAACACCTTTCTTTCTTTCTTTCTTACAACAGTGATTTGCAGAAGTTACTCCACTCTTCCCTCATCCAAACCCTAAAAAATATACATTCCCCAAATTCTCTTTATCTCTCTCTCTCTCTCTCTCTCTCTAGCAGACTCATCAGGCAGTAGAGCAGAAAGAAATGGGCCTCCCCCTTCTTCTTCTTCTTCTTCCACTCCCACCAACCTTCCAGAACAGCCATGGGGACTAGCAAAACAAACCCACATTCCCAAGAATGGGAAAGAATCCCGAAGAAGAACACTCTCTCTCCACAAGCACCGCCAACGTCGTTGATTCCCACGCCACAGACCCAAATGCTGAAAATGGGTGCAGGGTTGGGCTTCGTTTTGTACGGTTGAGATGCATTTTGGCCCTCTTACTTGGCTTGGGCGTGTTCGTATCGGCTCTCTTTTGGCTGCCGCCGTTTCTTCACGGCGCGGATCAGAGGGATCTGGATCTGGACTCACAGTTTGGAGGTGCCTCATTTTCCATTTTCTTATTTGGGTTTTTGATTTTTGATTTTTTTTTTTTAATTTTCTGCTTCCACATTGATAGTTTCACAGATCTGGCACGTGTCTGTTAAAATGGAGAATTGGGTTTTCGCTATTTTGCTTAGTTTGAGTTTCTATGGTTTAAGATTTTTTAGAATTTTAGTGTGTGAATTATGTGGGATTTGTTACAATTTTATTATTAAAGGTTGTGAATTATGTGTAATTTACTGGATTGGTAAACATTTAGACCTGAAATTTAGGAATGAAATGGATGACTCCTAGTTTGAAGGTCAAGATTTTTTGTACTTACGGATACATTAATAATTTGAAGGTCGAGATCTTTTTTTAATTTTAGTTTGTGAATTATGTGGAATTTGTTGCAATTTTAGAATTTAGGGTCTTGAATTGTGTGGATTTGTTGGATTGGTAAGCGTTTAGACCTGAAATTTAGGAATGAAATGGATGACTCCTAATTTGAAGGTCAAGATTTTTTGTTCCTTAGGATACATTACTAATTTGAAGGTCGAGATTTTGTAGTTTAGTTAGTGAATTATGTGGGATTTTTTCTAATTTTCCTTGTGTTGAGCACATATATTTTTAGTATTTATGATTATAGTCTGATATGTATGTATCAACAAGTGGGGTTTACGTGCTTTTGGAACACTTTGAATTTGAATGGAATATTTTTCCTTTTAAATTGGTGAATTATTTGGATTTGTTGGACTAGTTAGCATTTGGGCCTAAAGATTGGGAGTGAAATGGATGACTCCTATGATTAAGAAAATAAAAATAAAAATGCATGACTCCTAATTTTGGTTGTCTTGACCATGGAAGTTGATGGGCACTGCAGTGATTATTTTTTCTTTTCTATTTCTTAAGTCTGATGTTTTTAATGACTTGTGACTACTGTACGGTTGATGTTGATCACGCATTTTCCGAATGCGTGCTTTTCTTTTCTTCTTTTCCAATGATCAAAGAATTAATTTTTTTTTTCAAATTTTGCTCTCTACAATAAGTATCTGTACATTAAGTTGATGACTCAGGGAGTAAATCATTGCTGGCACTTGTATATCTCTTGGTCTTGGTTGAATTGAATTTGATTTTCCTTGCATTTGTCCATGGTATCCTTTTGAAAACAGAAAAATGACCAAAAGCAAGAGCTGCATCGCATTTTGTGTTGTTCTAAATCCCAGATAACAACTGTATCCAGTACTGAGTTGATTTCTTGCTTGATGAACTCACATCGTGAACATTACAATATTTAAAATCTTATGCTATTCTCTTTCTTTTTAGTTATCCTTTATTCTATTTGTTTTGTTAGATATGAGAGTTATATTAAGTAGGTCTTTGAAATGATCTTGGTTTCCCCCCGTGAATAGTCTAAATTTTCTGTATTAGATGGGATTCTCCAGAAAAAAACTGGAATTTTGGTGAACATAACGTATATTTAGGGGGGCTTTACTAGGGGCAGTGATAAAATGCTCAAGCTGGACTTGAATGTGGGTCTCAGTGGGAGCAGCTACTTGGTTGTTATTGTGCCAAATGTTTAGTCTATATCTATTTCCCCTCCTACCTCCCTTACGGCTTTTACGCACACATATTATAGTTGTGCTTCTTCCATGTGTAGAAATGTGATGAACACACACTGGATTATTATCCGCATTTCTTATTGGTTAACTACATTTGGTTGCGCCTTCAGCTCAATTTTATTTTGGTTGTGCTTATTTCGTATTGAGAAACGAAATGAAGATAGATTTTATGATTACTCTTGTAGCTTGTTAAGTACTTACATTTGGTTCGCCCTAAAAAAAAAAAAGAATAAAAAGGCTGCATGACAATTGAGATAAATGATGTTTCGCGGAGTAAGCTCTCTCTGATGATTTCTAGTTGTCCTTTTGTGAAAATGTTTTGGCATCCAATGAATTTTTCATCTATAAGCTTCCAATGTATAGTAAGATTCTGTTTGTTTGCATTGCATATTTAGAAGGCACTAATATTACTTTTGTGCAGATTGCTTATCTAGATGTAAGATTTTACTGTTACGGCGATTAATCTTGCGCATCCTCTCCTACTATCCTAGTACTAAAGCTACCGATGTTGATAACCTAGTTTTGTCTTGTGCTTTGAAATATAATTTGGTTGATACGTAACTGACATGTTTGATTCTCCAGATCACGATATGGTTGCAAGTTTCATGCTTAAGAAGCCTGTTTCATTGCTGCAAGACAATATTTTGCAACTTGAGGGTGACATTTTTGATGAAATAGAAGCTCCCACCATTAAAGTATCTGCTGTCCCATATTCTTTTTCAATTTTGGTTCTTGGTTTGACTCTTCATCCACCCCTTGACCCCATCTAGTCTTTTGTTCTTCTCCCTATTTACGCATTGCTTTTCTTCAATTCAGGTGGAAATTCTTTCTCTGAAACCTGTGTCTGGATCAAACATCACAACTGTTGTCTTTGCGGTTGACCCTGATGAGAAAAATACAAGAGTCTCTTCAACTATTCAAAGCTTAATAAGGGCCTCTTTTGTGTCTCTTGTTCAACAATATCCTCTCCGCCTGAACGCATCGTTATTTGGGGAACCGTCCTCTTTTGAGGTGCTGAAGTTCCCAGGAGGCATTACCATTAGTCCTCCACAAAGTGCATTTCTTCTGCAAAAAGTGCAGATCCTTTTCAACTTCACCCTCATTTTCTCTATTGACCAGATAAAATATAATTTCAATGATCTGACGAGCCAGCTCAAGTCAGGGTTGCGTCTTGCTCCATACGAGGTTTGGCTATCATCATTGTTGTTTTTATGGCCTTGCTGTTTGTTATTGTGACCATCATCTGGTCAACTTTTTACGTTTTCATACATTTTTTTTCCCACACAAGCACATCTGCAATTAGGGGTAGACTAATGCTGTTTTTTATGCTGGATTCTTTGAAGATATATTCGATACATGTCATGTTTGAGTGTGCAAAATCATCTTTTTCTCTTTTTCTGTTCCTTTTTTTGTAGTGGGTGGTTGGGTTTTGAACAGTTTGTGAAGGGTTGTGTTTCTTGTACGTTATCTTGAAATAAGGCTCTGCATTCTATAAGCAATTCTAGTTTACTAGTCTGGGATATTTTCCATCTTGTAAACTGAAAGACTTATTATGAATTTTTTTTTCCTGGTGAAATGAAGAACTTGTATATTAGGTTGACGAATTCAAAAGGTTCGACAGTTGCTCCCCCAACTACTGTTCAGACGTTAGTTCTGTTGGCAATTGGGAGTCCTCCCTCTCAAACAAGGTTAAAGCAGTTGGCTCAAACCATCAAAAACTCTCATGCAAAAAACCTAGGATTGAATAACACCGTATTTGGTAGAGTGAAGCAAGTTCGTCTCTCATCGATACTGCAACACTCCCTTAGCGGTGATGCTAGTCCTACTCCGGCTCCTTTGCCTTCTCCCCGCCACCACCACCGGCATCACCACCACCACCACCACCACCATCACCATGATGCTCTTCTTTCTCCTATCATTTCACCTGGAGCTGCACCTGAGAAAAGACCCCCTGCTACTGAGAAAGGTTCACCTTCTCCTGCACCTGCACCTGGGATGAGTAACAAGGCAAATCCTCCCGGTTGCGAATATGGACGGTTTCCAAGGAAGGCCAAGAAGCAGTCTCATGTGGGTCCCCCTGTTTTACCACCGGTTCCTGGGACTTATGCTGCACCCTCGCCAATGCAGCTAGTAAGCCCACCGGCACCAGCCTCTTATCAAATTCCTGCACCAAGTCCGTTTCCTAAAGCTGTGTTTGCTCAGGTTCAGCCTCCTACAAGTGGTGAATTTGATGCTGAGCCTCCCGACATAACTCATCAAGCAGTTTCAGCCTCGCCATATTCATGTGAGTGCACTTCCGGTTTAGTTGTTCACATAGAATCTGATATTGTTCGATAGATATTACAACTATGTCGATTCTAAAAGCATAAACTATCCATGTTGGACACTAGATATGTGGGTACAGGGAGGAGTTGTGTTTGACAATTGTAGTGGACACTCAAACTAGGAACTAGGAAGCATATTTAGTAATTCAAGTTTATTTAAGAGCTAATGCGAAAATAAAAATTAGTTTGCACTTTACCCTCGAAAATAAAGAAAGAAATATGAATCTAATGCCATGTCTCGGTGTCCTTGACATGAGATTAAGATGAATTTGACGCTTAGACACATACCCTCACCCAACACCCATTCCCAAGTCAATGTAATATAGCATTGGAAGTCCTTTTTTCTTTTTTTCACTTGGGGGTGGGGGCTGTCAGCATCGTCAGTGGCAATTTTTTGTTTCACGAGGCAATCTGCTACTGTAGGATGTTGATCAAGAATCCTTTCACTGGTCAATTTGATTGTAATTCCATGTAGAGCTATTGAGTTAGTATAGTCCTAAACTTGCCTTAACTCAATATGTTCACAACCTTTATGGTGATGAGACCCATAAAATTAGATATGGTTTTGTAGATGTTTTTGGAAACCATTTCATGCATCAAATTCTTTTTTTTTTTTTTGTCAGCCTCGGCAGGTCTTCTTCCCACTGGTTTACCGGCAGTTCTGCAGTTTCTCATTCTTGTGAACCTACTATGACAGCAACGAAAGAGAAGCATCCTGCTTCCCCATTAAGTTGCTTCTCCAGTATTACAAAAGTAGTTTGTATAATTTCAATCAAACGAACATAAACTGGAGGAGCTTTGTTAGTAGGAGCAACGCAAGCAGGGCGTGCCTCGCAGCTAAGTGGATATATGTTGTTTTTGTGCCTGTATATTTTGTTATAAAAAAAAAAAAAGAAGGAAAAAAAAAAAGTTGGCAGATGCATTTTCAGGTCAAAGTCACAGAGGTGACAGGCCCTTGATAACATCTTGCATTGCCGCGTTTTGTGTAAGAATTTCTCCCCTGCAGACATGCTGGGAGGGGAAAACATCCAATGTATGACATTTTCGTGTTCCTCACGATTCTCGAGTTAATCTAGTAAGATTTTTGTAACTTCAAGAATAGTCCTTTCCTCTGCTTCTGGTTTATTTTGTTGAACATTGTCATGTTTGCTATGTTAGGTGATTCTCACAGTTTGAACTGCAGCATTAAACCTGGAGAACATCATGACTTACACAATACCTTTTTGCTTAGGGTCCGTTTGGTTTCCGCATCTTATTGTCTTTATAAGAGTGGTTGTCAGAGTTTACCATGCAGGGGTTCGGCATCCTCATCATTTTGTGAAAAGAAAGGAAATAGTAAGTTAAACCCCTCACTATGAAGTACAAGCTTGATTTCAATGGCACCGGCTTCCTCATCATTTTGTGAAAAGGAAATAGTAAGTTAAACCCCTCACTATGAAGTACAAGCTTGATTTCAATGGCACGGGACCAACACAAAAAGAGAAAGGATGGCTAGATATATGAGTGGAAATGTGGATTGAAAAGAATAAGCTGGTGGATGTATATCTGTATTTGTAAATGCATGCGTAGATACCTTAATTTAGCTTCGTAAATGTCTCAACGGGCGGGTATCTGCAGCATGCTTGTGCATGTTATTGTTGGGTAAGATGAGCAAAATCATTTGGTAGGGTTGGCATATCTTGATATATTGACCTTTGTGAGGGGCAAAGAATTGGTTTCAACTCCCAAGTTCAATTGTCTCTGGTGGGTGGTGGTTTTGGTGCTGTACTGCTGTCTACTTTATTTGGATGCAACTGAGACGTAGGATGGGTAAGGTAGGTAAAGTTTTTCAAAGGAAGATATTTTTATCAAAACTTTGATTTTTTAAATTTTTTTTGGTTTTTAAATAGGAACTAGATGATAACCAACTGGAGTTACTTCAGTTGACCAGGACTTTTACATCTCATTAGAAGGTCAGGAGTTTGAGTCTTTCCACTTGCGTGTGAGTGTTCTTCCCTTGGAGGGTTTTTCCTTTCTTTCTTTGTTTCTACTCTATAATGGACTTATTTCTTGTATTTGTTTAGTGGTCGGGCTTGGTTATCTCGTGAATTCTGACAATTAATGTAATGTCCCGGATTTGTATCTGATGTAAAATGATCCCTTCTATTGATTGACAAAAAAAGAAAAGAAGAAGGAACTAGATGATGCAGATTGGTATGAAGCACACAACAAATTACAAGCAGTCGCGATTTAAAAAATGAAGAAACAAATACAGAACAGCCAATCCTAAAATCTAATCACTAGTACGAAATACTACAAAATTAGATCGGAATAACATCAAAACCTTGGCCACTTTTCTTCCACTAGTCCCAACTTGCCATGTTAAATAGGCTATGTTTGGATATTGAAGTTGTTTCTTCAATATTTCGTGACGGACCAAGGGTTCTAGCCTAGTTGGCACAAAACCGGTGGGAGGTTATGGGTTCGATCCAACTTAACTAACATATTTACATCTTATCATCTGCTAAAACGTTAAAACAAGTGAAATGAAGTTAAGATTCTTTCAAACAAATTTCTTCTGATCTCTCACTGTCTCACATGTCTTCCCCTTCTTTTTCCCTTTCTCTTTTCAAATATTGAGAAATGATCCCAAGTGAACATTTTGGAAGTTGGAATTTGGTTGGAAAATTGTTGGAGGAGGAAATCATGTGAGGCAATGCAAGTTAAGTGAGTGAATATAAAATCTGGGAAGATAAGCTTTTATTGGTGGGAGTGGAACTACAATAATAACAGCAATTACTAGATTAATATATTATTTGGAGGAATAATGTCGTGAGGATTTTAATTATTGCATGTAATTGTATTTGGATTGGCATGCACTTTTAAACAACAATGGAAAAGCCTGGCATTTTCTACAATTTCCATTATTTTTTATGGAGAATTGGGTTGCAATGGTCTTTGGAGGTTAATCCAATATTTCATGTCTTTCTTCTACCTGAAAGAAATAGAAGTATGTTTATAGACAAAGTTTTAGAGTGTGAAACTATGTCACACAATTCTCAATCCAATTCGGTCTATGCGCGACTTAGTCTGGAAGTAATCGGCTGTGTAGAGCAATTTAAAACCAAATGCATTGATTAGGTACATTGACAAGCATTCAACCAACGACCAGAGAGTTTTTTTTTTTTTTTTTTTTTTATCAGAAGGAAATATGATTTCCATTCAAGAAAAGCCGAGCAACGCTTACAAAGACAAGAATGTATTGACAACCCATCAAGCAAAAGATCAAGACGAATTACATCAAAATAGAAAACTTATCCCTTTCATCTTGACTTGAGCCTCACGCTCGCTAGCACGTATTGCAAAAACAGATCGAAATCATGTTTGGCGATAGTGAAAGTCAAAGATAAAGCCAATAAGTCCCTAAGGGAGGCAAAAATCCAAATCTGAGCACGAAGAAAGATCCAAAAATTCCCTGATCCGACCAGAGATTAATGTCAAAAGTCCTCTCATGCAAAATTCATCCCTTTTATCACAAACTTTTAGTTAAATTAAAAAGAAAAGAAAAGAAAAGAAACTTCTCAGTTGAATCAAACTTTAAAGTTGAATAACCTTGGGCCCAAGGCAGGAAAGTGGGCCATCCAACCTGAGCCCGTAAATGCATGAGAGTCTCATTGGGCTAGCTCAAGCCCGATACTAAGTGGGTCGGGTTAGGACGGATTATTTTTAGGAAAAATGACGGCTAAGGACGTATTTTGATAATTAATGCGGGCATTAACTATCAAAACAAGTCTTGAGCCGTCATTTTCCCTTATTTTTACACCCCTCATTCAAAGCCTCATACTGATTATTTCTTCTCAAGCCCAATACTAAGAAGGTCGGGTTAGGACCAATTATCATTAATTTTGAACCTTATTTTACTGGGGTACATTTTAACCATCTACTCCCTCCGTCCCTTTTTAAGTGTCCTGCTTCGTAATTCCAACTTATTAAAAATACATCATCATTATACCTTTCACATCAACTTTTTTCTCCACTTTTCCTACTTACCCATCATCATTACACTTTTACTCACTAACTTTTCAAAATGGAATCCACTTTTAGGGGCAAAATGGAAAATTCACCAACTTTTACCCACTAACTTTACAAAATGGACACTTATTAAGGGACAACTCAAAATGGAATACTGGTGTAACAACTCCGATTTTCAGTAAACAAAAATCTCGTTGTTTATTATTTCGACTCTATAAATTCCTTATTTTCCAATAATCCGTCATGATTAGATCTATTCAATTCAAACCCTAGTTTCGTTTCGCCTTGCAATCTAGTCATTTTCTAAAGACAAGTGAGATAGCAACCCTAAGTCGTCCTATTTAGCAAGCCTAGCTAGCTTCCGACTAATCGTTAGAATAGCCTAATCGAACCTGTGAACCATTTGAACCCTAAGTGAGACCTTGACCAAAAGTCAACTCTTGACCTATTACCCATTGGACGATAGATACTAGGATAATCTTTATCCATTGGACCATAGGTTTACCCCTGGGATATTGTGACAAGATTTCTAGGTACACCTTATAAGAGTATATATTACTTACCATCTTTACCCATTGGACGATAAAAGTTAGGAGATTTATTACCCATTGGACGATAGGTTAACCTTTCCACCTAGTACAAGGTCCATTAGTTTAATTAGATTCACCATGAGTCATTGTACTATATTAGATAGATTATGTAAGCTTAGTACTTCATTCTTTAACCTTTGGTTAATAAATGTTAGGGGAATTATAATCCATTGGTCCATAAAACCATATCAAGCTATAGTACTAGGTTAGTATTAGTTAATTCCTTCCTAGATATGATATGTACTAATTTGATTAAAGTATATGATATGTTTACATCATCCTAGCATACTATATATTAGTATATAGTTATAAGTACATAGGTGGCATTTTGACATAGTTTAATAGGATAGTTTGACTTAGAAATCCAAAACAAGATCACATAGTACATTGTCCTTTTTCTTGCTAGTTTTTCTTTCAACCAAGGAGAGAGAGAGAGAGAGAATTCGGAGAGGGAGAGGAGAGAGAGGCCGAGAGAGAGGGAGAGATGAGGGAGAGAGATAGGAGAGAGAGAGAGAGATATTGCATGTACCTTCTTTGATCTTCTTCTACCAAAACCCTAATACTATATACATTAGTACTTGTACTTTGAAAGATGAAGAATAGGATGACCTAAGATATAACCAAGTACTAGATTTTCTTACAAAATCTTCTTACAAACTATTAGTTTAACCTTACTCTTTCACTTAGTCAAATACCAACCATTTGTCCTTTCTCCATTAGGTGTCCAAGAGAGAGAGAGAGAGAGAGAGAGTGGCCGAGAGAGAGAGAGAGAGTTCGGATGAGAGAGGGGGAGAGAGTGTGATGTGTGTGACTAGTGTACTCCCATATCTTCCTACATCATCCTATTGCATCACTTTGTACCACCATATCTAGGGTTTCTTATTCTTTCAACCCTAAAGGACTACCATATCTTATTTTCTATCCTAGACTAGACACAAACCCCATTAAAGAAACCTAAACCTTGTCCTAGGTTAGAAGAAAGAACAAGAAAATCCATTGGTCTTTCCAAACTCTTGTACCTTAGTACATTGGACCAAAGAGAGAAAGAGAGAGAGAGGGAGAGAGAGCCGAGAGAGATGGGGAGAGAGAGAGGCCGGGAGAGAGTGAGAGAGGGAGAGAGAGATTTGTGTGATGTGTGCAAGTGTACAACTAGCCTAGTCATTGTCCTTTTGATCAACACCTCATCCAATCTAAGGACAATCAAATCTAGTCAATCTATGATCCATTGGATAACAAATGTTAGGGAAATATTGTCTCTTGGATAATAGACCAACTTGGCCTATAAATAGCAAGCCATTTCAAGCCTTTGAACTCACACCTTCAAGCTTTGCTCCAACTTCTCTCTAGAAAGTCTAGTGTTCTTGTTGTTCTTGCTTAGTTCTTAGTTGTTCTTGAAGTTCTTCCTTAGTTCTTCAAGAAGCTCTTCTAGTGCCGCCACTAAGCCGCCACTCCACCACCCTACCGATCCAAAAGTTTTAGTAGTATTAGTCAAGATCAAGTTTCGAGAGAAACCTTTCTCTTTCGAAGCTATCGAAGCCATTCCTAAGCCGTTACTCCGTCCGACGAACTAGTTTCCTAATCCGTAGCCGACTACCGCCAAGAAGAACGGTAGATATTCTATATCTACTCTTCTCTACGTATACGTATATATTCCTTAGTATAGTTCCTATGCTTTCAAAGATCTAAGTATAGCGTATTGCATGCGTATTTCGAAATGATAGTAAGTTATTCTAAACCTTTGAAACCTCGAGCATACGTAGATTATACGAGCCACTTTCCTTAAGCATGACTAGAAATGTTTAAGAATTGTTATCTTGATTAACCATGGCATGATTAGCTTAACGTTAGAAGTACTCAATAAACATATGCTGTTTTGAACTTAAGAAAGCATGATTTAGGATTAAGCTGTTTAATCTTAGAATGAATGTGAGCATGATTATGTGATTACTTGACTACTTGTTGTTGATAAAGCATAAGTGATTTATCACTCCAAAGGTGTCCGTCCATGTGACACTATGCTTAACTTTGTGTGATTAAATGTTGGAGTATGATGATGTGACAAAATGAGCATGCTATCTAATATAGAATTGAATGATCTTGCTAGTTTAGTTTCAAGATTTCCTAAAGTCTGAAAGAATCATCGCGGAGTCATTGCATGCAACGAGACACGAAAACCGAGAAAGTAGAAACATGACACCTAGGGTGTGGTCAAATGAAAGATGGGATTAACCTGCAGAAAATATTTTGAAATTACATAATGACCGGACTTGGTAGTCATTGTGTAAGTGTTTTCGAAAACCGTAATGTAGCCGGACTTGGTAGCTCATTGCGTAGATTTCCAATGGGACCGGACGTGGTAGTCTCATGTGGAAATGGGGCTTGGCCGGACGTGGTAGCCAATGCAAGTTTTGAAATAGATTTTGTAAACCATGATTGGCCAGACTTGGTAGCCATTGTGAGTGTTACTAATGAAGCCGGACTTGGTAGCCTCATTAGTAACAATTTATGAAAGAACGTTGGAAATTGGAATTTTGGTAAAGGTGAAAATGTTGACACAGTCTACGATGAGTCGCGTAGGAGAAACACGAAAAGGCATGACACCAACGCTAAAAGATATCGAATATGAATGTATCATTGTGTTTCTATATTGTTGAATGAGCATGTGTAATTGTTTATATGCTTCCTGGCTTTAAGTTAAGAGTTAGTGGGTATAGTTTATTCTATTGGGCTTGTAGCTCATGGTGTTACCTTTTTGGTGACCCTGACATATTATACTGGGGGCGACGCTGGTATAATGTGTCAGAGTTAATTGATGAGCAAGGTGAACAGTACGTGTTGGAGGCTTTTGGAGCCGAAGAGCTTGCTAGGATGGAAGAAGAAGCGGAGTAGTAGAATACCCTAGAAATTCCCTCCTTGTGTAATAAAAGTACTCTAGTAAGACTTATGTTGTAATAATGAGCTCGACTCTTAGCCTTTTTATTCAATAAAATGTTTAATTAACGAACCCGAAAATGGGGGCGTTACAACTAGACTCTAAAAAAGGGACGGAGGGAGTATTTTTTTAATCTACAACATTAATTGCACTGATAAAAATTTATTATGAACTACTCCCACCGTCCCAATTTAAGTGACCACTACGGTTCTACGTGTCATTTTCAATGGCTTATATTTCTCAACATATATTATATTTTATGTTTTTAAAATCATTGTCTTACAGAAATAATTGAGATTTACTCAGTATCAAACAAGATCCATATTACATATTTTTAACAATATACATTGAGAGACATAAGCAATTGAAAATGGTACGCAGAACCATAGTGGACACTTAAATTGGGACGGATGGAGTACTTTTATTTTAGTTTCTAATTTAATAGTCCTTTATATTTTTATTCATTTCCCCACATTTTCAGTCATTTAATTTCAGCAAAAAATTATTATCCCAATGAGTAGGAATCTAGCAGAGACATTACCTTTTTTTTGGTAAATCAGAAATTCAAGCGACATTACCATGTACTACTATTGATATCATGGTTAATATCGACGGAAACAATGGCAAATAAACTGCAAGATAATTTTTAGAGTGCAGTTTAAAAAAGTGGGGTGGAATATTTTTTCCCCATGATAAATATGACGTCAGAATCTTTTTAAAGAGTGAATTGATATTTAAAAGTTCTGTTCAGTATCTAAAACCTAACATAACTTTAAATTTTGCATTTAATTAGACAAAGGCCCGAAAATGTTAGTACTTACGTATTAATTAGCAGTCAGCACCTCAAATAACTTCTTTTTTCAATGAAGTTACAAAAATAAATTCACCAAGAGCTAAATAAGGAGTCGGGCGGATCAATATATATATATATATATATATATATAGGGAGGCGGAAAACAGAAAACTAGGAAAGCTATTAAAGCAATAATTAAAACCAAGAATAAATATAAGGCAGACAAATTATGCAAATAAAGCCTTATTTATTTATTTAAATATTTACACTTTCTTTTACATAATGATAATTGAAACCCTTGGTTTCAGAGCTCATCTTTGCGAACCAAATTTGGTTTTCCCCAGACAAGCAATTCTCTTCTTCCATCGATTCCTCCTTTTCACTGACTGAATCCTTCCTCGTTGCCTTGATCCAAGAAATCTTTTTCATTGCTTCTTCTCCCTCTATCAGCAACACGTTGTACTAATGAAACCCCCGATTCAATCCACGCTACTTTCGACAACCGCGTCCACTGACCCGATCACTTCTCTCCTCTCTCCTCCACTCACCTCCGATTTCTCTACTTCCGCTTCTGATTCAGATCGCGTATCGCCGACCTCAGATTTCGCCGCAACCTGAGCGCACCGGCTTATCCCCAGATCGAACGAACCGAATTTCGGGGTCGAGTCCGGAGTCGCGCAGGAGGGGGTGTCGAAGGTGAAGGAGCTGGCGGCCGATTGCTTTATCGTCTCAACGAGGGATTCCGGGCAGTTCTTCCGCCTCCTCTTCGGCTGCTGATGGAGTACTGCTACTGTTGTATCGAAATCGTTATTATCCGTCGGTTTCTCTGCGACGCCGTTATCCGTGGTGGTGGGAGGGTCTTCGGCGGGGATCGAGGACGAGGTCGGAGGGATTTCCTCGTCCGTGGCTGTGGCCTTCTCCGCCATTTTTGGACACGGGATTAGACCCGAAGAAGGGAAAATAAAAAAAAGAGAGAGGACGGGGGAGTGAGTAGTGTTGGACACTGAACAAGGCTTGTTTTTCTCTATTGGCTATTATTATGTGGCGACTTTGCCATTTGCGAGTAAAAATGGGCTCGGTAGGAAATTGAGTAGGAGTGAGCCGAGCTTTGTAGCGTTTTAGTTCGGTTAGTTTACTAAATGAGCTAAAAATTGAAGTTCGGGCTTAGTTTGTAAACGAGCCAAGCTTGAATAATTTACTTAACGAGCACTTTAAACGAACAAAGCCTATACAAATGAGTCGAGCTTTGGCAAGCCGAGCTGAGCCGGGTTTTGAGGTTTGAGCTAGGCTCGTTCAGTAAACGAGCATTAAACTCAAACTCGAGCTCGGCTCAATTAATAACAAGTCGAGAGGAGTCAAGCCATAATGAGCTGCTCGCGAACAGTTTGGTTTGTTTGTAGCCCTAAACTTGAGGAAAGAAATTTAAAAAATGAGGAAGAAAGTTAGAAATTAAGAAGAAAATTGCATTTGTTTTTGAAGGTTTTTCCTTGCTTTTTTGAAGAACCAATGGAAGAGAAGTTTTAAAAGTTTTCATCTTTTCTGTAGCTAGTGTTGCATTTGGGCAAGAAATGGCCTTCAATAGATTGGTCATTAATTTCTCCAGCTAAAAAAATACTTTTACATTTTTTCCAAGTTACATTAGCCACAATAAATAGTACCAAAGTCATTTTATTGTCACCTATTATTCGTCCGTCGTTATACTACTTTTTGTTCAAATTCCATTGAAAAGATTCAATCTACGACCATGATTGGTTAGGGTAAAAAGTAGATTTGGATCAAGTTTGCCTAACCCTAACAAAAGTAAATTCTAGTCAGATCTTGAAAAGAACTTTGACTTGAAAAAGAAGCCCAAACTACTAGAAATTCAAAATTTCCTCAAACCAAATTCAATTGCTACTATAAAATAAGTTGTTTTTTCAACTAATAAATAAACTTATGTGCATCATTTGAATATCTCTAAGGAAATCAAAATATAGTCTAAACTTAATAACAAAGTCTACTTAAAAAAAAAGAGGTTAACTCGCACACACAATTTAAATGGATAGATTATGGAAAAGAATCAGGAAAAAATTAAAAGAGTATTTTAAATTAATTTAACCACTTATTTTAGTAAAAGTGAAACTACATAAATAACCTTTCTATGATTAATATCACGCCCTTGATTTTTAACATATTATAAATACATTTTTCATAATTATAAAATCATAGTCCATGTACAACGTACCCAAAAGATGTGCCCAAATACGTTAAAGTACCAAATCCTTGTCAAGATACACATTGAAGGGATCAATGCCCAATATTTCGTAAGTAGCAAAGTGAGAAAAGAGTTAAGGTTATTGCATTCATCCAAGTCAAAAACTCAGTTAGTTTACCAAACGAGCCAAAAACTCACGTTTGGGCTCAGATTGTTTGCAAACAAGCTAAGCTTGACTAGTTTACTTAATGAGTTCTTTAAACGAACCAGGCCTATACAAATGAGTCGAGCTTTTGCGAGCCTAACCGATCGATCCGAGTTTTTGATGTTTGAGCTCAGCTTGTTTAGTAAACGAGCATAAAACTCAAGCTCGAACTCAGCTAGTAACAAGTCGAGATGAGTTGAGCCATAACGAGCTTCTCGCGAATAGTTCGGTTTGGTTGTAACCCTAACCTTGAGGAAAGATGGAGTAAAAAGAAGAATAATTTTTAAAAAAATGAGGAAGAAAGTTAGTTAGGGAAGAAAGTTGCATTTGTTATTGAAGTTTTTCCTTTCTTTTTTAAAGATTGGGTAAGGGAAGAGAATTTTTAAAAGTTTTCATCTTTTCTGTAGTGTTGCATTTGGGCAAAAAATGGCCTTCAAATCGGTCATTAATTTCTCAAGGTAAAAAAATAGTTTTACATTTTTTTCATCGTTACACTACTTTTTGTTCAAATTCCATTGAAAAGATTCAAGTGATCTATGACCATGATTGGTTAAGGTAAAAAGTAGATTTGGATCAAGTTTGCCTAACCTTAGGGCATCCGCACCAGATTCTTTATATTTTGGACCAATTTACACCTTAAAAAATCACTTTATTATTTTAGCTACCCACTTTTAAAATAATTACTACATCAAGCTCTTTACTCTCACTCTCCTCTCAATAAATAATCAAACCCACCTCAATTAAATACTCTCCCTTGCCTCGGAGAGAGAAACAAAAGCAGGACAAGTAAAAAGATCAGAGAGAGAGAGATAGAGTACAGAGAGAGAGAGATTGGAAAACAATATAAAAATGAGAAGCAAGTGAACAGTTGCTCGGCTGTCCAAACAAGCAACTGTAGCAATGTTAGAGTTTTTTTAAAGTAGAGAGGAAAGAAGAGAGAGATTGATGCAGGGGGTTTTGGGTGTTTTTTTTTCTTTTTGGCTCTGTATTTTAATTTGAAGAGGAGAGAGAGAGAGAGAGAGAGAGAGAGAGAGAGAGAGAGGTGGATGCTCTTAACAAAAGTAGATTCGATCAAGTCAGATCTAGAAAAGAACTTTGACTTGAAAAAAGAAGCCCAAACTACTAGAAATTCAGAATTTCCTCAAACCAAATTCAATTGCTACTATAAAATAAGTTGTTTTTTCAACTAAGAAATAAACTTATTTGCATTATTTGAATATCTCTAAGGAAATCAAAATATAGTCTAAACATAATAACAAAGTCTACTTAAAAAAAAAAGCGGTTGGCGCTCGCACACACAATTTAAATGGATAGATTATGGAACAGAATCAGGAAAAAATTAAAAGAGTATTTTAAATTAATTTAACCTCTTATTTTAGAATAAGTGAAACTACATAAATGACCTTTCTATGGGTAAAAAGCAATAGTTTCACTCTGTGACTCCGAACAAATGATTCGAGACGTTCATTAAGTTTAAAATAATTTTTTTTAAGTTGTCATTAATAAATTATTCAATTGAAGAATTGTAAATAGTTGATCCAATTATTTCAAGTTTTCATTTGAAATCCAAAATCCAAGATTCTTAATGAATTTTGAAGAAAAATTAGACAATTAGATCAAGCACTTAAACCGCGTGTAAGTATGGACTAGTGAAGTACCCTCGGTATAGTGAACTGTTCGGTGACACCTAGAATAGTGATGCTTTATTCTGGATCTTGTGAGCTTCCCTCTTGTGGTTTGGCAACTTATCGTCCTTCAAGGAAGCTAGGATGGGTCCATCCAGCTCGGACCCAGTTCAATTGCCATGATCTCTTTGGCAAGTACTTCCGGTTCAAAGCTTGACTTCTCAATTATGAGTGAATTGTTCAGTGGCCTGAAGATGCGCATGCTGAAGCCAACCCTGCGAGCTCATCGTCGTGAGCATTTTGCTCTCGGCCAATCTGTTCCAAACGGAACCCTTTAAACTTTTTGATCATGCTAACGGTTGCGTTAAGGTATTTTAACATTCTTTCATCTCGTGCCTCGTATTCGCCGTTTATATAATTGACAACCAGTTCATGGGAATCACTGTTTACGCCTTTACGGTAACCTCCTTGCCGTTCATTCCTTAGGCAACGCATAGTCCGGGGAGAATTGCCTCGTTATTGGAGGCCGGGAAACTAATCGTCAAGGCACTCTCGTGCAGCGCTCGGCACGACGAGACGAGAATGATGCCAACACTTGCTCCGTTGTGATTTGAAGCTCCATAATTCCAAACATCTTCGTGGAAGATCTTCCAACCTTTTTTTATTGATCCGCAAGATCTTCCAACCTGAACTTGGCTTTTCCTGTTCCGTAACTGTTGTGCTCGGCCTGGCTTCTTCAGCAACCTGACCCTTCAGCGTAAGTGCGACAATGAAGTCTGCAAAGCCTGGCCCTTGATAGCCGTCCAAGGCTGATACTTGATATCGAAATTGGCAAGCTCTACTACCCACTGTGAT
Source organism: Rhododendron griersonianum (assembly GCA_018127125.1). Taxonomy (NCBI): domain Eukaryota; kingdom Viridiplantae; phylum Streptophyta; class Magnoliopsida; order Ericales; family Ericaceae; genus Rhododendron; species Rhododendron griersonianum. The sequence continues at coordinate 22,413,091 of CM030791.1, read as the reverse complement.
ATCCGGTTAGAGAGATTTGCCTTACAAGACTTGAGTGGATATTCAATTCTGTGAGCACAATGATGGTGTGGGCCTGGAAATAGGGTGTCAATTTTTGAGAAGCCAAGGCGAGTGAAAAGGCCAATTTTTCGGGTGGTAGGTATCTCGTTTCAGCGGGCAACATAGTCTTGCTAGAATAGTACTTTCTCCGTCCCAATTTAATAGAAACTCATTCTATTCTAACCACATAAAAAACTACTCCCTCCGTCCCTTTTTTAGAATCCAGTATTTCATTTTAGGCTATCTCTTAATAAGTGTTCATTTTGTGAAGTTAGTGGTGTAAGGACCAAATTACGAAGTCTTAATTGTATTGGCAATTCTGTATGACAAAACACATAATTTATATCGAGTTGTAATTTTATTATTTTTAATAGGCTAGTGAGTCTGTATAGGATTAGAGTGGAAGGAATCTCTTTATTTGTAATTGAGAGTGAGCGTATCTATACTACTTTTAAATGTACGAAGATGTTTCCTCTTTTTCCCTTTCCACAAATGCCCCTACCACTTGTAACTAATACCTACCCTATCCTACACCTCTTCCCAACCGACACCATACAATGGCTCCAAAGAAAATGATATAAAGCAACATGGCCGACGAGCAAGGGGACCCCATTCACATACTCCCCTTCCTGGCAAAATTGACTCTACGCATAGAAATCCAACTACGAACACTATTCCGGACTGAACTCTCTCTCTCTCTCTCTCTGCAAAGGTAAACGGTGGGTTTTTGCTTCAATTTCACTATTACTTAAATTAATGATTTCTGACTGTTTCCTGATGAAGGCAACATACCTTGTGAACAAAGTTCTCTTATGTGATTTGCATACTAACTGTTTGATATAATGACCCAATGAATACTCAATTTAATCATCACTTTATCTTTGTGTTTTCCGACAGTGACCTAATGAAGGCTACATATCCCTTGTGCAAACATAAAGAATCCCATAAATTCCCTTCAATCAGCCCAAGGTATGTGCTCATTCCTAATCAAAGATAATCTGAAACCATATTCTGACTAAAATGTAGTCGCCTGGTCTTCAACCATTTGACCTTTCCGTGAAGGGATCAGAAGTTGATTGTCGTTGATAGCTTCTTCGGTTTTGTGCTTGAATTTGCTTTTCATGAAATAGGTATGCATCGATTTCAGTTTCTTTTTCCTCAGATTGTGGGGCTTTCCCTTTTATGTTCTTGTGTAATTACCCATCTAAGTTCGTATACGATTTTATAAAGGGTCTCATATAGGTGTTAGTATATTGAGAGAAAAGGGTTTGAGGATGTTGGAAATTCAATTGTAGTTTTAATCTGATGCATAAAATGGCATGTGGCAGTAAAGTAAGAATTAAAAGAACGTGACAAATCCTTTGATATCTTATTCTTCGCATGGCATCAGTCTATTGTGCTTTGGTTTTGACTCTCTGCATTTCCATCTCCATTAGAATGATCATGTCTAAGTTTGCTTACGGATACATCGCCTTAGATAGAGATGAGCGGTCTTCTTTATTTTCATTCGCTGGATGATTTGGTTAAAGAAAAAACCGTGGGATTTATTGCAAGGTTATTTACATAATGTATAGTTGCAACGGTTGATGCAATGTGGTATTTGGGAAGTCATGCAAGGCTTGGTTAAATAGCTTTTACTTGAGAAATATCATGATGTTTCATGAAGGGTTGTGTAATACACCTTTTATTGGTGTGGCATTGCGATGTCACCTTGGTTTGCTTAGGTGTGAAAAGGTGTGACCCTTGGGATTAAACCAAAAGGTGTGACCTTTGAGTTTACGTCAAAAGACGTGACTCTTAGATTCAAACTAAGGGATGTGATCGTTGTGCTCATTCCAAGAGGCATGACCCTTTTTCTTTATTGGTAAATGTAGCCGTAGAATTCGACACAGAAAGAGCCATGGGAAAGTAAAGGTACAGAGGGCTAATCTGCAACACAGACAGCGTGGGTTGTAGCACGAGCTTTGGGGCTATCTTCGTCATGAAATTCATCAGAGAAGCCCGGGACTCCGGGAGAGATCGTGCGATTTGAGTGCATACATAAAATTCAGATTGGTGAAAGGAGAGACTAAACCTTAGCTAACGAATTTGTATGGTGAAAAGAAGGGATTTTGATAGAGGCTGAGAAGTTTACGAGGCATGACCCTTGGTGAATAAGTCACACGACTATTGGTGAATAAGTCATATTTTTTGACTTTCTGATAAGTCACTTGGGCCAAACTTATTGAAAACGCCAGCAAACTTGTAAATTCATGTTTTGGATTTTTTGAAATTTAGTTTCAACAGACCTAACAGACTGGGTCGCTACGTTTAAGTTTTCATGGAAATATTTGGAATATTAGTGGAGATCTCTTTCAAATAGGAAGATACAACTTCCTTGGTCTTTACCATAGGAACAAACATAATAAAAGAATGGATCCCAATCAACTCCTATACCATTGCCAACCATTTTAGCTTCTATTTCTGCTTTAGAGTCAAGCTTTGGGTATTAATACAAGTTGTGATCTTCGAAAAGGTGCAATTCAACTTAATAAATTAACAAAAAGAAATAAGCTATTCTCTCTACTAGAATTTGAAGTTTATGTGGTTTAGATTAATACATCTATTTCATTGCTAATTACAAGTTTTTTTTTTTTTTTGGTTTTCTCTTTACAGAGTGGCTAATTACAAGTGGGTCATAACTTGTTTGGTGTTTCATTCGCAGATCTTGTGAATCATACTCTTGCGTTTTGCCAAATGCTTAGTCTTGATGTGGTGGCTAAGAACCCTTGTAGGCGGCAACTTACCTCATTGGTCTAAAGAGGTTCGAATTTTCTATAGGCTTTGCACGCGTTGTAATACTTTCACTGTGTGCTTATTTATAGTGACAAGGTGTATCCATTTACTAATTATGTTATGGAAGTAAGCTCCATGTAAAATTGTTTATCTTTCGTAAATGAAGTTCTTGACTTTTCTATTTTTCATGTACAACTTACAAACATATATATTTATGCCCAACCATAGTTTTAAATAGCAGTAGCAATATTGGGCAGATTGAATGATACGTTGCAGGAATCAAGTGTAGCGGTTGTGAGTTTGTTGTGGCCCTTTTTGGCACCAAAGCATATATATGTGGTGGCCGTAGCGGTCAAAAAATTGGGAGTTAAACAGTACGTAGCGGGAACCAGCAAATATGGGTGTGAATTTGGGATAGCACCGGTATCACAAGTGTAGCGATAGCAGAGGTTTGACAAACCGCTACGTAGCGAACGATATGCTATGTAGTGGCCAGTTTTAAATCTATGTGCCCAACACTATGTGCTCAAATGTAGGGGGACCTCTAAAGACTACTTTTGATGCCAAAACTAACTACTTATTGAGATTTAGTAAATAGGTTTGTTGGAAAAATCAATATATTTGGAGCAAATGAATCTTTGAAGTCGTCTCCTGGTATGATAATGCACTAAAGATTAGATATTCAATTATTTTTGACACTATAATTATTAGGTAGTTTCTAATGGTATTTGAGACCATTTTGATCACACCCACCTGAAGAAAAAGCTTCAAAATTTGAATCTCATTGAACTAAAATGCCTTTTGATTGCTTCACGTGCAACTTTACTAGTTAGATAAAAAAAAGGAGGTCGACTGTAGCGAGGCAATTTTTGGCAAAGACAGGTCGATGGAGGAATTGATCTGGGTATCAATCGGAATCTACCGATTTTTAAAAGAAAAGTAATGTAATAAAAAAAGGGCTAAAATAAGAGGTCTAAATATGGACATGGCCTTTTCTTCCTAGGTTTTGGACTATAGCCTTATAAAACGGAAAGTTTCAGAAAAAGAAAAGATAGGCCACATATTATATAGCATGAAGAAAAGACAGTGGTGGCGGCAGCAGAAGTATGAAAAATCAAAGCAACGGGTTTATTTGTGTGCTATTTGTGAAGGGATTTCTCTGAGGTTAATTGGAGGGCTTGTGGACTCCAGGCCGTTGGCGATCAAGATCACTGGGTGCAGTGTACGTGTGACTCGGCAGGTAGTACTTAGAACGGTGTGAGGATTTACTTCGTTTGGATAGGTATATCTGTAACTGCACAATGATTATAGTGATTTGATTCCTTCCCGTGGTTTTTACCCATTCAGGGGTTTTCCACGTATATCTCTGCTTAGTGCGATTGATTGCTAGCGTAGTTTTTAATTGATAGTATTAATTAGTTATTCACTTTCATACCATTAGGGTTTTTACGGATTATTAGGGAATCCTGATTTTTCAAGTGGATAAAAGTTGGTACATTTTTCATTTTGCCCATAAAAAGTAGATTTCATTTTGAAAAGTTAGGAAGTAAAATTATAATAATAATATCTTCATAAAGGGTAAGTAGGAAAAATGGAGGTAAAAGTTGATGAAAGGTGTAATGATGATGTTTTCTTAATAAGTTAGAGTTACGAAACATGACACTTAAAAAGGGACGGAGGGAGTATATCTTAAAATTGGTGTAGTAGGCCGAACATAATGACTCGAATCGCACTACCGCGGGCACGATCTGAGTCCGAGGAGGCACTAGACCAAGCACCGCTATAGGGGCACGCTCGGCCGGGGATCAAGCTCAGAGAAGGACCCCATCCCATCGGCTCGGCCAAGATCGGGGCTTGAACAAAAGGCCCTGTCCCTTCTCCGCCTCACTGAGTTTTTTGCCTATGAGCTCGGCTATGTACGGGGCTCGGCCCACCTCAGCACCACGCTCTGCACCACGTGCTGACTACGGTTACGCTAAGAGATAAGGATTGGCGCACATGGGGGTGATAGCTCATCCCAGAGACGGTTACCAAATCTTATCGGTGACGTCACAATGACACCAACTGACCTGTGCAAGGTACATGCCCGTACTTGGAGACCAAGCCAAGCAGACCCTATAAATACCAAGTGAAGTAGCCCAAAAGAGGTACACCCAAAACTCACACACAAAAACCCTAGTCTCTTGCTTTGCTCTCTGCACATTCTCATCCTCTCGCCGGAGGGCCTTGCCGGGCAACCCCGGCCAGGTCTTAGTCATGCGTTCATTGTGCAGGTTAGGACAAGAAGGCTAAGCAACCCTCGAACCAACTGAAGAGGAGCTCATATGGAGGATCATCGGGCCACACAATTGGTGAACCCGACGTGAATCGCTTCTGATTCAAAGTGGCTAGAACTTCCTTCAAACCACCTCCCTCTTCCCAAAAAACAGCCACAATCTCAGCCACGATGTGCGGAGAATTGACAGACGTTACCATTTCCGGGGCCAAAGACGCCAACAGAAATCCAATCCTACAACCCGCGGAGAGACACATCTCCATTTCGCTCCCCGCTAGCTCTGGGCTATCTCTAGCTCAGGAAGATGTGACAGCGGCTTACATTCACCTATTACAACGACGGGACAATGAAAGAGACAACGAACTGGCGGCTCTAAGGGCGAAAATGGCTCAGATGAAGCAGCACATGCAAGAGGTTACACCAGCTACATCCAGATTTGCTAGAGATCAGAGGCGACGACGGCAAACACCTCCCCCACCACCTCCTCCACCACCGTAGGAGTAACCCTTTGAATTGGGCTACTGCGGTTCCGTGAAGGATCGTCTTGGCTTCACACCCGAGAAGGGCAACGCGAGGGAAATAACTTTATCGGCAGCCAACCACCTCCGCGATGCATCGCTTAAGAAGCCACCAAGAGTGGAGCAGATCTAGGGACACCGCTGGATCGTTCACAAGTACTTACTCTACCGGTCGCGTGGAGTATATTCCCACACCACGGCTTCCCACCATAGTCGAGCCTCCCTGGAGACAAGGCGGTACATTTTTGAGCGTCTCGGAGAAATTCCACTTGAAAACTTGGAAGCTGAGAAGAAGGTTCGGCGGGACGGTAAGGGCAACCGCGTCGAGGGACAACACGATGACCCAAAGGTCCGTCGTGAAAGGGAAAAGTATGTTGACGGACCTTGCCAAGCGGATACTGACATGAGGGAGCAACCTCGACACAAACATCATGACAAACCCTCAGATAGAGATCCCAAGGACAGAGAATACAAGAGATCGAAAACTGACAGGCATAGCAAACCACAGCGCCCAGGCTTTGAACGGCAACTAAAGGATCTCAGCGTCTCGCCCTTCACACCTCATATAATCAATACGCTAGCCGAGTCCACCTTCCACTTGCCGAAGTTCACCAAGTTCGATCCTAATACTTGCGAAGCTTACACGCACCTAATCCATTTTCGCCAAACCATTGAGCTGGGTACCACGAAGGACAAAGTCAAATGCAAAGGATTCCCCGCCAGCCTCAGCTCCCTTGGACTCTAGTGGTTCAACAAATTGCCCGCTGGCCGACCTTGAATGGGCATCAATACCCGCTTCATCACTAGCAACAAGATGGCCAAGGAGCCCGAATTCTTGTCCCAAATGAGGAAGCTCCCGATTGAGACATTCAGATAGTACTCCAAACGTTATTAGCAGCTGTAGACACCTCCCTGGAGCGGGGCATCGCCATACAGATTGATCATTTGTTTGCTCGTTTGGTTGCTTGCTTTGTAAAACAAGATCGTGGACATTCCCATGGCTAGGAACATCGCCACACGATAGCGGTTATCATCAAAACAGAGTCGCCACCCAGTTTATTAAAACTAGGAAAATATATAGAGATTCTGGGTACGGGAGCCAAAGTACAGTACGGGGAAGCTGTTAGGCACCCCTCTCTGCCCAGTCGTGAGACTGGCCCATAATTGTTCAACATAAGACATGTACTTGCTTTATTTAACTCTAACACATAGTCTGATTTTAGCCTTTAAGCAGTTAATGGTGAACTAGTGCGATAATTAAAACATACATCAGAAAGCTGAACAAAATAAATTGTCCTAGGGAAATGGATCCCGCGGCCGGTGAATGGATGTCACGGCCGAGGGATCCTCTTGGTTTTATGTACCGGCCGAGGGATCGAAGCCCCGGTCGGTGTTCTTCATCACACCAAACAGAAAAGTTAGCAGATAATCAAAACGCTATGATTAGGCATAAATACAGTAAATAAAACAAACCAGAGGCCGTTGGGCCTCACCACCTTGATCCCTCAGTAGCTTGATTGCTTCGGATTGATGGTGATTGACTGATTGCTTCTTTGAAAACCCTAGGGTTAGGGTTTGAACTTCGGGGTTTGATCGTCGGATTGATGGCTGTCTTCGGGAGGTTAGGGCTTTTGAAGAGGGGATTTGAGAGTGTATATGTGCAGAATTTTGAGGCTTGAGAGGGTGTATTCACTTATTAATTTTGGAACCCAAAGGCTCCTTTATATAGGCAAAAGGATGACACACTTCGGCCAATCAAAACGCACGATTGAAATTGGAGTTAGAGAGTGATTCTAACTCTTCATGGCAATCCTCTAACGTAGCCCGAACGCATCAGGATTTGGCTGCTAGGGTTTTGTGATCGGATCAAACGTATCATAGAACATTCTAGAATCTGGAAAAAGGACGATCTGGCGGCCGAGCAAAAGATCTTGCGGCCGAGGAATGGATGTTGCGGCCGAAGGATAGATCTTGCAGCCGTGGGATTGATCTCTCAGGGAGATTTTTAAGCAACAGGTTGCTCGGGTGAAGAAATGATGTTGAGGCCGTGAGATTAATGTCACAGCCGATAGATGGATTCTCCTGGGATATTGTATTTCTGTCTAAAAGGCTATTTGGATCTGGATTGGGTCCTCTAAGTAGCTAAAAGTTCTTACCATAAGTCCTAAGGTTCTCAAGATGGCAATCAACAATCACTGTATCCATTTCATCATCGGGATGGTCCCCATGGTGGGACTTGAAATAATCGTTAGGCCAAATTGAGGTGTCTACAGATGCCCCGCTTTGACTGAGCTCAGATGGATCGCGAGACATGTTTGAGTAAGAGTCAAAGCTGTAAAAGCAACTCAATTTGGTCCAACCACTATTCCAAGGGGTTTTCGAAAAAGGTTTTTATTATGGTCGAGCCGGGAGGCTGCCTATGTATTCCACAAAGGAAATTTAGACCAACCGTAGTTCGGGTGGGCAGTAAAGAAAAAGAAAAAGAAAAAGTTTGGAGGGTTAGAGACAGAAGACGTACCTTAGGGCTTAAAAAGCCGTAGTGTGACGTACCTAAATTGAGTCAGGGTTTTGGCGGAAGATAGTTGAAGGAGCGCGGGGCTGCCGGGGGAATTGAGCTTCCTTAGTATTTTGGGGTAGATCAGTACACGGCAGGTGCGTTTGTTTTTTTTTGATCATCCTTACTTTGACTGAAGGGAGCTCGGTAGGGTAGCCTATCCTTGCGAATGAGCTGGAAGGAATTGAATGTAAATGGGGTGGAATCCAAGCCATCTGCTGAGGATGAATCGGACTCCGTTTTTGAGATATGGGGGGGGGGAACCCAGGCCATCTTCTGGAGACGAGTTGGATGCCGGTTTTTGAGATATGGGGGGCGCAAGGCCAGTAACTAGAGCATGGAGCTTTGGGGATGAGGGAACCGAGGCATGGAGCCAGTTGTAGTCATGAGGCCAGGGCCTGAGGTGATAGGATTGGGGCCTAGAGCCGGTTGCAGTCTTGAAGCAAGGGCCTGAGGAGATTGGAGCTTTGAGCTTGATAGAACCGAAGCGCGGAGCTGGTATAAGAGAAAGCCTGAGGCGTCGGAGCTTAGAGCTTGACGTGATTTGAACCGAAACTTAGAGTTGGTTGCATTCTGATGGTCTGTGCACGGAGCTTTCTCATCATAAGTTTTGGCGTAGAGCCAAAGGATCGAGGCGCTGGACCGATCAATAAAACCGAGGCGTAGAGTCGGTTGACTGCAGGGTTGACCTGTTTCATGGGAGATATGCAGAGTGTGTATATGTGATGATGTTGGTTAGATATGAGCAGATATGCTAATGTAGACTCGATGATAACAATGGTGATGCAATTGATGCTAATGTGCACGGGCCCGTGCGTGTGTGTTTGATTTAAGCATAAAGCTTCTTTCAAGTTCCGGACTTGAGCATTCGGAGCATAGAGCTCGAGCATTCGAAGGGTAGAGTCCGAGCATTCAAAGTACAGGCTTTGAGCATCCAGTACACAGTGGTTGGGCATTCAGAGCGTAGAGCCTGAGCATTTAAGGTATAAACCTTAAGCATTCGAACATAGAGTTCGAGCATCCAGTACGCAGTGGTTGGGCATTCAAACGTAGAGCTTGAGCATTCAAGTGTAGAACTTGAGCATCCAGTACACAGTGGTTGGGCATTCGAAGGGCTTCGAGCATTCAAAGTGTAGAACTTTGAGCATTCAAGCATGGAGCTTGAGAATAGATGATATCTTGTTGTATGGAGCTGCTGAGTAGTGAGTTTGTAGAACTGCTGAGCTGTTAAGTATTCCATCTTCCATCTTCTACGGGGTTTGATTTGTTCCTCATGCTTGGGATGCTTCCAAGGCTAGTTTCTAAATGCTCGGGATGTTTCCAAAGCTAGTTTTGAGTATGCTCGGGATTGCCCCCAAGGCTAGATTCCACATGCTCGGGATTGTCCCCAAGGCTAGTTTTTGACCATATTCCATTTTGTTAGGGAGATTTCCATCACCTTCACTGCTGGGAGTGCCTTCCGGAGGCCGAATGCCTTCTAGAGACTCAAACGTCTTCTAGTGGCTAAATGCTTTCTGCAAGCTGGCAACATAAACGCTTTCTGCAAGCTAGCAACATAAACGCCTTCTGGAGGGTGTATTGAGTAGAAGCCGCAGGATTGTTTTGCTGGCCTGTTGAGCGCGAGGCTGTGCACATGGCGTGGCATAGAGCTGATGAGGTGTGGGCGTAGAGCCGCTGAGCAGTACTTGAGCGTCCTCAATGTTTCGGTAAGTTTCCTGAAGAGTAAAAGGTTTGCTTTAGTTCGGAGTTTAAATTTTGTATGATGAATTTCATTCTCGGGATGAAATCACTTTTAGCCAGGGGCGTGAATGAGAAGGACCTGTGGTTGGGTCAAAATTGTTTTATTTAAAAAGACTAAAATAATCGTGCCCTCTGTTTAGGCAATGCATGCTTTTTAAACGTTAATTTGATGCCCCTAGCTTTTTATTTGTTCATGCAATCATGAGATTAACTCCCTTTTATTGAACTTTGCAGAGGAATAGGAGATTAGAGGCTCATGGCAGAGGCAAAGAGGTGCATAAGTGGTTTTTGACGTTGCTGGAGCAGGCTTGGGATTTGGTACGTGCTGTTGGTTTTGAGACATTCATTCTGGGTCTCAATCTCCCGAAGATAGACTGGTCGTTGATGACTTCATTGGTGGAGAGATGGTGGGACACCATCAACACATTCCATTTTCCTTCTGCTGGTGAGATGATGATCACTCTAGGTGACTTCTCTTTGCTGACCGGCCTGCGAGTAGGTGGAGCTCCTCTTTGGGTTGACCCCAGGCTTTGGGAGCGGGTAGGGGCTTTGGAGTGGTTCTTGGGCAAGGTACCTCCTCTTCACTATTGATGTTGCTTGGCTGAACAAGACTTTCATGAAGGCTAACATCCTTACTCAGGTGAGTGTCAAGCAGCTGACGCGGGCCTTCCTTATCTACCTCCTCGGGCAGACTTTGCTTGCAAACAAGGATAGTTCAGTGCATACACAGTTCTTGGCCCCTTTGCAGCATTTGGAGGCCGTTAGGGAGTTAGATTGGGGATCATCCGCTTTGGCCACTCTGTATGGCAATCTTAGAGCTTGCTCACGGAACAGGAGTTTTATCCTTGGTGGTCACTACCGAGTGCTTTGAGGTATATATCCTTCCCTTTTTTACCTTCTTTCCTGTTTTGGCTTTTCCTGGTTTTGAACTTTGTTTGCTAATCCATTTTTCAACTTTAGGCTTTCGAGCATTTTCTCTAGTTTCCTTCTGACACCAAGTATGAGAATGCGCACTGTGTTCCTCGCTACGAGCGATGGTTGGCGGGCCAACGGAAGCCACGGTCGCCAGTTTTGAGCCTTCCTGAATGGTGGCGTGTTTTGGACCGATAGACGTTTGACCAGTCACTTTTCTTCTCCCCTTGCATTCCTTGTCTTTAGATCTCCATTCCTCTGTGCTGTGGCTGATTGGACTTTGTCTGTAGGTGAGGTTCGACCCTTGGAGTGGTTTACCAGAGGATGCCCCTCTCGCGAGTTCCAGAGTTTTGGACCGCATTCGCAGTTTGCTTGAGGGCCCCTTTTGTCGAGCCTAGTATTTAGGTGATCGGGTGGCCAGCCAGTGGCGTCCACGTGCTGAGGCTCTTCAGTTCGTTCCTCCTCCGCCTCCGATGTCGATGAGATTCATTTCTTTAATGTCCAAGGAATGCTCGGATCAGAGATTGGACTGGTTTGCTTCTTCAGATAGGTGACTATGTGGAATACTGCCGTCTTTTCTTGACTCTGCCTGCTGCTTATCTAGTTGTTCCTGTTTGGCCACGTGCCCCCTCTTTCGTCTCTTTCCACTCTGATGATGGAGAGGAGGAGCGCTTATCGCTTACTCCTTGTTTGACTCACCTTTACGCACTGCCAGCCGGGGCTCCACAGGTATCTTTAGCTTTCCATTCTAGCTTTTGCTGCTTCATATTGTGTCCCATGCTTAGATGCTTGCAACGTTTGGTTATCCCACAGGTACCTGCTGAGATAGTGCGGGAATGGTTCCATGCCTATCAGAGTGCAGAGGCTTTGGTTCTGAGGCAGCGCCGTCGGATCCTCGAGGTATGATTTTTCCCATGTATTCCATTTGCTTTGTATCATTCCTTGAATCTGAGTGTTTGTACCCTCTTTTTGTTGCAGCTTGAGGTTGAGCGGGCACCAACTGCTAGTGGGGAGGATGTGGGAACCAGTGAGCAGTCCCTGTCTTCGTCTCAGAGATCGTCTTAAAGACGCTGCCATCAATAGCCTTAGGATTTTCCTTTCCCTGTTCATAGTTAGTGAAAGACAAGCAGAAACTGCATTTTGTATAGTAAAAGCAACCACAACGATGATTTTGTTAATCAAGCTTTTGTTTATGAAACGAGAGATTCCCCTAAATGTCTTGAGTTTTGCATGTGATAGTCAGAACATGGCTTTTTGAACAAGTATTTGCTGTTTTTTTGGATAAACAACCATAGTTTGAAAATTTGTGTAAAATATCAGTCGAAGAATTGATTACACGGTTGAAGAATTGATTTTGCGGTCGATGTATCTTTCCTTCGGCCGTTACTTTTACTTTCCAAAGGGAGCTAGATTTTGTTTTAGCCAAGTGGCATCCTGTTTTCCCTTCCTTCTTATGTTTGGCCTTGATTTCGCCATGTTTCATAGTCTGATTGCCAAATTTGAGAGTTTTCGAGATTTCCTGCCCATTGTGTCAATGACCTTCAAGTTAGAGGGGATGAACAATAATTCTCGTGCCTATTGTTGTTGCCAATTCTTTGAGAAAAGCGTACTCATCTTTTGCGAGCTCAATACGCAGGGTTAGCTATGCCTATCAGTGAGTACAAATTTGTTGATGTTTTTCCTTCTCTCCAAATATTTGGGCCGCATCTCGATGTGAGATTGCCTACGTATCCCTAATCAGGGAAATAAGGCCTTTTACGTAGTTCCAAAATCATTACCTTTGAGGTTGGGTTTTTCACTCTTGATTTTTCATCTCACATGCTCTTGATTTTGCCTAGGTTACCTAATGGAGGTTGAGTCCCTAGTGAGCTTTTCTTTGAATGCCTTAACTTTTGCCTAGGCTGCGTTTTTGCATTTTCTTGCCCTAGCAGGCTTTGCTCTTATTTTTGCTTGGGTTTTCAGGTTACCCAACGAGCACTTCTCTCAAGAGGGTTTCTGCATTTCAGAGAGGAATTTGATGGAGATATTTTTCTAAATCTCCCTTGTGTTTGTACCTTCATAATGGGCGAGCTAACCCTAAGTGTTCTCGCAGAGATAATGTCTTCTTTCTAAGTTTTAACAAAAACCTAGTTTCTTAAGCAACTAAAGTTCATCATTTCCTTCCTTTTTGTCAGCGACACAAGGAACTTGATTCCTTGAAATTTCCTTTGTTTGGAAAAGAGACTATAGTGTTTGGCAATTGCAATTTAGGAAGTAAATCATTGAATAAGCATAGTCTAGAGGATGAAACAGGAATTCACTTAGCAGAAATTAAATGCCCAAGCAGGGGCTCAAAACATGTTTTAGTTTGATAAAAGTAATGTTTAATGTTCTTTGCCATGTTGTGACTTCTTAGCTACTGTAGCATTTCGGGGTCATCTTCAAAACTTTTGCAACTTTATACTTTTTTTCCACCCTCTTCTTTGCCAAACAGAGCCTTTGAACTGGATCCATCTTCACGGCTTACACGGTGGCTACCTCTTTGAGACATGAGTAGTCCCCAAATGGAAATGTCAGTCTGGGTTTTCATCATCTCTTTTTCCTCCTCGTTGATTGTGCAGTCATAAGAGAGATTAGTTACTTCCACTTGGCCGAATAGTGATGTTAAGGAGATTCCATCGAGTGGATCATCGTATTCTCCTTCCATTTCGTCAAAGTCACTTTCCCATTTGCTTGTTCTTCTTCATTACTTTTGTCAGACATGTCGGGATCGATCACTTCCGATTAATCGGACTCATTGTTTTCTTCCTCCTCCATCATGAAACATTCATCCTCCTCTGTGAAGGTAAAGGTTGGCTTGACTTGGTTGTTTTGGACAATGTATTGGCCAGGATTGTATGTGGGGTTATGAGATAGGTTTATGAGATCGATGTTTCAGGGTGGTGGTTCAGCATTATGAGTAGGAAGTGGATTGGCTTGCACATCAGATTTTGAAAGTTTTATAGTTTGGCTATTAATGAGATCTTGAATGTCATGGCGGAGACGCATGTAGTTATGTGTTTCATGCCTAGGGTGTTAGTGGTAGGCGCACTGTTTGTTAGGATCATGGTTTGGGCCATAGGGTGGCTGAGGAAGTGGTTTGTTTAAAGGTTTGAGATGCCCCTAATGGCTCAAAATGGCTAAGGCTTGAGATGAGGTCATATAGAGAGGGTCAAAGTTGCGACGGGGGCGATTTGAGCTTCGGGATGAGCTAATTTGAAAAGGGTCTTGTGGTAAGGTTGAGTTAAGGGTGTTGACGGAGGCAGGAGATGTACGGGTCGGGAAGGTTTTTCTTGGGTGGAGGAGTTTCTTCTTTCCCAATGAGGCCTAACTTGATCCCCTCTTCAATCTGCAGCCCAGTAGCATGCAGGCGCTTGAAATCAGTGATAGCCTGAGTGTAAATGTGCGTGAGGTACTTGGGCTGCAAATTCTTGACAACTATTCTCACTTGATCTTCCTCAAAGGAGCGGTTCTTCATTTTGGCGGCTTTTTCTCTCCATCTAGCCACAAATGTTGCAAAGTCTTTGTTTGACTCCTGCTTAGTCATTTCCAAATCTCGAGTTGTTAACTCAATTTGGACATTGTATGGATATTACTTGACAAAAGCATTGGCAATTTCTGGCCAAGTATGATAGTGCACAAACTCCAAAGTGAGAAACCAATCGAGAGTGCTTCCAGTAAGAGTCCTTTGAAATAACTGAGCAATGAGCTCATCATTCAAGCCCATTGGCTTCAGAGTGTTGATGACATGGCAGACATGGCTAGTGGGATTGCCAGTTCCATTGAACTTCTCAATGTTTGGCATTTTGAACTTCTCAGGTAGTGGAGAATCTGGAAAAACGTAGTCCTTCAAAATCCAGAATTTGATCCCCTTGTGAACGGGCCAGAGCATGTTTGATCTCCTTGACTTGTTTGGCCAATTCAGGGTTTTCTACCAATACCACTTCTTGAGGATTTTCTGTTTCTTCATCGTCTTTTTGTCTTTAGCATCTCTTGTTGCTTTCTCGGCTAGTAAATAGTTAACTTGGGCTCGGAGCTCAACAATAGTGGCGTTGTTGTCTGCCATGAGGGTAGGAGGATTGCTTGATGAAGCTTGGGATTTGGTAGATGACGAAGTTTGTTGGGAGGATGACCGTGATGTCCCTGGAAGTGATTGGGACCGTTGTGGTGGGGGTGTTTTGGCAGACGAGGATGACAGACGGGATGGCTGCAAAGATCTCTGTTTGGCATAGCTTCGGGTGTTGTAAGAGTATAAAATTGGTTGTGGTTGCTTCTTTATTTTACCTATTGTGCCTGTTTGAAAAGTAAAATACCTGACAAGTCAGTACTTGGTTGTATAGGGTTAGGATTTGGGCTGAAAATCCCAACCCTTCTACACAGAAAAAGATGTTACAACAATAAATGATACAAGGTGTGAGGAAGAACTTTTGCAAGCAAATGCAAGTAGGTTCCTAGCCTGTAGGTTCCTGTCTTAGTTTGATAAGTTCTATGGCTTTCTAAAACATGTAAGGTTTGGGTGGTCTCAAGGGTACTCCGTTGTCAAAGGGCAGCAGTCCTTTCACCAGCCCATCATAGACGGTGATTGGGTGATTTCCTTTTTGATATACCACTAGGTACAAGTGACTGTGGAGTTTGCTGGAACCCCTAACATAGCCCGTGTCATGCCGGGGTATCAGGTGAACTCAACGAGGTTGCCCGCTCGATGCATATGATAAATGAATTAAATAAGGCATGTATTAGTCTTATGTTGAACTTTCTGGTTATGGCTCTCAACTCCCCAGCGGAGTCTCCAAAAACTGTAGACACCTCCCTGGAGCGGGGCATCGCCATACAGATTGATCATTTGTTTGCTCGTTTGGTTGCTTGCTTTGTAAACCAAGATCGTGGACATTCGCATGGCTAGGAACATTGCCACACGATAGCGGTTATCATCAAAATAGAGTTGCCACCCAGTTTATTAAAACTAGAAAAATAGATAGAGATTCTGGGTACGGGAGCCAAAAGTACAATAAGGGGAAGATGTTAGGCACCCCTCTCTGCCTAGTCGTGAGACTGGCCCATAATGTTCAACATAAGACATGTACTTGCTTTATTTAACTCTAACACATAGTCTGATTTTAGCCTTTAAGCAGTTAATGGTGAGCCAGTGCGATAATTAAAACATACATCAGAAAGCTGAACAAAATAAACTGTCCCAGGGAAATGGATCCCGCGGCCGGTGAATGGATGTCACGGCCGAGGGATCCTCCTAGTTTTATGTACCGGCTGAGGGATCGAAGCCCCGATCGGTGTTCTTCCTCACACCGGACAGAAAAGTTAGCAGATAATCAAAATGCTACGATTAGGCATAAATACAGTAAATAAAACAAACCAGAGGCCGTTGTCACCACCTTGATCCCTCAGTTGCTTGATTGCTTCGGGTTGATGGTGATTGACTGATTGCTTCTTTGAAAATCCTAGGGTTAGGGTTTGAACTTCGGGGTTTGATCGTCGGATTGATGGCTGCCTTCGGGAGGTTAGGGCTTTTGAAGAGGGGATTTGAGAGTGTATATGTGCAGAATTTCGGGGCTTGAGAGAGTGTATTCACTTATTAATTTCGGAACCCAAAGGCTCCTTTATATAGGCAAAGGGATGACACACTTCGGCCAATCAAAACGCACGATTGAAATTGGAGTTAGAGAGTGATTCTAACTCTTCATGGCAATCCTCTAACGTAGCCTGAGCGCATCGGGATTTGGCTGCTAGGGTTTTGTGATCGGATCAAACGTATGACAGAACATTCTAGAATTTGGAAAAAGGACGATCTGGCGGCCGAGCAAAAGATCTTGCGGCCGATAAATGGATGTTGCGGCCGAAGGATAGATCTTGCAGCCGTGGGATTGATCTCTCAGGGAGATTTTTAAGCAACAAGTTGCTCGGGTGAAGAAATGATATTGAGGCCGTGAGATCAATGTAACGGCCGACAGATGGATTCTCCTGGGATATTGTATTTCTGTCTGAAAGGCTATTTGGCTCTGGATTGGGTCCTCTAAGTGGCTAAAAGTTCTTACCATAAGTCCTAAGGTTCTCAAGAAGGCAATCAGCAATCACTGTATCCATTTCATCATCGGGATGGTCTCCAAGGTGGGACTTGAAATAATCGTTAGGCCAAATTGGGGTGTCTACACAAAGATGATAAAACAACCCCTTCAACCTAACTTTCATTGAATGCCTGAACATGCACCAAACGCTCCAATACTGACTCTCGATTGTACCTTAAATTGAAGGGTTGATCTACACTAGCCAGTAGAAAAATCTCTAACCAACTCTACATGCCAATGGGATGATAAGTGCCAAGAAAACAATTTAATAAGAGCAAAAATCTTTTGATTAAAGGAAGAACTTACTACGCTATCCTTACTTGAGAAAATATTAACTCTCTCTTTCACTCACAACAACACTCTCACCTACTTACTCATACTTGCACGCATGCACACACATCTTCTTCTTAAAGTTTTAGCTTGCCCTTACCCTCATCAATTCATGTTACTACGTTTTCTTTTTCTGCTGCTTAGAAACATTATGGGTTAACAACCACTTTCTCTTTCTTGTTCTATTTTCCCTAGCCAACCCCACATCCAAGTTCTACACCACACATAAGAGGGAGAAAACATATGCTTCAAATAATACCACGTTACCACATCAAAGGACTCACACTCATTCCCAAATCAACCTTTCAAGACTCATGTTAACATCCATCGTATCCTCTATCGTATCCCCCTTTATCAAGTTCTCATTTTCTCAAAATCCCTTTTCTTTGTATTCCTTTATAAATCTAAGATTCAAGGACCACTTTAAATGTAACGCCCCGAATTTTGGGAACGTTAAATAGACAATTTTATTGAAAATCTAGGTAGAGTCTGGCTCATTATTACATCATAACTCCCATAAGAGTGCTTTCATTACATAAAGGGAAGAAAAATCTAGGGTTCCTATCTACAGCTCCGCCTGCCCTTCCATCCTAGCCAGCTCTTCAGCTCCAAAAGCCTCCGTGGTGAACAGCTCACCCTGGTCATCTACAAAGTCTGACACATTATACCAGCTTCGCCACCAGTATAATATGTCAGGGTCACCAAAGGTAACACCATGAGCTTTGAAGGCTCAACAGAATAATCTCATACCCGCTAATCCATAACTTACACATAACAAGTCATAGATATTCAACAATGTCTAACTAGCACATGCGTATTCAACAACAATCAACAATGACACATCCACATTCACTATTCAGCTAATGTTGGTGTCCGTGAAATCTGAGTTTTTCCTACTCGATATTTCGTAGACCGTGTCACCATTTTCACCTTTCAATTACCAAATCAACATTTTGAAAAGCATTCCATATCTCATTACCAATGAGGCTACCACGTCCGGCTCCACTGGCAACGCTCACAATGGGCTACCACGTCCGGCCACATTGCAGTTTCAAAACATATCTTCTCATTCACCACACCCTAGGTGTCATGTTTCTAATTTTCCAACTTCCGTGTCTCGTTTTCATGCAAAGACTCCGCGGTAGGACTTTTCACGCAAGTGATCATAAATCATTCATTGTAATCTTGAAACTAAACTAGCAAGATCATCCAACTCTATATCATTAATACCATGTATAACTTCCTATTTTCACATAGTCATGCTCAAACATTTAGCACACAATGTAAAGCATAGTGTCACATGGACGGACACCTTTAGAGTGAAAACCACTTATGCTTTATCAAACATCAAACAAGTAATTTAGTCAACACGTATACAAGCTCATAACCATCCTAAGATCAAAATACAAATACTTTTCCTTTGAAAACCAATATTTCTTTCTCTTAGGGAAGTTCAACACAACTATAGACACCCCAATTTGGCCTAACGATTATTTCAAGTCCCACCTTGGGGACCATCCCGATGATGAAATGGATACAGTGATTGCTGATTGACTTCCTGTGAACCTTAGGACTTTCGGTAAGAACTTTAGCCACTTAGAGGACCCAATCCAGAGCCAAATAGCCTTTCAGAGAGAAGTACAGTATCCCAGGAGAATCCATCTGTCGGCCGTGACATTGATCACACGACCCCAACTTCAATTCTTCACCCGTGAAGCCTATTGCTTGAAAAACTCCCTGAGAGATCGATTAGCCAGCCGCCAAATCTATCCTTTGGTCGCAATATCATTCCTTCGGCCGTCACATCCTTTGATCGGCCGCCAGATCGTCTATTTTCCAGATTCTGGAACGTTCTGTCAATCGTTTGATCTGTTCACAAAACCCTAGTAGCCTTTTTCCGATGCGTTCGGGCCACGTTCAGGGATCACTATGAAGAGTTTGTATCACTCCCCAACTTCAATTCCCATCGTGTGTTTTGATTGGACGAGTTGTGTCATCCCTAGTGCCTATATAAAGAGGGCTTCAGCTCCGAAATTGAGAGACCAACACAACCCCATCAACCATGAAACTCTGCAGAAATACACTCTCATATCCCCTCTACAAAAACCCCAACCTCCCGAAGGCAGCCATAATCTGACGACCCAAACCCCGAAGTTCAAACCCTAACCCTAGGGTTCTCAAGAAGCAATCAGTCAATCACCCTCAATCCGAAGCAATCAAGCTACTGAGGGATCAAGGTGGTGAGGCCCAGGGGCCTCTGGTTCAATTTATTTTCTGTTTTATGCTTAATCGTAGCTTTTTGATTGTCTGCTAATCGTCTGGTCTGGTGTGAGGAAGAACATCGGCTGGGAAATCAATCCCTCGGCCGATACATAAAACCAGGAGGATCCCTCGGCCGTGACATCCATTCACCGGCCGCGGGATCCATCTCCCTGGGACAGTTTGTTTTATTCTGTTTTCTAATGCATGATTTACTTATCGTGTCGGCTCACCTTATTCACTGCTAAAGGTTAATAAACAGACTATGTGTTAGAATTAAATGAAGCATGTTTTAATCATATGTCAAACAACTATGGGCCAGTCTCACGACTGGGCAGAGAGGGGTGCCTAATACCTTCCCCTCATTGTACCTTTGGCTTCCGTGCCCAAAATCTCTATCTGTTTTTCCTAGTTTTCTTAAAGTAGGTGGCGACTCTATTTTGATGATAACCACTATCGTGTGGCGATGTCCTAGCCATGGGAATATCCACGATCTTGGTTTATGTAGCAAACAACCAAACAAACAGCAACGATCAATCCGTATGGCGATGCCCCGCTCCAGGGAGGTGTCTACAGTTTTTGTCGACTCTGCTGGGGACTTGAGAGCCATAACCAGAAAGTTTGACATACGACTAACACATGCTTTGTTTAATTCATTCATCATATGCATCAAGCGGGCAACCTCGTTGAGTTCACCTAATACCCCGACATGTCACGGGCTATGTTAGGGGTTCCAGCAAACTCCACAGTCACTTGTACCTAGTGGTTTATCAAAAAGAAAACTGCCCGATCGCCGCCTATGATGGGCTGGCAGAAGGGCTGGTGTCCTTTGACAACAGAGCACCCTTAAGACCACCCAAACCTTACATGTGTTAGAAAGCCATAAAAATTATCAAATAAGATAGGAACCCACAGGCTAAGGAATTTTCTTGCATTTCGTCTCCAAGTTCTTCCTCACACCCTATAAACATTTCTTGTTGTAACATTTCTTTCTATGAAGAAGGGTTGGGATTTTCAGCCCAAATCCTAACCCTATACAGCCAAGTACTGACTTGTAGGTATTTTATTTTTCAAGCAAGCACAATAGGTAAGCCAAGAAAGCAACCACAGCCAATTTTATACTCTTACAACACCCGAAGTCACGCCAAACAGAGGTCTTTGCAGCCATCTCGCCTGTCACCTTCGCTTGCAAAACTCCTTCCCCACAACGGTCCCGATCACTTCCAGGGACTTCGCGGTCATCTTCTCAGCAAACCCGGTCATCCACCAAATCCCAAGTTTCACCATGCAATCCTCCCACTTCCATCCCAAAAATGGCAGACAACGATGCCACTATTGCCGATCTCCAAGCTCAAATCACTGCTTTGCTAGCAGAGAAAGCAGCAAGAGATGCTGAGGACGAAGAAAAATCAGTAGAAGATGAGAATGCACTTAAAGCAATAACAGTGGAGAGTCCAGAATTGGCCAAGCAAGTCAAAGAAATCAAACATGCTCTGGCTCGTTCACAAGGGGACCAAATTCTAGACTTTGAAGGACTATGCCTCTTTCCGAATTCCCAATTGCCCGAAAGATTCAAAATGCCAAACATCGAGAAGTTCAATGGAATCGGTAACCCTACCAGCCATGTCCGTCATATCATCAACACCCTGAAGCCGATGGGCTTAAATGATGAGCTCATTGCTCAGTTGTTTCAAAAAACCCTCACTAGAAATGCCCTCGATTGGTTCCTCACTCTGGAATTTGTGCATTACCACACCTGGCCAGAAATCGCCAATGCTTTTGTCAAGCAATATGCATACAATGTCCAAGTTGAGTTAACCACTCAAGATTTGGAGATGACCATGCAAGAGTCAAACGAAGATTTCGTTACCTTTATGGTTAGATGGAGAGAAAAGGCTGCCAAGATGAAAAACCGTCATTTCGAGGAAGATCAAGTCAGGATAGTTGTCAAGAATCTGCAATCCAAGTATCTTAAGCATATTTACACACAGGCCATCACAGATTTCAAACGCCTGCATGCCACTGGGTTACAGATTGAAGAAGGGATCAAACTGGGACTCATTGGAAAAGAAGAAGCTCCTCCACCTAAGAAAGCCTTCCAAAGCCATACATCTCATGCGTCCGTAAACGCTCTTAACTCGACCTCACCACAAGACCCTTTCCAAGCCAGCCCTTCCCAAAGTTCAAACCGGCCTAGCCGCAACTTTAGTCCTCTCTACATGACTCTCTCCCAAGCCTTAACCATTTTGAGCCGTCAAGGGCATCTTAACCCTTAAACAAACCACCTCCTCAGCCACCCTTTGGCCCAAACTATGACCCCAACAAGCAGTGTACTTACCATCAACACTCTGGGCATGAGATAGACAACTGCATGCGTCTACGCCATGACATTCAAGATCTCATTGATAGTTGAACCATAAAACCTCCACAACCTGATGCACAAACCAAACTACCCCACAATACTGAACCACCCCAAAATGTCAATCTCATAACCCTATCTCATAATCACATATACAACCCTAGCCAATACATTGTCCAAAGCACCCAAGCCAAGCCAACCTTGACCTTCCCGGAGGAGAATGAATGTCTCATGATGGAGGAAGAAGAAACAATGAGTCCGATCAGTCAGAAGTGATTGATCCTGACATGTCTGACATAAGTGACGAAGAAAAACAAGCAAAGGAGGAAAAGCTAAAGAAATGGAAAAAGCACTCTTGGGTAAAACACAATTTGGAGGATCCCGACATTCCATTTGTTGAGGATGACGAATGGCTGCGCGTCTGGTTTGAGAAAAGGAAAAAGGAAAAGGAAAGGGTCATCATGATGAGGAGGCATGCCTGCTTCGAGCCTGCCCAAATAGTGGTGCCCATCAATCGCCCAAGAATCCCAATGCCTCTGATTGTCTGGGAAACAATCAATCTTATAGAAAAAGTTGAGGAATTTCAGATGCAACCGTGGGTCAATCCCTACTAAGAATGTGACTACAGTCAGTGGATAGAAGAAGAAGAAGAAGGTCAAGACTTCATATGCACTGATCTGTACCAAACAAGGGAAAGTGGCTTTGACGAAATGGAAGGAGAATACGACAATCTGCTCGATGAGATCTCTTTGGCATCACTATTCAATCAAGTGGAAGTAGCCAATGACTGCTCCACCAACAAAAAGGAAGAAGAGGTGATGGAAGCCCAGGCTGACATTTCTATTTGGGGACTGCTCATGTCTCAAAGAGGTAGCCACCGTACAAGCTGCAAAGATGGACCTAGTTCAAAGGCTCTGTTTGGCAAAGAAGAGGGTGGGAAAGAGTATAAAGTTGCAAAAGGCAAAGAAAATGACCCTGGCATGCTGCAGTAGCTGAGAAGTCATAACATGGCAAAACATTGAACATTACTTTCATTTTAAGAACATGTTTTGGGCCCCTGTTTGGGCATTTTGTTTCTGCTAAGTGAATTCCTGTTTCATTTTCTAGATTATGCTTATTCAAATTACAACTGCCATACGCTATCGTCTCTTTGCCAAATAAGGGAAACCATAAAGGATCAAGTTCTTTGTGTCGATGACAAAAGGAAAAGAAAGGATGAACTTTAGTTGCTTAGAACTAGGTTCTTGTCAAAACTTAGAAAGAAGACGCTATCTCCGTGAGAACACTTAGGGTTAGCTTGCCCATTACAAAGGTACAAAACACAAAGGGGATTCATAGAAATGTCTCCACCAAAGGAGTCTTCAAAGCACAGAAATCCTCTTGTGAAACGCTCGTTGGGTAACCCAAGCAACCCAAGCAAAAGTAAGAGCAAAGCCTGCTAGGGCAAGAAAACGCAAAAAATGCAGCCTAGGCAAAAAACAAGGCATTCAAAGAAAAGCTCGCTAGGGACTCAACCTCCATTAGGTAACCTAGGCAAAATCAAGAGCACGCGAAAAGAAAAACCAAGAGTGAAAACCCAACCCCAAAGGTGGTAATTTGGAACTACGTAAAAGGCCTGATTCCCTGATTGAGATACGTAGGCAATCTCACTTC
This sequence comes from Rhododendron griersonianum, assembly GCA_018127125.1. Taxonomy (NCBI): domain Eukaryota; kingdom Viridiplantae; phylum Streptophyta; class Magnoliopsida; order Ericales; family Ericaceae; genus Rhododendron; species Rhododendron griersonianum. The sequence goes on along the minus strand of CM030791.1, from coordinate 22,389,579 downwards.
GAGATGCAGCCCAAACAGTTGAAGAGAAGAAAAAGCATCAAGAGATTTGTACTCAATGATAAGTGTATCTAACCCTGCGTATTGAGCTCACAAAAGATAAGTATGCCTCTTTCGAGGGATTGATAATAGCAAAAGACACAAGAACTATCGTTCATCCCTTCTGACTCAAGAGTCATTGACACAACAAACAAGATATCTCAAAGACTCCTGGAATTGGCAATATGGCCATAGGATATGGCAAAATCAAAACCAAGCGTAAGAAGGAAAAGAAAGGAGGAAGCCACTTGGCTAAAACGAAATCTAGATCCCTTGGGAAAATAGAAGTAACGGCCGAATGATAGATTAATCGACCGCAACATCAGCCGCGTGATCAATTCCTCGGCCGATATTTCATTTCACAAAAACTTCTGCATATTTTCAAACACTGGGTAAAAACAACAATTACTTGTTCAAGAAGCCATGTTCCGACTATCGCATGCATACCTAAGGCATTCAAGGGGCATGAAAAGCTTTTCTCATTTCATAAATAAAAGTATGATTACAAAATTTTCACTGTGGTTGCTTTCACTATACAGAATACAGTTTCTGCTAACTATGAACAGGAAAGGAGAAAAGCTAATCACGACGGCGTCTCTGAGACGACCTCTGAGATGAAGATGGGGATCGCTCACTAGCTCCCCTACCCTTCGCACCAGCAGCCGGTACTCGCTCAGCCTTAAGCTACAAGAAAGAAAATACGAACACTCAGATTCAGGAAAGGGTACAAAACAAAGGGACATATGAGAGAACCATACCTCAAGAATCCGATGGCGCTGCCTTCGAACCAAGGCTTCAGCACTTTGATAGGCACCTAGCCATCCCTGTACAATCTCAACGGGCACCTATGCAAGTAACCAAGCATTACAAACATGGGGACGCAAGATACAACATAGAAACCAAATCAGAGATAAAATGATACCTGTGAAATCCCAGCTGGCAATATGTAAAGCTGGGTCGAACAAGGGGTAAGCGCCAAACGCTCCTCCTCTCTGTCATCAGAATGGAAAGAAATGAAGGAAGGGGCCCGTGGCCAAACAGCAGCAATGGGAGGAGCTGCAACAGCTGAGGCCAGTCTCTAATCCGAGCATTCCTCAAATCTTCCTTAGACATTGAGGAAGTAGATCTCATAGACGTCGGAGGCGGAGGAGGGACAAACTGAAAAGCCTCAACACGTGGGCGCCACTGGCTAGCCACCCGATCCCCTAAGTACCAGGCCCGACAAAAAGGACCCTTAAGCAAGTTGCGAGTGCCGTCCAAAACTCTAGAGCTCGCAAGAGGGGAGTCCTCGGGCACGCCACTCCAAGGGTCAAACCTCACCTGCAAGCAAAGTTAAATCAGCTACAATATGAGGATATGGAAATCTAAAGACAAGGAATACAAAGGGAGAAGAGAGGTACCTGGTCGACCGTCAACCGGTCCAAAACTCGCCGCCACTCGGGAAGGCTCAGAACAGGCGACCGCAACTTCCGTTGGCCTGCTAACCATCGCTCGTAGCGAGGAATACAATTTGCATCCTCATACTTCGTGCCAGGGGGAAACTGGAGAAGATGCTCGAAAGCCCAGAACTGGAAAATGGATTAGCAAACAGAGTTCAATACTATGTGAAATCAAAACAGGAAAGGAAGCAAAGGAAAAGTGTGAATACCTCGAGCACCCGGTAGTGACCGCCGAGGATGAGACTCTTGTCTCATGAACAAGCTCCAAGATTGACATACAGGGTAGCCAAAGAAGACGCTCCCTAGTCAAACTCCCGAATAGCCTCCAAGTGCTGCAGAGGAGCTAGAAACTGCATATGCACCGAACCATCCTTGTTGGCAAACAACGTTTGCCCAAGGAGATAGAGAAGGAAGGCTCGTGTTAGCTGTTCGACGCTCACTTGAGTAAGGATGTCGGCCTTCAAAAAAGTTTTGCTCAACCAAGCGACGTCAACGTGGCCTCGAGAACGAAGAGGGGGCACCTTGCCCAAGAACCACTCCAAAGCCCCTACTCGCTCCTAAAGCCTGGGATCAACCCGAAGAGGAACTCCGTCTACTCGCAAGCCAGTCAGAAGAGAAAAATTGCCCGGAGTAATCGTCATCTCACCAGCAGATGGGAAGTGGAATGTGTTGGTGGTGTCCCACCATCTCTCCACCAACGAAGTCATCAACAACCAATCAATTTTTGGAAGATTGAGACCCAGAATGAACGTCTCAAAACCTGCAGCTCGCACTAACTCTCGGGCTGGCTCCTACAATGCCAAGAACCACTTGTACACCTCCTTGCCTCCTCCATAAGCCTCCAATCTCCTATTCCTCTACAAAAATCCACCAGGACAAAAGGGAGTTAATCTCATGATTGCATAAGCAAATAAAAAGCTAGGGGCATCGAATTAACGTTTAAAAAGCATGCATTGCCTAAATAGGGGCACGATTATTTTAAGTCTTTGTAAACAAAACAATTCCGACCCAACCACGGGTCCTTCTCACTCACGCCCCTGGCTAAAAGGGATTTCATCCCGAGAATGAAGTTCATCCTTAAATCATGCGATATTAAAATCTGAACTAAAGTAAAATTTTTACTTTTGAGGAAACTGACCGGAACATTGAGGACGCCCAAGTGCTGCTCAGGCTCTCTGAGAACTACCTCGGCCTCTGGGCCACCGACAGGAGGACGGTACTGCAAGAAACCACCAAAACCCAACCTGCTCGAAGGGAGAATGTAGGTAGAAGTGTCAAACAAGCCAGGCTCCTCAATCGCTTTTTCATCAGACGAAGGATACTCACACCTGCATGGAGGGTGCGAGGAAGAGCCCGCTGTAGACGGTGGAACATCGGTAGAGGACGACGACGGTAAGTCGATGAACTCGGAGGAAGCCATCCACAATCGAAAAAGAAGAAAAGAGGAACAATTGTGACAGTAACAATGGTTATGGTAGCCCAGAACGACGGCAAATAGTGGTGGTCGGAGGAATGATGACGGCCGGACGACGGTGGTCGGAGAAATAGGGACGGAGAAGTCTCGGACGAGAGAGAAAAGAGAACAGAGGGAAAAGAAAATATGAGCCTGTAGACACCTCCCAAACGGGGCATCGCCATACAGATTGATCACGTTTGTTTGCTCGATTGGTTGCTCGCTTCATAAACCAAAATTATGGACATTCCCATGGCTAGGAACATCGCCACATGATAACGGTTATCATCGAATAGAGTTGCCACCCAGTTTATTAAAACTGGGAAAACAGATAGAGATTCTAGATACGGGAGCCAAAAGTACAATAAGGGGAAGGTGTTAGGCACCCCTCTTTGCCCAGTCGTGAGACTGGCCCATACTCATTCAACATAAGACGTATAGATGCTTTGTTTAATTCCCACACGTAGTCTGTTTATCTATTCCTTTAAACAGTAAGTAAGGTGAGCCAGTGCGATAAATAAGCATGCATCCAGAAAGCAGAAAAGCAAACAACTGTCCCAGGAGATCGATTACTCGGCCGGTGAATGGATGTCAGGGCCGAGTAATCACACTGGTTTAATGTACCGGCCGAGGGATCGAAGCCCCGGTCGGTGTTCTTCCTCACACCAGACAGAAAGATTAACAGATAATCAAAATGCTACGGTTTAGTCAAAAGTACAGTAAATTAAGACAAACCAGAGGCCGTTGGGCCTCACCACCTTGATCCCTCAGTTGCTTGATTGCTTTGGATTGGGCGTGATTGACTGATTGCTTGATCGAGAACCCTAGGGTTAGGGTTTGAACTTCGGGGTTTGATCGCCGGATTGACGGCTGCCTTCGGGAGGTTAGGGCTTTTGAAGAGTGGGTTTGAGAGAGTATTTTGGCAGAGCTTTGAGGCTTGATTGAGTGTGTAGGTCTAATGAATTTCGTGTGTTTATTTTCGGAGTCCAAAGGCCCTTTATATAGGCAATTGGTGACTCACTCCGGCCAATCAAATCACGAGATGGCAATTGCAATTGCAATGCATCTCTAACTCTACGTCGTAATCTCTGAGCGTAGCCCGAACGCATCGGGAAGGTAGTGTAGTTGGATCAAACCAAACGTCTGACAGAACGTTCCAGAGTCTGGAAAAAGGTCGATCTGGCGGCCGAGTAAAGGATCTTGCGGCCGTGGAATTGATGTCTCGGCCGAAGGATAGATCTTGCGGCCGAGGAATTGATCTCTCAGGGAGATTTTGCTGGCAACAGGTTGCTCGGGTGAGGAATTGATGTTATTGCCGTTAGATCGATGTTACGGCCGTCAGATGGTTTCTCCTAGGCTTCTGTATTTCTGTCTGAAAGGCTGTATGGCTTTGAATTGGGTCCTCTAAGTGGCTCAAAGTTCTTACCGAAAGTCCTAAGGTCCTCAAGGAAGCAATCAGCAATCACTGTATCCGTTTCATCATCGGGATTGTCCCAAGGTGGGACTTGAAATAATCGTTAGGCCAAATTGGAGTGTCTACAGAGCCGTGAAATCGATTAAACCGAACTTAAATCGATTTTTCGACTTTTGGATTTCCCACGGCCGATACATCGATTCCTCGGCCGAGACATCAATTATTCGGCCGAGAGATCGATCTCTTGGCCCCCTATTCAATCTCCCACAGCCCAGTGGATTTTGCTCAATACAACCAATTCAAGCTCTGGATCCATGACCAACAAAGACAATGATCAGAACTAGCCTTGGGGGCATATCCAAGCATAAGGAAGCTCTCTCTCTCCGTAACGGCAAGCTCACAACAACTGGTCGCTTGGCCACTGAGGATTATCAAACTCGAGCTCGAGCTCACAGGATCAAAGGACCCTTGATACATCCAACTCAGGCTCTATGCCCGAATAACTGTAATCCGGAAGTACATTTAGCAACTCTACGCTCAACTCAATCAACAGCTTCATGCCCACCTTCTCCATGCTCAAGTCACCCTGTGCTTAGCTCTGTACTTACTCACCAACATCAAGCTGCAACTCTCCGTTAGTAGCATCATGCTCCTCGCTTCAAGTTCCATGATCACTATCGTCAAGTCATTCAGCAACCCACACTTGCTAGTCAGACAAGCCCCAAGTTCATATATCCCATACTCATCACCATTCAGCAGCTCTATCCTCAACAAGCTCGGCAGCACCACGTGCTCATCACCTTGATAACTCCACGCTACCCGCAGCCCCGAGCTTATTACTCAACAGCTTCGCACTCAAAGCCATTCAACAGCTCGCTATTCCACTCCTCCCAGTAGCACTATGTACCCATTATCTCAGCCATTCAGCAAAGCCTCGAGCTAACCGCTACGCTCGCTATGTTCATGCTCATAGCCTTCAAGAAACTCAAAGGCTCCATCTTCTCAGCAGCTCCAAGCTAACCATCTCAGCGGCTCTACGCCCGTACTCACCGTCTCAACAGCTCTACGCCCATATCCACCACCAGTAGCTCTACGTTTGCTACCTCAGCATCTGCAAACTCACTATCAATCAACGACTCCATGCCCAGTCAATTAGCAGCTCTGAGCTCGCCAACTGAACTGGCTCTACGCCGTAACAGTTATCAACAGGCTCTATGCCCGTATTCAACCTCAGCAGCTCTACGCTCACTACTTCAGCGACTCTATGCCCGTATTCACCATCTCAGCAACTCTACGCCCGTATTCACCATTTCAGCGGCTCTACGCCCACAAATCCAGCGGCTCTACGCCCGTATTCACCCCCTTTGCAGCTCTACGCTCGTTACTTCAGCGGCTCTAAGCCCATTATCTCAACTGGCTCTATACCGTAACCAACCAATTCTCAACAGGCTCCACGCCGTACCAATCAACAAGATATCATCTATTCTCAAGCTCTACGCTTGAATGCTCAAAATCTAACATTTTGAATGCTCGAAGCTCTTCGAATGCCCAACCACTGTGTACTGGATGCTCAAGTTCTACACTTGAATGCTTAAGCTCTACGCTTGAATGCCCAACCACTGCATACTGGATGCTCAAAGCTTGTACTTTGAATGCTCGGATTCTGCCGTCCGATTGATCTACGCTCTACGCTCTGAATGCTCAAGTCCAGAACTTGAAAGAAGCTCTATGCTTAAATCAAACACACATGCACGGGCCCGTGCACATTGCATCATCGAGTCTGCATTATCATATCTAACCAATCATCATCATCGTATACACACCTTTGCATATCTGTCTCTCATGAAACAGGTCAATCCTACAATCAACCGGCTCTATGCCTCGATTTTATTGATCTGTCCAGCGCCTCGATCCTTTGGCTCTACGCCAAAACTTATGATGAGAAAGCTCTGTGCACAGACCATTAGAATGCAACCGGCTCTACGCCTCGGTTCAAATGACGTCAAGCTCTAAGCTCTGACACCTCAGGCTCTCGCCTTGTGAATACAACTGGCTCTACGCCTCAAATCTGTCAAACTCCTCAGGCTCTCGCCTTGTGACCACAACCGGCTCTATGCCTCGGTTCCATCACGTCAGAACTCTAAACTCTCTAGGCTCTTGCCTCATGACTACAACCGGCTCCGCACCTCGATTCCCTCATCTCAACGCTCCGTGCTCTAGTTACTGGCCTCGTGCCCCCCATATCTCAAAAATGGCATCCAACACGTCTCCGGAAGATGGCTTGGGTTCCACCCTATATCTCAAAACCGACGTCCAATTCATCCTCAGTAGATGGCTTGGATTCCACCCCATTACATCAATTCCTTCCAGCTCATTCGCAAGAATAAGCTATTCTACCGAGCTGCCCTCAGTCAAAGTAAGGATGATCAAGAAAAGCAAACGGCTCACTTGTTGTGTATTGGTCTACCCCAAAATTTTGAAGATGCTCACCACAAAAATTTCCCCGGTAGCCCCGAGCTTCTTCAACTATCCTCCGCCAAAGTCTTGGCTCAGCCTAGGTACGTCACACTACGGCTTTTTAAGCCTGAAGGTACGTCTTCTGTTTCTAACCCTCCAAAACTTTTTATTTTTCTTTATTGCCCTTTCAAACTACGGTTGGTCTGAATTTCCCCTGTGGAATATGTAGGCAGCCTATCGGCCTGACCATAACAAAAATCTTTTTCGAAAACCCCTTGGAATAGTGGTTGGACCAAATTGAGTTGCGTTAACAGCTTTGACTCTTACTTAAACATGTCTCGCGATCCGTCTAAGTTCAGTCAAAGAGGGGCATCTGTAGACACCCCAATTTGGCCTAATGATTATTTCAAGTTCCACCTTGGGGACCATCCCGATGATGAAATGGATACAGTGATTGCTGATTGACTTCCTATGAACCTTACGACTTTCGGTAAGAACTTTTAGCCACTTAGAGGACCCAATCCAAAGCCAAATAGCCTTTCAGACAGAAGTACAGTATCCCAAGAGAATCCATCTGTCGGCTGTGACATTGATCACACGGCCCCAACTTCAATTCTTCACCCGTGAAGCCTATTGCTTGAAAAACTCCCTGAGAGATCGATTAGCCGGCCGCCAGATCTATCCTTCGCCCGCAATATCATTCCTTTGACCGTCACATCCTTTGATCGGTTGCCAGATCGTCTATTTTCCAGATTCTGGAACGTTCTGTCAATCGTTTGATCCGTTCACAAAACCTTAGTAGCCTTTTTCCGATGTGTTCGGGCCACGTTTAGGGATCATTATGAAGAGTTTGTATCATTCCCCAACTCCAATTCCCACCGTGCATTTTGATTGGACGAGTTGTGTCATTCTTAATGCCTATATAAAGAGGGCTTCGGCTCCGAAATTGAGAGACCAACACACCCCCATCAACCACGAAACTCTGCAGAAATACACTCTCATATCCCCTCTACAAAAACCCCAACCTCCCGAAGGCAACCATAATTTGACGATCCAAACCCCGAAGTTCAAACCCTAACCCTAGGGTTCTCAAGAAGCAATCAGTCAATCACCCTCAATCCGAAGCAATCAAGCTACTGAGGGATCAAGGTGGTGAGGCCCAGGGGCCTCTGGTTCAATTTATTTTCTGTTTTATGCTTAATCGTAGCTTTTTGATTGTCTGCTAATCCTCTAGTCTGGTGTGAGGAAGAACATCGACTGGGGAATCAATCCCTCGGTCGTGACATCCATTCATCGGTCGCGGGATCCATCTCCCTGGGACAGTTTGTTTTATTCTGTTTTCTAATGCATGATTTACTTATCGTCTCGGCTCACCTTATTCACTGCTAAAGGTTAATAAACAGACTATGTGTTAGAATTAAATGAAGCATGTTTTAATCATATGTCAAGCAACTATGGGCCAGTCTCACGACTTGGCAGAGAGGGGTGCCTAATACCTTCCCCTCATTGTACCTTTGGCTTCCGTGCCCAAAATCTCTATCTGTTTTTCCTAGTTTTCTTAAACTAGGTGGCAACTCTGTTTCGATGATAACCACTATCGTGTGGCGATGTTCCTAGCCATGGGAATATCCATGATCTTGGTTTATGTAGCAAACAACCAAACAAACAGCAACGATCAATCTGTATGGCGATGCCCCGCTCCAGGGAGGTGTCTACAACAACATATGTTTTTCCGGGAAAATAAGGTCGGAATATACTCCTCTTCCTTTTCAAACTTTAGTAAAACACTTTTCAAATCCTCATGCAATTCAATATACCAACAATATACATCTTTCTACTTATACTTGGAGTCAAAGAATAAATTTAATCTAATTATACTTAAAGCTAGAGAGCAAGGGTATTTTACATGATCATACAACTTTTATACTTAGAATCAATGAGTAAGGGAAAATCTACTATACTTAGAGTCATTGAGTAGAGATATTCTACTATTCTTCTTGGCGGTAGGGCAGCTACAGTAAGTAAGTCGGCTATCGAACGGAGTAACTTCCTACGGAAAGCTTACGGTAGCTTCAAAAGAGAAAGGCTTCTCTCGAAACTAAATCTTGACTAAACTACTAAACTTTTTGGATCGAGAGGGTGGTCGAGTGGCGGTTTAGTGGCGGCCTTGGATGAGTTTCTTGAAGAACAATGAAGAACAAGGAAGAACAAAGCAAGAATACAAGAATTTCTAGAGACATAAGTTGAAGGATGAAGGTGTGAGTTGAATGGCATGAGGGGGGGGGTGCTATTTATAGCAAAATTTGGGCTCTCTCTCCCCTCTCAATGGCCGGCCCTCTTTACTCTCCATTTCTCTCATGGATTTGCTCCATGGTCTTGTCCAATCAAGCATGCCAAGCCTACCATGACTTGTCTTTTCTAATTTTAGGCATAAGGCTATATAATCATGTAGGATCTTAAGACTTTATAGGATATCTTAGGTGATTATAACCTAGGTTGAAAGTCTTACAAGTCTAAGGATGCTAAAGAAGCAGTCTTCCATGTTTAGTCAATCCTAGGTCTAGGTTGTAGTCAAAATCTAGGGTGATTAAGGCTAGGCTTCTAGGATGATTAAAGGCTAGATTTGGTGCTTGAAGTAGTCTAGGAATGGGTTGTCATGTGGTAATAGGCTTAAGGGCTAAAGAAGGTGTAAGAAAGCATAGCTTTCTAGGAGAAGAATAGGCACATGCACATGCACACACACACCACTCTCTCTCTCTCTCTTTCAGCCTCTCTCTTCTCTCTCCTCTCGGCTCTCTCTCTCTCTCTTGTACTATGTATGTATATATATATATATATATGTGTGTGTGTGTGTAAGACTGTAGACACCTCCCAAACGGGGCATCGCCATACAGATTGATCACGTTTGTTTGTTCGGTTGGTTGCTTGCTTCGTAAACCAAAATCATGGACATTCCCATAGCTAGGAACATCGCCACATGATAGCGGTTATCATCAAAACAGAGTCGCCACCTAGTTTATTTAAAACTAGGAAAACAGGTAGAGATTCTGGGTACGGGAGCCAAAAGTACAGTGGGGGGAAGGTGTTAGGCACCCCTCTCTGCCCAGCCGTGAGACTGGCCCATAGTTATTCAACATAAGACGTGTAGATGCTTTGTTTAATTCCAACACATAGTCTGTTTATTTATTCCTTTAAACAGTAAGCAAAGTGAGCCAGTGCGATAAATGAAGCATGCATCAGAAAGCAGAAAAGCAAACAAACTGTCCCAGGGAGATGGATCACGCGGCCGGTGAATGGATGTCACGGCCGAGAGATCCTCCTGGTTTGATGTACCGGCCGAGGGATCGAAGCCCCGGTCGGTGTTCTTCCTCACACCAGACAGGAAGATTAACAGATAATCAGAAAGCTATGATTAAGCGTAAGAACGATAAATAAAGCAAACCAGAGGCCGTTGGGCCTCACCACCTTGATCCCTCAGTTTCTTGATTGCTTTGGATTGGGCGTGATTGACTGATTGCTTGATTGAAAACCCTAGGGTTAGGGTTTGAACTTCGGGGTTTGATCGCCGGATTGACGGCTGCCTTCGGGAGGTTAGGGCTTTTGAGGAGTGGGTTTGAGAGGGTATTTTGGCAGAGCTTCGTGGCTTGAGAGAGTGTATACTCTATTGAATTTCGTGTCTTTATTTTCGGAGTCCAAAGGCCCTTTATATAGGCAATTGGTGACTCACTCCGGCCAATCAAATCACGAGATGGCAATTGCAATTGCAATGCATCTCTAACTCTACGTCGTAATCTCTGAGCGTAGCCCGAACGCATCGGGAAGGTAGTGTAGTTGGATCAAATGTCTGACAGAACACGTTCCAGAATCTAGAAAAAGGTCGATCTGGCGGCCGAGTAAAGGATATCACGGCCGAGGAATGGATGTCTCGGCCGAAGGATAGATCTTGCGGCCGAGGGATTGATCTCTCAGGGAGATTTTGCTAGCAACAGGTTGCTCGGGTGAGGAAATGATGTTAGGGCCGTGGGATCGATGTCACGGCCGACAGATGGATTCTCCTAGGCTTCTGTATTTCTGTCTGAAAGGCTGTATGACTTTGAATTGGGTCCTCTAAGTGGCTCAAAGTTCTTACCGAAAGTCCTAAGGTTCTCAAGGAGGCAATCAGCAATCACTGTTTCCATTTCATCATCGGGATGGTCCCAAGGTGGGACTTGAAATAATTGTTAGGCCAATTTGGGGTGTCTACAGATGCCCCTCTTTGACTGAACTCAGACGGATCGCGAGACATGTTTGAGTAAGAGTCAAAGCTGTAAAAAGCAACTCAATTTGGTCCAACCACTATTCCAAGGGGTTTTTGAAAAAGGTTTTTGTTATGGTCGGGCCGGGAGGCTGCCTACGTATTCCACAAGGGAAATTCAGACCAATCGTAGTTCGGGCAATAAAGAAAAATAAAAGTTTGGATGGTTAGAGACAGAAGACGTACCTTAGGGCTTGAAAAGCCGTAGTATGACGTACCTAGACTGAGCCAGGGTTTTGGCGGAAGATAGTTGAATGAGCGCGGGGCTGCCGAGGAAGTTTTTGCGGAGAGCTTCCTTAGTATTTTGGGGTAGACCAGTACACGGCAGGTGCGTTTGCTTTTCTTGATCATCCTTACTTTGACTGAAAGGAGCTCGGTAGAGTAGCCTATCCTTGCGAATGAGCTGGAAGGAATTGATGTAATGGGGTGGAATCCAAACCATCTGCTGGGATGAGTCGAACGCCATTTGTTTTTTAGATATGGGGGGCGCAAGGCCAGTAACTGGAGCACGGAGCTTTGCGGAATGAGGGAACCGAGGCACGGAGCCGGTTGTGGTCATGAGGCGAGAGCCTGGAGAGTGATGGAATCGAGGCGTGGAGCCTGTTGCAGTCTTGAGGCGAAGGCCTGAGGAGATTGGATTGATAGGACCGAAGCGCGGAGCTGGTGTTGATCATAAGGCGAGAGCCTCAGGTGATTAGATTGAGGCGTAGAGCTTGCTGTGGTCGTGAGGCGAAGGCCTGAGGTGTCAAAGCTTAGAGCTTGTTATGTTTGAACCAAAGCGCGGAGCTGGTATAAGGCAAGGGCCCGAGGTGAAGGAACTGAGGCGTGGAGCCTGAGGTGATTAGATTGAGGCGTGGAGCCTGCTGCAGTCTTGAGGCGAGGGCCTGGGTTGTCGGAGCTTAGAGCTTGACGTGATTTGAACCGAAGCGCAGAGCTGGTTGCATTCTGATGGTCTGTGCACGGAGCTTTCTCATCATAAGTGTTGGCGTAGAGCCAAAGGATCGAGGTTCTGGACCGATCAATAAAACCGAGGCATAGAGCCGGTTGATTGTAGGTTTGACCTGTTTCATGAGAGATATGCAGAGTGTATATGTGTGATGATGGTTGTTAGATGTGAACAGATATGCAGACTCGATGTGATAATGCAATATGTGCACAGGACCGTGCGTGTGTGTTTGTTTTTTAAGCTTAGAGCTTCTATCAAGTTCCGGACTTGAGCATTCAGAGCGTAGAGCTCGAGCATTCGGACGGCAGAATCCGAGCATTCAAAGTACAGGCTTTGAGCATCCAGTACGCAGTGGTTGGGCATCCAAGCGTAGAGCTTGAGCATTCAAAATGTTAGATTTTGAGCATTCAGGCATAGAGCCTGAGAATAGATGACTTGATTGTTGGGGCGGCATAGAGCCTATTGAGATTTGCTTGGTTACGGCTTCGAGCCAGTTGAGATAGTGGGCTTGGAGCCGCTGAGTTGTAGTAGCGAGCGTAGAGCCTGCCGATAATGGGCTTGGAGCCTCTAAGATGGTTGTTATGGCTTCGAGCCAGTTGAGATTGCTTGAGTATGATTTGTAGGCATAGAGCCTGCTGTTGAGATGGCGAGCATAAAGCTGCTAAGTTGATAAAATGGCGGGCGTAGAGCCGCTGAGTTGTGTAGAGATGATGGGCACGGGACCGCTATGTGAGTTTGATGGTTGTATGGCTGTTGGAAATGGCAAGCGTAGAGCTGCTGATGGTGATTGGGCCTAGAGCCGCCAGGTGAGTGAATACAGACGTAGAGCCTGTTGAAGTAATGGGCGCAGAGCCGCTGAGATAATAGCTTTGAGTCTGCGGAGGTGGACTTTGGAGTCACGGTGCTTGATGAATGGATAGACATGGTGACGAGCCTCGAGCCACTGAGTGAGTATAGGCATAGAGTCGCTGAGTGAATTGACTTGTTTTAGCCAGCAGTTCGTGGAGAGAGAGTTTCCTCATGCTTGGATATGCCCCCAAGGCTAGTTTTGATTATGTTGTGTTGGCTCGGGAGTGCCCCCAAGGCTATTTGGTTGGTTGAAGACTTAGAGGTCTGTAGTGGCTTGAGTCAGTGCACAGAGCAAGACCTGATATGGCTGAGGGAAATAGATTGGGAGGCCAGGAGATCGATCTCTCGGCCGAAGGATTGATGTCTCGGCCGAGGAATCGATGTATCGGCCGTGAGAAAGCCAAAGGTCAGAAAATCGATTTAAGTTCGGTTTAATCGATCTCACGGCCCATTTAATCTTTTCCCCTCCCCCTACTTTTCTCCTTCATTTTCCTCCTCCGACGTTCATTCCCATTCACCGCCGTCCTTCTCCTCTCTCGCCGCCGTCTACCATCACCTCCGGCCGTCGCCGTTGCTGCCAGCTTTGGTTGTTTGAAACTGTTGGTTTTCTTCCTTTCTTGGCTTGGATGTGATGGCCACGCCATCTTCGGGTGTTGCGGGTTCATCCTCGCACCCTTCATGTAGGTGCGAGTATTCGTCTTCTGACGAGGAGGCGATTGAGGAGCCTGGTTTGTTTGATGCCGCTACCTACATTCTTCCTTCGCGTAGGCTGGGTTATGGCGGCTTCCTGCAGTACCATCCTCCTGTTGGTGGCCCAGAGGCCGAGATAGTTTGCAGAGAGCCTGAGCATCACTTGAGCGTTCTGAACGTGCCGGTGAGTTTCCTGAAAAAGTAAAAAGTTTACTTTAGTTCGGAGTTTTGGAAATCTTTATATTTTTTTAGGATGAATTTTTTTTGTTTGCGGGATGAAAATCCCTTTTGGCTAGGAGCGTGAATGAGAAGAACCCGTGTTTGGGTTGAACTTGTTTTTGTTTAAGGAAACTAAAATAACTGTGCCCCCTGTCTAGGCAATGCATGCTTTTAGATGTTAATTTGACGCCCCTTAGCATTTCCTTTGTTTATGCAATCATGAGATTAACTCCCTTTTGTCTTTGACAGAGAAACAGGAGGCTGGAAGCTCGCGGTGGAGGCAAGGAGGTGCACAGATGGTTCTTGAAGCTGCCAGAGCAGGCTCGGGAATTAGTACGTGCTGCAGGCTTCGAGACATTCGTTCTGGGCCTCGATCTTCCGAAGATGGATTGGTCATTGATGACCTCGCTAGTTGAGAGGTGGTGGGATACCACCAATACCTTCCACTTTCCTGTTGCTGGCGAGATGACTATCACTCCGGGTGACTTCTCTTTGCTGACTGGCCTGCGGGTAGGCGGAGTTGCTCTTCGAGTTGACCCCCGGCTTTGGGAGCGAGAGGGTGCTTTGAGGTGGTTTCTGGGCAAGGTGCCCCCTGTTCGTTCCCGGGGTCATATCGATCTTGCTTGGCTAAGCAAGACTTTCATGGTGGCTGACATTCTGACCCAGGTGAGTGCCGAGCAATTGACGCGGGCCTTCCTTCTTTACCTCCTTGGGCAAACGTTGTTTGCCAACAAGGATGGGTCGGTACACGTAGTTTTTGGCTCCTCTGCAGCACTTGGGAGCTATTCGGGAGTTTGACTGGGGCTCATCTGCTTTGGCCACTTTGTATGGTAGTCTTGGAGCTTGCTCGCGGGACAAGAGTCCCATTCTTTGTGGTCACTTTCGAGTGCTTGAGGTATATATTATTCCTTTGTACCTCTGTTCTTACTTTGGCTTTTTCCTAGTTCTGAACTTGTTTTGCTAATCCATATTTCAGCTCTGGGCTTTCGAGCATCTTCTCCAGTTTCCCCCTGAGACTTGGCATGGAGATGCGAACTGTATACCTCGTTACGAGCGATGGTTGGTGGGGCAACGGAGGCCACGGTCACCAATTTTGAGCCTTCCCGAGTGGCGGCGAGTTTTGGACCGGCTTACTGTCGATCAGGTACTTCTTTCTTCGTACCTCTTGTCTTTTAGACTTCCATATTCTTGTGTTAGGGCTGATTTTGTTCTTGCTTTGTAGGTACGGTTTGACCCTTGGGGTGGTGTACCAGAGGATGTCTCTCTTGCACGTTGTAGAGTCCTGGACCGGACCCGTAGCTTGCTCGAGGGTCCATTTTGCCGAGCCTGGTACTTAGGCGATCGAATGGCTAGTCAGTGGCGATCACGTGTTGAGGCTCTTCAGCTTGTTCCTCCTTCTCCTCCAGTATCTATGAGGTCAACTTATTTGATGTCGAAGGAAGATCTGAAGAACGCTCGGATCAGAGATTGGGCGGGTTTACTCCTCCAGGCAGGTGACTATACGGAGTACTGCCGTCTTTTCTTGACCTCCTCTATTGCGGCCCCTCCCGTTGCTCCTGTTTGGCCACGAGCTCCTTCGTTTGTCTCCTTCCACTCAAATGATGGGGAGGAGGAGCGCCTGACACTGACTCCTTGCACGACCCAGCTTTACACTTTGCCAGCCGGGGCTTCACAGGTATCTTTAGCTTTCCATGTTAGCTTTCATCACTTCGCATTGTATCCCTTGCTTTAGATGTTTATAATGTTTAACTGTTCCACAGGTACCTGTCGAGATAGTGCAGGAATGGCTTCACGCCTATCAGAGTGCGGAGGTTTTGGTTCGGAGACAGCGCCGTAGGATCCTCGAGGTACAGCCCTCTTTATGAATTTTATTTGCTGTGTATTATCCCTTGAATCTGAATGTTTGTATCCCTCTTTGGCTGCAGCTCGAGGCTGAGGGAGTACCGGCTGCTGGGGGGAATGTGGGGACCAGTGAGCAGCCCTCGCCCTCTTCTCAGAGATCGCCTAGCTTTTAGGGCTTTTCTTTTTCATGTTCATAGTTAGTAGAAGATAGGCAGGAACTATATTTGTATAGTGAAAGCAACCACAACAATGATTTTGTAAACAAGCTTTTGTTCATGAAATGAGAAATAGATGTCTTGAGTTTGCATGCGATAGTCAGAACATGGCTTCTTCTTTTTTTTTGAACAAGTTTTTGCTGATAGACAGTAATTTGTGTGAAAACACTTGGCCGAAGAATCGATCACTCGGCCGAAGGATCTTTGTTGCGGCCGAGGTATTGATTATCCGGCCGTTACGTCTATTTTCCCAAGGGAGCTAGGTTTTGCTTTAGCCAAGTGGCATCCTGTTTCATATTCCTTCCTATGCTTAGTCCTTGATTTTCTGTCTCTTGCTTTTGCCATGCTCCACAGCCTGATTGCCAAACTTAAGAGTTTTTGAGGTATCATACTCATTGCGTTGATGACTTTTGGGTTAGAGGGGATGAACTATAACTCTTACGTGTCTTTGTTTTTTGCCAATTCCCTGGAAAATGACTAACTCATCTTTTGTGAGCTCAATACGCAGGGTTAGCTATGCCTATCATTGAGTACAAACCTGTTGATGTTTTCATTTCTCCAAATGTTTGGGCCGTATCTCGATGCGAGATTGCCTACGTATCCCAATCAGGGAATCAGGCCTTTTACGTAGTTCCAAGATTACCACCTTTGGGGGTTGGGTTTTCACTCTTGGTTTTTCTTTCTCTCATGCTCTAAGTTTTGCCTAGGTTACCTGATAGAGGTTAAGTCCCTAGCGAGCTTTCCTTCAAATGCCTTAACTTTTGCCTAGGCTGCGTTTTTCGCTTTTTTTCTTGTCCTAGCAAGCTTTGCTCTTACTTTTGCTTGGGTGTATAGTTTGCCCAACGAGTATTTTTCTCTCAAGAGGGTTTTAGTGTTTTGGAGAGGAATCTGATGGAGATATTTTTATGAATCTCCTGTTGCGTTTGTACTTTCACAATGGGCAAGCTAACCCTAAGTGTTCTCACGGAGATAGTGTCTTTCTTCTAAGTTCTGACAAAAACCTAGTTTTAAGTAATTAGAGTTCATCATTTCCTTCCCTTTTGTCGGGGACACAAAGATTTTGATCCCTTCGAAATTTTCCCTTGTTTTGGCAATGAGAGCATAGCGCATGGCAATTGCAATTTAGGATTTTAGATTTTAGATAAGCATAATCTGGAAGATGAAAAAGAAATTCTCTTAGCGGAAATAAAATGCCCAAACAGGGGCCCAAAACTCGTTCTAGTTTGTTTAAAGCAAAAATAATGTTTTAACGTTATTTTTTTGCCATGTTGTGACTTCTCAGCTACTGCAGCATGTCGGGGTCATTTCCCTTGTCTTTTGCAACTTTGTACTCTTTCCCACCTTCTTCCTTGCCAAACAGAGCCTTTGAACTGGGTTCATCTTTGAAGTTTGCACGACGGCTACCTCCTTGAGCCATGAGTAATCCCCAGGTGGATGTGTCGGTATGAATCTCCCTTTCTCTTTCCTCATCGATTGTGTGGTCATCAGCTATTTCTGTAGGGAGTAAGCCCCGAACAGGCATAAAAAGGGCCCGAACACGTGGTACGTGGGACCATGGTGTAATTACAATAAAGACAGTCGCCGTACAAGGCGGTGATCGGCGACAGGGACCAGTGATATGAGAAGTCCTTGGTCCAGGGAGCCTGTGCTAAGTCAAGGTCCAGTAAACACGAGAGGATATTGGATCAGGGGATTGACACAGGACCAGTAACATGTGAAGTTATTGGTCCAGGTAGCTTGTTCGGCAACAATGGGGCCGAACAGGGGGGATTTATACGAAAGCAGTCCCAGGCACAGGGAACTCTCCAGGAGGTTCCGGAAACAGAGATATTCTGTGAAGGAATGAGGTCCCAATAAAATAGGATCTTGGGAAGATACCCAACGGGAATGGGAAGTTCGGCCAGCTATGGAAAGAAGTCCTAAACGGACTAAGGTAATGAACTGATAAGGGAACGAGAATCCGAGATATTCTGGGTTTCCTATACGAGATAGGAAACCTAGGGCAATATGGATACTTGGGCAGCAAGCATCCATAAACCTATAAATACAAGGCGAACCGAGAGGAGAAAGGTACACAATACATTACGGTTTTACGCATTCTTCTACTTGAATTAGGGTTTTCGACCAGTACGTGATACTAACTTAGGCATCGGAGGGCCTTTGCCACGAGAGGCAAAGGTGCACTCACCCTTTGTCTATTTTGCAGATAAAGACTCCGACGACATATTAGGGTTCCGGCGAGGACCTCGAAGTAGTCGTTACGTTCTTGTGCTGCTTAAACCACTCTCGGTTTTTCTGCACTTACAATTGGCGCCGTCTGTGGGAAACGAAAGAGATCCCTCTGAAAAGCGACCGTGATGGAAGAAGATCCAAAAACTCCACATGATCCGAAACACCAGTTGGGGGGAGGAGGTGGCAACTCCCCACCGGATCCTCCGAGAAAGCCCGACGGTGGGCGAGCAAAGAAGCCCACAGACATGGATAATCCCCTGACTGTCCATGGCGACTCCAAGAACAAGGAGGGAAGGACGGCCACAGGCTCTACGAGAAGGAGCAAATCCCATCGTGAGGGAGAATCAGTGGCACATTCAAGGAGTGCACACAACCGCGACGATATCTTGGATAAAAAGAGACAAGAGATCGAAGAATACGCTCGTTTGATTAAAAAACGAGAATATGAGATACATGAATTGCAACGGATACGAGGACATCCGGAGGATTCTGGACTGTCACGAAGAGATTCCAGAGGGGAAAGGCTAGCAATAGTGGAACACAAGAAGGCTCCTTCACGAGGAAGGAGGAGCAGGTCCAGGAGTCCCACTCCGAAAAAGAAAAGGGCTTCTTCATGAAAAAGAAGAAGCAGAAGCCTCACCCCCGAGGAAGGAGAGATTAGAAGACATCACAGGGATAGGTACGAGAGGCCTGATTCCGATTGGGAAAAGAGTACTCCCAAAAAGGCAAAAGAACGAGAGGAGGGAGCCATGTCTGCACGAGAGGCAGCACGGAAAGCCCTCAGCAATATAGCCTCATCCCCTTTTTCAAAGAGATTGCAGGAGGCAAGGCTTCCGAGCAGGGTGAAGCACGGGGCATTCGTACTTTACGAAACAAATAATGATCCCGTAGCGCACATACAACACTACCGGCAGGCAATGTTCATGCACGACGGGGATGATGCAATCATGTGCAAGATGTTCCCATCGAGTTTGGGGAAAGTGGCCTTGTCATGGTTCCATAAGCTGGGGCCGAACACCGTACGAGGATGGAGACAGTTGGCCGAAGAATTCACTGCCCGGTTTCTGACGAGCAGGAAAGCACCAAAAACCTTTGAAAGCCTCTCTGTTATGAAACAAGGAGAGAGTGAGCCGATCAGAGATTATGCTAAGAAGTACTGGGAGACTTTCAACGAGATTGAAGGGTGCAGTGAGGAATATGCCATAGCCACGTTCAAGACAGGATTGCCTGTTCGGGGAGAGCTGCGTAAATCCCTGAACATGAACCCGGTAGATACATTGGCAAGGCTAATGGAACGAATAGAGCAGCATGCCAGAAACGAGGATGACATACTGCGTGAGGACAACAGGATGGTTGCCGAACAGGCGAAGGTTCCACCGAAGAGGGCGGACAAGCCAGAGCCCAAGACCTACAAAGATAGGAAGGAGTATGGGCAGGTCAAGAGAGAACCATATAAAGAGAAGCACGCCCCAGACCCCAAGTCTTTCTTTTCAGTGACAACGGTTTGGAAGGAACCAATCTATCGGATTCTTTACAAAATAAAGAATCGCCCATATTTCAAGTGGCCCCCGAGGCTGGAGGGGGACAAAGATGCGAAGAGGGCTACGAGTCAGCATTGTAGTTACCATAAAGACTGGGGGCATATGACGGAGGATTGCGAGATGTTCAAGCAACACCTCGATGATCTGGTCTCACGGGGTTACCTGAAAGAATTTATTCAGGAGGAGCACAAGGGTGCAGAGAAAGCATTGGAATTGGATTATGAGCAGAATCCAAGAGGGGTAATCCATATGATACATGGATTGGCCACGCCTTACACGAGAAGTGAGGTGAGGTTGCTCCAAAGACAAGTAAAACACGACCAGCACGTGATGCAGTTGGGAAAGAAACGAGGACGTGAAGAAGAAGAATGCACTGGGGGCATAATCTTCACAGATGAGGACCTGGGGGGAATCCAGGTACCACATAATGATGCCCTAGTCATAACCCTACGAATTGGGGAATATGACATGGAGAGAATCCTGGTTGATTTGGGAAGCTGCACGGAGATACTGTATTATGACGCGTTCAAGAAGCTAGGACTGACACAAGCAGATTTGGTGCCGTCAACAACCCCCTTGGTCGGATTTAGTGCAGGAGCAGTGTGGCCATTGGGCAAAGCAACTCTCCCTGTTCGGGCAGGAACAGTTGTGCTAAGAACCGATTTTTTGGTGGTAGATGTACCGTCTTCCTATAACGCGATTATTGGAAGGACATGGTTGCATAAGATGAGGGCGGTTTCCTCCACCTACCATCAGATGGTAAAATTTCCCGGGTCAAATGGTATCGAAAGAATAAAGGGAAATCAGAAGGTCGCCCAGCAGTGCTTGGTTTCTATAATCAAGAAGGCACCGAAGGCCCAGTTAGTTCAAGCAATTGAGGTTCCGGATCAGCCGACCATTGAGGATGTCGGAGGGGATCCCGCCGAGAAAGTGGTGGAAGGCTTGAAGAAGATTCAGATCAACGAGAATGATCCAGAAAGGTATTTTCTGATTGGGGAAAATCTGAATGAAGCAGAAGAGGAAGAGTTGGTAAGGTTCCTCAAGGAGCACGTTGACGTGTTTGCTTGGGTGCCCGAAGAGATGCCCGGAGTGGATGCAAACGTGATTTGTCACCACTTGAATGTGGATCCACAACATAAGCCCGTGATGCAGAAGAAGAGACGATCCGCCGTACAACACGTGGATACTGTTATCGAGGAGGTGGACCGATTGCTCGAAGCAAAGGCTATACGAGAGGTATACTACCCAGAATGGCTGTCCAACACTGTGGTGGTAAAGAAGAAGAACGGGAAGTGGCAAGTTTGCGTCGACTTCACCGACTTGAACAAGGCATGCCCCAAGGATAGCTTCCCCCTCCCCAGGATAGACCAGCTTGTCGATGCAACGGCTGGGTATGGGCGGATGAGCTTCCTTGATGCTTATCGGGGTTATCATCAGATAGCCATGTACGGCCCCGATGAGGAGAAGACATCTTTTATCACGCCAAGGGGGCTATACTGTTATAGTGTCATGCCTTTTGGTCTGAGGAATGCCGGTGCAACATATCAGAGGTTAGCAACGATTATGCTAAAGAAGCTGCTCGGTAAGACCATGGAGGTTTACATAGATGACATGGTGGTCAAAAGCAGAGAGAAGGAAAACCACATCGCTGATTTAAAAGAAGCCTTTGAGATATTGAGAGAATATAAGCTGAAGCTCAACGCCTCGAAGTGTGCGTTTGGGGTAAACTCAGGAAAGTTCCTGGGGCATTTGGTCACCATAAGAGGGATAGAAGCGAACCCCGATCAAATTACAGCGTTGCAAAGGCTCCAAAGTCCAAGGACCACGAAAGAAGTCCAGAGGTTGACTGGGATGGCAGCGGCTTTAAACCGATTCATCAGCAGGTCTAGTGACAAGTGCAGACCCTTCTTTCAGCTGCTGAAAAAGAGGGAAGGATACGAATGGGGAGCAGAATGTGAGCAGGCGTTCCAAAACCTGAAGAAATACTTGGCAGCAGCCCCCCTACTGTCCACTCCCGAACAAGGCGAGTCCCTAACTCTATATCTAGCAGTCTCCGAACATGCTGTAAGTGCGGTGCTACTAAGGGACAAGGGATCCGAGCAAATTCCTGTCTATTATGTCAGCAAAACGTTGCTAGATGCAGAGACAAGATATCTGCCCCTCGAAAAGTTGGTCCTGGCATTAAGAACGGCGGCACGAAAATTGCCCCATTATTTCCAGAGTCACAGAATTGTGGTTTATACTGAGTATCCGTTAAAATCTCTGCTACGAAAGGCAGATTTCTCGGGACGTATCTCAACTTGGTCGGTCGAACTGAGTCAGTACGACATAGATTATCAGCCGCGCACCGCAATAAAGGGGCAGGTGCTGGCGGACTTCGTAGCTGAGTTTTCACCTACGGTGGCTCCCGAGCCTCCTATGAGATAGGAGCCGAGAAAGGAGCAAATGAAGGAGCAATCAACGAAAACAAAGAAAGCTCCGGCCGAACAGGATCCCACGGAGTGGAAATTATTTGTTGATGGCTCTACATGCAACACAGGCTCGGGAATTGGTGTGGTGCTTTTCCCTCCTGAAGGAGCAATGATGGAACTGTCCCTTCGATTGGGGTTCAGTGCTTCAAATAACGTGGCGGAGTATGAGGCACTCTTGGCAGGGTTAAGAAGTGCAAAAACCCTGAAGGTGAAAAAGATACGAGTGCATTGTGACTCGCAACTCGTGGTGAACCAGTTGTCCGGGGAGTATGAAGCCCGGAACGAAAAGATGGCTGCCTACGTGATAGCCGCCAAAGATCTGCTTGACACTTTCGAGAAAGTATACATCGAGCAAATAAGTTCTGGGCAGAATGCCCATGCTGATTCTCTTGCCTGGTTGGCCGCGGCTGTACCAACAGAATTTAAGAGAAGGGTGACAGTAGATTATCTTGCTGAGCCGAGCATCGGAAGAAGTGTGGAACTGGTCTTGGACGTGAACCAAGGACCGAGTTGGATGGATCCAATAGTGGAGTTCCTACGAGATGGGATACTCCCCACAGATAAAAAGGAGGCTCACAAGATTAAAACAAAGTCTGCACGGTTTTGGCTGTCACCAGAAGGAAAGCTGTACAAAAAATCCTTCACTGGTCCTTATTTACTTTGTGTGCACCCCGAAATGGTGCAGAAGTTTCTCCACGAAATCCACGAGGGAACGTGTGGGAGTCATGCTGGAGGGAGGTCCATTGCTCACCGAGCAATAACCCAAGGGTACTGGTGGCCTCATATGCAAGAAGACGCAAAGGTGTATGTAAAGATTTGTGAGAAGTGCCAGAAATTCTCACCAATGATAAGGACACCAGCCGAAGATCTGGTGCCCTTGACCAGTCCTTGGCCCTTCGCACAATGGGGGATGGACATCGTGGGTCCACTTCACAAGGCAACTGGGAATAGGAAATTTCTGTTGGTAGCAACAGATTATTTCACCAAATGGATTGAAGCTGAACCACTGGCTAAGATCACTGAGCCTATGATAGAGAGGTTCGTTTGGAAAAGTATAATCACCCGTTTCGGGGTCCCTTATTCCTTGATTACGGATAATGGGTCCCAATTTCAGAAAAAGTTTAAGGCCTTTTGTGCCCAGTATGGAATAAGAAATTATTATTCCACCCCAGCCTACCCACAGAGTAATGGGCAGGCAGAGGCATCCAACAAGACTATACTTGATGGGATCAAGAAGAGGTTGGACAAGGCAAAGGGGAAGTGGCCCGATGAATTGCCACTTGTTCTTTGGGCGCACCGAACAACGCCTAGGAGGTCTACGGGAGAGACCCCCTACTCATTAGCCTATGGGACAGAAGCCGTAATCCCATTAGAGGTTGGTTTGCCGACCAACAGGACCACTTTGGTTGAAAGTGGAGGCAATGACAGAGCCTTGGAAATAGAACTGGATCTTGCCGAGGAACGTAGAGAAAGGGCTCTGGTGCACTTAGCCTCGTATCAAGAGCAGCTGATGAAGAGCTACAACAAAATGTCCACCCCCGAGAATTTGGTATTGGAGACCTTGTACTTCGTAAGGTGCTCGGCAATACCAAAGTGGCCAACGAGGGCAAGTTGGGAGCAAACTGGGAGGGCCCGTATAGAGTTACGGAGATTGCGGGCATTGGGGCATATCGCTTGGCGGACCTGGACGGGAACCCGGTGCCAAGGCCATGGAATGTCCACAACTTGAGGAAGTTTTTCGTTTGAAAAACTTTTCAGCATATTTTTTATTCTGTTTTAGGATGCACATCATGATTGTGTGGGAATTACGAGTACAATTCCTTTGTTTTTTATTTATTTAGTTGCAAGGGGTACGAATAACGCCCCCTTGAGTTTTTTGAATTATGAATAAAATTCTGATTTTGATTTAAGACATCGTTTCTTTTGTCTTCATCATGATTAGAATACGAAGTTTGGTCCTTGCTCCTCACTTCGTATTGGGGAGCAGAGGGATATGTTTATGCCAAATACGAATACATTTGAGCGGATTCAAAACTTTGCAAGTACAGATATACTCAGGTACGAGGAAACCGGGCATGTATACGTGGAAATACACAATTTTCCCAAATATGAAAACATTTGGATAGACTAAGTATGAATACACTTAGAGGGTTATATTCCAACCCAAATACGAAGACATTTGGCGTGCATACGAAAATATGCATAGCTCCCCCAAATACGAAAACATTTGGGAATCTAAGTACGAATAAACTTAGGAGGGTTATATTCCAAACCAACGACAAATGGGCTGCATACGAGGATATGCAGAAATACCAAAAAATAGCCAAGTACGAGAAAAACTTGGGCAGCATACGAATATATGCAACAGTTGTCTAGGAACGAATACACCTAGAATTGTCTCCAAGTACGAGGAAAACTTGGGCAGCACATGAACACATACAAAATCGTCTAAAGTATGAATATGCTTAGAACTGTTTCTAAGTACGAGGAAAACTTGGAAAGCATACGAAAACATGCTTAGCTAGTATGAAAAAACTTGGGAAATGTAGGGTACACCCCAGCAAAATTAGACACAAAGCCACGAAAGGCCAAGCAACACAAAGATAAAACGCCACGAAGGGCCAGAAAACTTAAAGTATTGGGAATGTACTTGTGCCACGCAGGGCAAGCCTTACAGCCACGCAGGGCCACCGTAATATCATAGTCAAGGAATTGGAAGAGTTCCAAGGAAGGGAGATTCATACCTGCTGATCAACAGTAGGGTTTTCAATTGCAGGAAAAGAAACTTGTGCAGGTGTGGCCTCTGCAACTGTGCTATCGTCAGTTGGGCCACCACTGGCTTCCTTCTGGCCAGGGTTGGCCTCCTCAACAATGAGTCCGACATCTACGTCATGCTGCTCGGAGATGTTAACAGTGGATTCTCCATCCAAATCAACTTCTTCCACCTCGACCCCATCCTCTTCCTGAGCAGCCATAACGCTTGGGAGATCAATCTCTGTCCAAAGAGGGGATGACTCTGCTGCATCAGATTTCCTAAGACAAGACGTCCATCCAGCAGCAAACACCTGGTCTTGGATCTTGGGCATTTGATTTTTGTAGCTTTCCGTGGCTACGTTGATCCCTTCGTTGTATCCCTGCTGGTAGGCCTCCTTCGCTTCATTTTTACTTGATTCCAACTCTGTCAGAGTTTGGTTCAGACTATCTTCGGCACCGTCCAGCTTGCTCTTAAACTCGTTCATTGCATTTCGAGCCTGGTTTCTTTCCCTCTCGAGCCGGATGATGGTACCCTGGAGCTTGGAGTTCTCACAGGCCAACTTCGCTCGCTGAGGCTCGGATTGGCCCAGCTTTTGCGCCATAGCTACCATTCTTTGCATGGCCTAGAATGTTTTAAAGAAAATTAAATGGAGTTCATGACCAACAAATCTGGAACTATTGGTTTGGTGAGTATAAAAGGCTTACCTGAGCACTGCAAGTCATAAAAGACCCGAGGAGATTGTCAGGGGAGCTAGTTACCACCTTTTGCATGTCCCCAGGCAGCATGAAAGCTTGGGACAAGGCAAGAGCTGTCCCCGCAGATTCTATACTGTCCCGAACAGTGATTGGACGCCCACCATGAGTAAATTGGGGAGCCCAGATTGGAGTTAGGATTGCAGGTGTCTGAGTCGAAGGCCCTTCGGGAGCTTCCAAGCGTTGGCGTTTTTCCCTGTGGCTAGCCTCGATTTCCTCGGGGGAGAATCCAGGGGGGGCGTCAGTTTGTGCAGTTCCTCGGCGGCCATGAGGAGGGACTGGGCTCTGGGAGCGACCTCGGCCACAAGCAGTGCCGCGGCCTCTTCCTCGGCCAGCTCCAGGGATCGTGAGGAGGGTTCCGAGGTCAATAGGTTGGTTCATCTCTTGAAAAGGAGGGGATGGAGAGTAGCCGCTCGAAGACGTGGATGCTTCCTCGCGAATTTCCACAGATGCACTACGGAACAGAGGGGTCCGAGAACGCCTTTCCTCCTCTATTTGCTCGGGCTGAGCGGGCTGTGCAGCAGCAGGTCCTAGAACTGGTGGGTCGTCGGCTACACGGATGCGCCGGTCGATAAAGCCCCCGTATGAAGCCCTGTAACTCAGAAGCACTTGTGCTGCTCTTGCTCGGCCAGCCAGATGGGTGCCCTCACCGTTGAAATTGAGGGCCTGAGTGATATGTGCTACATGAACTTGGGGGGTAATGATAGCATACCCCTGGTTGATATTTTCAGCTGCAACACGAGAAGTTGGCAGTCAGAAGATGAATGAAATAGAAGACGTAATACGAATAAATTGCTAGGTAAATGAATTTTACGAAGAAGAAAGAACTGACGTGGTTGCCCAAATCTGTGAGGGGCGTGAAAGCCTATCACTTGGCCGTCTTCGTTTCTGGGCTCGAAATTTCCAGTAACGACGAGGAAATCGTCATCGTCTCCTCGAGCGGAGTCGGGCAATTCAAGCACCAGTCGCCTTCTGGAGTCTCTACTCTTTAGGTAGTAAGTGAGGGCGTCTTTTGTACGAGAAATACTGTATAGGTGATGAATATCATACAGGCCTAAAGATGTGCCTAACATCTGGTTTAGGGTATTGATACCCATAACGACTCGGAAGAAATTGGCAGACACCTGCATGGGAGATAGCCTGTAGTAGGCCAGAACCTGGCGAAGTAGTGGTGCTAGGGGGAATCTAACACCGCCCTCTACAACGGCAACCACTGGAATGTGTAGAGTGTCATTATTGGGGCTCTGGCGTATGGCGTCTACAGGGGCCAAACTAATGGCCACATCGTCAGGGATCTCATAGCGAGATCTAAACGAGGCCATGGTCTGAGGGGTGTTGCAATAACGCCTAAACCTCCCCATTATGAACGGGAGTGAAATAGACGAGTAATATGGGTACGAAGAGACCCTGACAAATCCCTAGATCGACGAAAGATAAGGGAAGAAGGAGTGATGACTTACGATTGAGATGATCAGGGGTCCTAAGTGCACAAACGAGGAATCTCGAGGTATTGAACAGGGCTCCAATGGCGGATATGCTTGTGAGTTCTGGTTGCAGAGGGAATCGAGACAGAGAAAGGGGTTTCAAAATAAAGGGAAAATCCGAAAGTGCCCCAAGCTTAGTGAGGTGGCGTATGCGAAACGTCATCTCAACGCCGTTTGGGCGTTCCGTTTTCCCAAGGACGTCCATCCGCATTCAATGCGGGCGGTACGATTTGTGCCACGTGGAAAGGTTGGGGCAGAAAAGGCCTGTCCAGCCCAAACGACGAGACGTTTTTAGGCTGGTATAATGATGATATTTGCACCAGTTTTGAGAAACGAAGGGCGCAGGAGCAAAAATAAGTGTTATTCGGATCTTAAGTAGCTTTGCCCGTCATATATGAAGAAATAACGAGTAAAGCTGGGGAGCAATTGTAGGGAGTAAACCCCGAACAGGCATAAAAAGGGCCCGAACACGTGGTACGTGGGACCATGGTGTAATTACAATAAAGACAGTCGCCGTACAAGGCGGTGATCGGCGACAGGGACCAGTGATATGAGAAGTCCTTGGTCCAGGGAGCCTGTGCTAAGTCAAGGTCCAGTAAACACGAGAGGATATTGGATCAGGGATTGACACAGGACCAGTAACATGTGAAGTTATTGGTCCAGGTAGCTTGTTCGGCAACAATGGGGCCGAACAGGGGGGATTTATACGAAAGCAGTCCCAGGCACAGGGAACTCTCCAGGAGGTTCCGGAAACAGAGATATTCCGTGAAGGAATGAGGTCCCAATAAAATAGGATCTTGGGAAGATACCCAACGGGAATGGGAAGTTCGGCCAGCTATGGAAAGAAGTCCTAAACGGATTAAGGTAATGAACTGATAAGGGAACGAGAATCCGAGATATTCTGGGTTTCCTATACGAGATAGGAAACCTAGGGCAATATGGATACTTGGGCAGCAAGCATCCATAAACCTATAAATACAAGGCGAACCGAGAGGAGAAAGGTACACAATACATTACGGTTTTACGCATTCTTCTACTTGAATTAGGGTTTTCGACCAGTACGTGATACTAACTTAGGCATCGGAGGGCCTTTGCCACGAGAGGCAAAGGTGCACTCACCCTTTGTCTATTTTGCAGATAAAGACTCCGACGACATATTAGGGTTCCGGCGAGGACCTCGAAGTAGTCGTTACGTTCTTGTGCTGCTTAAACCACTCTCGGTTTTTCTGCACTTACAATTTCCTCCTGATTGAATAGTGATGCTAAGGAGGTTTCATCGAGTGGATCATTGCACTCTTCTTCCATTTCATCAAAGTCGCTTTCCCCTGTTTTATAGGGTTCTGTGCATATGAAATCTAGATCTTCTCTTTCCTCTATCCATTGACTATAGTCGCACTCGTCGTAAGGGTTGACCCATGGTTGCATTTGAAACTCCTCTACCTTTTCTATGAGATTGATTGTCTCCCAAACAATGGGCGGTGTTGGAATTTTGGGACGGTTGATGCGTACCACTATTTGGGCAGGCTCGAAGCGAGCGTGCCTTCTCATCATGATGACCCTTTCTTTTTCCTTCTTCCTATTCTCAAACCAGATACGAAGCCATTCGTCATCTTCTACAAATGGAATGTCTGGATCCTCCAAATTGTGTTTTGCCCAGGAGTGTTCCTTCCACTTCCTTAGCTTTTCCTCCTCTGCCTGATCTTTGCTGCTTATGTCGGACATATCAATGTCGATTACTTCTAACTGATCAGAGTTATTATCCTCCTCCTCCTCCATCATGAAACACTCATCCTCTTCGGGGAAGGTTAAGGTAAGTTTGGTTTGGTTGTCTTGGACAATATATTGGCTGGGATTATATGTGGGGTTGTGAGATAGATTTATGAGATTGATAGTTCGAGGTGGCGGCTCAGCATTA
Source organism: Rhododendron griersonianum (assembly GCA_018127125.1). Lineage (NCBI taxonomy): Eukaryota > Viridiplantae > Streptophyta > Magnoliopsida > Ericales > Ericaceae > Rhododendron > Rhododendron griersonianum. The sequence continues at coordinate 22,360,575 of CM030791.1, read as the reverse complement.
TGAGTAGGGAGTGGGTTGGCTTGCCCATCAGGTTTTGGAGGTTTTATGGTTCGACTATCAATAAGGTCTTGAATATCGTGACGAAGACGCATGCAATTGTCTGTTTCATGCCCAGGGTGTTGGTGGTAGGTGCATTGTTTGTTTGGATCATGGTTTGGACCGTAGGGCGGCGGAGGAAGTGGTTTGTTTAAAGGTTTAAGATGCCCTTGACGGCTGAGAATGGTCAAGGCTTGGGACAAGGTCATGTAAAGAGGGTCAAAGTTGCGGCGGGGTCGATTTGAGCTTCGGGATGGGCTAGTTTGGAACGGGTCTTGAGACAAGGATGTGCCAAGGGCATTCACGGAGGCGTGAGATGTACGGCTAGAGAAGGTTTTCTTAGGTGGAGGAGTGGCCTCTTCTTTCCCAATGAGTCCTAGCTTGATTCCATCTTCGATTTGCAACCCAGTGGCATGCAAGCATTTGAAATCGGTGATAGCCTGTGTGTAAATATGCCTGAGATATTTGGGTTGTAAATTTTTGACAACTATCCTCACTTGGTCTTCCTCGGAGGGGCGGTTCTTCATTTTGGCAGCCTTTTCCCTCCATCTTGCCACAAAGGTAGCGAAGTCCTCATTGGAATCTTGTTTGGTCATTTCCAAGTCTCGAGTTGTTAGCTCAATTTGGACGTTGTACGCATATTGTTCGACGAAAGCATTGGTAATTTCTAGCCAGGTTTGATAATGCACAAACTCCAAAGTGAGGAACCAGTCAAGAGCACTTCCGGTGAGAGTTCGCTGGAACAACTGGGCGATGAGCTCGTCATTTAAGCCCATTGGCTTCAGGGTGTTGATAACATGGCGAACATGACTGGTAGGGTTGCCAGTTCCATTGAACTTCTCAATGTTGGGCATCTTGAAATTCTCAGGCAGCTTGGATTCTAGGAAGAGGCAAAGTCCCTCGAAATCCAGAATTTGGTCCCCTTGTGAACGAGCCAAGGCTTGTTTGATTTCCTTGACTTGCTTGGTTAACTTGGGATTTTTTGCCAACACTACTTTATGGGGATTCTCGTCTTCCATTGATCTTTCCTCATCCTCAGCATCTCTAGCTGCCTTTTCTGCTAGTAGTGCAGTGATTTGAGCTTAGAAGTCAGCAATAGTGGCGTCGTTGTCTGCCATGAAGGTAGAAGGGTTGCTTGACGAAGCTTGGGATTTAGTAAATGACGGGGTCCGTTGAGGGGATGATCGGGAAGTTTCTGTAAGCGGTTGGGATTGTTGTGGTGAGGGTGTTTTGTCAGATGAGGATGATAGACGGGAGGGTTGCAGAGAACTTTGTTTGGCGTAGCTTCGGGTGTTATAAGAGTACAAAGTTGGCTGTGGTTGCTTCTTTGATTTACCTATTGTGCCTGCTTGAAAAGTAGAATACCTGGAAGTCAGTATTCGGCCTGTGTAGGGTTAGGATTCGGGTTGAAAATCCCAACCCTTCTGCACAGAAAGAGTTAATTACAACAACAAATGATACAAGGTGTGAGGAAGAACTTTTGCAAGTAAAATGCAAGTAGGCTCCTAGCCTGTAGGTTCCTGTCTTAGTTTGATAAGTTCTATGGCTTTCTAGAACATGCAAGGTTTTGGTAGTCTCAGGGTGCTCCGTTGTCAAAGGGCACCAATCCTCTCACCAGCCCATCATAGGCGGTGATTGGGTGATTCCCTTTTTGATATACCACTAGGTACGAGTGACTGTGGAGTTTGCTGGAACCCCCAACATAGCCTGTGTCATGCCGGGATATCAGGTGAACTCAACGGGTTGCCCGCTCGATGCATATGATAAATGAATTAGACAAGGCATGTATTAGTCTTATGTTGAACTTTTTGGTTATGGTTCTCATATTCCCCAGCAGAGTCGCCAAAAACTGTAGATACCTCCCAAACGGGGCATCGCCATACAGATTGATCACGTTTGTTTGCTCGGTTGCTTGCTTGCTTCGTAAACCAAAATCATGGACATTCCCATGGCTAGGAACATCGCCACATGATAGCGGTTATCATCAAAACAGAGTCACCACCTAGTTTATTTAAAACTAGGAAAACAGGTAGAGATTCTGGGTACGGGAGCCAAAAGTATAGTGGGGGGAAGGTGTTAGGCACCCCTCTCTACCCAGCCGTGAGACTGGCCCATAGTTATTCAACATAAGACGTGTAGATGCTTTGTTTAATTCCAACACATAGTTTGTTTATTTATTCCTTTAAACACTAAGCAAAGTGAGCCAGTGCGATAAATGAAGCATGCATCAAAAAGCAGAAAAGCAAACAAACTGTCCCAGGGAGATGGATCCCGCGGCCGATGAATGGATGTCACGGCCGAGGGATCCTCCTGGTTTGATGTACCGGCCGAGGGATCGAAGCCCCGGTCGGTGTTCTTCCTCACACCAGACATGAAGATTAACAGATAATCAGAAAGCTATGATTAAGCGTAAGAACGATAAATAAAGCAAACCAGAGGCCGTTGGGCCTCACCACCTTGATCCCTCAGTTGCTTGATTGCTTTGGATTGGGCGTGATTGACTGATTGCTTGATTGAAAACCCTAGGGTTAGGGTTTGAACTTCGAGGTTTGATCGCCGGATTGACGGCTGCCTTCGGGATGTTAGGGCTTTTGAGGAGTGGGTTTGAGAGAGTATTTTGGCAGAGCTTCGTGGCTTAAGAGAGTGTATACTCTAATGAATTTCGTGTCTTTATTTTCGGAGTCCAAAAGCCCTTTATATAGGCAATTGGTGACTCACTCCGGCCAATCAAATCACGAGATGGCAATTGCAATTGCAATGCATCTCTAACTCTACGTCGTAATCTCTGAGCGTAGCCCGAACGCATCGGGAAGGTAGTGTAGTTAGATCAAACGTCTGACAGAACACATTCCAGAGTCTAGAAAAAGGTCGATCTGGCGGCCGAGTAAAGGATATCACGGCCGAGGAATGGATGTCTCGGCCGAAGGATAGATCTTGCGGCCGAGGGATTGATCTCTCAGGGAGATTTTGCTAGCAACAGGTTGCTCGGGTGAGGAAATGATGTTAGGGCCATGGGATCGATGTCACGGCCGACAGATGGATTCTCCTAGGCTTCTATATTTCTGTCTGAAAGGCTGTATGGCTTTGAATTGGGTCATCTAAGTGGCTCAAAGTTCTTACCGAATTAAAGTCCTAAGGTTCTCAAGGAGGTATTTAGCAATCACTGTATCCATTTCATCATCGGGATGGTCCCAAGGTGGGACTTGAAATAATTGTTAGGCCAAATTGGGGTGTCTACAAAGACTAATCATGTTTAGGTCCAAGTAGCTTTATGAGTATAAGGAAAGGTAATGATGATAGTCAAGGCTTTCAAGTGCTAGACAATACCCAATGGTCAATACTTCCCCTAGAAAGTATGTATACAACTATATATATATATATATATATATATATATATACATATACTTAGCTAAGCACACTTAGGTATTAATTAGTCCTATTAGGTCTAGGAGGAAAGGGTAATGATCAAAGGTGGCTTCCAATGACAAGAACATTGTCCATCGGTTAATAGTTTCCTAGAAAGTGTACCTAGGCATAATAGGCATGATTATATTAGGCTATGGGGTGTATATACCTATATATATGTACTTAGGAAATCTAGGAAAGTAACTTTAGGTTTAGGGCTATTAGTCTTAGGTGTGCATGCATGGCAAGGTTAGGTATTTCTACTTTTGGAAGCAAAAATGATGACTAACTTTGGTCCAATGGTTCTTAAATGTTAGGGAAAGGTAACTAAGTTAAATGGTAACTAGGTTTAGGTAGCTTTACTAAGTCTAGGGAAAGAGTAATGATTAAAGGTAAAACATTATCCAATGGTTAACACTTTCCTAGAAAGTCTATCTATATGTATGTAGGTAGGCTATTATGTATATATATATATATCTAGAGAAGAATCTAGGAAAGTAACTTTTAAAGGTTATTAGGTTCAAGCCTATTAGTTCTAGGGTTGCATGCATGACAAGTCTAGGTCATGATGACGGGTTCTAATGTTTTGTCTTGTCAAATCTATGTACTCATTGGATTAATGCAAGTCTTATTCCTATTACTCAAAGGATAATAATTACCCTACGAATTATTGTTCAATGGGTAAAGAGGAAAGATATACTTGGAAGGAGTGGTGATGAGAAATAAAGTCTTGAAATGACTAGTCATGAAGGTACAATGATTTCCTAGTCCAGAGTTGGAAAGTTTTAACTAGGGTGTAGAAGGGTTCACAAGGTTCAAGATGAGCACCTTTGGAATTTGGAGGATTCATAAGGGTACTAAGGTTCAAAATGGTTAGGGAGGTTTAACTAGGCTTAGATTCCAATGATTTGGCTAACTAATTGGTTGGAATCAAATTATTCTAGGAAAGGTAGGATTCCTAGCCAAGAAGATAAACTTATGAATTAATTCTAGACACAATAAATAAGAAGTCTTTTTTGGTCCTTAGGGAAATGACTAGTAAATTTTTATACGAAGAAAACTTATTTTATAAGTCTAGAATTTAATTATGACGGATTATTAGATATTAAAAGGAATTTTAAAAGAAATCCAAGTAATTATAATAAAATTCAAATTTTTAACGAAATTTTTATTTACCAAAAATCAGGGTCGTTACATTAAACCTCCCACCACGGATCACACCACAAAGTATCAAACATGCATTCATACCAAACAATTACCCAAACTGATATCAAGACAATAAGCCACAATGAATGGAGAGTCTATAAGAAAGAAAATAAAGCAAGTATTGACGTTTCAGACAGTCGAAGATGCTAACTCAAATGCAGAGTTCACTGTTTCTCATATGAACACTTATCGGTTGTCAAAACCATTTTCATATAAAACTTTCCATTTTTCCCAACTCTCTTCATAAACCACAAACTCTATGTTAGATTATAATGACCTGCAACCATAGTATGAACGACATCATTTCGCAATTTACTCACAGCAGTCCGCATTATAGAGGAATTATCTACTCGCTCATCCAGTGCAACTTACATTGTAGTAAAATAGCACCCATTAGTTGGATTTCTACATTACCACCCCTTGCGTTGCAGTAAAGTATCACCCATTAGTTGGGTTTCTGTATTACCACCCCTTGCGTTGCAGTCTGCATTACCACCCCTTGCATTGCAGTAAACATCCACCTTCCAATTTCCTTACTACAACCACTTAACCACATTAATCAAACAACTTCACTATCAAACATTTCTCTAATCTCAGTACATAACAAACACTCCTCCAACTCATGGATCAAATAAGCATAGATAATCTCATCTCGACAATATCAATATGAAAGTCACAAAACCCCAAATCTTTTACGTAGCAATCAACCCTTTGTTCTCATCAATCAAATAACATCAACATCAAATCATTTTTGCGCATATCAATACATCAACAATACCTATCCTTTACACAACATAAGTTCTTTCGTAATTTGGTTATTCCATTTTCTTACTTTAATATATATGTATATATAGCAACCGCTATACTTCCCATTTTCTATTTCATCGACAAACTAGTCATCAATCAATAACGTACTCCGGTAAGTCAATTAATCCTTTCCGAACTCAGACCCATAGAAATATGTCAAGTAATTTAATACTAAGTGAAATATTCATATTACAACTCGTAGTCTCATTTCATCATTTTGTTATTAGTGTTCATGTGTCCCTTCTTGATGGTCAACTACTTATGACAAGCCCTCAACTTTCATTTCGACTTTAATCTTACGACAAGTTCAATTGGAAACTCTAGGTGTACATCACGCCCCAACTACATATCCTCATTACCAAAAATTCAGTATATTAGCGTACTCATTATCACAATGCTAGTATAAACCCACATACTGACCAAACGTCTTAAACATAGCAATCAAAGAAGGAAAAGTCAATACCTTCAAAGTTGGTACCAGTACCGGTACAACATGGGTCTTTCAAAAAAGTATTTTTCTTGCTACAGTTCAACTTTCAACCAATCTAAAGATATAGAACGGTTAAACATCGATTACGTTCCATTACTTGCTCACTCCTCACGAAAGACTTCATCAACTAACCACCAAATCGCATCACAAAAGTCCAACACACCAAAAATACCCAATCAAGTCTAGATTTAATACCATACTCAAGAAACACAAGTAATACGGAAGGTAAACACATAATCAACTCATAAGCACGTAGTGAGAGAGGAGAAATCCCTACCCAAAGGGTTTTGAGCAAAACCCTAGGTGTACCGCGCGAAGATCCGTCAAGAACAAGTTTTCTCGAAGCACTACCACAAGATCTATAACCTAGATTACCCAAAAAAAAAAAAGTGATCAATGAGTGAATCTATGCTTGGGTTTGAGAAGAGAGAAAAGAGAGCCAAAAACCATGGATCTTACCTCCAAGAGTGCGAAACTCGAAACCCGGTCGAGATTTGAATGATCAACACATGGATCTTGAAGTTTGAAGGTGGATTTATGTGAGAATCAAGGGTTTTGAGTGTAGATCTAGAGAGAGATGAGAGAGAGTGGGTTTTGGGGTTGATTTCGTGGTGTATGGATAAAAATATGACTAAGGGTTCTTTTATATAGTGGGCCAAAATCGCGCACAGAAAATATCAAAATCTTCTTTCTGGGTACCGGAACTAGGAAAAACAGGGGTTCCGGTACTGAACCCGAGAAGGGTACCGGAACTGGCAAAAAGTGGGGTTCCGCAATTCAACCCAAGAAACTTGAAAATTCACCACTTGACAAAGGGTTTCGAAACTAGCAAAAAGTGGAGTTCCGGTACCAATCTGAATATTTCCTAACTTTTTCAACATTCACCGAAACGAACCCTGATCGCGTCCAACACATCCACCACACCCCCAAACACCATTTCAACATCAAAACTCATAGTTCAACTATTCTCCAAACATCCGGTACACAATAGTACACATATCCGTATAACCATATTAATAAACACATAACTTAATCAAAATACGATCTTCCACATATTAAATGATTAAAGAAAATAGAAAGAATTTACAGGTCTTTACATATTCCATAACCAAACAAACCCACATCAAATGAGTGAAGCAAAGATCAATTTCCCATCGCTAATACTTTGCGACGGGACTATCCCAATGCGGAAACCCATTTGCCACCCCCTTACTGCCACCGTCCAATCCCGTCGCTGGACTGTTGCAAAAGCTTTTTCGCGACGGTATTTGTCCATTTGCGACGGTAATTTCCCGTCGCGAAAACTATTATTTCTTGTAGTGATACCACCCTACACAGTCTAAACTAGGGTGAAAATTTTCCTTTCCTCAACGACTGTTAGCCGAGGCAATCGGCTACACCGCCGGTTGAGCCACTGGTGGAGCAGCGGCTACAACCAAGCTCGGCCAGGGGCATGGGGTGACCACAAAATAAAAAAATCATATATATTATAAAATTTTGTAAATTCAACTAAGAAAAAAAAGGAAGAGTATGTATAGTTGAAAATACCCCTTTCGGCCCAAATAAGAACAGTCCCAATCGCTCCATTTTAGCTATCAAAACAGCTCATAAACTCTAGCTTCGAACCAGCCCCGACGGAACTTTGTAGCCTTGTGTTTGATCCGTCGACCCAACTCCGTTTCCACTCCGTATCGCGCTAGAACTCTCATGGTTCCCCGACGGAACTTTGTAGCCTTGTGTTTGATCCGTCGACCCAACTCCGTTTCCACTCCGTATCGCGCTAGAACTCTCAGACCGAGGTATTTAAAACTTATCTCCCTAAATATATTTATAGTTGGATAATGTAGAATTATGAGTGCTCTTTGTATGTGATATCACTGGATTAATGACTTAGAACGGCAGGAGTATAGTTCGGTTTATTTTAACTTGAAATATGAAGTTTAGTTTCCTGGAAAAGTTGGAATATGCATGTAAGGGAATTTACAAGGTTAAGAAAACATCCATCTGGACAGCCGCCCACCACTTCGGCCATCCTTTGCGTGCTCTGTAGTTCCAATAACATAATTAGTTGGAGTATGGTTTAGCTCCTGGACATGAGATTGGAGAACAAGACTACTTGTTTAAATAAAGAAGTTCAACTCTATAGCATTTATTAGTCAGTAACTTAATTTGATTGATATGCTGATTGTGTTATTCAATTCAATAAATGGCTCGAATCTTGTACTACAATTACCTGTCATTTTAAATTTTGATGCTAATGCATCCGAGAACTTAGAACGAACATTAAGTTCACTGGGGTTCGGTGTAAGTATGTTGAAGATCAAATAGACGATTTTTAAGTTAAAAGAAATGAGAAATGATAATAGATTATGTGATTGGCGGTTAGCTAAAGGAATGATGGTTTAATGGGATTCTGGAGGTGTAGACACCCCAATCTGGGCTTCCGGATTAGTTTACTTTCGGTTTCTGATTCCCCGATGATGAATCGGATCAAGAACATCCCGAGAATGATAGCGTGTTTGAACTTCGAGTGTTTGATACCCTTTTGAACCCTTGAACCTAGCCTAAGCCTTTCAAAACCCCCAAAACCCTACTAGCACGCATTGGTTGAGACCCAGTGCGCATGGGTCAAAGTGCCAGGTATTGGTCAAATGGTCAGGTTTGACCGTGGACCAGCTCTGGGTAGCCTGGACTCGCGCGCGCTAGTCCACAACTGACGCGCGTTGGTCAACCTTTGGCGTTGACTTGCGCCCGCATGTCCCAGACTCGCGCGCGCCGGTTAGCGTCTGGTCAAACTTGCTTTATTCAGCGTGCAGAAGTCATTATCATGGGAGTACAGCCCATTGGAAGCTTCCATTTTGCCTGAAAAGCAGTATCTGGACTGGAGGTGTCCACATTTCACATTTCTCCCACCAACCTTTTCCAAAGGAGGAAACTTGTACATCAAAGCAACTCAAACCAGCCTTGTTGGCTGGTCATACCACCCCATTGCCACCAACCCAACCTCCTATATATACCCCTCATACTCCTCCAAGAAAAGGGTTCCAAATTTCTACCAAGTTCAAAAGCCCTAGGTATAAGGTTCTAACCCTAATTTCTTGTTCATCTCTTCTTTGTCAAAGAAGGACTTCAACAAGCTTCCTTGTTTTTCATCCTCTAACACACCTCAAACAACCTCAAAGCTCAATACTCTTTCAAACCCAAAAACCAAAGGTATAACACCTTTGTACTGCTTACTGTTCTGATCCTGAGGGGGGCTAGCAGGGTTAAGGCTGGTAATCAATACCATGTCCTGGCACTAAGGCTAGCAAGGTTTCAAAAACCGTAGTGGCTAGAATCAACGCACGCTGGTCATAAGAACGCGCGCGCTAGTCCATGGCAGCGCACGCAGATCGTGTGTGGGGATTGGTGTCTAGATCTTTTATGCTTTTTCGTATTTATACAGCACTGTAAGCATGTTAATAACCAGTTTACTTCTTTTCTTAGTTAAAACTGCTAGTTTTAGTTTCAATATGCATATTTGCCGTTGTGGAGTACCCCTGGGAGCTTTTTGGACATGTCCCAGAACCCAAAAACATGTAAACCAAGCACTGGTTAAGTAGCTTTGACCAGCGCGCGCTTATGGCTTACCCGCGCGCGCATGTTTTTCTCTGACCAGTGGCTGGCCTTGCATGGGTAACTAGGCCTTTGGCCTTTGTTTTATCCCCCACACTGTTTTATGGGGTGTTTTGTTAATTTGTAAGGCTTTTCAGCCTTTAAACTGTGTAAGGTAACTAGTATAACTGTTTGGTTTGTCCTGGGTGAGCACTAGTCCTTCCAGAGCCCATAGGAGGATAAAAATAGAGTTTGTGAGAGAAGCAAATCCGCGCGTGCGTGTGGCTTATTGGCGCGCGCAGGTTGGAACTGCGTGTAGTGGCTTTGGTCAGTACATGTGAGTTCCTTCCTGCACACGTCAAATTTGGGACAATGCACTGGGTTTGCTCTTCTGAACAGAACCTGATTTTATCCTATTTACTGCTTTTGAATCCATGCCATTTCAATCACATCTTGCAAACTGTTACATCTTTAATCCCCATTAAACTGTTCCCCGCCCTAATTGGCTAGCAAATTGATAATAAAAGAAGAATCGCAATATTTTCACAAAATGCCTAAGTAGAGACCGATCTCCGGATTGGGCGAGAGGGGTGCCTTAAAACCCTTCCCCTCTCGTAACCTGGCTCCTGAACCCATATATGGTTATGACGGACTATTGCTTTCACTTTTTCAAATCAAACAGCGCGGCAAGCGCTTCGAAATATTGTTCCTTGGGTGTCGGACCTTCAAACCCGAGTGGCGACTCTGTATTCCAAGCGCTTGCCCCATTCGCTGGTGCTTCCTCAATCCGAGGGCCTCTTGTTAGAAAGGAACGGAATCCTTTTTAAGGGCATGCTGCCCACAGTGGCAACTCTGCTGGGGATGATCGAACCAATATTAATCCACACTTAGAGTTTAATAAACTTGTGAACAATCCCTAAAAAGTCTGTCAAAACGGTGAGCTTCGCGCCGCCGAATGTTGGAATGGTGATTTAACAGGACCTCGTGTCCGATCAATATGATCTGGGACTTTTTCAATTGTTCACTCGTGTAGTTTCCTCTAAAGATGGACTAAATAAAGTGAGCCAAATTTGAAAAGGCATTTTGCAATTCTGTGATTCTTCTTCTTCTTAATCAATTTCTAGTATTCTCATTTGCATCAATGTGGGATAGCCTTGTTGGAGCATTTTGGCAATCCGGCACGGTTTACCGGAGCCTGGGGACCCCGAATGCCCAACAACCTTCGACGATGATAAGTCATTCTACCGTTTGCCTGTTGCTCTGCGGTTACGCGGGCAACAGGAGTTATATCTTGGCTTTAGTCCGAGGAACCTGTTACGAACCAAAACCAGCCTTTGCATATACAAAGCACTAGAACTCTCCAAATTAGGACAGGTACCTACAAGGTAAGATCTGTTTTGCATCTAACCCCTTATACTATCTATGTGTTACTGCTTTCCCTATCGCATGTACTGTACATGCACTATTTTGCATAGGAGCATGCTTAAGGTGGTTCTTTCTTTCGAGTTTGTCTTGCGTTGTCTAAGACGTTGTTGGACCCAATAAGGAGTCATTCATTCTGTCGAATGTTTGTTATCAATCGCCAAGTCCTTAGTTCAATGAGACTTTGGGAAATCAAAATTTACTACATCCTTGGTGTGGGCAGCGTGCCCTTGGAAAAAGGATTCCGTTCCTTTTAGCCAAAGCGGCCCTTTTTTGGATCGAGGGAGCGCGAGCGGAGAAGCAAGCACTCGTAAATACAGAGTCGCCACTCGGGTTTAAAGGTCCGACACCCAAGGAACCGTATTTCGAAGCACCTGCCACGCTATTTGATTTGAAAAAGTGAAGGAAACCAGTCCGTTATAACCATATCTGGGTTCGGGAGCCAGGTTACGAGAGGGGAAGGGTTTTAAGGCACCCCTCTCGCCCAATCCGGAGATCGGTCTCTACTTAGGCATTTTGAAAACATTTGTGATTCTTCTTTTATTAACCAATTTTTAGCCAATTAGGGCTGAGGAACAGTTAATCGGGGATTAAAACTGTAACATTTTGCAGAATATGACCGTAAATAGCATGGATGGATGGAGAATTGAACAATAAATGGAATAAAGTTCAAAACGTTGATCAAACGTCAAACCAGTGCTTGGTATGGATTTATCACAAATAATGGCCAACTTGCATGCATGGATCAACCTGCATGCAAGTGAACCATCGCGCGATAGTCCCATACACTCGCATGAGTGTTCACACCTTTCCAACAGTTTGAACTTTATCCCTTTTTGGGCTCTGGAAGGACCAGTGCACACCCAGGGGCAAACCAAGCAGTTTATAAGTACTAGAAAGTATTTAATTATTACAAACAGACTGGAATAAATTGAAAATACACCCCTAAACAGTGGGGGAGAAATAAACAAAGGCCAAAGACCTAGTTGCCCATGCAAGAGAAGTCTCTGGAAATCAGTGAACCATCGCGCGACAGAGTGAAACACTCGCGCGATGGTCCTGACTAAACTTCCAGGAATTGCTTTGCATGTTTGGGGCTCTGAGACATGTTCAGAAGCAACCCAAGAGCATTCCAAACCAACTAAGGTAGTAAGCTAAACTATTCTATGAGTTTTAACATGCAACACAGTGATGTAAAGCCAAAATAAAACTACAACAGTGATGCACATAGGTAAAACAAGAAATGACCAACACCCCTTCCCCACGTGGACCAATCTCTTGCTGACAGAACTGTCGCGCGAGTCTTTGGGTCCATCGCGCGAGGGTTTAGTCGATCGCAGTTTCTTGTAACCCTGCTGACTTTAGGGCCAGGACTGGTATTGATTACCAGTCTTGGCCCTGCCAGCCCCCCTCAGGGATCAAAACAGGAAACAGGTAAAAGTTTATACCTTTGCTTGAATGGTTTTGGAATGGATTGGACAAGGTGGTGTAGCTTGCCAAATAAGTGTATGGAAAACACAAGAGTGAAAGAGTAGGAAGTGTGGTTAGGGTTTGTGAACTTTGTGCTAGATCTTGATGACTTTTTTGATAACTTGGTAACCCTTGACATGGAAGAGCAATGGGGGTATTTATAGGAGAATGGAAGGGTGCTAGGTGGGTGGAAGACTTGGCTTTGCAACCAGCCAACAAGGCTGGTCAGCCTTACTTGGTGGAGAAACAAGCCATCAAGGTGAGTGGGAGTGGTTGTGTGGGTGGTGCACCCCAAGCCTGCACAATACTGTTCAGTCGATGAAAACGGGGTTCTAGCCGCACATGGCACCTGATGATCACAAAAATCCAGCTGGAAAAAGGTGAAAGTGATAGGCCAGAACCATCGCGCGACAGAGTGGGAGTGTCGCGCGAGTGTAAGTACCGACGCGCAATGGTCAAAGACCATTTTGACCACCACCTATCAACCCAACACTCGCGCAAGTAAACCAAAGGATCGCGCGACAGTCAAACCTCGGCTAGGGTTTTGACTGAAGGTTTTGAGGTTCAAAAGGTTCAAGAAGGGTTCCAATCACTCCAAGCTCAATCCATTCCAAACTCAAGTCCGTTTGATCCGATCTCATCATCGGGGAAACAAGAAATCGAAAAACAAAGTAAAACAAATGGGAGACCCAGATCGGGGTGTCTACACTTGGCTCATGCCCGATTGAGGATTCAACCGAAAATAAGGAACAACAAAGTAATGATGCCATGTCACTGGCGCCACCCAGGTTGAGGTGCAAAGTCCCTATACACCGCGGCGTTCAAGGTTAAGGTGCCATGTCATCAATACCGAGTTGTTCCAAGTTCAAAGTTGAAGCTTCAAATGGGACTAGTCGAAGATTTAGTCTATTTGACATCTTTTAGGATATGTCGATCTACTCAGGTACACATCGCCGAAAAGAATTCTGAGGATTCCTGCAACGTCTGAAATTCGTGAGGTAAACTCGTCTCTAGCACTATACATACATTCCGTCTTGCGTAGGAGCATGTTTAGGGCGGCTTCTAGGTTCTCGTTCTTTCGAGTCTGTCTTAAGATTATTAGGACACTGCTTGACCCGATGAAGAGTCGTGCATCTTGATGGTGAACGTTTGTCAATTTTCAAAGTCCTTAGATCACAGGGACTTCGGGAAATCAAACATTATTAAGTCCTTAGCTCATGCCCAATTGAGGATTCAACCAAAAAGAAGGAACAACAAAGTAATGATGCCGTGTCACTGGCGCCACCCAGGTTGAGGTGCGAAGTCACTATACACCGCAGCGTTCAAGGTTAAGGTGTCATGTCATCAATACCGAGTTGTTCCAAGTTCAAAGTTGAAACTTCGAAAAAGGAAAAGTTGAAGACTTAGTCTATTTTGACATCCCTTAGGATCAGTCGATCTATTCAAGGATACACTATTGAAAAAAATTCTGAGGATTCTGGTAGTATCCGAACATCGTGAGATAGACTCGTCTTTAGTGTTAGAGTCTAGGAGGACACCGACGATGACGTGTGCATTGCATTCTAACTACTGCAGGAACGCCACTGAGCTTTCACTTACTTTACTATCTAGTTTGAAGCTATTGCACCGAGCAAGGGAGTACCGAAAAGAAAAGCCAAACCTGCTTGGGAACGTCTGTCGAGGCTGTTACACCTTCGCTTCCAAGGTCATATCGCCTTCCTCGATCATCAATCCAGAATGGCAGCACAAATGGAGCTGGCTGAGCTCAAGAAAGCTGTAAAGGAACTAGGTCTCAAAATGGACAAACAAATGATTTTGGTCCAGGGGCTGGCTGACCCTTTCACCTCCATAGCCCTGCAACCGGATATGGGACTAGACAAAGAACCTCCTCAAGCCTGCCACACACCTACGGTCGGAATCAAGCTGTGCTCGAAGGACATGTTCAAAGACCTGGCTGAATTTCATGAGGCCAGGACCTACCCAAAGGGGAATGCTGGGTCCTTGTTCATAACCATTGCCGAATGGGAGGACATGCTTAGTGGTGAAATTAACCCCAAAGGCAAAAGAATGCATCTTGTTGATGGAGCAATGTGGTGCAATTGCAAAGCAAACAAGGGTTCCACTTTGAATTCTCAATTCAGTCGCCGGAACCTACCGAGGACTTTCTCATGCTTCTCTGCGCTTTTGGCCTCATTTTATGAGAAGCTCCTCGATGCTAGTTCCATCAAACCCCTCAATCCAACTCCATTACCCAAAAATCCCCCTGTCAATTTCAAACATAACCTCTATTGCACCTACCATCAGATGCCTGGCCATTCCACCAATGCCTGCTTCCGCCTTCAACATGCCATTCAAGATCTCATCGATAATGGCATCATTCCAACCCTGCTCCCATCAAAAGCTGATATTGTCTCCAAATCCTTTCCTCAACCCGACTCTGGCTCGCAAGTTGGCCGGATCTCCATTATCTCCACTCAAATCCACCCTAACTCCACCACATTCAATCCAGTTCCCAATATCATCCCAGAAAATCAACCCAAGCCGATTGTACCCATCCCGTCCGAGCCCGAGGACAGCCTGCTGGCCGCCGTTTGTGCAATTGAGACTTTCTCTGCCAACACCTAGTCCGACAGTGATGAGGAACTTACAAGGGAGAAGACTGACTGGCTGAGGTCTTTCAATCATGAGAGCTTGGAGCTACTGTTCAAGAAGTTCTCTCAAGTGGGTTTGGTCGAAGAAGCTGAGGAAGCCGAAGTGCTGTTAGCCAGAGGAATGATGGTTTAATGGGACTCTTGGAGGTTATCCAGTGAATCCAGATCTATTGGAGGTTATCCACAGAGTCCAGTTTGGGAGAAGAGAAATGAAGGTAGGGTATGGTTGTTTATTGTCAATTCGAAACCTTAGGATATGGCATTGCGTGGTCGCTCTTTTTGAGTAGAAGATAAAAGGGTGCATTATATGTATTATAGTACCAGGTTATGGTCTATATACTTCCAAGGTTACGGTTAGTTCCTTGTGGGCCCAATGGTTACAGTTAGTTCCCTGGGGAATTCATCCCTGCGAGGCAGTCGATGACTCCGCCTAAGTAAATAACTTAGGTCATTTCATTGGGGCTCCTGGTTAGGGCAAGCAAGGGGGAGCGGTATCACGAATGGCCATAGTCCTAGTGGTTAGCATGGGAGGATGTTTCTCAAGGGTCGAGATTCTAGATTTCACTAAGTTAAAGGCTAGAAATTGAAATTGATCGCTCGCTACTTTAATTGTTTTCACTTTAACTGTATTGTACATGCCTTTGTATGTAAGTTATTGGTTTCGGGTAGACTTTAGCTATTGAGCGTCAATCGCTCATGGTTCTACGTTGCCCTAGTCTTCAAACGCCAGGTACCGAAGGCGGATCTGAGTTGCCGTACAACCCAACCGAGCTCAACCCTGCTGAGGATGAAGGTGGAGAACCTTGGTTGCCATACGCTTAGTCGCTTTAACTAATTTAAATCGACTTTATTTTGAGAGCTTCAAAATTTTATTTGAGAATTGTAATCTTTTGACATTGTTCGTAAACTTTAATTAAATTCAATATGGTTGTAATATGATGACTTATGCTTATGGAAGGATGATGTAGTAAATCTATGAATTTTTTTGGGGAAAATTGTCTTAAATATTTTATTAATGTTCCGAAAATTGGGGCGTTACAGGTTCAAAAGCTATGCCGACACTTTTGTACTTGTTGAATGGATTATGTGTAGTTTTCTTATATCAGTATTAGTCGGATAGAAATTCTGTAAGTGCGAATGCAATATATTGCTTCCTTATGAAAAAAAAAAATAGAAGACTTCTAAACCAAATTAGTGAATTAGTCTTTATATAGCCTTATACCTCCTCAATGGTTAGTCTTGATTGATTTGATCCTAGGGCCAATATGAAATTCTAGAGCCATCCTGAAGAGAAAAATCTTCATGTTTTCCTTTAACAAACAGATATCAGAATTCTCTTTCTCCAGAACCATCCAAAACATATTCCTACATTATGCTGGGGAATGAATACTCTAGGAACTCATTAACTCTTTGCACTCTTGTAGTTCTTTATAACATTTTGGATCCTTCTGAAACGCTTGATATTCGTCCGCAGTCGTTCATCACTTGTGTTGGCCTTCTCCAATTGAAAGTGTAAAGGGAGAAAGCAAGTAGTGACATCAAGTGTAAAGTGAAGGAGTATTCTCACAAGTCATTTTTCTCGAAAAAGGAAGGGTATAGTGACATCCAAGACGCATTCATGAATTTTTCATCTATACGCATGTTTTCTGATTACACTTTCGTCCTTCGGTCTCCTGTTTGAAATACCCTTGGTCCTGTCGGGAACTTACATGTTGGAGTGGTATCCTAAAAGTTACTCCCTCCGTCCTTTTTTTAGAGTCCGGTATTCCATTTTTTGCTATCCCTTAATAAGTGTCTATTTTGTAAAATTAGTAGGTAAAAGTTCGTAAATTTTCCATTTTGCCCCTAAAAGTAGATTCCATTTTGAAAAGTTAGTGAGTAAAAGTGTAATGATGATGGGTAAGTAGGGAAAGTGAAGGAAAAAGTTGATGTGAAAGGTATAATGATGATGTCTTTTTAATAAGTTGGAATTACGAAGCAGGACACTTAAAAATGGACGGAGGGAGTAATAATCTAGTGTCATCCTAGTTAGTGGTTCATGCATGACATCCATATCAAGGTTGAATTAGTTGTCCTACAACTTACTTACATTTGTTTTCTTTGCCAAGTAAAAAAAAAAAACTTACATTTTTTTCTAAAACACTAAAGAACCTTTTTTACATGATTTTTTTTTTTAAGCTAGTAGCGTCTTGTTCTATAGTTCGTTTTAGGTCTAAAGTATAAAACGAAATACTTTAGGTTAGGTCAATGAATGAAATTTGCCATATTTTTCTTTGAAAACGAGGATACATATCTATATCCACAAATTTAAAATTACAAATATCCAAGAACAACGATTTAAATCAACATAATATTTTCTAATTTGTAGAGGTAGTGATTAATGAATGAAAATTTTAATCTGACTTTATTCTCAATATATAGTATCCCTCTCATCATCGACAGATAGAAAAATCAGAACTCAATGCAATCGCATCCAATTACAACTACATCGGGTAGCTATCAAATCAAAAAGTCTGTTTGCAGAGACATATTGAGAACAGATAATGAACAGATTTTTGGGTGCGCCTACATCGGGTTTTGCAAAGATGATCCAAATCGCTCATTATTCTTAAAATATTTTTTTTAGTGTTCCCGTAAAAACTCGTTCAATCCAATATCGGAAAAGGCTTTTTCAGAATTCGTAGGGTGAAGAGTGAAACTAACTAGTTCACCCTACGAATTTAGAAGAAGCCCTTGTTGATATCGTATTGAACTGATTTTTTACAAGAACCCATAGAAGAATATTTTAAGAAAAATAAGCGGTTCGGATCATCTTTGCAAGACCTGTAGTGGGCCCACCAAAAAATCTGTGAATCTTCTGTTCTCTAATTTTATGTGTGGCTTTAACTGGTTTACTGTATTCAAGATCTCCTTAAACTATCTACACCATGTTATTTTGTTTTCCTTTATATTTCTAGGTCTTATTGACAAGTACTAGCAATTAGCATGTAGAACTACAATTGTGTACACGATCAGAATTCGTTGAGAGGATGTAATGTACAAAAGGTAGTAATGATAAACCGACCCATAAGCAGCTCGCAAAAGTCGACACCTGCACCGCTCTGCACATTTGAGAGGAGAGCGGGTGAAAATGAAATATGGATCATTCCAGACGGATCACTGCTCAGCAAAAATGCTTATCCCTCTAAATTTGTTCGCAACAGCTCCTATCCAAGCTGTGTCTTTATTGCTATATGCATAACTCATGCTAGAAGCCAAAAGGACAAAACCCTCGTTCTTCTCCTCCTGATCGGCATCGCCTTTTGGAGCTTGCCGCACTGGCTGTACAATTATAGAACGAGTCCCTTTGGGGAGTATCTCCCAAATTTCAGAATCTGAAACATCAAGAATCATTGAATCATGCTTATCTATGATTAGTATGCTAAGAACAGAGATGCTAACTCCCATTGTCAGGACAAGTTTCCATGGCAAAGATCTAAAACAATGATGATTTGTCCCCGACCTGCACACTTGGGGAAATAAAGGGTGTCCTTTAGATCAGAGAAGCCGATCCGCTGTATATGTTTCTGAAACCAACCAAGTGCATCAACTTTTGATACATCTCGAGGTGTGTTCCAATAGCCACGTACGCACAATGCACCTTGAACTAATATGAGCTACAATATTGGAAGAGTTAACATACCAAAATGTTACGAAACCTCGCCAAAAACGTATAATAGAAACGTATTTTGGACTCTACTAGGGTAAGAATGACTTTCTTATTAGGACACAATAACCCATTAACCGTGTACTCAGCTCCAAATGACAACAGTAAGGCATAGGCATACCACAGATATGCTGTTTGTGTTGCGCAATAATACATAAGTTCCCCAGGCCAAATCCTCCTTGACATTTTCAGCAATATTCTGTGACATGACAAAGATTTGCTCAGCGCTGTCAGGGACAGCCACTTGATCCACTGGAGTCGCACCCTGAACAATTTCCCGATGTGGGTTCATACTTCATAACAGAGCACACACTTGAATAGGAAGAGTTTTTACTACTGGCCTACAGCAGAAACAGGTAATCCAAGTTCCAGGGTTCGTATTCCCCAATCAAAATAAGCTGTAAATGACTACACAAGTAGGTTTCCTCATTCATATTCAAACTGCTGATTTTGCACAATCACAGTCTATGATTCAAAAAAAAGCTGTGTATGACCATTTCATGTCCTAAATCTGTGAGGAAGGTTCGAGTACTCTGAAAAAGCAGGCTAACACTTGCAACAAAGCACAATATCAAGTTTGGACAGATAATATTCTCCAAACAAGGAATTTTTTGCAGGTGCAAATACATACTGGCTCTGATCCTACTGGGAATTCACTAGCCAAGAAAACCAGCCAAAAGAACATGCATTTGCAGATATATCACCCAACCTCAGTAATTAGATCAGCTAAAGGAAGGTGTAAATGGATTAATGGAGAAATGAAATTGGGATACAAGGCCTGGTTTTTAAATGAAACATTATTCTCCACTTGGGAATTCCAAACAAAGAATATCAAGAAATACAAAAGGGCATCGATTAAGCTCAATTCATCCTTTTGAGCCTACGAAAATACAAATCTATGCATTAAACAGAGCCTAATGCAATAATTTGGTTGCATTACCATTTTCCTCTTGCCCCTAGAGGTTGTGGGCATTGGGGCTTATCGTTTGGCAGACCTGGACGGGAACCCGGTGCCAAGGCCTTGGAATGTCCACAATTTGAGGAAGTTCTTTGTGTAAAGGACTTCAATTTATTTTTTCGTTCTGTTTTAGGATGCACATCGTGATTGTGTGGGAATTACGAATAAAATTCCCTTATTTTTTATTCTTTGTTGGTTGCAAGGGGTACGCGTAACGCCCCCTTGAGTTTTGGATTATGAATAAAGATTCTAAGATTTTGGTGCAAAATACTGTTTTTTGCAATCTTTTTTTATGCTTGAATACGAAGTCAGGCCTCATTCTTTATCCTCAATTCGTATTGGGGAGCAGAGGAGTACGGTGTGTGTCGTGTGTGTAAAATTACGAGCAACTCAAAAACTTTGCAAGTACGAATATACTTGGTCATCTGTACGGGTATGAATACTCCTGGAATGCATACGTGAACATGCACACTTTTCCCAAATATGAATACATTTGGGTAACCTAAGTATGAATACACTTAGGAATCGGTCCAAGTACGAAGCACTTGGCATGCATACGATAAAATGCATACTTTTACCAAATATAAATACAGCTGGGCACCAAACTAAGTATGAAAAACTTAGAAGCAACATAACAGCTAAGTACGAATACACTTAAGAATTTGTCCAAGTACGTGGAACTTGGGGAGCATACAAGAATATGTAGAACAAGATGGCCGAAGATTTTACCTTGAGAAATTTCCCGAGGTAGGGAAGTACAATGGAGAATCCAGCCAAAGAAAGACCCAGAGCCTCTGATCTCTACACAAGAAGATACGAATTCCAGAAAGATCGAAAGAAATTCAACTAATCAGTGTCTTAGATAAGAGTAAGCTCACAAGTTGTGCTGGGGTTGTTGAATTTGATCCTGCAAAATGGTTCAGTAGCAGAAGCGAACCAAAAGCATACCCAATCCATCTGGGCAAGTACGACTCATCCAATCCGGGTATTCCTAATAACCCGCATAGAAGTTAGTTAGGTAGTTAGTTAGTAAGTGAGAGAGAGAGAGAGAGAGAGAGAGAGAGAGATGTCTGTTCTGACCGAAAGTGAATCGGAGAACGGAGAGGTTGAGTTGCCGTTGATCTGAGGTTGTATTTTGAGAGTTATCGAGACCAGTGCACGAGATGGTCGACAACTTTCTATTGGAACGAATTTCAAACGGTAATAACGGATTCAAGAAGAGGCTACGACTCATCTTCCTTTCTTCCTGCTGTTTGGGAGACGAGAAAATGGTTGGTTCTTCTGCAGCTTCGGCAATAAAAAGGCTGACCAGGGAGGGGCGGAGGGGATTTTGGGGGGGGGGGGTCACGTGCACCCCCCGGATTTCAAAAATTTTAAAAAAAAAAATAAATAAAAATTTTAATTGGGGAAATTATATTAAAGAAACACAACCCACAATTACCCAAACACAGAAACACGGTTCCAGACTTCCAGTTCGACCTTCTGACGAGTGATGACCACGATTCACGAACGTGACGAACCCATCTCGTTTCCACCGGACCACCGCCATCGTCGGCCCCATCAGCCCATCTCGTTTCCACCGCCAAGTCGCCAACCGCCCCTGATTCTACCGCCATCTCCAGTCTCTCTCTCTCTCTCTCAGAGTCTCACCTTTCTCGCTCCTTGGAGCCGCCGCCGCCGAAGAGGTCCTGAAATTCCGATGAGTCGACGACGGCTAGTCACTAGTGGTACTTACTCTGTTACTTGTTCAGTTGTTCTTTTGTACTTCTTCGGTTCTTCATGTTGGCTGTTGTTCTCTTCTTTTGATTTAGGAATTAGGGTTTTACACTTTTACTGCTGACTGGACATAAGGAGTAAGGAGTGAGGAATTTTTTGGTAATGTAGCCGACAGGCGACATATTTGTTGGGGATTGGGGCTTTTGAGCTTTTGTTGAAACTAGTGGACAGAACAGTGGACTTGTATAGTTGTATTCTTGATATATTGTTTAATACTACATAGAAAATAGTATTACTAATCACTAATCTGTGATTAGCATTGACCTAATTGTAACAAATCTATTGTTTATTTCAGATTGATTCACGCAAACTTTCAAAATTGTTCCTTTGCTTGTCGGCCACTCAGGTAACACTATATTTTTTAATACTCGTTAAGGGTGCAAGTGGGATACCCTCAAATTGCATCCCTCCTTGACATTAAATTTATGAATTTGTGGTGCTTGTCAAGGGAGCAACCGAACAAGTGTGATGCAATTGGTCCCCCCCTTTTAATTATTCATATTGATTATCTACTTCAAGGTTAGTTGTTTTTAATACTTGCTTAGGGCGCAAGTGGGATACCTTTGCATCCCTCCTTGACATTAGATGTGTTTTGTTGTAGTGCTTGTCAAGGGAGAAAGTATGATGCGATGGGTCCCCCCCTTTTATTGAGTTTGTGGTGCATTGAAAATTAATTAGGTCTTCTTGTTGGTTTTTGTTTGATTTGTAGATGGGAAAAACAAATCCTATTACCAATTTTTTCTTCAAAAAGAAAGATGCAAACTCTGAGGCCGAGTCATCATTGCCAAGTTCTAATGTTGATGATCAAATATCGTTGCCAATCCCAATCATTGATCCTCCAAATGTTGAAAATCCTACTCAAAAGACTCAAATAACTGAAATCAATGAAGTTGAAGTTAATTCTCTAGAGCGTGATCCGGGAAAGCGTAAGCGTATTTATGATTATCATCCAAACCAACGTGATAAAATTCGACGATTTTACATCAAAGAGGGTCCGTTCCAACCGATTCTTGACAGCTATCCTAGAACTGAAATAAGTACCAAGTCTCGTAGCTTTGTGAAACAATGGTTCAGTTTACATCCTTCGTGGCTGGAATATTCTCCTACACTTGATGCGGCTTTCTGCCTACCATGCTATTTGTTAAGTCCACCATCAAGAAATGCGGGAAATATGGGTTTCATTGTTAATGGATTTAGGAGGTGGAACAAAGCTACTGGTGAGACAGGTGCTTTTTCGAATCATGTGGGGAAAGATCTCAATTCTTATCATAAAGTTGCCCAAAAACTTTGTGAGGACTTGATGAATCAACCTCAGCATATAGAAAGGTCTTTTGAAGATTTCACTAGTGGAGAATTGCATCGAATCGACTACGAGTTGAATGCTCCATTCAAGCAGCCCAATATCTTGCAACTCATGGGATTGCTTTTAGAGGACATGATGAACGTCCTAATTCTTTGAATCGTGGAAATTTTCTTGACGTGATAGCGTTTATGGGTCGATGTAATGAGAAGATAGCCGAAGTTGTGTTAAGCAAAGCTCCCCAAAATGCAATCTACACATCACCAACGATTCAAAAAGAAATTTTGCATGTTATAGCATCCAAAGTGATGAAAAAAGAAATTCTTGAGGAGATTGGCGATGCGAAGTTCTCTATAATAGTTGATGAAGCTCATGATGAGGCAAAGAGGGAGCAAATGAGCATTGTTCTGAGATTCATGAACAATGAGGGTTTTGTTATTGAGCGTTTTTTCGGGCTTGTTCATGTTTCCGACACTACAGCATTGACTCTGAAGCAAGAGATATGCAATGTGTTGTCCAATCATAACCTACTCATTCAGAATATTCGAGGGCAATGATATGATGGTGCAAGCAATATGCGAGGTGAGTGGAAAGGCTTGAAAGCTTTGATTTTGCGCGAGTGTCCATATGCATACTATGTCCATTGTGTAGCACACCGTTTGCAATTGGCACTTGTTACAGCTTCGAGAGAAGTTCAACCCATCTTTAAATTCTTTGAAAAGCTCAATTATATTGTCATTGCCGTTACTTCTTCATGCAAACGGCATGATCAATTGAAAAAAGAGCAAGCTCAGAAACTTAAGCGTCTCATTGACATTGATGAGCTCGAGACTGGGACAGAACAAAATCAAATTGGCACTGTACAACGACCAGGGGATACTCGTTGGAGTTCTCACCTGAGGTCAACTTCTAGCTTGATTAGAATGTTCAGTTCAGCATGTGAGGTTCTACTCTATATCGGGGAAGAGGGAGCTACTTTGCAAGATCGGGGAGTAGGCAAAGGAGCTCATAAAAAATTGACTTCGTTTGACTTTGTCTTCATCTTGCATGTTGTGAATGAAATCTTGCTTATCACAGATGTTCTTTGTCAAGCTTTTCAATCTAAATCTCAAGACTTGGTAAATGCTATTCGTCTTCTTTCATCAACCCATGCTCTTCTTAAAAATTTGAGAAATGAGAGATTTGATGCTTTACTTGTTACGGTGAAGTCATTTTGTGAAGAACACTTGATAGATGTCCCAAACATGAGTGCTCGTTATGTTCCAAGAAATGGCAAAGCTCGTCATCATCCAGATAACATTCAAGTTGAGCATTATTATCGAGTTGATATCCTTCATGCTGCAATTGATCGTCAAGTAGAAGAGTTAAATGATCGGTTTAGTGATAACTCAATGGATTTGATTACTCTTAGTATGACTTTGGATCCTCGGGAGCATGAATCTTTTGAAGTGGATGGCATTTGTCAGTTGGTAGACCAGTTTTATCCGGAAGACTTCAGCGATCAAGAGAAGACACAGCTGAAGATGCAACTTTCTCATTACAAGCATAGTGTAATAATTGGAACTCCTGAGTTCAAAACTTTGCGTTCTATGCCTGATTTGTGTCAATGGATGGTGAAGACTAGGAGATCAACAACCTACGACTTGGTATTCCGACTGATCAAACTCGTGCTCACTCTTCCTATTTCAACGGCAACGGCAGAACGATCATTTTCAGCCATGAAGATTATCAAAACTAGGCTTCGGAACAAAATGGAAAATGAATTCCTCTCGGATAGTTCCCTTATCTACATCAAAAAGGAAATCTCTCTAAAATTGGGTTTAGAATCAATCGTAACAGATTTTCGTGATTTACATACTCGTCGAGTTCCGTTTTGATAGAACTTCAAACTCCAAATCATTAACATGTTAAGACGTGTGTCTTTTTTGGGTATTATGTAATGGTTAACATGTTAAGACGTGTGTCTTTTTTGGGTATTATGTAATGGTTAATCGTAGGACTCATGTACTTATTTTTGATATCGAATGTATTAGCGTATTTGGGTGCCCCCTCCCACTACAATTCCTGGCTCCGCCACTGGACTAGAGCAAACTACAACTCCATTCAACACCCATAGCAAATTACAACTCCATTCAACACCCAGAGGAAAGTCACTTTTTATATCTTATTTTAGCTAGTCACTTGTTAAATTGGAAGTAGCCAACTTAATGTAGTTGCGGATCCAAAAAAAAAAACTTAATGTAGTTAAAGGGAAGTAGCGAAACAATTAGTACGTTCTGTTTGACATTAAATCAAACATGTAATAGGCATAGTACTGTGTATGAATAAGAACAAAACCCAGATGAATCAACCAAAAAAATTCCTTCTTCTAGTAGGAGATAGAATGAAAGAGAATTTATTAGGACACAGATTTGACATTAACAAGAAAAAAATGGGGTTATACCTTGTGATGAGGGAGAGAAACTAGAGCTTTAGTTTTCTGGCGCCAAAGAGAGAAAGAGAAGCTGAAGCGAAGATGGAAGATGAAGAAGACGCTTAAGGAAGAAATAATCCACTGTAAAAGAGATACAACTCCACTAGACTTGATCGATTGGATTGGTTGCTGATTTCCCACTGGGGTTCAATGAAGGGTGGGGACGAGGAGACACTACAGACTACAAAGACGATAGAGTAGTTGTTTCAATTATATGGGTTATTCTCACTTTTATCCCCTACACTCTGAAAAATGTGTTCATACTTTAAATTAGGGGCGTAAACGGTCCGATTTAATCTGGCTTGGCAATTTTTCAAATCAAACCAGACATTTTGGTTTGGATATTTTACAAACCAAACCAAATATTATTGATTTTGTTTTGGTTCGCTTTGATCATTTTATTTCAACTTTTTACTTGAACTCCAATCCAAGCATGAGAAACACGAGACTTGGTAGCACACAAATTTTGTTTGAATCCATAGGAACAAGGCACAATTCGATGGAATCCAGCACTCAACAGATCAGACGTTAGCTTTGATCAAGCAAGTTTCTTCTATGGTGCAATCGTTAGCTGAGAATCAAGGTCATGGGATAACTCAAAGATTCTTAGGAAATGCCACGGTTTCAGCAACAAAGGGGCAGGATTTTGTATGGTTTAGAGATGGGTATGATGATAGACAGCCCATAGCTGGTAATATGTTGCAGCTGGTTTTTATCGATGGAGCATGGACTCAAGATGGATTGAAGGCTGGTGCAGCGTGGGTGGTCAAAGATGTGAATGGGTTATCTGTTCATGAAGGAAAATGTGGTTTTATTGCCCACTCGGCTCCTCACGCGGAGTACAGAGCGTGCTATGAAGCTCTAGCTTGGTGTTTTAAAAACAATTTCCTCCAAGTTAAGATTCACACAGATTCTTCACTCTTGGTCGGTGATCTTACGAATGGAAAGTCATCTGAATGGCTTTTGGATGCTATGTTGCAAGGCAAAATTGGTTAGAAGGACATACTATAGGGGGTTTTAAAGCAATAAGGACATCTTAACTTTCCCTAACGGCGCCAGTACATTCTACACCAATTTTCTAACAATACCCCTGCATTTAAACAGAAGTGGCTGAAACGTTCTCTCCATTTCAGTCGATCATTGCCAGAAGAGAGAACGAACGACATAAGTTATGTATTTTTGATGCGTAATAACTAAATACTTTCAACATACACTGATCACATCGGCAAATGAGTCACTCAAACATCACTTTCATAAGAAGATTACAGAACTGCAAGAGAAAGTACAACAAAAGGGTAACGATTATTATAGATTAATTGTTTTCCCCATCAACTCTTTTGGAAAAAGGACTTCCAAAAATACCAATCCATACCATTGGACAGTAGTCATTTATGATGTTGAAGGGGATGAATGGTGGCATTACAACTCCTTCCGATCAAGAAGAAAAGTTGATCCTTACCTTCAAGATGCCATCACAGTGGTACGAAGTCTTGCCCTTTATTCCATTTCACATAATGCATGTTTGAAAGATAACAAACTGAAAAACAATATTTGTTTTGAAAACATAGAAAAACTGCATAGAAGAGTTCACGAAGGAGCTGGAATTAAAGAAGAAAGACCTTTCGCAATTCGACCTCCAATCACAAGCACCACCCATCTTTAAATTTGGTGCTCCGATAAAATCAGTGGATGAAACCCCACAGCAGAATGAATCATCGTAAGCTTCCAGCAAAGTTGCTTTATCGTAAGCTCTGATCATCATTCTTTCCTCTCTAACTTATTTTCCCTTGAATATGTGCAGCGTTGATTGTGGCATATTTATGTATTACATCATTAAGCGATTGGCAAAGAAAAGGGAGATACCATGAACACTTAATGTCGCAGACTTCAGAGTACATATGGTTCACAAATTTCTGAATGATGACCAAAGAACATGGACAGAAGATCTGTGGAAGGACAACCAACTGGCTAATAAGATGGAACAATAGACAAAATCCTGTAAATTGTTGTGTTTTGTCTAACAAGTGGGAATAGTACAAATGGTTGTGTTTTATCTCATTTTATGTAATTGATCGGCTCCAAACAATTGGAATTTACTATACATGTTTCTTGGTGTCTGGTGCAAAATTGTTGATCTGTTGGGAAGTAAAATTAGTCTTTGTACAGGTTTTTTTTGTGCTCGGTGCTAAACTGTTGATCTGTTGGAAAGTAAAACATTGGAGTTAATGTACATGTTTCTTGGTGTCTGGTGCAAAACTGTTGATCTTTTGGGAAGTGTAATTATTCTTTTTTTATGAAAATGGTTAGCTTCAAACCAATTGGAGTATAATGATGCATGATTTGTTGGTTTATGGAATTACAATAACTGTGAAATTCTGGACAGTGTTGTATGCCAACAACATCAGTAGATAATTATAACTGTAAAAAATTGTTCTCTAAATATTGAGAAGAACACAGATAGATGTGGTTAACTGCAGAATTATGGGCTGTGTTGTATGACAACAACATCAGTAAATGACCATAACTGTCAAAAATTGTTCTCTGAATCTTGATAAGAACACAGATAGATGTGGTTAACTGCAGAATTCTGAACTGTGTTGTATGACAACATCAGTAAATGACCATAACTGTCAAAAATTGTTCTCTGAATATTGATAACTGTATAACAGGCAGGCACAGGTTATCAAATGATAATGCTATTTTATGTGTTGCCAACAAAGCTGCAAAACATACTATGTTTATTTATCCCTAAATGAAAGACAATTATAAAGAGTATCCACAATTGTAACAATAGCAATCAACACATGACTCCTTACAAGTCTTATTTATTCATCCCTAAATGGAAGACAATTACAAAGAGTATCCCCAATTGTAACGATAGCCATCAAAAAATATCAATCACATGCATTTTTACAAGTCCTCCTATTGTGTTTTTCTAATTTCCCACACCTCCCACACTCCATTTGCCTCACTTTCTCACCCCTTGATCGTATTCTCGCAACTTTAGACCTCCCACATGGCCTCCTTGTTTTGGGAGGAAGAATGATCGCAAACTCTTTCGTAACCACCAGTGCTCCAAGAGTGGGGATCGGGTTTATAGCAACTTCGTACGACAATTGGAAAGCCGCAATGGTATTGTAGGAATTAATATAGTTGCACAATTGGCATTCTATCTTCTGAATAACTGTGACAGCATGCACACATGGAAAAGAATGAAAGCTCCCAACGACAACACGTGCATGTTATCCTCTTAAGATCAACCACAACTGTTGGCAATGAAAAAACTTCAAAAATATCATCGCTTGCTACTGCCATATGCCATGTATGACCTTTATCAAAACGGTCAACCAACTTTTTGTCAATTACAGGACAAATAGAGCTGTTCCACTTGCTCGACAGTTGTTTCCTCTCACACATTTGTTCCATCAAAAGAACCCTTACTTTATCAACCAAATCACATTTTGGCAAATGACAGAATTTCAGAATCTGGTTGTTAAAGGACTCAGCAGCATTTGAAGTCATTTCACCATATCGTTTACCTTTAAAGTACGTGTTTGCCCAGTTCTCAAGAGGCAATGACTCAACAAAGTTCTTTACACTCGCTCCACCAACAGTACACAGCTCATCAAGAGCCTTCTTGAAAGTTAACACCGTAGGGGCATGTGCAACATCATTGAACATATTGACTAAATTCTGCCTAAACCCATTTGATAATCGACCGGAAATCTTATCCCTTAGGTTTGCCTTCAAATGCTGCAAACAGTAAGAATGATAGCCATTTGGAAAAACTGCAGGCACATACTTTACAAGACTAGAATGACGATCCGATAAGAACGTGACAGACCGATCGGATACAATAACAATTGACAACTTCTTCAAAAATCAGCACCAATTGTCATCAATCTCAGAGTCCACAACACCAATAGCAAGAGGGAATAATCCTACTCCAATAAAAGACAACAAAATATATATATATATATATATACATATATATATTCTCAGTACAACTTCAATAAATAATCATAACTGTAAACATATGTTATCTAAATGTTGATAAGAACACATATCTGTGTTAAACTGTGGAATTCTGAACTGTGTTATATATGCCAACTTCAATAGATAACCATAACTGTCAACTTCAACTCTGTAATTTTCAAAATAAAGCAAGGAAAAAGTAACTAATCTTGATTAGCATCATTTCCTACAGCTCCAAGAAGTGTTCCTTTGTATCTCCCCTTCAAAAAGGTACCATGCCAAGATAGGGCGGCAATAGTTGAAACCTCTAATGCAAGCATCAAACGTCAAAAAGAACCTTATAAAATGGCCTGTCTCAGTACAATACTCCACATCCATGATTGTGCCAGGGTTTTTCTCCTTTACTTCCACAGCGTACCACCAGAGTTTGTCAAAAGATAATTCAAAATCACCAAATAACTCCTTATTCACTTTCTCAACACCTAACCACGCATGGTGATAACCTATCATACAACCATACTGTTTCTCAAAATGTCTCAAAACCTCTATAGGTGCATACGATGGCTTCGAATGAATCTCCTCAAAAATCTCTTTGGAAACTATTTTTGAGGAAACAATTTTTGAGTTCATCCGAGGATTTTTTTTTAAACTGAAAAACACACCTAGATAGCTGTGTTCTTTGTGAAGCTCCCTGACAATAAAAAAACCCATTCGATCTTTCCAAAGTAGCATGAATAAATCATGTACAACCATTTAGCTTCTTAAAGCACTCAGTCGTTACTCTCGTCTTGTCATTTTTCAAATATTTATAGTTGAATCCAACTCCAATCGCATATTTGGACAAACAAGTTCTAAAATCTTCAACAACACCTCTAAACTCCTGACCAACATGAGAAATCAAATAAACCCAACCCGCAGAAAGATGCGCCGTCTCATAATGAGGACAAAACTTTTCAAGAGGATCTTCTTCCTCTCCAATAAGACTACTGCACTCATCATGCTCTAAAGTTCCACCACATTCACCATTTTGTCCAGCCAAACTTTTACCACATTCAACGACATAAGAAGAAATGATCCCAACAGAAACATGAACACAATTCACACCATATGCAGTAGCTAATGCAATCATGCAACCAAAATCTTCATCATTGTCCAACACTACAAGAAAATTTGCATTAGGTGACAAATGAAAATTGTCACAAATTGTATGTTTTTCGTCACAAATAGTATTCGTGACGAAAAAAAATTTGTCGACTAAAGGTTGTCGAGGATTCTTACCTCGTGGCGAAATTTGTTTTTCGTCACCTATGGTGTCTTTTGATGACGAAAAATTTCGTCACAAAAAAATCACTTGGTGACGAAATTTTTTTGTCACCTATTATTCTTTTTGATGATGAAATATTTCGTCACCATTCTAATAATTATTTGTCACCCATTTTCAATTTCGTCACTAATTATGGCAGGTGATTGAACAATGTAAATACATAGGTGACAAAAAAAAGTTTCGTCACCAAAGAAATTAATTAAAAGTAATAATTGTGACAAAATATTTTGTCACCTAAAATTTCCAATTAAAGCCAATTAGTGACGAAAGATATAGTCATTGAAAAGTTGATGAGAGAAACATCTTTGGTGATAAAAAAAAATTGTCACCTTAAATATGTGTATAGGAAGTAAAAGTGACAAAATAAATTGTCACTAACACTTTTCTTACAACACAATATCATCCTATTCATTTTGAAATTCAATATTTAGCCAAACAAATGAACTATAAGTTACACCATAATAGCCAATACATCTTCATAAACCATTATAATCATGTGCCAAACTAGATATCCATTAATCACAAGAACTATGTATTCTACACCAAATTAATGTCCATTCAACCATAGGATCTAAAGCATCAATATTCCCATGACAAAAACATGAAAGGTAGACCATACCATATATGTTCATCATAGTTCGGTAGCATCATTAAAATGAAAAAGAAGACTCGGAACTTCATCCAAAAAAAGAGTCTTCATGGAAGCATATATCCAAAAAAGAAGACTCGGACCTTCATCCCAAAAAGGAGTCTTCATATATCCAAACAAAAAGTCTTCATAGAAGAGCGTATATATACCATCTTCCCCACTACCAACCTTATGCGTATTCAATCTGCACATAAAAAGTAGGATAAAGTATTTTGGTTATGATGTTAATAGAACACAAAACATTATGGAAACTTAACAATCTGCACAGTACACCTTATGCGTATTCAATTTGCACACACAAAGTATTTTGGTTATGTGTCGGGTGTTTTGTGTCCACTAAAGGTGTGTGTTGGCGTGAGTTGTGTGTGTTGTGTCCACTAAAGGTGTGTTGTGTTCTTTAAAGGTGTGGATTTCATTACTGGTGTGTGTTGTGTGGGTGCCAAGTGAGTTGGAACGCAAAAAACAGCCAAAAACCATCAGCAAAGATCAGCCAAGCAATCTAAAAAATTAAGAGCAGCAACAACAAACATGAGCACCAAAATGCAAAAGGGAATTGATATTGTCTTGTTTGTTCTGTTACTTTATCTCTTTCTCTTATAGTTGAGCTGTTGGGTAATGGATGTAATCTACAACTTTTGTATGTCATGTTGGGTAATGGCTGTAATCATGGCAGCAATGTGGTGAATGTGAGTCCAGTAGGGTTTGTTTAAGATGACTTGTGTGCATCTCAGATAGATTGTTTGTTGTCTCTATAGCTCAATTGTAGTTGCTCAGTATAGCTCAATTGTGTTGGTTTTCAAGTGTTGAGCAGGTACCCTCTTTTGCCTATTCTTCACTGTGTGTAGTGCAGCAAGGGTTTAACATAGAGTACCACTGGTGCTTTGTTGGTCTAGCTGATCATTCATTGAAAGTGCTGACTGTGATGGCAGTCTTTATGTTGTATAAGGTATCAAGCTGTATGTTAAGTAGTTGTGAGCTTGGGGGTTGTCCCATTGTTTGTACCTACCCTTGGGGGGTTGTCCCTTGGGTTGTTTAAGCCTTCCTAGGGGGCATGTCCCTAGTTATCTTTTGATTTCCTGGCTTGTTTTTGACTGCTCATGTGGTGGTGTATCATGCTCATTCTCATTGCTAGCTTGCCTGCTGTTGTCCAGTAGTGGCTGCCTGCTACTGTTCTGCTTCGCTGCTACTACTGCATCCTGGTTGCTGCTGGCTATTACTGTAATGGCAGCAAACTGCTGCTGTATCAGAGCCCTTTCGACTGCTGTATCTAGGTTCCACAGGACTATACAAGCTGCGTGCATCATTTTGCAATTCCAGCCAATCAATTTCCAAGTGTAAGCTGCCGTGTGTGTTCTTCAAGCAGCCAATCAATTTTGTTGTTGCTTCAAGCAAGTTCTTAAATGGTGTCGAGTTGTGAATCATGCTTAGCTCACTTTTGTTATCTTCCAGTTGTATTAGTTCTCATATGTTCCTTTTGTCGAGTGTTTCCTTCCCCTCTATCTAGAGGGGCTCGAAACATTCGTTTTCTAGGTGTTTTCTAAGTTCTTATTTTGTTTTCTTTTTCCTTCTGGGGTATGCCCCTTGTAGGCTGTATATTCGGTTAGCTTTTTTTCTATTTCAAGCTGATTTACCCAAAGTCTATCAAATGCTATTTATATCTAAGAAATTTAGAGTTCATATCTAAGAAAACTAAGTTGCGTCCCAAAGTCTATCAAATACTATTTATGGAAATGAAAAATCTTTAAGGGTCGATTCAAGTTCCTTTTCATGATTCTTTCAAAATCCAATCAGTTTATCAATGTCTACAAATGCAGCTTACAAGCTACACTAGTTCTAAGTCTTATCAACAACATGTTCCAGCAAACAACAGCTTCAATAGAGAGCAAAAACTAGCAATATAGTTGTAACATCAACACTCAAAATCACCATACGACATCATATGGATAGCAAAACCGGAAAATGAAAGCACCAACAGATCTCATAAGTAGCAACAATAGACGTACACTTGATGAAATATGTAGCATAAACAAAATATAGCAATTGAAACACCAATTCCAACAAATCTAGCAAGCCCTATGAAGCACCGACACTCCAAAAGGGCGCCGTGTCCACGTATTGGACACGGGGACACGGCGGGGACACGCCCAAATACGTATTGGACACCCTAGCAACTAATTTTCAGTTTCCAACAATATGAACTCGAATCCCAATTCTTCCAGCCATATATATTCTAGGCAAATCAGATCAGTTTTCAGCCATTAGAGTTCAATTTCAGCACCTACAAGGGTGATTTATGCCTCTAAACAACATTTCCAGCAATTCGGTTCATATTTTCAACGTATATAGTCAATTTCAGCAGATAATGGGTTATCCAATGTACTTAAAGCACACTTACAACAGATAATGGGTAATTAACCATTCAGATAGCTTCAAGCCATGACTTTGTTGTTTCTGCAATAAGCATCCCAAGCACAACCTGACGAGAAACCAGAAATGGTTTAGGCAACAAATTGCTAACTATACTCAAGTGAAGCTATTTTATTTTCAGATTCCCAAGGAAAAGAATTTTTAGAACTACATCCCTTATTGGGAAAGAATTCTGAAAACTGCTTGCCTTACTCTAATACCATAAAGAGTAAATGAAGTATGCAAAGAAGAAAAAGGAAATCTTTGAATAGAAGTTAAATTTCTGCATACCTGTTGCTTGTACTTGAAAAGCTCTAAGATGTCCGTCCGTTTTCGAGCAGGTCCATGCTCAATAGCTCGGACACGGTTAGCAAACTTAAGACAGCTAAGGGTTTCTCTAAGATCAGTAGCACTTGTGTTGATGTGAACAATCATTAGAGTTTTGTAATCTCCCCCTGAAAAGTTGCAGTAAGTTTCACTTGATGAGAGATTAGCTGCAATATAAATAAAACAAGTGAGTTTCCATTACAATATTTATGTATTAGATTGAGATCCTGTGCAATTTATTCCTTGCCTTGGAGTGACTGTCCGTAGTTATACCAACAAATAGCTATCTTCGTCCCAATGATTTGTATACTCTCTGAATCAGCATTGCACTTCACAGACTTTTCACTTCAACTAAAAAGTAGCAGAAACACGCAAGAAACTCACCTAGGGAGCTCTGCAACATCTGAGTCATCCTCGATTCCTATTTTAGATAGAAAGAAATAGTGTCAAGGAAATGAATTTGTATTCTAATGTGTGTAGGCGTGTGTGTTTTTGAGAGAGAGAGAGAGAGATTCACTGTGACAAAGGAAAATTAAGGGAACATAGTTCGTTTTATGAACAATGGATTGGATCAAGTATTCATGGCAAGCTTTAGGGATGCTTAAATCTGTTCGTATTGTTACTCTACAATTAGCTC
This sequence comes from Rhododendron griersonianum, assembly GCA_018127125.1. Taxonomy (NCBI): domain Eukaryota; kingdom Viridiplantae; phylum Streptophyta; class Magnoliopsida; order Ericales; family Ericaceae; genus Rhododendron; species Rhododendron griersonianum. The sequence goes on along the minus strand of CM030791.1, from coordinate 22,325,963 downwards.
GGTACAGATAAGGAATTAGAACTAGAACTACCAATGAGAGGGACTGCTAAGCTGATTAGCATTAGTAGATCTGGCTCTGCTCCCATGCTTGAGCAACTTCCATACTGCATCAGTATCACAAACACGAACTTCAACAAGTCCTGGGAATTCCTTGGTGCCCTCCTTTGCTTGCTTTATCTCCAACCTTCATTCCGATAATCCGATTAAAACATACTAGTATTACTCAACCTCTTAATGATTCAATTTAAGTCTGATTAACAACTAGGACAAATGAAAACTAAAGATCAGGACAGCCTTTTCTTTGCAAAATCAAAGTTATTAAGAAGCAATGCAAGTCAGTTTAGGTTGAAATAAAAACCTCTATTTCATTGCTTGAAAGGGGAAGAAAGAGGGAAAGAAAGACGGATAGAAAGATTAACAGTCCACAAAAAGATGGATGCTTTGTCCTCGATTTGCCGTTGTATAGCATGATGACATAACGAGGCCAATGCAGCTGGTTTAAGCATATTCTTTAAACATCACAGTAAACAGCATTCGACAATGATAAGTGTGTCTGGCCATAAGAGTTGGCATCAGAGAATTTATTCTTCAAACATGTAGCTCCTTTCTCATTTTCTCAATTGACCATGGTGGTTTCATAGGATAAGGGGCAGGGGACTCCGGGAGGAAAAAGCATATTCCCCACTTCCCCCATGCCCATGTAGGGGTTTGGATAATCAAACAAGGCCGGAGCGCTTACAAAACACATCTAAACTGTTATGGGCACAGCTTACTTCCAACAATTTCAGAAAATAGAAACTGGTGAACTCATAAGTATTGGAAAATGGCATTTGAATCAAACAACCATTCACCAATAAGATTCTTAGGATTGCACCACTTTATCATAAACACCTTTGAACGTTTTAGAAATTATGAAAGAATTAGTAAACCAGCAGAAGAGGAAATAGGGCCTACATCATTGCTCTTTTACACAATGTATCAAACACTTGGTAGGCATCCGAAATAACAGAAAGGATAGAAGCATAATTGCTCTTCTACACAATTTGTCAAACACTTTGTAGGACACAAAATTCACTTACCAACATAAAAACGCGTATACACCACCATCTGTACGAAATTTCCGAAAGCATTTCAATCGAAAATAAGAAACCCCTTCATATAACAGAGTATGAATGCATAACCCCTTTCCGCCATGAACATGCCTCAGATGAGTGTAGATCCCATTCCAAAGAAGATTGCAAATGCAGCATACGGGATGAAAAAAATAGAGTTTAAAACTTTGAATTTAGGGATAACAGATATACAGAGTTACGTACATATGTACATGGATACATATACGCAAAGAGAGAGAAGGGAGTATCGGGGACGAAACATACAGACCCGATGGCTCAGAACCACTGCAAAACCCTTCCCCCAATTCTCGAAACCTTAATTTCTAAACAACCAAACAAAATCCCAAACCCTTGAACTGAGAATCTCAGTCCACCTATACATACGCAATTTTCTGAGAGAGAGAGAGAGAGTCCGATGTACCTCGGCTATGGTGTATCACCGGAGACGATAAATGTGGAAGAAATTGAGTATGGGTGTGAGGGCATACGATTACGCAGGAAGGAGAGAGCGAGAGCGAAAGAGAGAGAGAGGGAGATGATGAGATTTGGGGATTTATCTTCATTTGGGGGAATTTGTTTTCAGCGCGTCATTTGGGGGAAAAAGATTAGTTTTCGGGGGAAATGAACAGATATTGGGGTTTCAATTATTTTGGACAATTAGCGCCAAAATATTAAGCGCCCTCGTATGACGTATAACGTACCAAAAGTCTACTAGTACAGCAATCTGTGCACAGATTGTGCATAGATTTTTTTGTGGGGCCCACTACGGGTCCCACACAAGTGATCCAAGCCGTTCATTATGTTTAAAATATTTTTTCAAGTGCTCTCGCGAAAAATCAACTCAATCCGACACCTATAAATGCTTGATCTAATCATCTAACTTTTCATTCTCTAAAAACCCGAATGAAAAGTTAGATAATTAGATCAAGCACTTATAGGTATCGGATTGAGCTGATTTTTCATGGGGGCACTTGAAAAAATGTTTTAAACATAATGAACGGCTCGAATCACTTGTGTGGGACCCGTAGTGAGCCCCACAAAAAAATCTGTGTTCTGTGCACAGATTTCTGTACCAGTAGTTAGGTTCTATAACGTAGTACAAACAAATTTTATACTTAATCAGTCAATTATATTTTAACAATAGTCGATCTGAATCATCAAGATTTTACGTCATACTGATTCCATCATTATCACCAAAATAAAAAATCATCGGATATTGGCGACTGCCTGATCAGACAATATTTGATGCATCCCAAGGCATTAAAGTATTAGATTCCAATACTCGACCCCGCTTGAGTCTTTTTTTTTAATCGGAACCGTCCATCTTTTACATATTATGGAGTACATCAGTCGTACAAAAAACAAAGTCAATCAGGTATTGCTACACACTCGATTGGACAATCGTTAATGAAATCGTGTCTTGTTAAAAGAAGCTTTCAAAACCCGATCGAGACAAATTTTTACGAGAATGATATAATCAACAAGGAAATCAAAATCAACGGTCTGGATTGACGTAAATGTATCCTGATCGAATGGCTACCGTACGTTTTAAGTACAACACAAGACTTAGTTTGTTAACAGTTGCATTGAACGTATAGAATTTAAAAGTAGTTACCAACTCAATTTTTACAGTGGTCGATCTGAACTGTTAAGATTTCACGTCTCACTTATTATGTTGTTGTCACCAAAATCAGAGATTATCGGATGTCGACGACCGCCTGATTGGTCAACAGATTGCAGGACCCGACCCCATTGGAGTCTTTATTTTTCGATCCGAATTGTTTATCTTTTACATATCACGCAATTCATCAATTGTACCAAGACTGAAGTAGATCGGGTATTGTTACACATTTGATCGGACGATAATTATAATCCAAAAAACTAATTGCATCCCAATCAAGGAGCTTTCTAAATCCGTTCGAGTAAAATTTTCTACAATAATGATTTAATCAATAAGCACAATGAAATCAACGGCCTCAACTATTAAAATTGTTTTGTTTTATTGAGATAATCGTAGCGAAGAGTATTAAAAATGTATAACATATGGTAATATTATTAGATTTTGGTCGATCAAATTTTTTTTCATGGGTCTATTCCAGTGCTTTTTCTAGGCCGCTAGGAAATGAGGGGTCTATTCCAGCGCTTTTTCTAAGCGTTGGTAAATTGGGGGTCTATTTCAACGCTTTTGCTTGGGCGCTGGGAAATGATCAGCCTATGCCAACGCTTTTGCTTTGGGAGCTGGGAAAGCCTCATTCTAGCAACGCTTAGAAAAAGCGTTGGTGTATACCTCCTATTGTAGCGCTTTTTGCAAGCACTGGTAGAAAAAGCGCTGGTATTGTTCCAAGTTCTAGTAGTGAGGTTGGGGAGCAGTCTGAGAGAGATGGAGTGGTCTGATGCTGATGAAAGGGGGAACTTTGGGTTGAACGCCCAAATTTTTCCTCGCCCTTGAAACCCGCCAAAATTTCCGGCTCTGTTTTTTTTTTTTAATTGTTTAAATCCCCCCTTTAAAATGGAAGACAAAAAGAATTTGTCACCCAAAGCATTTCCTTTTGTGAGGAATTATTTCGTCACTAAATGGTTGCAAGTATATGTGGAGGAAACGGATTGGTGACGAAATTTATTTTTTCGTCACCTTATATTTTTTTGTCTACTCTTTTGCTGACAAAATTTATTTTTTCGTCACTGATTAACTATTTTTGGTGACAAAATTTCCTCACCTTAAATCTTTTTGCCCTCTTAATTGGTGACGAAAAAATATTTTCCTCACAAAATAGGTATATTTGGAGACAAAAACTACTTTCGTCACATATTCTCATTTTTCTTGTAGTGCAAAACACAACTATGATGATCAGCAACCGCATATAAAAGCCCAAATTTACAAGAAGCCAAATTCTCCCACTTGTTACAAAATGCTTTGCACAAGATCATTGAATCCAAAACTTTTTGTAACCATAACAACTAGAGTAAGTTCACCATATTTGCACATTAGTAGAACAGAAGCAGCCATTGAAATAGTGTAATTCTACTCTGCAAAATCAAACACAGATAACGTTATTTATTACACTTTGCTCTCTGTATTACACTGTCAAACACCAATAAAAAATAAGATAATGCCAATACAACAACTGCAACACAATTGCTCAACAATGACAGAAAGCACAATGACAGAAAGTACAATGACAGATCACACAAAGCTCCAAAATCAAAACCAAGGCCTAAAAGCAATAATGAGAGAGAGAGAGAGAGAGAGAGATGAATGAATACCTTCTGATTCTCGCAACAATGATAGATTGAATCAAACTCAGATCACCAAACAAACAAAAAACTGTGACAGAAAGAGAGAGAGTGTTACGAATGAGAGAGAGAGAGAGAGAGAGTGTTACGAATGAGAGAGAGAGAGAGAGAGATCATGAAACCCTAACCTGAAGAACGAAGAACCAGATCTGGAGCTCGCGATCGACCGTTAAAAATTGAAGTAGCTGGAGTAGTGGATTGTGTTTGAAAGAATGTATTTAAATACCAAAGGGTACTATTGTAATGTCAGGGACCTTACACTCTAAATAAGACGCGGTAATGGACTGGAAAGGGTACAAAAACTTGGGCTGGATTAAATGTATAACTAGGCCTGTTGTTTTGGATCTTAGCCCAATTTGCTGATGTTGGAAAACATCTTATTCCTATGTAATTTGTTTTATTAAGTTTGTATTTCTAAAGTTAGTAGGGCCTCTATTTGAGAAGCCCATGTGATTGCAGGTTTGGCAATGGATTTGGCAGATCCGGAGCTGTCACTTTGCAAGTTGTATTGTTGTTTATTTTGGTGTGATGTTATTAATATATGATTCTGGTGTTTCCTAAATAAATAAAAAAATTTGTTTGAATCCAAGCATGAGATCCATAACAATTGTAAACACCTTGTAGCCCTGTTACCTTTTTAAGAGCATTTCCATTGTAATAAGTAAATGGGTGTAGATAAGCAAATTTAATAACAATGCTCAAAAAACACCTCACATTGTAATAAGCAAAGTTACAAGTCTTTTAGCAAATAACCAAATTCCACCCATTCCATAACCAAACTTAATAACTTTTACCAATAACCAAACTCAAAACTCAATAACTCAAAAATACCTCACATTGGAATCGTCTCAACAAGACGAATAATTTGGTGTGGTCGGGTGCGTGATTGGAACTCGTTTGCAATTGGACAAATGTGCATTGTGTATTGTGGGGGTATTTTTGGTTAGGGATGCAAAAATAACCAATGTGGAGGTAGAGGTTATTAAGTTTGATTATGGACTAAATGGATAATTAAATGCTGACGTGGCACATTTTTGTTATTGGTTTTGATTATTACCATTGTGGATAATAGCTTATTTTTTTCTGTATTTTTAGGTGCTTTTCGGGTATCCAGTATCCTACTGTTTTATCTTTTAACTTTAACCTACTATTAATGTACAAATTACCGCCTAATGGTTTAGGCATTTGGCGCATCATCTCTCTAACTTTTCAAAATGACTAATTCACCTCTTCGTGATTTTGGACTAAAGTGCCTTGCTAACACCATTAATAACAGATGCCAAAATGATTGGCATACCCCTCTCCCTTCTCTTTCAATGTAGCTAACTTGATAATAATCACTTTTGTTTAGTATTCCAAAAATATACTACTCCACTTGACAATAGTACTATTTTCATTCATCATACTCTTAAACAGAAAACTTTCAACTGCTAGCTCAAAAATCCTAGATCATGGATTCCCACTATGTAAAAAACAAAGCACTATCAAATTCTCAATTTTGATAAACTTTTTTAAAAATAGGAAAGAACATCATTGGCATCTCAAGAAAAATAGGGTAATGGACAACCAACCAATTTCTTTTACACTACGAGATCACATCTGACGGAGCCCATGTATTTTGAGAGCCAATGTTATATTGATCGGGCTTGATTGCAACTATTTCAATGTTTATGGATAAATTAAGGGAAAATGACGGCTTGTTTTGATAATTAATACCCGCCAATACAAAAAAAAATACGAATTAGGTTCTTAGAAAGGCACTTTGAGATTTACGTGAGCAACAACAATTTCGACTACTATGATGCTTTCTGAGATAAATGTTGTGGAAAAAGATTGGTAGTTTATTTTTTTTGGAAGTATTTATTTATCTTGTCATTACTGTTCAATTTTATTTTGTACTAATTAATTATCAGTGAATTTTTGTATCAGCAACTAATCAAGTACGGTTGTTTAACATTTGTTTATTTAGTTATCATCTACTTATTTTTTAAACTTCATTTGTATGGTTGATTAATAGAGGATGTCAATTTAAATGAGGGATTTGCATGACCATTCAGAAAATAGCAAATTGAATAAGGAATTGCAAGTTGATTTTTTCATTTCATGTTAAGGCTTTGCATTAGATAAAATACATTTTTCGTATGTGTTAATTTTTGAAATATGATCACCTATTATTTAGCTCTCAAAGTCACTTTTATTTAAAAATAGCCATGGGAATAAAAATAAAGAAATTTCTCATTAGTGTCTTTTCCCAGCAAATGAACCACTAAACTTTAGTTTTCCTGCAAAAAAAATTTGTCAAATGAACACTCACTGAAAAATAGATTTCTTTTTCCTTTACTTCACTCTACTTAACTTTTTTTGAGAATAACTTTCCAGTACAACATTCATGACAACTGAACAGAGCCAGAGTGAAACCCCCACTTCTGTATGTGTGGAACCCTCATCGATATTATGATTTCTTATTAATCGACTAATAAGTTGTTTCATGACAGTCCCGTTTATCACCTTATTGTGAAAGACCAAATTGGCTCCTTTTGCTATAAGTACTGCTCGGACTACACGTGGCAGAGCACGGGGAGTCAATTTCATGATTATTGAAATATAGGATGTATTACTAATTACCCAAATTTGATCAAATATAAGTAGGTAGTTCTATTTTAATATTAAAACTCCGACACAAAGAAAAATAGAAAAAAAAGGACTTGATTGTCTAGTTTACCCAATATTCAATAGCAGTTTAGTCATTTAGCAACAAAAACTTACAATGGTAGTGTCAACCTAATAGAATGAAAAATCTAGACAATAATTTAGAAAATAAAGGATTCGAGGTTTTTTGGCTAAATAATTGAGCTAAATTATTTTTTGGGTTTTTGTGTGAATTATTAGTTTGTCTTGACGAGAGAAATTTGAAAAGTAAAAAATTGTGATTAAAATATTTAAAAATTAATTAAAGACAAAAATAATTAAAAAAGGTAGATTTTTTTTTATTTTTTTGCTTTATTTAAAAAAATTAAGTTTGGTTCACAATTCCTTACTTTTAGATTTTTCTCGTCAATACGAATCAATAATCTCAAAAAAAATTGGTGAGCAAATTGGTAAACGATTATTTTATTTTATTTTATTAAAATGGCTCAATTATTTAGCCAAAAGGAAGTCAGTTTAATTATCATAAGCTCATGGGAGGTTGAAACATCATGTAATGGCCCGCATGTGTACAAATTTGGTGGATTAAAAGTGCGTGGGTCCCAATGTAAATTTGATTCGTCCAAAATACTAGGGAAAATTACATTTCAGTGGAATGAGGGGCATTTTATTCCCAACTCATGGACAAGTTATCATAAAATTCATCTAAATATGAAAAGGATGAAAATAATTAGGTATACATGGAAAGGGCCACATAAAATGACGAATACGCCCCTAAGTGAAACCCTAAATCCCCAATCCCTTTTGAAACATTTCAAACGCCACTCCCACTCCTCCTCTACGCAGCTTTCTTCCCCTTTCTTCTCCCTCACCTCTTCTCAGGGAACGAAGACGCCAAAATCTTGTTCTCCCTCACCTTTTCTTCCATCTCTTCGTTCCACCCAAGAAGAAGCAGCCTTTTGTCCTTGGTCGTCGTTATCTCTCTGTTTCACCGTGGACGCTGTAACATTGTGATCTGGTATGTTTTTTTTTCACTTTTCTCTCATTCCCTCCCTCTCTGTCTCGATTTCGGCGACCACCAACGGAACCCTTGGCCGAAATCGCCTCCCCAAGCGCACCCCTTCGCGACCACCGACACCAAACCCACACCGCCAAGGTCTCTCTCTCTCACTCGCTCTGTGTGTAGTAGAACTTCGGTGTTTCCCCCTAAACCTTCATGCCAGAACTTGTTCAAATCAGAAAAATTAGGGTTCCATATTGAAGTGAAATTGGAGATTTTGTTTGAAATTAGGGTTCCATGTTTGGCAGGAACATGATCCTCTACTTTTATTGTACACAGGAATTGCTGAAATTTTCGTCCCCATTGCTGATCATTGGAAATGGTAAATTGCCACTACTACAATAATCCTTAAAGATCACACGCAGGAAATTGAAAATGATCACAGTCATAGCAAAATCGTGATAGATAAAGATTTGTGGGCCAAACTTTTAATCTCAGTTCATGGTACAAACTATCATACTGTATTAATCTTTTCAATCTTAGTTATAAAGAAGCCGTGATTCTAGCATGTGGTATTTTGGGATTCCTGTTTTCTAGTATTTAATTCATTAAATCTATTGGAATATTGAGAGGGCTAGGGTTTGGGCCAGGTTGTAGGAGTTGAAGTTGTTACTGTGCTCATGTTTTATGGATTGTTGGTTTGTGGTTCTCTTGGTATATACGAACATGATTTTAGTGTAGAAGTGGGTCTCTCATGGTTCTTTGGTGTAGAATATGTTATGTGGATGTTTATTTAGGAGCTTTGTCTGATGATTAAAGTGTGAGCCCAAATGTAAATTTTGTGTTGCCCTCCAAGTGTTTGGTTAAATAACGCAATGAATGTATGTATTGTCATTCAAAAACTCTTTGATTCTTACCAAGAAAATTTGGAAAATGTGGCAACTGGAGTATGGAACTCTAACTTGTGCTAGTACTTTTTCCCCTATGTTCTCTTGTATATTTTTTCCTTCTTGCATATTATGTTTTCTAGTACAATCTTTTGAATAATCATTGGACTCCTTGTTGCATGCTAACCTCTTGCAGTTCAATGCTATAAGGAGTTACATGGAAGCTAAATTCAGTAAAGCTGACTTTCATATTTACTTTTTAGGTATGAAGAATGTGGGAAAGAAAAAATTAACAGGTTTTTGCTACTGAGGCGGGGAACGGAAGGTAAACGGCAATGGCACCTTCTTGTACAACGGTGGGACATGTGAACTGTTCTACTTGAGGAAGAAAGTCAAGTAAATGAGTTACGTGAGAAGGTTTGTGGTGCCCTTAATGTAATACCCCTAGTCTTTAATTGTGATTAAAGTTAATTGTGTGTGGAGTTTTGAGTTAACTATGTGGTTATTGGCTTCATTTGCTAGTTAAATATGTTTGGAGCATAAGTTAGCATATGTCACACTTGCATCTAATAACTTTCTGTTAGCCTAGCAAAACAAAACAAAGAGCTTCTACATACTTCTCTTCTTGTTTCTATCTTCTACGGAGAGAGAGAGAGAGAGAGAGAGAGAGAGAGAGAGAGAGAGAGAGAGAGAGAGAGAGAGAGAGAGAGAGAGAGAGAGGGTTGATCTTGCTTGACTTGTATTGAAGCCCTAACTTGGTAAATCATGTTCTTTACACTTGAATTTATATTTCTTGACTTGAATATCATGCTTTATTTGCTGAATTCATGCTCTAGATGCTTGGTTTAAGTTGAATTTGGATTTTGGGGTTGAACTCTTAAAAAACTCAAGAACCTAGCTTGAAATCCATTGGATTGGATGTTTAAAACTTGTTTTGATGCATGAATTTGGTGTTCTTGGAGTAGTTCTTCTATATCTATCAGTTTGAGCATGATTAGTAAGGTTTTGATGTGAGTTTGAAGTATTTTGGAAGGGTTCTAGAGTTGAAAATTGAAGGAAGAACAAGATGTAATTTTCTGGAAAATTTGCAGAATTGAGAAACCTTGTATTTGACCTGATTTTGGGGATTTTTGTTGAGGCAGTTCCTAAACTCCAAAAATCATGAGATTTTTATTGAGAGATCCTTTATGAGTCTTTTGTATGTGGTAAAAATTTCAGGACGGAATTCTAAGTATTGAACTCTATAGAAATTCGTAACCATGCAGCGCGCAATTTTGGAATGTGCTGACTGCACTGACACACATTGGGGAAACGGCTATAATTTTTAGCTCGAGCGACGAAATAGCGAACCGTTTTTTGATTTTGAAACTAGACTCATAGACCTTAAAAAATATGTAACGTTTGTGCCTTAATTACTCCAGTGCAAAGTCAGATTTTAGGTTGAAGTTTTTGGAACTGCGGATTCTGTGATTATTTTCTTGAGGCTAGCTATCTAATTTTATATTCTTACCATATATAGGACCTTATGTTCATTAAAGGTAGGTTTGTTTGACATCCTCTAATCATGCTTTGTTGCCTAATTGTCTTAGGAGGTTTGGGTGACACGTAGATACGAGGTGAGTGATTAATCATTCATACGACCTTTGACTTATGTAATTGTCCCACCTTTTTGGCAACGGAAAGTAGGGTGGTGACGTGCAGCCCTTCTTTTGGACGTGGTATGTAAATGTGGACTTGTAGATAGGGATTTGTTCTTTGTGAATACTTTTGACATGTAAATATGCACAGTTCTGGGTGGTTTGCCATGTAGAGATCTTTGTAAAGACTTATAGTTTTGGCGTATGTAATAAAATGGAATTTGCTTCTGCTTGTCATTAATTGAGTCCCTTTAGTCATTTGCTAATGAGATGTTTAACTTTGAAATGGCCTTAGTGATTAAATCACTGGCGCTTTGTCATGGCTAATACCTCCAGGGATGGGCTAGGGTCGTGACACATAACATTAATTTGGAAGGTAAATTGTATTTCTATAACACAAAGAGGGACAAGATGAAGTATGTAATATTGAATGACGAAAATGGTGTTGCAATGTTGTTCCACTTGAACAAAGATGATGTCGACTTGTTTGTAGAAAAGACAAGACAAATTAATGACCTTATCCCAGACTTTTACAATTCAACAAGGTTAGATGAATTGTTTCGTTTTAATTTCCACTTGCTTGTACCAGACCTTTAAAATTGAACTTTTTCTTGTTTTTTTTTTTTTACGGTAATTAGCCTCTCTCTCTCTTTCTAAGTATTGCTTTACGGGGTGCAATGGTCCTATGTTCAAACAATGGCAGTTAGGTGCCGACTCTTTGTTTGTTCTACTCATTGGTTTTCGTAGCTTTGGTTGTATTTGTTAATCAGATGGTTTTGTAGTGGATTCTGAAGGCTATCCCATTGAGCCTTCCGTTTGGTTGGTAATGTTGGTTATACAAGAAAACTCTGTTTTTCTTGGCTATTCAATTCAATTTTGGGAAATATAGTGCTATATGGGTTTAAGTAACACCAAAGCCATCAATTCGAGTCGAAGTAATTATTTCAAATCAATTCTGATAGTTTTGACTTGGTCTTTTATACCTCAAAGAAGGTTGAGGTTGAATGTAGATGCCTCCCCAACATTTCACAATCCGAAGTAGATTGGTCTTTATGCAAATTTATATTGGTCTTCATTTATATTAATTATAGTTCTAATATAATTTTGACTTGGTCTTTTATACCTCGGAGAAGGTTGGTTGTAGTTAAATGGTAGATGGCTTCCCAACATTCCACAATCCGTAGAAGACTTACTCTTCATGAAACCTTCTATTGGTCTTCACGTATTTTAAGTGTAGTCTTCATGAAATTTTGACTTAGTCATCTATAGCTCAGGGAAGGCTCCCCTAACTTTTCACCCTCATATAATATAAATACCAGCAAGTTCGATCTACCTCAATTTCACATAATCCACAAAGTCAAACATGCGATAAAATCCAAACTTTTCGAATGTCTTCCTTTATGGTATTATATGTGTATATATGTTGGTCGGTATGGGGGTCTTGGAAAAAAAACCCATAAAAGTGGGGTCATGGTTAGTCCAAAAGGCAAGGACCAAATAAAGCTAAAACAAAACTTCATACTAGTCAAAAACATGCCGTGGTCATTGTGCAAAGCATAGTAGTATGACTGCAGCAAAAAAAATAGTGTTGTTGTCCATAATTCGTTTTAACTCATGTAACATGTTTTTCCTAAAAATAAAATAGTTGCTCTTTAAGTTACCTAATGTTACTCCTTGTAAGAACTTTTATTGCTCTCTATGTAAGAATGTATGCCCCAGAAATGGCACGACACGATTGGCAAATGGCATGGCACGATACGACACAATTGGCAAAAGGCACGACACGATTTAAGTAAATGGGCCGACACGGCACGGCACAACACGATTGACAAATGGCAGGGCACAATTTGAGTAAATATTGTAAATGGGCCGACATGGCATGAAGCACGGAGTTAAACGGGCCAAGCCAGCACGGCACGACACGTTTGACACCTCTAATTTTGTGCATGGTTTACTCCTAAAAAAATGTGTTCATGAAGTTCAATTTTTGGTCTTTGCTCCATGTTAATTTCAGTCCCATTTGGTGTCGTTCTTCAGCTGGTAGCAACTTGGGGCTATTTAACCGCTAGATTGATGTAAAAGCTTTTATTTTTTCTAGTCTAATTGTAAATCATGTTGGTGATTTGTTGGAGGGCAGAAAAATATGTTTTGTTTATAGATGAACTGTTAGAATTTGGTATCCTATTGCTAGAAATATAGAGATTTTGTTGCTTCAATTTGCTGAAACTGTGAAGTACAGGTCTTCAGTTCATTTAGTGTCTCTAGTTTCTTGATTGAATTAGAACCCGAAAAGTAATTTTAAGTGTTATCTTCTAAGTCTGTTTCTTGTATTGTATGTAGGTCGATTGGTTGAAAGGGAAGATCGATAATTCATCACTTTTTGCTCGAGATGAAGATTATGATCTTGCTAGTGTTGGACGTTGGATCTCAATTGAAGTTTATTGATATCTCTTCTTTTTTTTGTAGAGGCTCAATGCTCCTTTTTTGTATGAAAACATATAGCTGGGCAACTTTTCTCTTTGCAAATGTCGTTAGCAAGATGAAGACTATAGCTAGCTAGCTACTTATATTTAGACTTAAGTGATGTAAGATGAAGTCTCTTGTTGCATGGTTTTGTATGGAACAATATGTGAATATATGAGAGCTTCTTTATGGCAATTAATTGAACTTGACGATTGGTTTTGGTTGTTCTTTTCAGAGCTTTGCATAAGATGCGATGAATGCTTACAATTGTATATATGAAGAAGTTGACAAGTTATAGCGGACATAAACGCTATGGAATTTTCAAATTTTATTGATGTAGTTACTTATTCATAGCAGTTTTTGAATGTTATGGAAGGTCTCTTATTTATAGCAGTCTTTAAATGCTATGAAATTACGGTCCAGTATCTATAATAGCAGGGGCTAGTACAGCGCCCATCTAAATGCTATGTTTAACTTTTTATAGCGTGCTTTGCTCGTGTGGAATGTGTTAACAATAGCAGACAATGAACGCTATTGAAATAAACGACTTTTAATTGCATCGGCTAATAAGGCGTTCTTCGGAATGCTATGAAATGACTTATTTGTTGTAGTGTGTTTTTCCTGAAAATAAAATAGTTGCTCTTTAAGTTACCTAATGTTACTCCTCGTAAGAACTTTTGTTGCTCTTTATGTAAGAATGTATGCCCCAGACTGTTAAAGACAGTGACCTGTATTTTAACTCACTGAATGGTTGTCCCTTTACAAAGGTATGTTGGTTTGTATGAAATGTGATTCTTGTTCAAGTCATAGAACATGTTTTTCCTGAAAATAAAATAGTTGCTCTTTAAGTTAACTAATGTTACTCCTTGTAAGAATTTGTGTTGCTCTCTATGTAAGAATGTATGCTCCAGACTGTTAAGGGCAGTAACCTATATTATAACTCACTGAATGGTTGTCCCTTTACAAAGGTGTGTTGGTCTGTATGAAATGTGATTCTTGTTGAAGTCATGCAACATACTTTTCCTAAAAATAGAATAGTTGCTCTTTAAGTTACCTAATGTTACTTCTTGTAAGAATTTTGTTGCTCTTTATGTAATAATGTATGCCCCAAACTGTTAAGGATATTATGATAAGCCGTTTTGTGGTGGTTGTGGTGGTTCTAACCCAGACAGCTTATTGATCAGTTATTTCATTTCACATCATACTATTCACTCATTATTTATGTACAGACAGTACCACGTACACGCCAGTGTGGATATATCTTCCCATGTCCCTTCCCCTTTTACTTGTTTATTAAAAAGTTTCATTTTCCAAAAGATATTCAAAATTCTTCCCCTTTTAGAATGTTTAGTAGAGACCGGTTTTACCGGGCGAATGAGGTGCTTCTCAACAAAACCTTCCCCGTTCGTAACGTGGCTCCCGAACCCAAAGTCTCGACGTTTTCGCTAGACCAAAAGCCTTTTCCAAACGAGTTCTCGGTTTCTCGAATCATCCATCTCAAAAATCCGAGTGGCGACTCTTCAAGGGCGCGCCAGGCGAGGAGTCCACAATGAACTTAACCATAAGGCAAATAAGTTGCTCTCTATATGAAAATAAGTTGCTTTGTATATGAAAATAAGTTACACCATATACACGACAAGAGGGGCCAGTGAAAGTTCATATCACCTTTATGTTTTCTTACCCGTGACACTTGCTCTGTCAGTCTACTTATGTAGCTCCTTTTATGAACTTAAGTTGCCCCAGTAGGCAAATAAGTTGCTCTCTCTATGAAAATAAATTGCTCTGTTTATGACAATAAGTTACACCATATACACGACAAGAGGGGCCAGTGAAAGGTCATATCAATTTTATGTTTTCTTACCCATGACACTTGCTCTATCAGTCCACATATGTGGCTACTTTTATGAAATTAAGTTGCCCTATAAGGCAAATAAGTTGCTCTCTATATGAAAATAAATTGCTCTGTATATGAAAATAAGTTACACCATATACATGACAAGAGGGGCTAGTGAAAGGTCATATCACCTTTATGTTTTCTTACCCATGACACTTGCTCTGTCAGTCTACATACGTGGCTCCTTTTATAAAATTAAGTTGCTCCTTAAGGCAAATAAGTTGCTCTCTATATAAAATTAAGTTACACCATATACATGACAAGGGGGCCAATAAAAGGTCATATGAATTAATTTAGTTGTCTATATACACTCTTGCTCGGCCATTGATGAAGCATTCAAAACAATTACGATATGGATCCAAACTGTCCTTTTGGAAGAAGACTAGAAAAGGGAGAGAGTTCTCATTCTCGTACACGGGTACGTACACGTACATCCCTACCTGTTCAACATCCAAACATCCGGCCTTCCTTTGGTTCGACAAAAGATCAAGAACTGCATCGTTTACTTCAAACAAGAAGTTTGAGAGTTCTCACAAACGGGGAAGTTATGGAACGATCGATAGAACAATATGGTGGATTACCGATCCAAGTGCCACCAGTACACCCCCACCTGTTGATCTACCGAACAACTCCGTTTTCGTCGTTTTCGACTACCAAGTGAGATGGATGAAGGGGATGGTCGTCGACATTCCGATGACGAATAGGAGTAATTGTATTTTATTTCATTTTAGTAATTATAAATTGTGGTAGTATTGTTGTTGGATCTATGCAACAACTTTATGTTTTTTTGCCCGAGATAGTTGCTCTGTGAATTCACATATGTTGCTCCTTCTATGAAATAAAGTTGCCCTTTGTGGAAATTAAATTGCTCTCTCTATGAAAATAAGTTACGCCATATACACGCCAAGGGGGCCAGTGAAGGTAAAGCTAACGGTTTGTTGGCCGCATAGGCCATAACTACCAATCATCTTGAAAGCCACAAGAATACTTCAATGATCTTGAAAGCCACAACAAAGACATCATTTGGGAAGATGAACAAGATGGGGAAGCAATTGAGCTTGCCTTCAGCAAGAAGAAATTTGAAGCAAGAAAGAATTGGCTCCGACACTTTGAGGTTTGAAGTTATATAATGTATTCCTCAAATTTGTAAGTTCTCTTTTGTTTTGCAAATATTGTCTTTTCTAATGGGGACAACACTTTCTTTGTTTTTGTCGTTGCAGCCTGGTACTTACATTGATCAGAAGGAGAAGCTCATCAAGTACAGCGACTTTGTCTACAAGGAGCTTATACTGTTTTCAATGGCAGATCTTCAGCGGTCAATACCTTCGATTACAAGTGGTGTCACGTCCTCAATGTTACTTCTTGTAACATGGAATTCAGAGCTGCCAATCCGACGATGGACTCAAGATTACAAGGAATTTCTGGAATCAATTACGACGGGGAATGACTGTCCTTTTACCCTCGTGTATTGGTCTGTATGAAATGTGGTTCTTCTTCAAGTATGCCCTAGACTGTTAAGGGTTGTTTTTTTCCTGAAAATACAAAAGTTGCTCTTTAAGTCACTTAATGTTACTCATTGTATGAACTTTTGTTGCTCCCTATGTAAGAAAGTATGCCCTAGACTGTTAAGGGTTGTTTTTTTTCTGAAAATACAAAAGTTGCTCTTTAAGTCACCTAATGTTACTCCTTGTATGAACTTTTGTTGCTCCCTATATAAGAAAGTACGCCCTAGACTGTTAAGGGTTGTTATTTTTTCCAAAATACAAAAGTTGCTCTTTAAGTCACCTAATGTTACTCCTTGTATGAACTTTTGTTGCTCCCTATATAAGAAAGTACGCCCTAGACTGTTAAGGATTTTTTTTTCTTCTGAAAATACAGAAGTTGCTCTTTAAGTCACCTAATGTTACTTCTTGTATGAACTTTTGTTACTCCCTATGTAAGAAAGTATGCCCTAAACTGTTAAGGGTTGTTTTTTTATGAAAATACAAAAGGTGCTCTTTATGTCACCTAATGTTACTCCTTGTATGAACTTTTGTTGCTCTCTATGTAAGAAAGTATGCCTTAGACTGTTAAGGGTTGTTTTTTTTTCTGAAAATATAAAAGTTGCTCTTTAAGTCACCTAATGTTACTCCTTGTATGAACTTTTGTTGCTCTGTATATAAGAAAGTATGCCCTAGACTGTTAAGGGTTTTTTTTTCTGAAAATATAAAATTTGCTCTTTAAGTCACCTAATGTTACTCCTTTTATGAACTTTTGTTGCTCTCTATGTAAGAAAGTATGCTCTAAACTGTTACGGGCAGTCACCCATGTTTTAACTCACTCAATGGCTGTTCCTTTACCCTTGTGTGTTGATAAGTTTCTATTATAGCCATTTTAACTATTAATAAGGTTAAGTTTTTTTGCTTAATAAGGTTTGTTTGTTCATATCCTAGTTTAGTTCATTCCTTGATTGGGTAAGACGTTGTTGGGATGTCTAGTTGGATAATTGGAATGGAGCGTGTCTCCTACTAGCCTAAAAGTGCTCGTATCCTAATCGTATCGTACGCTTATTCGAAAAAAGTTAGACCTTATTTGAAAAGTAGAATGGGCTTGTGAGAAAGTTCAAATCTCAGATGGAAGTAGAATGAAATTATAAAAAGTTCAAATTTCCCTCTGTAGTTGTGTTACCTTTTATAGTGAAAGAGACTAGGTTTGAACCTGGCTCTCGTATGAATGTCCTCAAGGTTTGCTAGATTAGTCAGAGCTCTGCAAATGAACGAGCTGGTCGTGCTGGGAGAACTGAACTGGGAAGGTGTTATAGACTTTATTCCGAGAGTGATTTTCAATTGATGCCACCTCATCAGGAACCCAATAGATCACTTCGGTTCATCTTGGTGTGGCAGTTTTAAGGATTCTTGCTTTTGCCACAACTGATGTACAGAGTTTAGATTTTATTGATGCTCTTAATGCAATAGCTATTGACATGGATATTAGAAATCTTATCCAGTTAGGAGCTGTTTTATTGAAGAACGATGTGTTAAATTTAACTACGGACGGGCTGAAATTGGTTAGATTGGGCATTGAACCGTGGTTGGGTGACCTGTATTTTCAATGCTTCGAGCACCGCTTGGGTAAAGAGGGTCTTGTTCTGGTTGCGATAATGCCAAATGCCAGTAGCATATTTTGCAGAGTGGGTAATGAGGAAGATATGCTTCAATTTGATCACTATAAGGTGCAATTTTGTCATTCCAATGGTGACCTTTTGACTTTGCTCTATGTTTATAAAGGTGTGTTGGCCTATATGGGTTGATGATCCAAACCATTACAGTTACTTTCAATGGGTTGATGATCCCATATGCAAGCGTGGTAGGGTTCAAGGAAGCACTCAATGCCCAGTGCAAATATTGCAGAAGCCACTGCTAGTTTGGAGGCTGTTCGCTGGTGTTATGCTCAGGGGATTGCGAATGCTACCATCCTAACGGATAGTTTGCTGCTTATGATGTTTTTGCATGAAGACATTAAACCGGATGTTTGGTTAAGCTCTATTATTTTAGATATTTGGTGCTTTTGTAATAGGTTTGACTTTATTTCGATTGTAAAAGTCAGTAGTGTCTCGGTGCAAGTTGCTCATAGGTTGGCGAAAGCCACCCTGAAAAGGGAGGGCTGGTGGTTGTACTCTTGCTATATTTTGGTAATGAAGTTTCTGCTTTCTCGAAAAAAACCTTTCATCGCTCTTGTTTACTCAATGCCAAATTGAAGTGCTATCAACTCATGAATAAATTTCAGTAGTAAACTATTTGTACACCACAGAAAGAGCAACATATATGCATACACTTCGATAAAATTCACATACTTTTCGAACATCACCCATCGTTTAATGGTACATGCATTGGGACCTAAAAATACACCGCCCGCACATCACAAAAATGGAACTGAAGTTGGCAACATACATAAAAATCGCAATAAGGATCTTCATATGAGTGAATCCTGATCCATTATAAGCATTTCAAGTGTAAACAAATACTTCCATTTATGAGACAACATATACTTCAACAAACTCTCAACGAAATAACCTTCTTTGATCCTTGTCTCTACTTTCCTGGGTGTATAGATAATATGAAACAAATTACATAATAGAGCCTCTTATATCAGCCCAATTACTATTCTCAAAGCTGTATGTGTATTCAGAGATTAGTCTTCGGTTTAGTGAGGCGCCTCGTCACTGAGCGCATAGTCACAAATTCCTCCGCTACAGAAGGGTGTATGCCCACCTGTCACCCAACCAAAAAATTATGATACTAATAACAAATCGTATTCATTCAGTTTGGGGGAATAATGGCATTGGATTCTTAATGAAGGATTCGGAGTGGGTGTTGTGCCTCATCCTGTGCTGTGAGTGCAAATCATCGAGCCTGGGGTGGACCCAATTTGCACTCACAGCACACTGTTGTACTCCCAGACACAACACCTTCCCCGAACCGTTTGGTGGATGTTGAAACAAGTAGCAAGGGTAAGAAAGGCAACATCCAGATAAGGCTAACAGTCAATATGAGCTCAAGAAAGGACTCGGAAATTTCAATCTATAGGTCAAAAGAAAAGGATATTGAAAGGACAAAAACCACCAACCAAATCATTTAACAAATGAAAGTGCTTCAGAACACACATATATATAGGAACACATGTGTTCGTAATCGAAACTAAGTCTTTGCATCCTAATCACTTGGGCGGGCTACATTAATCCCTTTTCTTTTCTTTTTTTTGGCACTATGATTTATCCCTTGACAGAGCTCAATGAAGAAAACGGGTTCATAAGCCAACCCTAATTGATTGGGACTTTGAAGGGCCGGTTTGGTTTTGTTTATATATCTATACACAGAGACACACATACATTGTAGTTGTGTGACAGAATACAGAGTTGATCTATTACGCTCTTATATGGTTATATGTTTTCCACCCCTTTCATTATACTGACCATATAGGCAATCGCCCATGCATTTGAGTGTAAACTTCTACCAAAAAGGGCAAGAGGGTGCCAATAGGGAGCTCTAATTCGATATTTTTGTAAAAACTAGCGCTTCCAAACATGTCCCGGGGCGGGGCCGCCCCCCCCCCCCCCAAAAAAAAAAAAAAAACTCATCCCTTTTGCGTTATTAAAATGAGTCAAATGATTGATCAAGGCGGGAAAACTCAAGACTGATTGAACACATGTCAACAAGGGGCTAACATGGTAAGATTAAATCTGATGCCTTTCAAGCATTCCATGTAGCCTTGGGAAATCCCCAGCGAAAAAACCCCTAGATTTTAGAGAGAAAAATTCTAGCCCATCTTATTTCGGTAGTTCGACACAACTGGGGGATGGAAATGGTTATAGGAACATGAGTTCTCAGTCAATTTGTGTATGAAAGAAAATACACATCCGTCCTCATTTATTTGTGCATTTCCAATATCATGGACATCACACAAAATCGTCTATGTTTTCTAACTTTTTTTATTAGATGATTATGAAAACTTTGTCTACAAAACCTAAATGAGATCTTTTAATTGCTAGGAAAGATCTTGAAATCTTTTTCCACCAAAAAATAGTATATGTTGACCTGATAAAGGCATGACTGCCAGAAAATGACAAACAATGTGGAGTGCGGACAGAGGGAGTACGAGGAGAGACAAAAAACTCCAACTAAGCTTTAAAGAAAATCAGTGCTCTGACAGCTAGGGGAAACAACTTATAGGCTACCCGTATGAATATTCCTTCAAGTAACTCCACACGTCAACAAACAGAAGCTCAGATGCCAGTTTGAAAGAAAATTAAGTGGGAAGAGAAACTAGTCAGAATGAGCAGTATGTCATTTCTTTCCCAACTAGTTCTGAGGAGTGAAGTCCAGCTTACCGTGCTATCAAATTGTGCCTTAGTTGCTCCGCACTTGAGCGCAATAGCAATGCCCTGAGAAGGATATCCCAAACAGTATCAGGTGCTGCATATGCAGATATCAACTAAACCACAAAGTAATCCAAAAAAGTAGGACATTCATAAGAAGTGCTCTAGGCAGTACTTGAGGAATACCACCTACTTGAGATACCATGGGATCTGCCACAACGGATACACACTTACGAAACATGGTAAAATTTTGAAAATGTCCACTTAAAGCACATTTCTTGGCGCACTATGAAAACATTTTTTACGCTCTTCCAAAGAATTACTCTCTTCGAGTTTTAGGCAGTCATAATTTAACTTTTTTACGCATGAGGTAAAAGATAAAGAAACAAATAGTGAAAAAGTTAGGGAACACTTTGGAACACTGAATCCATCACTTTCGAATATCAATGTACCCTGTTTTGAAAACTGTGTTCCAATCCGCAATCACTAGGGTATTAACATTTACAATTCTCACAACACCAATGGAAAAGCTCTTCCAGGAGCAAATCATGAAATTGACCTACTTGGAAGAATGTTTAAAAGCCAGTTCAAGTTCCTAGACCGATTTTCAACTCTGAGAATGAATTCAAAGTTTAACTTTCTTTCTTCCAAAAGCATTAAGTTCTTTTTTGAAGTGTATACTTTCAATTGGCAATTATACACCTAGCAATGAAGAACATAATATGAAAAAGACACATCTACTATGGAAAGAAGAATTTTTACATGGGTTCAAGGCAAAGAAGACGTAGGAATTGATGCCGAACGTGGCATGGGAATGTAGATGACGCTAAAACCATTTGCAATTTACAAGTTCACAGATTTTCCTCCCCTAATTAGATGTTTTATGAACTTTGCGACGTAGGGCAACTATACAATGGGTATTTTTGAGCAGCAAAATAGCTCAAGTCAACCTCAAAAAAGAGTCCACGCCTTATTGCCTTCTCAATCCAAAGACTTTCATTTTTCAGAAAAAGCAACATATAATTACACATGCATGATGCATCAGGTTACAAAATGGAACATTTTTGTTTCAAGGTTGTCATTTTCATCATTTCAGTGAATGAACAGAATCTGAGGGCATTGGTTTAATAGGGGAAAAATTATTGGCCCAAGTGTTTTTATTTTTTTCCAGTGCGTAGTAGTTGGAAAACAATCATTCCAGAAAACCATGGGAGGAAAATAAGAACACGGCAAGTTGAATGCAGTCATATACTTGGATCGGTGAAACCTGTGGAGGAAGCCCAAATCGCGAAAAACACTTTCGAAATCGCATGTAGAGTCATTCCGTGCATAGAGACTTAGAGAGAGAGAGAGACGTACCACTATAGAGTATCACAGTCGATCGCCGGAGGCTCTGAAAGAGACTGAGTCTCTACAAGGGATAGGGTTTTGGGGGGATCGATTGAGAGAGAGAGAGAGAGAGAGAGAGAGAGAGGAGGGGTGGTGATCGATTAGGGTTCTTGGGGTCGGGGTGGGTCGGGGAAATAGGGGAGGAAAGGACTGGTGGCCGGTGGGCGTGGAGTTGGGAGCAGTTGCTGATGATGCCAGATTTTGTGAGGGGGGGTGTTTTTGTCTTTAAGACCATGTCTGGGTAATTATTCTTCTCCTTCCCATGACTTCTGAATTCCAAATAAGTGGTCCATGGGTTGGGAATTATTAGCCCCTTTTTCCACTGTTCAGTAATTTTCCCAAAATACTAACCCCCACTCCCAACACAAGACCGGAGTATTAAGACCCATCTCGCGCGGGGACCGACTTTTTCTAGTCTTCTTCTTCGCACTATCCTCCTTCTCTCTCTCTCTCTCTCTCTCTCTCTCTCTCACTAACCATGAGTATAAGTATCAGCATCGACGACTACCAGTTACCCTACGACACCCACAACCTCTACGACGTAAACTTCTACCACAACAAGATCCACACACTGGTGACCCACACCCCTTCCTTCGTCGACTCCTGGATCTCCGAGACCCTATCCCTCCAAACCCCCGCCTACCCCTTCCGCGCCCCTTCCCTCCTCGTCGGCCTCGACATCGAGTGGCGCCCCAACTTCGTCTCCCACCAAGACAATCCCGCCGCCACCCTCCAGCTCTGCGTCGACCAACGCTGCCTCATCTTCCAGCTCATCCACTCCCCCTCAATCCCTTCCTCCCTCATCGACTTCCTCGCAAACCCCGCCCACACCTTCGTCGGCGTGGGCATCCACAAAGACGTCGAGAAGCTGACGGGGGACTACGGTCTGACGGTGGCGAATGCCCTCGATTTGAGGGTGCTGGCGGCGGAGGCTTACGGCGCGAGGGAGTTGAGGAATGCTGGCTTGGTGGTTCTTGCGAGGCAGGTGTTTGGAGCGGAGGTTGTGAAGCCGAAGAGGGTTACGTTGAGTAAGTGGGATAATGTGTATCTTTACCCTAATCAGGTGCAGTACGCTTGCATTGATGCTTTTGTTTCTTTTGAGATTGGTAGGAGCTTGAATGCTGCTGGTAGTTAGGTGTTAGGGTTTTGATCTGTTAATGGAAAAAAGGGGGTTAATTTGTGGGTTTCGTGAATAGGGGGTTTTTTTTTTTTTGAAGGGGTGGGATTTGGGGATGATTTGTGGTTATGATTGATAAGTATTTGGATGGTTGGGCTTATGTTGAATCTTGAAGATACAGTATGTGTGGAGAACTTATATTTGATTTTCATGTGCAAATGTTTGGTAATTTTGTTTTATGTTAGGTCCTGTTTGGTCGATATATTCTATGAGCATGATTTCTTTCTGGTGCAGGGTTATCTGAAATTAACTGCAGAACTTACAACATAGTCTGTTCTTAGTTTGTTCTCCATTATATGTTATTTCAGACTTATTTAACCAAGTTTTTTTATCGATTGGTGGCGGGGGTGGACGCCTAGTGTAGTTTTGGTAGGCATTGTCTTAAGATTGGTGGCTCAGATTTCAGGGAGTGCAGAGAGGGACTAGCCTATGGATGGGTTGGGATCTAATGGTGTTAATAAGCAGATGCAGATGCAGATGCAGATGTGAAGGTGCTTAGAGGAATCACCCCCCGGCCCCTCTGTTGATATGGTGCAAATGGGTAAGCAGGTCTGGTTGGCAACTATAGTGGCCTTAGTGACACTTCCTCTTGGTTATGGTGGGAAGGTTGGAAGGATAAGATGAGGTTTATTTTTGGCATCGATCATAGAATAGTATTTTATAGACACCACAGAGATCTTACTAGGGACAAACATGCATGATGTGAGATGGAATGCAGCTGTATGGATATCTTATCATCCTCATCTGACGAAAATAGAGTATAGTCATTTAATTATTGGCAATGACGGACGAAATGGTTGATGAGTCCGGGCGATCCCCTAGCTAAATTTCAAAATTTTCTTATAATCATAGCCATAATTTTTCAATTTTTTTTTATAACTATAGGTTCGCCCACCAAATGTGTTCTTGATAAATTTAATACCCGCCCATCTAAGATTTTTAAAAGTTTAATGGAGTATCTATTATTCTAACATTTCAATGAGTATCTTAGTAGTAATTGGAATAGAGGAGATATTGATGATATTTGCACGGCTTGCAAATATATGCTATCCCAAGTACTTCACTGAGCAAGAAAACCTACGTTCGGAGTTTCAGTTGCAAAATTATGAGCTTGATGTTTTGAAGCGTTTGGAGTTTCAAAATTCGTTCACAATTTTGAGTTGTCCCAATTATTGGCGAAATTAAAAAAAGTCGATCATTTGTCCCCTTTCTCGATAGATTGATTCATCTAAACTTTACCAATTTCTATGGCGACAAAAGAACGAGCAGTTTTTAGCTATGAATATGCTTACTTGTGTTTAAAAAGACATTGTTCGGCGCTTTGATGTTGATTCCATTATAAATACATTTTACATCATAAAGAGCGTCGATCACAAGTTTAGGTTCTTATTTTTGTATAGAGATGGAATGCCCAATGCTGCATTTTGCTTTTGAAATATGACAAATGGATGGACTTATACTATATGCATGTAATTATTTATGATCATATTTTTGTGATCATATTTTTGCAATTTGCATTGGCTTAATTTATGCGCCCAACCCACACTCGCATCCTGCTTCCGTTCCTGATTATGAGGTTATATTCACTTTTACCCCCTATACAATGAATAATTCCAAAACTTTAAATCAACCTCCAGATATGGGGTGAGCGAAAGAACATAATTTTCAAGAAGAAAGGGGTGGATTGGCAGTCGGTTCTTCACCAGGTTGTGTAAGGTGTTCGAACCTGTTTATAGGTGGTGTAATGTTGACTGCTCTGCAGCCAATGTTCGTGTGTTGGAAGCTTGGAGGATTCCAAAGTTTGTACGTATTTAAACAACGGTAGCAGGCTGTAGTTTTTGGTTTTTAGGCTTTTGTTTTAGCGCTTAAGCCTCTAAAATGTATTTTGTTTGGCTGTGTTTGGGTCTAAGGGTATGCTCTTGCCCTTTGCCCTCTTTTGGTTGGTTATAAAACTTAACTTTTCGAAAAAGGAAAAAAAACCTTTAAATCAACCTGTTTCATCCCTAAACTGTTGAAATAGTTGCAATCAAGTCCAATCTATAACATCTGATCTTTAAATACATGAGTGCCATCACATGTGAGCCTGTACTATTAAAATACATGGCAAAACTGACTTTTACTGGGCAAACAGAAAAATTCTGTTTCACACCCTCTTTTTTCTTTTGGAAAAGAGCCAAAGCATTATCAATATGACACCCCTTTTCATGCTGGCACTTGACATAAAGACCTGAAAAGGTTGACAATGCCTGAAAAGAAAGCCAAAGCATTATCAACAGAGCCATGAACATTACGAAAAAGAGCCTTATTATGCATGGGCCATATAGTCCACATCAATAAAATTGAATCCCGAATTGCTTCCTCATCAGGAGCATTTTCCAGCCATCTCGAAAACCATTCCACAAATGTCACTGGACTCCCACGTTTAAAATCAAACCCCAGATGCTCTATATTTTCTCCCACCTGCCCACAATGAACACACTCACAAGACACCTGAACCCCACGACGAATCAGAGCAATTTTAACGAACACTGCGATGCGCCTCTAGGTGATGCGCCTCTAGCATTTTGGCAACTTTAACCGCAATAGTTCTGTAGATAACTTTCCAAATGAAAAGTTGGAACTTAGGTGGTATTCTCAAGCCCCAGACCTTTACCCCAAAACCGAAATCAACCTCTCTCCTTCCTAAACACCTGAGCATATTTATTCTCAAACATGAGCAAATACGCCGACCTAACTGTAAACCTTCCATCCCTCGTATGCTCCCCAAAATACAGTCCTCTTGATTATGCAAGGGAAAATAAAGGGTTATAATGCGCTGCACCACTTCCCTTGGAAACAAAACTTCGAGTAGTGGCTCTGGCCTCAATATCCGACGTTGAGGATTATTCAAAGGGAAAAAAACCAAAATGGTCCCTGCAGTTAAGTGTTTGTGTCAACTTGGTCCCTGCAGTTTTAATTGGCTCGATTTACACTATGTACTTTCCATTTTGTTCCAACTTGGTCCAATTACTAACTGCCGTTGGCCTTTTTAACGTCAAACGCGAATGGGTCCCTTTTCTGTGGTTAAAACAGTAATTCTCTCATTCTCCTCTTGCCCTGATATACCTCTGAACCAAAATACAGCTCGTTCTTCCATTCCTAATGTTAATCACTGGTATTAAGTTTGGATTTTAAATTTTGGTAATGAGCAAAATTTGGTTATAGTTTTCCACAAAAAAAAGTTGCCCTCCAATTCAACATTTTTATGATCAGTCATGAGGCAACATGACCATTGGTATAAATACTAAGATGTCCTATTTTTCTGCATACCAATTCTTTTGAATTTAACTTAAACTTAACTTAAATTTGAAAATTTTGTCCTTATTTGATTTTTTTTCTCGCATTTGTTAGTTTTGCGCCAAACTTTTGTAGGTTATTGATTCGCCTCGACGAGAGGAATCGGAAAAGTAATTTTTTTTTATAATTTTACCCAAGGATTTTGAGAAATAACCATTTTTTAGCAAAAAAACGACATTTTGATGCTAAAAAGTGGTTATTTCTCAAAATACTTTGGTAAAAAGTAAAAAAAAATTACTTTTCCGATTCCTCTCGACGAATCAATAATCCATAAAATTTTGGTACAAAACTAACAAATGCGAAAAAAATCAAATAAGGACAAATTTTCTAGATTTAAGTTTAGTTCAAAAGAACGCAACCTCAAATACATATAGAACCATGTCCAAAAGTCACAACATGATATAGATCCAAAAGCACAACATGACAAAGAAACCATATCCAAAAGTCAGAATATTACATAAACTCAGTTCCAAATTTAGCAAGTCATAACCTAATACATAGACATAACAAACCACTCAACTGAGTTACATTAAACCTAACTTAACAACACAAGTGGTTTCAAAAAATAGTGCCCTGTCATTCCATTCATTTTCCTACACTTGGCCCATGCACTGATTCGTAACTAGGGATGTTGAAATTTGAGTAGTTCCACAGAGGGGAATAGGAGAATTACTGTTTTAACCCCAAAAAAGGGGGCCAATTCGCGTTTGGTGTTAAAAAGGCTAACGGTAGTTAGTAATTGGACCAAATTGGAACAAAAGGGAAAGTACATAGTGTAAATTGAGCCAATTAAAACTACAGGGACCAAGTTAACACAAACACTTAACTACAGGGACCATTTCGATTTTTTCCCCTATTCAAATCTGTAACTTTAAAGTTAGGGAACACAAGCCTCATGTTCTGGCTCTGGAAGGGATTGGAGCATCTCCAGGAGACTCGCTCCAGCTCAAAATGTGACGAAAATGGCGAGAAAACTGTGAAATCACAGACCCAGGAGCAGGGATGGAACCAGGATTTTCGTAAATGCGGAGGCCGAACAATGAAGAACAAGATTTTGAAATTTCAAGGTTAGGGAATCTAATAGTTTGTTCGGATACGTTAATTAAATCCTTTTCAATTAATTTAATAATTCATAAAACTGATATATAAGAAATGAAATTTTATTAAACAGAGTTTAGCAGCGGAAACCTCAATACCAAATTCAAACCTACTTAATTGTCTTACAAATCAACAAAATGAAATAGAGTTTGACAAATGTGATAACACTTATGGAAATTTAATTAAAAGTACGTCAAATTAATAGAGCTTCTAAGGGTAAGGCAACCAAGGCTCGACAAACTCCCCTTCCTCAACTGGGAGGTCTTCACCCTGATACTGATCATCTTGTAGAGGATTTTGTTCTTCGGTCTCCTGATTACCTGGCTTGAAACACCAGCCCAACGGCACTATAATGAGTTTTGAAACTCTGTAGATAATTTCAACCCTACTAGCCCCTTACTCTACAGTAGCAGTTCAACAATATAACAGTTGATATTACACAGAAGGTACAGAATAATAGCACATCGTCTTTTTCTTTACTATCCATCAACTTACATGAAATCTAAGGATCTTCTCCACAAAATCATTTCCTCCCACATCCACCAACTTTGCCCGTCCCATGGAATAACTCTCCCTTTATTTGTCTTGCACCAGGGTTCTAAGCGAATACTACTAAATGATGTACTCAGTCTAGATTCGCTTACAACCATAATAAAGAGACAGCTCACTATGACAACTCAGCATTAGGGGTCACACTATCTCATTGCCAAGATCCTTTACCGTCTTCCAACTCTACATACTAGGTACTTTACCATACCCCTAATCTACACACTGGGTACTATACCATATTCAGAGATCCTTTACCGTTTCCCAAAATACTGTACTCAGAGTCCTTTACCGTCCTCCACACACACATTGGGTACTATACCGCATTTAGGATCCTTTACCGTATCCCAAATACTGTACCCGGAGTCCTTTACCGGCCTCCACACACTCTGAGTACTTTACCATACTCAGTGTCCTTTACCATTCCCCAACTCAACTAAAGGTACTTTACCGTACCAGGGTCCTTTACCGGCACCCAACATCCTCAATCAACTTTACCATTTTATCCTTTACTTAAATATCGTCTACGTGAGTCACTACTCGTAACCACCCAGCGATTCTAAGTCCATTCTAGCACGTACAACATGATACAATCAACAACAGCTTAAACACGATACATTTCAATTAGACAACAATATAATAATTGATAGGTGCAAATAATTAAACACATAAGGGATTTGGATTGGGCCGATGCCTTTTCGAATATTTATGTTTTATCGAACAAGTATATAATCTTATTAACTTTGAGGATTTCTGTTAGTGTTTTTGTAACCCTTAGGTTCGTTGACACTTTAGTCTGATAGAAAATTAGTAATAATACTATTTTACTATTACTCACTCTGATAACTACCTTCGTTCCAGTTACTTAGTTAAGTCGAAGCAAGTTTTAACTTATAATGATCTCATTTACTTTTCTGATAACATTTCATGGTAATCTTTTACTTAATAAGTATTCTAATACATTTATACTTATTAACATACCATGTTATCTCTTTTCACCAAGTTAGGATTTCATTAAGTTCTAAGTTGGATTTTTCTAAATCTTTTGTTAACTAAGTTTATAGAATTTGTACTTTATCATTAGCCTAAAATTTTATTTGTATTTAAACTACAAGTTTTGTATTATGTTTTACCTTATATATAGTTTATTACCTTATAACCTGGAAAGTTCCTCCTGTGGTCTAGCTAGTACTAACCTTTTCTATAAAAAATTTTAACACTTTGATTTCTAATCCTTACCCAAGTTCAAATATACTCCTAACTTTTCTAGTGATATGCTTACATTTTGTTCGTATTTTAAATCATAACAAGGTAAATGGTCCTGCTGTAGATACCCCAATTTGGCCTAACGATTATTTCAAGTCCCACCTTGGGGACCATCCCGATGATGAATGGATACAGTGATTGCTGATTGACTTCTCGTGAACCTTAGGACTTTTGGTGAGTACTTTTAGCCACTTAGAGGACCCAATCCAGAGCCA
Organism: Rhododendron griersonianum; assembly: GCA_018127125.1. Taxonomy (NCBI): domain Eukaryota; kingdom Viridiplantae; phylum Streptophyta; class Magnoliopsida; order Ericales; family Ericaceae; genus Rhododendron; species Rhododendron griersonianum. Next base: position 22,296,149 of record CM030791.1, on the reverse strand, counting down.
AATAGCCTTTCAGACAGAAATACAGAATCCTTGGAAAATCTATCCATCGGCCGTAACATTGATCTCACGGCCTCAACATCATTCTTTCACCCATGAAACATGTTGCTTGAAAATCTCCCGGAGAGATTGATTCCTCGGCAGCCAAATCAATTCTTCGGCCACTAGATCGTCTATTTTCCAGATACTGGAATGTTCTGTCATACATTTGATCCAATCACCAAAACCCTAGCAGCCTTTTTCCGATGCGTTCGGGCTACGAAGTAGATTTCGTCTACAGATCTTATTCACCCTATATTCCTTATTGATTCACGCCATTTGATTGGTCGGAGTGAGTCACCAATTGCCTATATAAAGAGGCCGTTAGGGTTCGAAATAAAAAAGATCAATCAACCTCTCTAGCCACGAAACTTTGCATACATATTCTCTCATACCCTCTCTACAAAACCCCTAACCTTCCGAAGGCAGCCGCAATCTGACGATCAAACCCCGAAGTACAAACCCTAACCCTAGGGTTTCAAGAAACAAATATCAGTCAATCATCCTTAATCCGAAGCAATCAAGCAACTGAGGGATCAAGGTGGTGAGGCCCAGGGGCCTATGGTTTGATTTCTTTCACGTTTCCGTATAATAATTGTAGTATTTTGATCATCTGTTAAGTATTTGTTCTGGTGTGAGGAAGAACATCGGTTGGGACTTCGATCCTTCGGTCGATACATCAATCCAGTGAGATTCCTTGGCCGTGATATCTATTCACCAGCCGAGTAATCTATTTCCTGGGACAGCCTGTTTCATTTTCTGCTTATTTTTTATGCATATTTCAATTATCGTCTTGGCTCACCATTAACTGTTTTAAAGGCTAATAATCAGATTATGTGTTAGAATTAAATAAAGCATGTATCAATCATATGTTGAACGATTATGGGCCAGTCTCGCGATTGGGCAAAGAGGGGTGCCTAACACCTTCCCCTTATTGTACTTTTGGCTCCCGTACCCAGAATCTCTATTTGTTTTTCCTAGTTTTTATAAACTAGGTGGCGACTCTGTTTTGATGATAACTGCTATCGTGTGGCAATATTCCTAGTCATGGGAATATCCACGATCTTGGTTTATGAAGTAGAAAGCAAACAAACAAGCGACGATCGATCTGTATGGTGATGCCCTGCTTTGGGAGGTGTCTACACCTACTATGTTTTCAATATTTCTAACTTAGCACAATCATAACAACAACAAACAGAAAAAAAGAAGAAGAAGTATACAGTGGAGTGAAAAGAAAACAATATTTGGGGTCAACATTTGTAGTATCAAACCATTTGGGTTAAAAATGCATAACTATGTGATACAAGGGCCAAACTGCAATATTAACATTTACACATGCAAAACAGAACGTGGGATTCTGAAGCAAAACAGGGGAATACCGATTTCGGCCGTGCGATGTCGGAATCATTTTCTTTCACTTCGATACGTAAAAATATTAGTACGTAAACATTTAGTATACTTAGGAGAAAGTAGGGGAGCAATTATCCTACCTTAAATCAGGTGGAAAAAGTGGGTAATAGTTTACGGACGGTTTCGGTAAAACGGAAACGACACCGGCAACGGGGAACCTCGGGCTGCCTTCGGTTGAGCGGTGGTTGAGTTTGGGATGCTTGAGATTCATGTGGAAGGCTAGAGGACTGAAATCGAATGATGGGTGGTGCGAGTGACAAACCTATTTTTCACTCTCTCTCTAAAACTCCATTGAAAGAAGTTCAAGCTTTCTCTCTCGCTCTCTCTCTCTCTCTCTCTCTCTCTCTCTTCTGAACTTAACAGTAAAATTGCAAGTAGCATATATTGTTTGTTCAATTTTCGGATTTATATGGGTATGTATAATGAGAGAGAATGTGGGAGGATAAGTGTGGAGTTGGTGGAATGGGGAAGGAGAGTGAGGGAGAGGGAAATAAGGGAGAGATGAGGGAGAGGGGTGCCGAGAGGATGAGAACAAAAGCCATAATTTTTGGGCTACTATTGGCTTTCAAAATCCTAATGCATATGGTCAAGTATGTATAGAAAAGGGGAAATAAGTATTGATACCTACTATACATACACACACACACATATATATATATACGTAAGGTATAATGATTATATTGTATACAATTACTATTACTAATATAAATTATACACCTAAACATGCATTTATATTAATTAACCTAATTAATTATTGAACTAGAACTTAACATTTCAAAATTTTTATTTTCTAAAAATTTGAAATGTTACAACCAATCCCCCTTTAAAAAAAAAAATTCGTCCTCGAAATTAAAGTATACCTTATGGTGAAAACAGATACCGGTATTTGGTGCACATAGTATCGGCTCTCTCCCAAGTTGACTCCTCTATACCCCGATGTCGCCATAAGATCCTGACGAGTTTGATCGTCTTACCCCTGATATTCTTCTCACTATAATCTTGTATCTCAACAGGTTGTTCGTCGAAAGTCGTGTCTTCGTTAAGTGTGACCTCCTCCCAGTTGAGTATGTGAGAGGGGTGTGACATATACTTGCGAAGCATAGACACATGGAAAATGTTGTGAACTCTGTCAATTTGAGGTCGCATGGCTAGGCGGTAGGCGACCTCTCCATTCTTCTCCAAAATCTCAAATGGTCTGATATACCAGGGCTATAGCTTCCCCTTCCTTCCAAATCGGATAACTCCTCATCATGGCTTGATTTTAACGAATACATGCTCTCCAGCTTTAAAGGACAGTGGTCTGGTCCTTTTGTTGGCATACCTTTTCTGTCGGCTTTGAACAGTCAAAAGTCATTGGTGAATGATTTTGACTTTTTCTGTTGTCTCTCTAACAAGTTCTAGTCCCAATAGGCTTGACTCTCCCAGCTCGGTCCAACAGACAATCGTCCATATAGGGCTTCGTACGGAGCCATCTCAATGCTGGCCTGATAACTGTTGTTGTAGGCAAATTCGAGTAACGGCAAGTGACGTTCCCAATTTCCCTTAAAGTCCAAGGTACAGGCACGAAGCATATCCTCTAGGGTCCGAATCGTCCTTTTGGTTTGTTCGTCTGTTTGTGGGTGAAAGGCTGTACTCAAACGAAGGTCTGTTCTCAATGCTTTCTGCAGACTCTGCCAGAAATTTGATGTGAAGCGCAGGTCGTGATCGGATACGATTGATACCGGTACCCCATGCAGTCGTACAATCTCTTGAATATAGAGTTTGCTAAATGACTCCATGGTATCCGTCATGCGTACAAGGAGGAAGTGTGCTGACTTAGTCAATCGGTCAATGATTACCCAGATGGCAGTGTTGGATTTAGGTGATCGAGGTAGTCCTGTGACGAAGTCCATAGTGATGTGCTCCCACTTCCATCTAGGTATCGGTAATGGTTGAAGTGTTCCTCCAGGTTGTATTCAGCTTTAACTTGCTGACAAGTGAGACATGTGGACACATAAGCTGCTACATCCTTCTTGATTCCGCTCCACCAATACTGACGACGAAGATCTTGGTACATCTTTGTACTTCCTGGATGTATGGCGAAGTTGGAATGGTGGAACTCCTTCAGTACGGCTTCTCGAAGTGTACTAATGTCAGGTACAAAAATTCTTTCTTGAAAATAGAGACTCTTGTCGGAGTGAATTGCCCATCCTGCTGATGCTTTTCCAGTTGATAGTTGGTATCTAATAAAATCGCACTCCTGGTCAAAGGTTTGGGCCAACAGAATTTCTCGATGTAAAGCGGGGGTGGCAAACAAAGCAATTAAGGTAGGCTCCTTCTGCTCTTAGGGTAGGTTGAAGTCTAAACTCATTAATGGCTTCCATCATTTTCCATTCCTTGATAGCCATGCTTGCCACCTGTCCTTGAGTTTTACAACTGAGAGCGTCAACAACTACATTGGCCTTCCCAGGGTGATAAGACAACGTGAAACTATAGTCCTCCATGTATTCCATCCACCAGGTTTGCCTCATGTTCAGCTCCTTCTGAGTGAATAGATACTTCAAACTTTTGTAATCAGTGAATACCTCGAACTGTCCTCCGTACAAATAGTAACTCCAGGACTTAAGGGCAAATACTACCGCCGCAAGTTCCAAATCGTGAGTCAGATAATTCTTCTCATGTGGCCTCAGTTGTCAGGATCCATAAGCGATGACCTTTCCATTTTGCATGAGCATAGCTCCCAATCCATCTTTGGATGAGTCACAATACACTGCATATCCCACGTTCCGCTCAGGAATGATTAATATAGGGGCGCTGGTTAATCTCTTCTTGAGTTCTTGGAACGATTTCTCACATGCTTCGTTCCATTCAAACTTAACCCCTTTCTGGGTCAGTCGCGTCATTGGTTTTCCCAAAATTGAGAAATCTTGAATGAACCTTCTATAGTAGCCATCTAGTCCCAAGAAACTTCTAATCTCAAACACTGTTGAGGGTGATTTCCAGTCCATGACAACTTCTACTTTGCTGTTATCCACATAGATTCCTTTCTCTGACACTACGTGTCCTAGGAATTTGACTTCTTTCATCCAAAATTCGCACTTGCTGGCCTTTGCGTACAATTGATTATCCCGAAGTACTTCCAGTACAATTCTCAAATGCTCCTCGTGTTCCTTCTCTGTTGGCGAATACACAAGAATATTGTCAATGAACACTACCACAAATTTGTCTAAATATGGCATGAAAATTTTGTTCATCAGACACATGAAAACAGCAGGAGCGTTGGTTAATCCAAATGGCATCACTACAAATTCATAGTGGCCATAATGGGTTCGAAAAGCTGTCTTGGGTATGTCACGTACTGTCTCTAACTCGCAGCTGATGGTATCCAGATTGTAAATCGATCCTCGAAAAGCAGGTTGACCCTCTCAGTTGATCAAACAAGTCATCGATTCTAGGTAATGGATAACGGTTCTTGATTGTGACCCTATTGAGTTGGCGGTAGTAGATACAGAGTTTGAGTGTTCCCTATTTCTTTTTGACAAATAAAGTAGGGGCTCCCCACGGTGATGTACTGGGTCGGATAAAACCCTTGTCCATCAGTTCTTATAACTGAGTCTTCAACTCTCATAGTTCCACTGGTGCCATTCTGTATGGTGCCATGGATATTGGTGTCGTGCCTGGTTGCAACTCGATCGTGAAATCTAAGTCCCAATATGGCGGTAGTCCAGGTAACTCCTCAGGAAACACGTCTTCGTACTCGCACACAATGTGAGGAAGACTGAGTTCCATACAATCTGTCTCCTCTAGTTTGAGGCTTGCAAGCCACCCTGAAAGCTTATCATGCCACCTCGATCGGTGTGGGGTTGTTGTGGAGGGGTCTTGTCTATCCCCCTTAAATTTGAAACACGTACCATCTAGTGAATACGATGTCACCATCTTCCGATGGCAGTCTACGACAGCATGATGCGCAAATAGCTAGTCCATTCCAAGTATGACATCAAAGTCTGTCATGTCGATTACTCGTAGGTCGACAGTTAATCTCAGGTTAAATACTTCTAATTCGCACCCCTTACAGATTAATCCAACAGAAATTTTACCCCTAATGGTGAGGTTACATGCATTGTCGTCCCTAGAGGTTCTGTTTCTAGTCCATGAGCAGAGACGCATGCAATAGATATGAAAGAGTGCGAAGCTCCTAAATTGAATAATGCTTGAACACAAGTGCTATATAGTATAAGAGTACCTTGTATCACCGATGGGTCATACTCCTCCTTAGTATCTTGCTCAGTGCCTTGCAAAGCAAAGTACCTATTGTTGGCTTTTGTTCTGTCTGCCTGCATTGTTCTGAAAAGGACGGGATTGTTGCTGATTCCATCTGATCTTCTATTGGTTCGGATTAACCGGATTCTGGTTCCCAAACCCTGACGACTGAGCCTGAAATTGCTGCTGTCCCCCTTGCCCAAAATTTCCAGATCCAACAAGCTTTGGGCAGTTGTTCCTAAAATGGCCTTCCTGGTTACAGTTGAAACACTTGCGGTTAGGGTACAGATTTGATGCCTGAAGTGAAATTTGGTTCTAATTTGGGTTAGGGTTGGAGTTTTTCCAGGTCTGAGTGGTTTGCTGTAGAGGGCAAGGGTTGTTCTGGTAATAGGGTGTTTAAGCAATGAAAGTCTCGCTATTGTTTGTTCGGATTGGTCCTCCAGACGAGGGGCCATTCTTCTTTTGCGCCTCCCATGTTGACTTTGAGTCAAAGTTCTCATGCTCCATCATGAGTGCACATCTCACTACTTATGCATAGGTGGGGTACTCATGAGAAACTACACTAGTACGAGTAGAGCGGGACAGATCCCATTCAAACTTCCTAGCTTTTGCAACATCAGTGAGTACTATGGTAGTAGCATGACGTGCTAGTTCTTCAAAACGGGCAGCATACTGGGTTACTATCAAGGTACGCTGCTTCAAGTCTATAAATTCCTGGGTCATAGCTTGTTTCACAGGTGCTGGGAAGTATTTTTCGAGGAAAAGGTTTTCGAACATCCGCCAGGTCATAGTTGTCAAATTATGAGTGGTCTTAATCAAATCCCACCAATGATCTGCTTCCCCTTGCATCTAAAATGTTGCTAAGGCAATGCGATCGCCCGCATTGGTCATATTAAGTACTTCTAGGTACTTGGAGATTTGTTTGATCCATGCTTCTGCAGCGCTAGGGTTTGCATCCCCATAAAAGATCGGAGGGTGACGTTTGCAGAATGCATCCAAAAGTTGATCTCTACTCCTAGTTAGAGGTCCACATTGTTGTTGTTGTGGCTGTTGAGGGTTGGCGGCAGCAACAGCAACAAATGCTTGCATCAGTTGAATCAAGTTTGGTTGTGCTCATTGCCCATTTGGTTGTGGTCCACCATTCTGATCATTGTTCGTTTGGGCTCCATTTCGTGTTCCCACCATCTATATACAAAATTTATTTTTTTATTTTTTTGTCAGGGGGTTTTCCATTTTCATACCTAAAGAGCGTAATATAGTGACAAACGCAATAATACTGATGTGACGAAAGTCATTTTTATTGATAATAATGAAACAAAATACATTGGGTCCTAACAAAACAAACGAGTACCATAACATACGAGAAAAATAAAACGATACTACTCTAAAAAAATGATAATAATAATAAATAACAATAAAGTCAAACTACTATGTCATGCTACACAATAATTCTAGACTACTTATCCCTTGCTGGTTCTAGTCATTTTTCATCCTACTTTCTGGCTCTAAGACAACCTATTCTATTCATCGAATGGTGGTTCTTTTGGATCTTTGTCCTCCGAATTTGAAGATATGTCAATGTAGACCGAGGGTGGTGCCGATGGTCTGGAGTAATGAGATCTCATGCTCTCAGGTGAAGCTTGGCGGTAGGAAACATATGGTTGAGCCAAAACCTTTGCTCTCAATTTGTTGTACTTCACATCATCCTTCAAAATCTTGTATGCTTCCTAGTACTTCTAGATATGATTCCTTATGCGGTGGACACCAGTTGCTTCTGTTTCCCTTCCTCGACAACCGCGGAGTCCTCGATCACCTTCTTCATGTCGTGCTTGATGCTTTTTTCAGCCTGTCATTTGAGTCTCCCTTGGTGTTCAAGTTCATCCCAGGGTTTGATCTGATGTCCTCGCTGAGTATAGCGGCCATACGTATCGAAACTCGTACCATATGATCCTGACGAAGAAAAGCTCGACATCCAACATTTTAAAATTTAATGTTTGAATGGTATAATCTTCATACTAAAAAAAATGACAATAATAATTTGGCGCATGAGAGGGCAGTGTATATACAATACGCTTAATTACCAACACCCACGAAACCTAGTGATACCCAAAATACCCAAGGCCGAGGGTTTGAACCAAAAGCTCTGAAACCAAGTTGTAACTCCCTGATTTTTTGGACACGTTAATTAAATCCTTTTCAATTGATTTAATAATTCATAAAACTGATATATAAGAAATGAAATTTTATTAAACAGAGTTTAGCAGCGGAAACCTCAAATACCAAATTCAAACCTACATAATTGTCTTACAAACAAACAAAATGAAATAGAGTTTGACAAATGTGATAACACTTATGGAAATTTAATTAAAAGTACGTCAAATTAACAGAGCTTCTAAGGGTAAGGCAACCAAGGCTCGACAAACTCCCCTTCCTCAGTTGGGAGGTCTTCACCCTAATACATCATCTTGTAGAGGATTCCATTCTTCGGTCTCCTGATTACCTGACATGAAACGCCAGCCCAACGGCACTATAATGAGTTTTGAAACTCAGTAGACAATTCCAACCCTACTAACCCTTACTCTACAGTTAGCAATTCAACAATATAACAATTGATATTACATAAAAGGTACAGAATAATAGCACATCGTCTTTTTCTTTACTGTCAATCAACTTACATGAAATCTAAGGATCTTCTCCACAAGATCCTTTCCTCCAACATCCACCAACTTTGCCCGTCCCATGGAATAACTCTCCCTTTATTTGTCCTACACCAGGGTTCTAAGCGAATACTACTAAATGATGTACTCAGTCTAGATTCGCCTACAACCATAATAAAGAGAGAGCTCAACATGACAACTCAGCATTAAAGGTCGCACTATCTCATTGCCAGGATCCTTTACCGTCTCCCAACTCTACACACTAGGTACTTTACCATACCCCTAATCTACACACTGGGTACTATACCATATTCAGAGATCTTTACCAATTGCCAAAATACTGTACTCGGAGTCCTTTACTGTCCTCCACACACACATTGGGTACTGTACCGCATTTAGGATCATGTACCGTATCCCAAATACTGTACCCGGAGTCCTTTACCGTCCTCCACACACTCTGAGTACTTTACCATACTCGGGGTCCTTTACCGTTCCCCAACTCAACTAAAGGTACTTTACCGTACCAGGGTCCTTTACCGACACCCAACATCCTCAATCAACTTTACCATTTTATCCTTTACTTAAACATCGTCTACGTGAGTCACTACTTGTAACCACCTAGCGAACCTAAGTCCATTCTAGCACGTACAACATGATACAATCAACAATAGCTCAAACACGATACATTTCAATGAGACAACAATATAATAATTGATAGGTGCAAATAATTAAACACATAAGAGATTTGGATTGGGCCGATGCCTTTTCGAATATTTATGTTTTATCGAACAAGTATATAATATTATTAACTTTGAGGATTTCCGTTAGTGTTTTCGTAACCCTTAGTTTCGTTGACACTTTAGTCTGAAAGAAATTTAGTAATAATACTATTTTACTATTACCCACTCTGATAACTACCTTCGTTCCAGTTACTTAGTTAAGTCAAAACAAGTTTTAACTTATAATGATCTCATTTACTTTTCTGATAACATTTCTTTTGGTAATTTTTTACTTAATAAGTATTCTAATACATTTATACTTATTAACATACCATGTATCTCTTTTCACCAAGTTATGATTTCATTAAGTTCTAAGTTGGATTTTTCTAAATCTTCGGTTAACTAAGTTTATAGAATTTGTACTTTATCATTAGCCTAAAATTTTATTTGTATTTAAACTACAAGTTTTTTTTTTATGTTTTACCTTATATATAGTTTATTACCTTATAACCAGAAAAGTTCCTCCTGTGGTCTAGCTAGTACTAACCTTTTTCAAAAAAAAATTAACACTTTGATTTCTAATCCTTACCCAAGTTCAAATATACTCCTAACTTTTCCAGTGATATGCTTACATTTTATTCGTATTTTAAATCATAACAAGGTAAATGGTCCTTCTATGTTTTCAATATTTCTAACCTGTTAGCACAATCATAACAACAACAAACACAAAAAAAAAAATGCATACAGTGGAGTGAATGAGGTAGTATAATGAGAGAGAATGAGGTAGTGAGAATGTGGGAGGATAAGTGTGGAGGTGGTGGAATGGGGAAGGAGAGTGAAGGAGAGGGAAATACGGGAGAGATGAGGGAGAGGGGTGCCGAGAGGATGAGAACATAACCTATAATTTTTGGGCTACTGTTGGCTTTCAAAATCCTAATGCATATGGTCAAGTACGTATAGAAAGGGGGAAATAAGTATGGATACCTACTATATATATATACTAGCACATGCCCGTGCCTGAAGGCACGGCTCGAAGAATGCAATATTATAACTGGCTTTAAGTGTCTTTAGCAAGTTGTGGACAACTGTCCGTGCTTACACACCCACATAACTTGATCCTAACACAAACTAATTCCTAATTAGTGGGGACCACATCGAGTAATCTAGAATTCAACAATTCCATCGAGAGTTAGCCACACTTGAAACAAAATAAATTACAAACGTCCAAACATAATATGATTGCATGTCCAATAAATCATATACAATAGTAATTACAAAACCAGACTTAGTACCAGCGAGCGACCCATCTCCGTCCTCTAACCTATTAAACACAGTTAACTGTAATACATTTCAAACCCCCAATTTATCATGACTTATGTAGACACCCCAATTTGGCCTAACGATTATTTCAAGTCCCACCTTGGGGACCATCCCGATGATGAAATGGATACAGTGATTGTTGATTGCCTTCTCGAGAACCTTAGGACTTTCGGTAAGAACTTTGAGCCACTTAGAGGACCCAATCAGAGCCATACAACCTTTCAGACAGAAAATACAGAAGCCTAGGAGAATCCATCTGTCGGCCGTAACATCGATCTAACGGCCTTAACATCATTTCCTCACCCGAGCAACCTGTTGCTAGCAAAATCTCCCTGAGAGATCAATCCCTCGGCCGCAAGATCCATCCTTCGGCCGCAACATCTATTCCTCAGCCGTGTGATCTATTACTCGGCCGCCAAATCGTCCTTTTTCTAGACTCTGGAACGTTCTGTCAGACGTTTGATCCAACTACACTACCTTCCCGATGCGTTCGGGCCACGTTTAGAGATTGCGACGAAGAGTTTGAATTGCATTGCAATTGCAATTGCAATCATGCCATTTGATTGGCCGGAGTGAGTCACCAATTGCCTATATAAAGGGCCATTGGACTCCGAAAATAAACACACAAAAATTCATAAGTGAAATCACTCACTCAAGCTCCGATACTCTGTCAAAATACTCTCTCAAACCCACTCTCCAAAAGCCCTAACCTCCTAAAGGTAGCCATCAATCCTACGATCAAACCCTGAAGTTCCAAACCCTAACCCTAGGGTTTTCTGAGGAGCAAATCAGTCAATCACACTCAATCCGAAGCAATCAAGCAACTGAGGGATCAAGGTGGTGAGGCCCAACGGCCTCTGGTTTGTCTTATTTTCTGCCAATAATCATAATCTTAACGTTTTGATTATTTACTAACGTTTCTGTCTGGTGTGGGGAAGAACATCGACCGGGGCTTCGATCCCTCGGCCGATACATCAAACCAGGAGGATCCCTCGGCCGTGACATCCATTCACCGGCCGCGGGATCCATTACCCTGGGACATCTTTGTTTGTTTTGCTTTCTGATGCATGCTTTACTTATCGCATTGGCTCACCTTATTTACTGTTTAAAGGCTTAAATAAACAGGTTATGTGTTGGAATTAAACAAAGCATTTATATGTCTTATGTTGAACGATTATGGGCCAGTCTCACGACTGGGCAAAGAGGGGTGCCTAACACCTTCCCCTTATTGTACTTTTGGCTCCCGTATCCAGAATCTCTATCTATTTTCCCAGTTTTAATAAACTGGGTGGCAACTCTGTTTTGATGATAACCGCTATCGTGTGGCGATGTTTCTAGCCATGGGAATGTCCACGATCTTGGTTTACGAAGCAAGCAACCAATCGAGTAACAAACATGATCAATCTGTATGGCGATGCTCCGCTTGGGAGGCGTCTACAGTTTTTGGCGACTCTGCTGGGGAATTGAGAGCCATAAACAAAAAGTTCAACATAAGACTAATACATGCCTTGTTTAATTCATCTATCATATGCATCGAGCGGGCAACCCGTTGAGTTCGCCTGATATCCCGGCATGACACGGGCTATGTTGGGGGTTCCAGCAAACTCCACCGTCACTCGTACCTAATGGTATATCAAAAAGGGAATCACCTAATCACCGCCTTTGATGGGCTGGTGAGAGGATTGGTGCCCTTTGACAACGGAGCACCCTGAGACTACCAAAACCTTGCATGTATTAGAAAGCTATAGAACTTATCAAACTAAGACAGGAACCTACAGGCTAGGAACCTATTTGCATTTTACTTGCAAGAGTTCTTCCTCACACCTTGTATCATTTGTTGTTGTAAATAACTCTTTCTGTGCAGAAGGGCTGGGGTTTTCAACCCAAATCCTAACCCTACACAGGCCGAATACTGACTTTCAGGTATTCTACTTTTCAAACAGGCACAATAGGTAGATTAAAGAAGCAACCTCAGCCAGTTTTATACTCTTACAATACCCGAAGTCACGCCAAACAGAGGTCTTTACAGTCATCTCATCGGTCGCCTTCGCCTGTCAAGACACCCTCACCGCAACGGTCCCAATCAATTCTAGGGACTTCGCGGTCGTCTTCTCAACAAACCCGACTATCTACCCATTCCCGAGCTTCGCCAAGCAATCCCTCTACCTACATCCCAAAAATGGCAGACAATGACGCTACTATCACTGAGCTCCGAGCCCAAATTGCCTATTTACAAGCCGAGAAAGCAGCAAGAGATGCCGAAGATAAGAAACATGAAGAAGAAGCCGGAAATCCTCATGAAGTTACAGAAAACCCTGAACTGATCAAACAAGTCAAGGAAATCAAGCACGCTTTGGCTCGTTCACAAGGAGACCAAATTCTAGATTTCGAAGGGCTCTGCCTCTTCCCAGAATCTCAGCTACCTGAACGGTTCAAAATGCCAAACATTGAGAAGTTCAACGGGACTGGCAACCCTACCAGCCATGTTCGCCATGTCATCAACACTCTGAAGCCTATGGGCTTAACCGATGAGCTCATCGCTCAATTGTTTCAAAGAACTCTCACCGGGAGCGCTCTCGATTGGTTTCTCACTCTGGAATTTGTGCACTATCAAACTTGGCCAGAAATTGCCAATGCTTTTGTTAAGCAGTACGCATACAATGTCCAAGTCGAGTTAACCACTCGAGACTTGGAGAAGACCAAACAAGAATCCAATGAGGACTTTGCTACTTTTGTGGCAAGATGGAGGGAAAAGGCCGCCAAAATGAAGAACCGCCCCTCTGAGGAAGATCAAGTGAGGATAGTTGTCAAGAACCTGCCACCCAAATATCTCACCCACATTTACACTCAGGCTATCACTGATTTTAAACGCCTGCATGCCACTGGGCTACAAATCGAATATGGAATCAAGATGGGCCTCATTGGGAAAGAAGAAACTCCTCCTCCCAGAAAAACCTTTCTAACCCGTACATCTCCTGCCTCCATCAATACCCTTAACTCAACCTTACCACAAGACCCCTTCCAAGCTAACTTGTCTAGAAATGCAAATCGCCCCTGCCGCAGCTTTGACCCTCTCTATATGACTCCATCTCAAGCCTTAGCCATCCTAAGCCGTCAAGGGCATCTCAGGCTCTTGAATAATCCACCTCCTCAGCCACCTTATGGCCCAAGCTATGACGCCAGTAAACAATGCGCTTACCACCAACACCCTGGACATGAGACAGACCGCTGCATGCGTCTTCGTCATGACATCCAAGATCTCATTGATAGTCGAGCTATAAAACCTCCCAAGCCCAATGTGCAAACCAATCCGCTTCCTACTCACAATAACGAACCACCATCTCAAAATATCAATCTCATAAGCCTGTCCAATAGCCCCACATATCCTACCCGATACATTATCCCAAACACCCAAGCCAAACCATCCCTGATCTTCTCTAAGAATGGCGAATACTTTGCAGAACCCCACGTCTATGCTATCGATGATGGGGATTGGTGGTTGGACATGCGTCAAGCCCTGCCGAGTGATTGGGAAGTTGGAAGAATTGAGCCTGCCGATCCTTGGGGCATCCAAGAAGAAGAAGTAGGTCACCTCACCCGAAGCGGAAGGGTATATAAACCTCCTAAACTAAGTGGGGAAAGTTCAACCTCAACACGAGTAATGGAAGAAGAAGAAGAAGAGAGCCAAAGGACCGAACCTGAAGAAGACAGAGTGCTAAGACAACTAAAGAAAATCCAAGCTGATATCTCTATCTGGGGACTGCTTATGTCCTCCTACGAGCATCGTAACTCCTTCTTCAAAACCTTGGGGAAAGCCAAAGTTCCCATCGACATCACCCCCGAAGATCTGGTGGGTTTCATAATGGCGTCAAAGGCTCCAAAACCAACGATAGCCTTCACTGACAAAGATCTACCTCCTGAAGGGCCTGCACACAACAAGCCTCTCTACATCTCACTTAAATGTCTCACTAAATGGATCCCACTGGTCTTGGTGGATAATGGGTCTGCTTTAAACGTATGTCCTCAAAGGACCCTCGACAAGCTAGGGGTAAGCACCACCGACATATGCCCTTCAAGCCAGGGCGTAAGGGGCTATGACAATTCAAAGAGAAGAGTGGTTGGGTGTGTCACACTGCCAGTAGAAGTGGAGAAGATCAAAAGAGACGTGGAATTCCATGTGATGGATATACCAGCCACCTTCAATCTTTTACTAGGAAGGCCTTGGTTACATGACGCTGGGGCAGTGCTTCCACTTTGCATCAGAAGGTCAAATTCGCAGTAGATGGAAGGGTCATAACCATTTTGAGGGATTCATCGATCCGAGCTCATTCCGACACACCTGTCCAAGAGGTAGGAACCAAGGAAACCTTCCTTACTGGATTCAGTCTTGAGGAAGCGACTGTTGTGCAAGCCTTAATGGCTAAGAGAAACTTCTACATAAGCACCCCGCCATATGGATGATGAAGAAACAAAACTACCTCCCCGGGTTGGGTTTAGGCAAAAGATCACAAGGCATCTCGCAAATGATTGATCCCTCGCATAATCAATACGCCTTTGGTCTTGGCTACACACCGACAAAAGCCTAGATAGAAAAGAAGAAGAGCATGAAAAAGGCTAAGGCAAAAGGAGGCAGGGTCAAAGAAGAGAAACTCATGATCCCAAAGACACTCAATGGTTGGTTTGTAAGAGAAGGAGAAGACTTCCCATTTTGTGGCTTCGCAGAAACATGGGAAGATGAAATTACCAAGCAAAGGTACCCTGGAATGCAAATCTTCTTTGATCAAGAAGAACCAACAAAATCAACATCTATTCCCAAAGACTGGATCGAAGTGTTAGCTGAGTGTGACCTGAAGATTCTGTTTGGCAAATAAGAGGGTGAAGAAGAGTATAAAACTGTGAAAGGCAAAGGAGCAACTCCCGAGATACCGCAGTAAATCGCATGAAACATTACTTTCATTTCCTAAAGACAAAGTTAGGACACATTTTGGGCCCCTGTTTGGGCATTCTCTGCAACAAAATAAATTCTCATTTTATCATTTTATGCTTGATTAAATGGTTCAATCTTTAAAATACTATTGCTACACGCTACAGTCTCTTTGCCAAGTTGAAAGGATCTTAAGAATCTAATTCTTTATGATGTTAACAAAAAGGAAGGAAGGGACGAACCCTGATTACTTAAGAACTAAGTTTTTTGTCAAAAGCTTGGGAAGAAGACGCTATCTCCGTGAGAACATTTAGGGTTAGCTTACCCATTGCAAAGGTACAAATACAACAGGAGATGCATAAGAACATCTCCATCAAATTCCTCTCTAAAAATACCGAAACCTTCTTGAGAGAAAAATGCTCGTTGGGTAAATACCCAAGCAAAAGTAAGAGCAAAGCCTGCTAGGGCAAGAAAATGTAAAAACGCAGCCTAGGCAAAAGACAAGGCATTCAAAAAGCTCGCTAGGGACTCAACCTCTATCAGGTAACCTAGGCAAAACTTAGAGCGTGACAGAAGAAAAACCAAGAGTGAAAATCCAACCCCAAAGGTTGTAATCTAGGAACTACGCAAAAAGGCCTGATTCCCTGATTGGGATACGTAGGCAATCTCACAACGAGATGCGGCCCAAGCATTTGGAGAGAAGGAAAACATCAGCCAATTTGTACTCAGCGATAGGTATAGCTAACCCTGCGTATTGAGCTCACAAAAGATAAGTTAGTCATTTTCTAGGGAATTGACAGAAACAAAGACACATGAGAATCATCGCTCGTCCTCTCTGACTCAAAAAGTCGTCAACATAAAGAACAAAACATTCCAACGATCTCAAGACATGGCAAAGAGGCTGTAGAAACAGCAAAAGCAAATAAAGAGCATGAATCAAATTCAAGTGTAAGAAGGGAAAAACGCCACTTGGCTAAAGCAAAAGTCCAGCTTCTTTAGGAAATAGAAGTAGCGGCCGAAGAATGGAATTCTCGGCCAAGCGATCCATTCCTCGGCCCATGTTTAAATCTAACATCCACAAAACTTTAAAACTATTGCATACAAGTCTGAAGTATCTTGAGACAAAGTACAAGTCGTAAATAATTTCCACACATGCTGAAGTTGCTTCATAAAAATACAAATATCAACTATTTGTTTTGGAGCTAACAAATACAGGTACAAGAAAAGAAAGCCAGCTACTGCCCATGACCCCTCTTGGGCGCAGGACGAAAACGCTCAGGAACTGGGACACTGATCCTCTGTCTCTCACCAGCTTCAGCATCTCCATCACAAGCTCCGGTACTCCCACCCTCACTAACTCTAGCACTTTGAGTAACCGACACCGTCGGCACCCGCTCCGCTTCAAGCTGCAGAGACACAGGATATGGACATTCAATTTCACATGAAACGTGGGATGGAAAAAGAAGAGATCAAAGGATATATACCGCGACAATCCGGCCTCGCTGCAGTCGAGCCAAGGCCTCTGCACTCTGGAATGCACGCAACCATTCCTGAACAACATCAGCAGGCACCTGCAGAGGAAGCAATTACATATACAGCAAAGCAAGTGAAGAATACTGAAGGAAACTAAAGCAGAATCTACAAAATTACCTGCTGAACTCCGGCAGGAAGCACGTAGAGCTGCGTAGCACACGGTGTCAGCGTCAAACGCTCCTCTTCTCCATTTGCATTGTGGAAAGAGATAAAGCTGGGGGCCCGTGGTCAAACAAGAGGAGCAGCAGCGGCAGTAGCAGTAGGTAGGGTCAGCGAGGCCAAACGGAAGGCCGAATAATCTCCCGCCTGAAGAAAGCTCAAGGCTGGCTGTCTCTCAAGAGCAAGAAGCAAACTCTCTCCTGTCAATAGATGAGTAGACCTCATGCCAGCTGAAGGAGGAAGAGGAACAAGCTGCAATGCCTCAGAGCGTGGAAAGTACTGACTCGCTACCCTCTCCCCGAGGTACCAAGCTCTCAAAAAAGGCCCCTCCAAGAGGAAATGCTGGCTGTCCAAAGCCCGGGCCGAAGTCAACTCCAAAGGAGCATCGTCGAGCAAAGTGCCCCACGGATCGAATCGCACCTGTAATGAGGGAAATAACATCAAAATAACAAAATGAAGGAATTGCATGAAAATCAGAGAATAGAGAGACATCGTACCTGATCCACCGTCAGGCGATCCAAAACTCGCCTCCAAGCTAACAAATCCATAGCAGGCGACCGTGTCCTCCGGACCCCTTTCAGCCAACGGGCCGCCCGCGGAACAAACCTAGGCTCAATATGCCTAGTCGGAGGAGGGAACTGCAGCAAATATTCAAAGGCCCAGAGCTACAAGATAAAAGGCGAGCGTGAGATATGGAGAACGAAGAGACAAAAGAACGACAAAGAAAGCTAAAAGTATATACCTTAAGAACGCGGTGATGCCCACCCAGCGACAAACTAACACCTCGGGAACAGGCACTCAGGTGCCCATACAGCGTAGCTAAGGCAGGAGTCCCCCAATCAAACTCTGCTATAGTGTCCAAATTGACCAAGGCGGCCAAAAACTGGACATGCACCGAATTCTCCTTGTTGCAAAACAGAGTTTGCCCAAGGAGATAAAGCAGGAAAGCTCGTACCAGCTGAGAAAGGGGAACCTCTGTCAGGATATCAGCTTGATCAAACTCTTCCCGAAGCCAGGTATAGGTGATGTGACCGCTCTCTGACACACGAGGGACCTTCCCCAAAAGGTATTTAAGAGCACCCTCTCGCTCGTGGATCCGCGGGTCAATTGAAGAGGATCACCACCAACTCTCAGACCTGTAAGCAAAGCGAAATCACCTGGAGTGATCGTCATCTCCACAGCCTCCGGAAGGTGGAAAGTGTTGGTGGTGTCCCACCACCGCTCCACCAACGCTGTGGTCAATCCTAACTCCGCCTTCGGAAGATGGAAACCGAGTATCAAGGGCTCAAAGCCAGCCAAAGTAACTGCGTCCTTGGCCTCTTGAGGAAGCCTCTCGTACCACTCAAACACCTGGGGGCAGCTTCCCCACACGCGCAACCTCTCGTTTGCCTGACAAAATACGAAGAAGAAAATCAATACAAAAACATCGCCTACGCAGGGGGCAACTTCTAAAAACTCAAATTTCCTATCAAATATCAAATTATCATTTCATGAAATCTCATATACAAAAACTATTTGACAGGATAAAATTAAAATTTTACCTTCCTATTGGTGAAACCAAGGTGCTGCTCCGGCTCCTTGTGTAAGACCTCAGGTGGGACATCGCTGAGGGGAGGACGGTATCGCAATGAACCGCCACGCCCAACCATGTGAACCTGAGGGGCGTATGTGGCAACGTCGAACGGTGGAAGAATATCACCTCCCGCATCAGTAGAAACCTCAGGCTCTGTCTCAGGAGGAATAGGTTGTGAGGAGCTCCCCCCAACAGTGGCTCTGCGCCGACTCGAACGTAAGACGCGGGAACTCAAAACCCCGCCAAGAATCGCTGCCTCAACGGCCGGAGCTTTGCCCGTATCCCTAGGCGCAGCAGGAGCGTCAGATGATGGAGGAGGAGGCGGTGATGATGCCATGGCAGGAAATAGTGACCAGAACCGTGTGGTCGGAAAAAAACGACGGCGGAAAAACGGTGGTGGTGGTTGATCGGAAGGGAGAGGAGGGAGCGGCGGCGATCGCTCGAAACGGGAGAGGAGAATAAGGGATAGAGAAAGAAAGGGTGAAATGACCCGTGAGATCGATTAAGTTTAACTTAAATCGATTTTCTGACTGTTGGCTATCTCACGGCCGAGGCATCAATACCTCGGCCGAGATATCGATCCTTCGGCCGAGAGATCGATCTCCTGGCCCTTCAATCAGTTTCCCTCAGTAATACCAGATTTTGCTCAGTGCACTAACTCAAGCCACTATAGAATTCTGGATCCGTGACCAACAGAAGCAAAATCAAGTCAGCCTTGGGGGCATCCCCGAGCCAATATGATCAAAAACTAGCCTTGAGGGAATACCCGAGTACCAAAAATCTCTCTCCACAAACTGCTGGCCGAAGCAAACGAAGACACTCAGCAGCTCTGCTACTTATCAAACATCTCAACAGCTCCGTGCCCATGTTCACTCACCTCAACAGCCTCGTGCATACTTAGTCATTCAACAGCTCTGCAACCATGCCCTGAGCTCGTTATCTTAGCAGCCCTGCGCTTACTATCAACAGCACCATGCTCATTGCTTCAAGCTCCATGCTCACTACCTCAGCCACTTCATTATCATTTGGTGGCTCTGTTCACCATCTGCAGCTCTACGCTCGCTATCCAAACAACAGGCTCTAAGCCATGATCACCATTATCTCAAAACGGCTCCACGCCTAGTCACCCAACGGTTCTACGCCCGATTATTCAGCAGCTCCAAGCTCGCTCATTACTCAACTGGCTCGAAGCCGTAAAAAAAATCATCTCAACACCCGTATATATCATCTCATCAACTCAGCGGCTCAACGCCCATTATCACAGCGGCTCTACGCCCGTATTCATTCACTCAGCGGCTCCATACCCTCACCTATCACTCAGCGGCTCAAAGCCCACTATCTCAACTGGCTCGAAGCCATAACAGTCACCTCAGCGGCTCTATGCCCATGTTCATCAACTCAGCGGCTCAACGCCCATTATCACAGCGGCTCTACGCCCGTATTCATTCACTCAGCGGCTCCAAGCCCTCGACTCAGTAGCTCTACGCTCGCTATCACAGCAACGGGCTCTACACCCGCTATCTCAACTGGCTCGAAGCCATAACTATCTCAAACAGGCTCTACGCCGCCCCAATCAACAAGACATCATTTATTCTCAGGCTCTACGCCTGAATGCTCAAAATCTAACATTTTGAATGCTCGAAGCTCTTCGAATGCCCAACCACTGTGTACTGGATGCTCAAGTTCTACACTTGAATGCTCAAGCTCTACGCTTGGATGCCCAACCACTGCGTACTGGATGCTCAAAGCCTGTACTTTGAATGCTCAGATTCTGCCGTCCGAATGCTCAAGCTCTACGTTCTGAATGCTCAAGTCCGGAACTTGAAAGAAGCTTTAAGCTTAAATCAACACACACGCACGGGCCCGTGCACATTTGCATCAAATGCATCAACATTTTCACATCGCGTCTGCATCATCATATCTGTTCACATCTAACAACCATCATCACACATATACACTCTGCATATCTCTTATGAAACAGGTCAATCCTGCAATCAACCGGCTCTATGCCTCGGTTTTATTGATCGGTCAAGTACCTCGATCCTTTGGCTCTACGCCAAAACTTATGATGAGAAAGCTTCGTGCACAGACCATCAGAATGCAACCAGCTCTACGCTTCGGTTCAAATCACGTCAAGCTCTAAGCTCCGACACCTCAGGCTCTCGCCTTATACCAGCTCCGCGCTTCGGTTCCTTCAAGCACTAAGCTCACGTCAAGCTCTCGCCTTATACCAGCTCCGCGCTTCGGTTCCATCAAGCTCTAAGCTCACCTCAGGCCTTCGCCTCAAGACTGCAACAGGCTCCACGCCTCAATCCAATCTCCTCAGACCTCATAAACCACAACAGGCTCCACGCCTCGATTCCACCACTCTCCAGGCTCTTCGCCTCATGACCACAGCAGGCTCCACACCTCAATTCTATCACCTCAGGCTCCCGCCTTGTGACTACAACCGGCTCCGCGCCTCGGTTCCACCACATCAGAAGCCATCACTCTCCAGGCTCTCGCCTCATAATTACAACCGGCTCCGTGCCTCGGTTCCCGCATCCCAAAGCTCTGTGCTCTATGTTACTGGCTCTGCGCCCCCCATATCTCAAAACAACCGGCATCCAATTCATCCCCAGCAGATGGCTTGGATTCCACCTCGACTACATCAATTCCTTCCAGCTCATTCGCAAGGATAGGATACTCTACCGAGCTCCTCTCAGTCAAAGTAAGGATGATCAAGAAAAGCAAACGCACCTGCCGTGTACTGATCTACCCCAAAATACTAAGGAAGCTCTCCGCAAAAATTCCCCCAGCAGCCCAGCGCTCCTTCAACTATCTTCCACCAAGACCCTGGCTCAGTTTAGGTACGTTGCACTACGGCTTTTTAAGCCCTAAGGTACGTCTTCTGTCTCTAACCCTCCAAACTTTTTATTTTTCTTTATTGCCCGAACTACGGTTGGTCTGAATTTCCCTTGTGGAATACGTAGGCAGCCTCCCGGCCCGACCATAACAAAAACCTTTTTCGAAAACCCCTTGGAATAGTGGTTGGACCAAATTGAGTTACTTTTTACAGCTTTGACTATTACTCAAACATGTCTCGCGATCCGTCTAAGCTCAGTCAAAGAGGGGCATCTGTAGACACCCTAATTTGGCCTAATGATTATTTCAAGTCCCACCTTGGGGACCATCCCGATGATGAAATGGATACAGTGATTGCTGATTGCCTTCTCGAGAACCTTAGGACTTTCGGTAAGAACTTTGAGCCACTTAGAGGACCCAATCAGAGCCATACAGCCTTTCAGACAGAAAATACAGAAGCCTAAGAGAATCCATCTGTCGGCCGTAACATCGATCTAACGGCCTTAACATCATTTCATCACCCGAGCAACTTGTTGCTAGCAAAATCTCCCTGAGAGATCAATCCCTCGGCTGCAAGATCCATCCTTCGGCCGCAACATCTATTCCTTGGCCGTGTGATCTATTACTCGGCCGCCAGATCGTCCTTTTTCCAGACTCTGGAACGTTCTGTCAGACGTTTGATCCAACTACACTACCTTCCCGATGCGTTCGGGCCACGTTCAGAGATTGCGACGAAGAGTTTGAATTGCATTGCAATTGTAATTGCAATCATGCCATTTGATTGGTCGAAGTGAGTCACCAATTGCCTATATAAAGGGCCTTTGGACTCCGAAAATAAACACACGAAAATTCATAAGTGAAATCACTCACTCAAGCTCCGATACTCTGTCAAAATACTCTCTCAAACCCACTCTCCAAAAGGCCTAACCTCCCGAAGGTAGCCATCAATTCGACGATCAAACCCCGAAGTTCCAAACCCTAACCTTAGGGTTTTCTGAGGAGCAAATCAGTCAATCACACTCAATCCGAAGCAATCAAGCAACTGAGGGATCAAGGTGGTAAGGCCCAACGGCCTCTGGTTTGTCTTATTTTATCGTATTTATGACTAACCGTAGCATTTTGATCATCTATTAAATTTTCTGTCTAGTGTGGGGAAGAACATCGACCGGGGCTTCGATCCCTCGGCCGATACATCAAACCAGGAGGATCCCTCGGCCGTGACATCCATTCACCGGCCGCGGGATCCATTACCCTGGGACATCTTTGTTTGTTTTGCTTTCTGATGCATGCTTTACTTATCGCATTGGCTCACCTTATTTACTGTTTAAATGCTTAAATAAACAGGTTATGTTTTGGAATTAAACAAAGCATTTATATGTCTTATGTTGAACGATTATGGGCCAGTCTCACGACTGGGCAAAGAGGGGTGCCTAACACCTTCCCCTTATTGTACTTTTGGCTCCCGTATCCAGAATCTCTATCTATTTTCCCAGTTTTAATAAACTGAGTGGCGACTCTGTTTTGATGATAACCGCTATCGTGTGGCGATGTTTCTAGCCATGGGAATGTCCACGATCTTGGTTTACGAAGCAAGCAACCAATCGAGTAACAAACATGATCAATCTGTATGGCGATGCCCCGCTTGGGAGGTGTCTACAACTTACATCCGAATCTTCCTTCATATTCTCACCCATTCTAACCCACATCATCCCATTCAAATCCCTACTCATTACTTACCATAATCAAATCCCCTATTCTCATCTCCCTCTAGCAATTGTAGGAGGAACTCATGTTTTGCAATATTTTTGCACAAAAACTGGAATCCGTTGCATGTGATCTTTATGCATCCCGCCCACCTCAATCGCCATATTTTCCCATAGCTCTCCCATGCATTTTTTACCATCTACAACACCAACCCCTGCTTCATATAAACCTGATAAAAAGCAAATTAACCAAACTACAAAATGCTGAAAGCCATGTAAGAAAACAATTCTATCCTAACGTACAGTCTAATTACTTATACGGTTCCAAAATCCTCAGCAAGACATGGGCACAAAATAAAATTTTGAATTCAACAAACTATGATTTCAAAAAGAGTCGTCTCGAATCTATTTCTCTGGCAAATCCTCCAAAGCTAGATCGTCAAATCTGTTTATTCCACCAAAGCCATGATCAACAAAACAACCCTCCTGAATATCAAAAAAAACAAAACCGCCTTCCTAATGCAGAACGCTAATTAATTCATGGCCTTACATATGCATCCGTTATATAGGGCATTGTTATGACCAAAATAAAACATTTTAGTGGGCGACGAAGAGAAACTACATCAACAAAATGCAGTGCACTATAATAGTGATTAAATAACATAAACATGAAAACCATCGCTCCACATTATATAGATTTTTTTTTTGGATAAGCAACATTATATAGATTGCCCTCCCTAGTCCAAATTTATGGGTACAAAGAATGTAAGAAATATCTAGCAAGATAAATGGAAAAATAGAAAAACGTTACCTCATGTTTTCAGGTTTTCTCCCTCCGCAAGCGTGCATCGGCAAATCCTTTCCTTGATTGGCCCTTACTCTCTTCTTGATTAATAAACATTAACACTTTGTTTGGTTATCCTCTCAGAAATAATTTCTCCAAAATTTTTTACTGTTTCATCATCCATGTTTTCTCGTCTTTAGTGATTTTTTGTTAGATTTTTTACTTTTTGGATGTACATAGCGTACCTCTATTCAAAAAGTAAAAGAGTTTATTAAAATGTTTAAAAAAATTACTAAAGACAGAAAAATATGCAAACCTATATAACTTTTTTATCTCAAAACTGCAAACCAAACACAGTGTAAGTGAATCAAAACCTAACATGTTAATCATGAATAGTACAAACAAAAAAAAATGCCCCAGAACGCAATCACCTGCTCTTTCTCCCAGTTTAACCATTAAAATAAAGATAACTATGTAAGAAGAAACTCGGAAACACCCATAGTTTTGTGTTAGAATAAAAAATATTAAACTGTTAGAGGCAAAAAAAGAGAGAGAACGATATATAGTGAAAAAAGAGCGAGGGAGATTGTTACCATGGAAAGTCAATTCCGGTTGCAGTCTTTGGTCAATTGTTTCAACTCTTAAATCTATTAACTCGAAATTGATAGGAGAGACAAACGTGACCTTGCCAAAGTAACCAAAAAATGCAAAGGGCAAAAGATAAAAGAGAGACAGGGAGAGGGACTTACCGACACGGAGTCACAAAGATTTGGTTTGGGAGAGATGGAGGGTTCAAAAGATGAAGATTTGGCGGCGTGAACCATGATGGAAATACGAACGTTTTATACCAATTTTGTTCTTAGCCAAAGGAAACTTTGCTTTTCACATATATAGAAGCATTTATGGTAGAAACCTTTCGTTTTTGGTTAATCAATTTTAACAAATTACCAGCCATATCATCTAAGTTCTAATTACCAGCCATATATATCGTGCAAATTACCAGCCATTAATTTTTATTCTTATCTTCTAAATTCTAATTAATCCAGCCATATCATCCCTTATATTGTGCAAATTACCTTTCCTTTTGTTCGACCATTCAAATTACCACCTTTCTGGTTAATTAATTTTAACAACTATCTTCTAATCCCGTACCATATAGACATAGATTCTTTTTAATTATATTTCTAACCCTACTACCCGTAAATCTCAGCAGTAGAAAAAATATGTACCATCCTTTCCATATTTTCGGCTAGCTAGATAGAAGGAAGGCCGAAAATTTAAAATGTGGCATTACTACTGCATATATCATTGTACCATCCTTTCCATATTTTCGGCTAGCTAGATAGAAGGTAGGAATATTTGTCTCATCCTTTCCAAATATATCATTAGCCCTTCTACCTGTAGATCTCAGCCGTTGAAAAATATGTACCGATCCTATGGTCCAAAATATAGGAGAAAATATAGGGGATTAAAAAACTTCCCTGTCATATTGTGTGTATATATATATACATATATCTACGTAAGGTATAATGATTATATTGTATACAATTACTATGACTAATATAAATTATACACCTAAACATGCATTTATATTAATTAACCTAATTAATTATTGAACTAGAACTTAACATTTCAATTTTTTTTCTAAAAATTTGGAATGTGTAGAGACCTGTAATTTCAGAAAAATATTTAAAGGTTTAATAGATATGGGAAATTGAGGAAAATGTGATTTTTGTTAAGCTTTTATGAAATTGGGGTTAATGTGAAATTTGTGGAGTTGATTTGATTTGGGGTTAGTATGCCAGAATCATAATTGGAGGGAGTGCTAGTGTAATTTGGTGGGTGTGTGAGTATATATAGAGGGGTGTGTGTGTAGGGGATTAAACCCCCATATATATCTCTCTCTCCTCACGTCTCTCTCTCTCGGCTCTCTCCCTCTCTCTTCGGCTCTCTCTCTTGCTCCTTTGAGCTTAAAAACCCACCAATCGACCTCAACACCTTCATACTTCGACCTTCATTTCATTTCCTATGCGTGATTTGAGCCTTGGATCCCGTGGGTTTGAGCTTGGCTTCGTTCTTGGAGGATTTTGGAGCTTTGGAAGCTAGGGCTCGTTCATTGCTCTCGTGTTTGAAGCTTCTAACCTTGAGGTAGGGATTTCTTACTCATTCTATGTGTTTATGAGTTGATTTCATGCTTTAATCGAGTTTAAATCGTCAACCATTGAGTCCTTGAAAAGCTGTCAAAATCTGTAGAAAATCGCCCAAAATCACGTGGGTATCGATCCCCCAACTTTTCTCTGGTCCAGTAGTACTAGGGATTGATCCCTGGTCATGGGGGGATCGATCCCTCCCCTCTCTAAAAACTTTGCTCGTTTTCTAGGTTCCAGCCCAACTTCAAACGGCCATAACTTCCTCGTCCGATGTTCGATTCATGCAAACTTTATATCAATTCGAAGGTCTTGAAGTCAGATTTTCATTGCCACCAGAATCGCCTTAAAACTCTGAATACACAGAAAGTTATGACCATAGGAGTGGAGGTGTGTCAGTCTGCCAACATCTGTCGGCTACTCCAAAGGTTGTTCTCGTTCCGTCGTAATGGCTCCCTATATAAACGGACATGTTTAAGTCACTCTCAAAGATGATAGCTTTTGTCCTAATGACTCGTTGTTCGATCTTGTCTCTTGGCACTCATTAGAGTATAATATTAGTGTCGTTGGGTAGGGAATGTACCGTAAGGTTGATAGGAGTACCGTGGGCTATAAGGGGTAATGTGGTGAGTGTTATGGGTAGACATGAGTTTGTCTAGTGATCCGATGGGTAGTATTGTGATTCGTATCCTCGTGATTCGTCTTGTTGAGCTCCCTAGGTTCCTTTGGCACTCGTTCTATAAGATTCTCATTTAGAACCTAGCCGGTGGTGTGTCGTGGAGTCGTCATGGGTTCGGTATGTGACGTAGGGCATCGTGATAGACTTAGAGGAATAACATGGACTTAAAGTATTTATCAATGTACAATGGGGCATGCTCATGAGGTTGTAATACTTTGTTGATGATGTATGAACGAATGTGAACATGGAAAATGATGTCTGCTTATTTACGGATTGATAATGCATTTGTGTTTTCGTGAGTTATGAATTTTGAATTGAGGGTCCTGCAATGCAAGGTGTGGTAATGTGGAGACTCTAGAGGGCTCGCAACGCAAGGTGTGGTAATGCGGAAACCCAAGTGGAGAGAATTCACTATAACGCAAGGTGTGGTAATATAGTTAAATGTCTTGCATGATGAAGAGAATTATGATTGACTTTAGAAGTTCATGTTGTTGTTTGGACGGTTTATTGCTTGAGATTATAACAGTTGAAAAAGAGAATAAACGATTGATTACATCAAAGTTTTTGAAAAGGAAGGAATTTGGTTTTGGAGAAAGGGAATAATCCTCCGGTATTCCTGAGCAAATCAACTGTTCCGGTATTTGGGCACAAATCAACGGATTTCAGTATTCAAGCTCGAATCAACGAAGCTTGACCCGTAAAGGTCGAGAGTTTCCTTGAAATCATTTTGGCAACCAAAAAGGAATATTTTAATGAAAAGAGGCTTGATGGTGAATGGTAATAAATGAGGAAGTTAAATGTGGCATTCACTTGAGAAATCTTAAAATGGTTTGAATAACAATCTTGGGTTATTTAGATTGGTATGTGCTTAATGTTGCTCCTAGTTGACGTACGAATGGTTAGGGATATCTTTAAGACGTATTGAATCCCGTAGTCGTTGTCCGTCGGTTCATTGTGGTGCCCCTTTGTATTTCTTGATCGTTTATTGGAAATCCTTCACTCTTATTGCATGTTTCATCGCATTTGCATATAGCTTAAGTATAGAATTCTCTATTGGGCTAGTGTAGCTCAACCTATCATTAATTTCAGGTACATTTCAAGGATCTTGACGCGACGTGCATGGTGTGCATGCTTGACTTCATATCTTTTGAAAGACGTCATTGAGAAGTGGTTCCATCATCCTTTGTATGATCTTTTGAAAAGATGTAATTGTAAATTCATTTGAACTCTTTTAACTTTAGATATCATGTAACCTCTAAACTTACCGTCTTTGTCTAACTATGGAATTTGGGCCATAGTGCTAATATTGTAAATCTAAAAACTTGGGGACTTAGTTTTGTAAGTAATCATTTGGGAACTCTCTTTTGGGTAATATCTATATTATGTGAAGATTATTTATTGAAATTGACTATTTATTATGTTGAAAATCAAGGGCATGATAGAATGTTACATTGCTTCTCGCATGCAGGTCTCTCTCTCTCTCTCTCTCTCTCTCTCTCTCTCTCTCTCTCTCTCTCTCTCTCTCTCTCTCTCTCTCTCTCTCTCCCTCTCTCCTTACCTTTCACAGATCCAGATCGATGACGACGAAGGAGACTTGTTTTTGATCGACGACAGCCATTCCGGAATCAAAATCAAAATCGAAGATGGCGGAAGCGAACTCGACGACGCCGGTGATGGTGGGTATGCACCGGTGACAGTGGGTATATATATATCGGGGCGGTTCCAGTGACAGTGCCGGAGATAGGGGATTGTGGTGGCCGTGAGCTTTGATTTGGGTTTCTACTGTGTCGATATATACATATATGTTATGCATATACATATTTAGATATATAATAATGTAAATAGGGTTTGAATAGCCTAAAAAGGATAAGTTGTTGGGTAGTGCAAAAATTTAGGGGCTAGCTAAAGGAAAGAATTGGTCTTTTTCTAGCCAGTTTACTTAAATTTTTGTTGAGGTTGTTGGAGATGCTCGTAGAATTTGGAATCCAGTTATCCCTGTTTTTTCTAATTTAATATTTTACTCTAATATATTTAGTTAGATTTTATTTTGATGGATGGAATATCAGATGCATGTGACAATACGTCGGTTTCTAAAGGGAGAAATACTGTTAGAGATTATTAATTAAGGGGTTGTTGAAACCACTTTAGACTTGGTCTCCTAATTTCCTAATATCTCTCCTACAGATTAGAGGAGTATTCTCTCAACCGTAACAAACTATTGACTGTATATTTTCTATATATATATATATACTCGTAGACCTTTGCAAGAAAAAAATATATACACATACAACAAAAAATACTCCTTACTCTACTCAACTCTAGATTTCAAAGTATACAGCAAAATCCTTTATCATTTTTCTCATCCAATCAGTGCTCTATATTGGAAAACAAAAGCTTCTACTATTTCTTGCACTCGATGTTTAAGATTGGTTTTCGTTAATTTTTTTGAGTGTCAGGAAACTATTGGTTCATGAGTTTAATTCACTGCACAAATGAGAACTTGAAGGTCGATGTATCTTGGGGAATGAGTACCATTCAACCCCGTGTAGGAGGGGGTATATCATTTCTTAGGAGAGCGCTATCACTTGCCTCAACTACCACACAGGCTTTTCTATTCCTTTCTCTATTAATTTATATTGTTGTATTTGATCGATGAATATTATTTAGAATTATTATTCTACCAGAAAATTTCTATCGCATATATTTTCTCCAACAATCTAAGGAATAATATTATAGGATTCTCTGTAGAATAAGTTCTAACTTTGGTGGTCATTGTGTGATTGTTATTTTTTTGCAATAAAATGAAGATTGGAAAAAATAGACGATACACACTGTCTAGGGTACATTAACCATAGAGATGGAATTGATCAGATCAGATCAGATGCTCTTTATCTTTGCAATTGATGGGAGGCCATGAGATATTACTATTGTTGTGTCACGCCCTCGATTTTCAACATAAATATTGATAATTTTTCATAAAAGATATCATCACTTGATACCCATAAATATTTCCCAAAAGAGTTCTTACCAACCTTCTCGAATTGAGGTTTCAAATATTACAACATGAGGCACTACGGCCCAATACTCCATAAATACATGAGTTAAAAAGATGATAAGAGTTTACATTACACCTTCAAAATGTGAACTTGAAGTAAACAAAATATCTTTACTTTCTCAGCTTTCAAAAGTATGCACTTGAATGCATGCACGTCACTCCATGCTACAGCTCCGGGCTCATACCTGAAAATGAAGGGTTGAGCAAACACGCACCTAGTAGAGAAATCTACACAACTATGATATGCAAATGGGATGACAAGTAGAATAAATAACAGAAGCAGGGTACAGTGTCACAAATGAGAAACAAGACACGACTAGTAACTATCCCATCGTCGATGACGAAAATGAAGTACAATGACTACTCACCAAGATTCTAGTCTGACCACGAGGACTTATTATCTATATGATTTACTCATGACTACCATTGCTCTTCATCCTATTCTGATTCACCAATCCGACATTTTGACTCCACAATAGGCATAACCACACGCACTTAAATTAAAGAAAACAAGTATACTTTTAAAATATCGTGTTATCACTCACTCCACTCATGGATTCATTATATTAACCCTTTTCTCGTTTATATATCATCATTGTAAACCAACATCTCACGTCATGAACAAATGCTCTTCCCGGGCTATTTATGGAGTCTCATTACTCCCCACTCGTACCTCCCTCAATAATGGAGCTAATCCAAGTCACACATCATAGGTTATCAAACCATAATTTCTCCAATACACTTTACAACTCAGCCTTTCATCTCAATCACATATAGTGAATTCACAACGAAGACTTATTCACATAGTAATGGTAGGGATAATTTCACTCCAGTCAACTCGTTATCATTACGCCATTAATTTCTCATATCTTCATATAGGCATTCACATATCACATATCAAACGTAAGGAAATATCGCTCGTATCCTCACCTAGTGTTGTTTAGCTTAAAGGAGTGTCCTACATGTTCGTTTCTCGCATTGCATGTCAACACATATAACTTTCGTCCACCTGTCACGCCCTCGATTTTCAACATAAATTAATAAGCATTTTCAAATGAAGATCCTCGCATATCATAATTAATACCCAAAAGAGTTTACCACTTGATTAATTTACAAACAAGTCCCCAAGTTTAGATAATATACAACTTTGGCACTCCGGCCCCAAACAAGCTTAAGTACAAATACGAACAAGTTGTTAAGTTACAAACGATTTAGTCAAAAGGAAATTCTAGAATAAATAGTTACAAACCCATCTTCATCAAAAGAAAATCGATTACAATGATGATTAAGTAACTAATGAAGTTAGCTTCCAAAAGGCCTTTCACTTCCAAGCACACAATGCATGCAAATTACTGTCCAGTATTTAAACCTGAAAAGAAAGATTAGGTTGAACTACACTAGTCCAGTACAAAAATCTTTACCAATTCTGTATGCAAATTTGTTGATAAGTGCAGAGGGAAGAAGATATGATAATATAGCTCAATCGATGGATAGCAATCAACTCATAGGTATGCCAATCATTCACTACAATCGTTCTAAGACAAACCGCTATCACAATTAACCACATAGTTCACAAGACTCAAGTAACTCTAATGATTTTGACACGACTTGCCATCATTAATCTCAACCATCTGTATTTCCACCCCTTGCGTTACAGTATAACACCACGAGGGTTACCGTATTCCCACCCCTTGCGTTATGGAGAACCCTAACAACTCGGATCACCATATTACCACCCCTTGCATTATGAGACCCCCTTGAGTCTTCGTATTACCACCCCTTGCATTTCGAGACTCCCCATCCCAACATCCGACTCACACACCTACTTTCTTGCTCAATATGCAAACTAAGACTTTCTCATGATCACATTCTCACACGAGACATCATACGATATATCAACAATGCTACAAGTATGCCTCAATCATTCAATAATAACCCGAATGCATAGACAAGGAACATGTATCGTATTCATTTAGTTTTACACTTTACTTAATCACAACGAGAGTCAAGGGTGGGGAAAGATCAACGAGTCCTTGGGATGCGAGCAATCAAGCTTAGAAGTGGTTTGAGACGTTTAGGAGGTGTTAGAAGTAATCGGGAATCAAAACAGTCGAAGCATAAGCAAAGTGGACAAAACTGCCCAGAAAGCCAAGGAGTGTCGATACAAAATTTTTTTATTGATACGGGAACGTTTGGAGTATCGATACAATAATTATTATATCGATACGGAGATGTTACGGCAGATTCTGAAGCTACTGGAATGCAGATTTCTACAACGTATCGATATGCAAGTACTTGTATCGATACGAGGACATTAAGAGCAACGATTTTGTGCAGAAAACTCAAAGGCAAGCACAACACAATAACCAACGATTTAAGGGACGATTTCTACACCTAATCAACACATAAACACATAAAAATGGCAAAGAAGTCCCTACCTCGCGACGATAACCAAGATCCGAGCGGTTTGAACAAGCCCTAGCCTCTACGAACTTCAAAGCTTCGCTCCAAGCTTGACCCAAGGATTTCCGAGCTCAAGAACGCGATTTGAAGGTCAGAGGGAGGTTGATTCTTGAAGTTCTTGAGAGATGGAGTGAGGTTTTAAGTGAGAGGAGAAGAAAGAGAGAGGGTCGGCTAGAGAGAGAGAGAGAGAGATACAAGGGGAGATAAAATGATCTCCTACACCACACACTCCCCGTTTATACCCCTATATCTATATATTGCACCCACATTCCCTCAAGTCTCAATTCCTTCATTCTAGTCCTCAATTCAAATATCCACCAAATAAATATATTTTCCCAATTAGTCATTTAATAATCATTTCAAAAATTAAAAAAAATTCGGGTCTCTACACCACCTATATTCATTACATTCTCTAAACTCTCGTTTCGGTGTCGATAGACTCCTACCGAACCCGACAACCACCAAAAAGCCTTAAGCATACCACTATCCACGTTCGATCATTCAATTAAGTACTCAGGCGAACCTAAGGACATCCATGTCACACTCAGACGATTTCAAGAAAAAGGGATACCCAACGAATAAAACTATATCTATCTTATTTTGGCTACCACATCTTATTGGTTTAGAATTTGGCTATGAGACCACCACCGTTAGAAAGTAGACTTTTCGTACATCAATTTCGATATTTAACTTGCCCCAAATGGTGTTCGGATGAAAAAATTATGCTCATTTGAAGTTACAAGAAAATCTGTCTTAAGGCCCTGGGTATCCGATACCTTGTCAAAGCGGTATCGATACCAATTGACTATCAAGAATACTGACGCGAGGGTATCGATACCATGCCAAAATGGTATCGATACTAGATGGTTTCGAGCAACGATTTCCAAATTTTTGACAGAACTCACTAAGGCCCAAACGGGACGATCAAACACGAATTCAAATACCAAATCAACACATAAACACATAATAGAAGTGAGAAATCCCTACCTCGAAGTCGAAGAACGAAACCCAAACTCAAACAAGCAAGCCCTAGCTCCCGAAGCCTTGATTCAACCTAATACTCCTCTTCGAGCCAAACCCAACGAAATACGAGCTTAAGATTGCGTGCGAAAGGTGGGATGGAGGTTAATCTTCATGGGTCTCAAGTTTGGAGGTGTGATTTTGTGAGAGATTGAGAGAGAGAAAACCGAGAGAGAGAGAGAGAGAGAGAGAGAGACGTGAGGGGGAGAGTGGGAGAAATGGTTCTCTACCTCTCACTCACCCCTATTTATACCACCATGCAAATTAATTACACTTGCACCCCAAAACTTCCAAATTCTATCATATTCAACCCAAATCACATATTCACATTACCTCAATATTCTAATTTTATTCAAACATTAAAATTATTAAAATTAAAAACAGTCTCTACATGTTGCACTTCATCCAATGTAGTTATGCATAATGAGTAATATGGATGTTTGTGTTACTCTGTGCTTGACACTAGACTTGGCTTTGCAGTTTGCCTAGTCATCTAGACATTGTTCTTGTCTAGTGGAATAAATTTCATATGATTGCAGATTGCGTTGTTAAAGAGTATTTTTGATATCTTCTATTTGTTCGTAGAGTATCGAGTTATTGCAATAACGTGACGAAAGTCGATGCTTTGTGTTTCAATGATTATTAAGAAAGACAATATTGGCTTCAATTTTAGAATGAAGATGGTAGGTTGCTCTGATAAGAAATTCACAAAATGGAGAATATGCCGTAATCGAAGTAGAAAAAGATATTACTGTAAATAGTATAATTAATTCCTTTAACCTAATATTGGAAGCATATTTTTTTAAATCCTAGTGGGTGATGTTGTACCAAGATTGTATAGTTACTCATAAATGACGGTCTTCGTTTAAAAAAAAAAATGTACTTGCCTAGTTTGGAGTCGGCATGACATGTTTCTTAATCTTAATTTATTTGTACTTATTTAATTGGAGAGTAAATCGTCTTACCACTTTTTTTGTAGTCATTGTAGTGACTTGTTCAAAACTTCTTAGGCTTGCATTTATGTAAGACATGAACATATATCTTGCATATATTTAGTTAGTATATCTTTATGTGTGCATTGAGATGGTGGTCTTTGCATAAATCTTATGTGGATATTAGAGTCTTAAATGCAAGATAGATTTTGTTGTGTTCATTAGTTTTGGAGTATAAAGCTTTTCCAAAAATAATACAAGTGTTACGTTATGCAGTAGGAACTTTGCATACGACACATTCAGTATTGTTAACGGCTCGCAAATACCCTTCCATGGATTTAGAAAAAGTCTAATCTGTAACTAAAAGCTAGGGAGAGCTTCTTCCCAATTCTTAGATGTGGCCTTCAAAATTCAAAGCGTAGTTTTTCCTAAATTCATGTTTGCGGCGAATGAATTTCTTATGCATGCTTTGAGATGTACAGATGATAATGAGGATAAGATTAGAAATATCTGTTATGTTATTTTTATTTGATGATGTGAATAAGAGGATTAAATACCATAAAATGTGGGGGCAATTTTTGTTGTCATTAGCATTATTCAGTTTAATCAGTGAATTTTTACTAAACCCCAGATTGGTGAAGTGTTATGATAGATGCAGTTACCTCTGGAAAAAAAAGAAAAAAAAAAGAAAAAGAGAGAAGAAGATTAGAAAAGCTATATAGCTACATTGGTGTGCTAAAGTAATTTGATTTGTCAATTGGGGTTCTCGATCAAAATCTTTTCCCAATGGATGTTGGTAACTACTGGGCTTGATATGCATCTAGCTGCTACTTTGTTGTGCTAATTGCTGCTTGATATTAAACTCCACTAATTTTGTGTTGGAGAATGGTATTTAAATAGTTTTCAGGCAATGAATGTTGGCAAGCTTGATGTGAAGCAATAATGGAGCTCGGGCCTGATCAGCCTAAAGAGAATTCTCATACAAAAAGATTAGCGCGTTGGCTAATTCTTATATCATCAATTGATGAAGTCTTATTATAGAATTAGCACGCATGCTAGTTCTTAAATCATCGAGGGGAATAGGACTGAAGCCTATAATTTAGTCACCTCGGCAGACACCTAACCTTTGTGATTAGAGATCCCATGAATCAGGTTCAATAGGTAACAACGAAGCTGAATGGTGACTAGGAGGAGCACTAAAAATATTAGAGGGGAAATCCCTAGTCCTATTTCTATGGTGATAGTGCTCATGTTATGTGACGATAGGAAAAGCTTAGCTCTGAATGTGTCCAACGTAGGATTTCTACATAGTGTTGGTCACAAATCACCCTTGGAAGAAACACCTATATGAGTGTGGCAGTGGGGTCGCTGTTGTGAGAAATTAGGCTATTCTCTAAAGACACTCATAGAAACAAGATACGTGCGCATAACCATCAATCACGCCAAACCGTTCCAGAACCATAATTGTTTATTGTACTGTGTGTGTGGTAGGCGTAAGTTTGATTTCAAGAACCTAGTTCAAGACTTTGTTCACTATGGTTCTTCAAATTGAAACTTGCTAACTCTAAGCGTAGGTTCAAGTCCGGAAGACACCTATGCCCATTGCACAGTAAAAGCACTCTTGTAAAATTTTAAATTATGTGGGGGATTGTTGTTCCTAATTTAATATTTTACTCTAATATATTTAGTTAGATTTTATTTTGATGGATGGAATATCAGATGCATGTGATAATTCGTTGGTTTCTAAAGGGAGAAATACTGTTAGAGATTATTAATTAAGGGGTTGTTGAAACCACTTTAGACTTGGTCTCCTAAGAGCATCCACAGTGGTATAATCAAAACAAAAAGGTTTATAAAGTTAACAACATTTGCTCAAAAAGAGCTCACATTGGAATAACCAAATTTAGAAACATCTTAGCAACTCATCAAATTTTGGCCATTGGATAATCAAAACTATAAACCTTTTGCCAATAATCAAATTTAATTGTTTTCACATTTCCTCAATCAAGTATACCATCATTACACAAAAACTTTCTTTCTTCTATTTTCAACATGTTTACAACAAAAATACTTTTAAAAACAGTTTTTATTTTTTTTGAAAAAACAGTTTTTTTACACTTTTTTTTTTATTAAAACTGTTTTCCCCCCTTTTTTTTAAAACATTTTTATTTCAAAACAGGTTTTTTATTAAAACTTTTTTTCAAAAACTGTTCTTTTGAAAGAAAAAACTTTTTCTATTCAAAAACTGTTTTTTTTTTAACTTTTTCCCGAAAACTGTTTTTTTTTTTAAATCAAAGTTTTCAAAAAACTTTTTTCTCTTTTTTCTAATAACCTATTTTTATTAGTTTGAAAACTATTTTAAAAAATTTGCTTTCTATGTCACAATTTCTAGATTTTTATAAGTTAAAAAGGTGATGTGACAAGTTTTGGTTATTCAATTTTGATTGTACCACTGTGGACCTCTACATTGCTAACCTTAGAGCATCCACAGTGGTATAATCAAAACTAAAATGTTGCTAAGATTAGCAACATTTGCTCAAAAAAGAGCTCACAGTGGAATAATCAGAATTAGCAACATCTTAGCAACTCATCAAATTTTGGCCCTTGAATAATCAAAACTAGCAACTTTTTGTCAATAATCAAATTTAGTTGTCCCCATATTTTTCCTCAATCAAATACACCATCATTACACAAAAACATTCTCTCTCTTCCACTTTCAACATATTTCTAAGAAAAATACTTATAAAAAAAAGTTTTATTTTTTTTTTGCAAAAACTGTTTTTTTTTTCAAAACTATTTTATATGCGAAATATATATATATATATATTTATTGCAAATACAGTTTTTTTATTAAAACTTTTTTTTCAAAAACTGTTCTTTTAAAAAAAAATTCAAAAACAAATTTTTTTTTGACCTTTTTCGGGAAAACTTTTTTTTTTAAAAATCAAAGTGTTCAAAAAACTATTTTCTCTTTTTCTAATAACCTGTTTTTATTAATTTGAAACCTATTTTTAAAAAATTGTTTTCTATGTTCACAATTTTTAGATTTTTATAAATTGAAAATGTGATGTGGCAAGTTTTGGTTATTCAAATTTGATTGTACCATTGTGGACCTCTACATTGCTAACCTTAGCAACCCCTTAAATGCATAACCAAAAGATGATGTGGCAACTTTTGATTATTGACTTTTGGTTATTCCACTGTGGATGCTCTAAGCAACCCCTTAAATGGATAACCAAAAGATGATGTGGCACCTTTTGATTATCCACTTTTGATTATTCCACTGTGGATGCTCTAATTTCCTAATATCTCTCCTAAAGATTAGAGGAGTATTCTCTCAACCCTAACAAACTATTGACTGTATATTTTCTCTCTCTCTCTCTCTCTCAACAAACTATTAACAAACTATTGACTATATATATATATATATATATATATACACAAAACTTCTTATAAGGGCACCCTTACCGTATTACGGTAAGGACGTCCCTTTTCCGACCAATTTGCAATGATCCGAGCCGCTCAATGTGTGCAGAACGTGATTTTAAGGGTGTTCGCGAGAAATCAGCAAAAATAAAGACCGGGAAGGGCTTCATCCGAGCAGTTTTTGTTTGTATTTTATCTAACGGTTCAGATAAAAACTGCTCAAATCAAGCCTTTTCCGGTCATTTTTTTTGTTGATTTCTCGCGGGTACCCTTAAAATCACGTTCTGAACACATTGAGCGGCTCGGATCTTCAAAATTTGGTCGAAAAATGGGAGAAAAGAAGAAAGCCCTTACCGTAATACGGTAAGGGCGCCCTTATAAGAAGTGGACTCTATATATATATATATATACACACTCATATACCTTTGCAGGAAAAAATATATACACATACAACAAAAAATACTCCTTACTCTACTCGACTCTAGATTTCAAAGTATACAGCAAAATCCTTTATCCTTTTTCTCATCCAATCAATGCTCTATATTGGAAAACAAAAGCTTCTGCTATTTCTTGTACTTGATGTTTAAGATTGGTTTTCGTTGATTATTTTGAGTGTTGGGAAACTATTGATTTGTGAGTTCAATTCACTGCACAGATTGGTTTTCGTTGATTATTTTGAGTGTTGGGAAACTATTGATTCGTGAGTTCAATTCACTGCACAGAAGAGAACTTGAAGGTCGATGTATATTGGGGAAGGAGTACCATTAAACCCCGTGTAGGAGGGGGGTATATCGTTCCTTAGGAGAGCACTATCACGTGCCTTGACTACCTCACAGGCTTTTCTATTCCTTTCTCTATTAATTTATATTGTTGTATTTAATCGATGAATATTATTTAGAATTATTATTCTACCAGAAAATTCCTATCGCATATATTTTCTCCAACAATCCCTAAATATATTGATATTCTCTCCATTGCCAACCTTCCACTTCAATCCTTTATACATAATACTTTCCCCCACATTATATTATATACTCCTCCAACCCCAAGAAGCACAAGAGCCCACTTTTGCTTCCAAAAAATTTATTTTGTTTACAATATTTCCCTAATACTAGTAAGACCTTAGCTATCATCGAATCTGGCTCATTAAGCAGTCTCTCCAAGCCACCTTGGCCAAAATAGCTTGATTAAGACAACCAAAATCTTTGATACGCAAACCTTCTTTACTCTTAGGTAAACAACAAGCCGCCCAGTTTTTCCACACTAAGCCCTTGCCTTTCTCTCCAAACCACAGAAAACATAAAGCAATGCTATGCTTCTAACCTTGTCAAGAATATAGGTTGGTGCTTTGAACACCGAAAGAAAATAAGTGGGAATGGTTAGCATAACATGCTTGACCATAATCAGACAAGAAGCAAAGGATAGCAAAGGGGCTTTCCACAAACTCAACTTAGATTTAATTTTATGTAGAGATCTTGCAAAAATACTACCCTTCGTCATGGTAAAATTCATGTTCGCCCCCAAATAAATACCAGGTTTATTAACACATTTAACCCCAAACTTTTACATGTACTTAAATATCCATGACCTTTTGCAACTCCACCCCACTTACCTACCGACACTAAATTGGCACCCCACCCCTTTTATTCTTTTCCAATCACAAAGTGAACATTACCCTTCTTTCTATTGGTTGAAATGATGTGGGTCCCACCACAAAGTGATATCATGCTTACCAAAAAGTGTATTGGATGGTAAGCATGAGATCACTTTGTGGTGGGATCCACACCATTTCAACCAATAAGAGTGATGGTAATGTTCACCCTTTTTTAAGGAAGGTGAACAAAATTGCACTCATAGACGTAATGTTGGGGAGAAGAAGAATTGAGAACAACACTTTGTTCTTTTTAAAATAAAAAAAAATTCTTACCCCAAAAAAAAAAAGTTTTAAGAAAAAAATCTACTCTTTGTATGGTTCTCACTAAGTTTATTTATCCATCTCTTTCCACTAATTACCACAATTACATCAATTTTTTCTCAAAACCAAACAAAGTGAAAATTAAAAAGAAAATAAGTGAAAAAGTTGCTATTTTAACCTTACCTCTTACTACTACTATTTTTATAAAAGGGTAAAATATGCTCTTGCCCCTTTAACTATTCAATTTTTGTTTACTTCATCCTTCAACTACCAATTGACCACCTTTTCCCCTTCAACTACCAAAATGTTGCATACTCCATCCAATTCCCATCTTCCATCCAAGTTTTGGATGGAAAAGTTACACTGATAGGTTAAAAGACATTAGTAGTCTTCAACTAAGGGAGATGTCATAACTTTTCGAGGATTTGTTCTCGAAAAGTAGACATGTATTCGGAAAACACTGTAAAGAAAGGAGGAAGAGATTCTGCAAGAGAACTGAGAGTTTGCCAGAAACGGAGAAAGATTTTGCCTCAGGGTGCCGAAAAATGCTATTTCCCGTAAAGATTTGATTTTTCCGGAAATTACCTATGTATAATGGCCTCATTTTTTAGTCTCTTGCTAATTTCTGGTAATTTTTGTTTGTTGAAACTCATTTTTACAAGAAATAAAGAAGGGACTTTTTTGGTTATGTTCTGTTTTGGGGTGAGTAAATTTTAATAATTATTGTTACTGGTTTTTTAGGCCATATGGGTAGTGTTCTAATCTGATGCTGTTGATTTGTTTGAAAACAGATGCAAGAGTATTCGTTGTGACTCCATTCCATGGTCCTATCCAAAGCTTCAACTTAAATGCTTGCCGTTTCAGCCAAAAACTGGTCCGAGTTGCCTCCAGGACGGCTACGACGTGAGGGAGTATAAACCCTAACCCTAAAAGTTATGACCTCTCCCTTAATTGAAGGCTACTAATGTCTTTTAGTCTATCAATATAACTTTTCCGTCCAAATTTTGGATGGAAGATGGGAATTGGATGGAGTATGCAACATTTTGGTAGTTGAAGGGAGAAGGGTGTTCAATTGGTAGTTGAAGGACGAAGTAAACAAAAATTGGATAGTTAAAGGGGCAAGTATATATTTTACTCTTTATAAAGCAACAAAAAACATGTTATACTAATATACTGTACAAATTTTGGAGTATCATCCTACTGTCACGCATAAACACGGACGAATGTTTGTAGATTCAATAGTAGCTGCGTGAGTGGGACCATACCGGTCCCAAATGCATTTTGATTTGATTCGACCGAGTTTTTTTATCGATTTATAAGTTTCCAAAAAACTATTTGCCAAAATATACGTTTTTTCAAACTATTTTTAAAAATAGTTCAAAACGCACATTCCATGTGCATCACGCATATCGGATGTGCATTATCCGTGCTGGCATATGAAAGCCGGGCCAGCTGGATATCCAGCATGTATCACGCATATATACCCAATATGCGCGATGCATATTACATGTGCATGATGTATATTCCATAGGCGTTAGGGTTTAAAATTCTAATTGCAAAAAAGGGTATGCGTCTCGCATACGCACTGTCTTTCCTCTCCCTCTCCATTCTCGCGACGATCGCCGTACTCTACGTTCACCGCCGTTCGCCGTTCTCTCCGATCTCCGTCGCCGTTCGTCATTCGTCATTCTCTCCTCCCTTTCACTGTAAGTCCCTCCCTCTCTCTCTCTCTCTCCCCGTAGGTATATCTCTCTCTCTCCGTGGGCCTGTATTCCCATGGCTGAGAATACTTTTTGCTAACATGGTTATTTAATTTTGAGTGGGGGTGACCCCCCGTGCCCCATTGTAGGACCACCCATGGTCCAGATCACTGCAATTTCAGGAACAAAATACCAGAACTACAGAAATACAAGAGAATGGCATGTGAGTGCCACATAGCCAAGAATCATGAAACAGCACCGTTCTCGTGCTATATGGGAAGGCTATGTAAGTAGCCATTTTCTTAGAACTTACTATGTCTTATAACACGAATTTTTTTGTAAAGAATTTGGAGTATTTGTAAAACTAAAGCATAATCGAAGAAAATGTTCCGGAAGTACGGCAGAAGAGTCAAGTTCAAGAACGATTTTGTAATCGGTAGTAGTAAGACATTTACGTATGTATGGAGCCATGTTGTCTTGTACTTGTTTTAATTTGAAATCTTTGTTTTTAAATTTGTAATTTGTAGTTTGTAACTTTCGATTATGTGTGTAATTTATGATTATGGTCTGTAGACACCTCCCAAACGGGGCATCGCCATACAGATTGATCACGTTGTGTTTGCTTGATTGGTTGCCCATTTCATAAACCAAAATCATGGGTATTCCCATGGCTAGGAACATCGCCACATGATAACGGTTATCATCAAATAGAGTCGCCACCCAGTTTATTAAAACTGAGAAAACAGATAGAGATTCTGGATACGGGAGCCAAAAGTACAGTAAGGGGAAGGTGTTAGGCACCCCTCTCTGCCCAGTCGTGAGACTGGCCCATAATCGTTCAACGTAAGACGTATAGATGCTTTGTTCAATTCTAACACATAGTCTGTTTAGTTATTCCTTTAAACAGTAAGTAAGGTGAGCCAGTGCGATAATTGAAACATGCATCAGAAAGCAGAGAAAACAAACAAAATGTCCCAGGGAGATGGATCTCGCGGCCGGTGAATTGATCTCACGGCCGAAGGATCCTCCTGGTTTGATATACCGGCCGAGGGATTGAAGCCCCGGTCGGTGTTCTTCCTCACACCAGACAGAAAGATTAATAATTAATCAAAATGCTATGATTAGTAAAAAGGGACAGTAAATAAGGCAAACCAGAGGCCGTTGGGCCTCATCACCTTGATCCCTCAGTTGCTTGATTGCTTTGAATTGGGTGTGATTGATTGATTGCTTGATCGAGAACCCTAGAGTTAGGGTTTGAACTTCGGGGTTTGATTGCCGGATTGACGGCTGCCTTCGGAAGGTTAGGGCTTTTGGAGTATGGGATTGAGGGAGTATTTGTGCAGAGTTTCGAGGTTTGATTGAGTGTGTAGGTATCTCAATTTCTGTGTTTATTTCGGAGCCCAAAGGCTCCTTTATATAGGCATAGGGATGACTCACTCCGGCCAATCAAATCATGAGATGGCAATTGCAATTGCAATGCATCTCTAACTCTACGTCGTAATCTCTGAGCGTAGCCCGAACGCATCGGAAAGGTAGTGTAGTTGGATCAAACCAAACGTCTGACAGAACGTTCCAGAATCTGGAAAAAGGTCGATCTGGCGGCCGAGTAATAGATCACACGGCCGTGGAATGGATGTCTCGGCCGAAGGATAGATCTTGCGGCCGAGGAATTGATCTCTCAGGGAGATTTTGCTGGCAACAGGTTGCTCGGGTGAGGGATTGATGTTGTGGCCGTGAGATCGATGTTACGGCCGTCAGATGGATTCTCCTAGGCTTCTGTATTTCTGTCTGAAAGGTTGTATGGCTTTGAAATGGGTCCTCTAAATGGTTCAAAGTTCTCACCGAAAGTCCTAAGGTCCTCAAGGAAGCAATCAGCAATCAATGTATCAATTTCATCATCGAGATTGTCCCAAGTTGGGACTTGAAATAATCGTTACGCCAAATTGGGGTGTCTACATGGTCATATTATAGTTTATTTGTCTCATTATTGCCAACAATTATCTGTTTCAAATGCCTATTACAAATAATACTAATTGTTCCAAAAAATACATAACGGGCATATGCAAAATAGTTATTATTAGTAATTAACACCTGTCACTTGGCCATGTTGTCACATCAATCTAAAAAAAACAATTACATGGTTAACGCCTTTTGTATATGCGTTCTCGTATAACCATATCCTTCTATTTATAGTTGTACTATGTTTAACGAAAATCATCAGAGTTCAAAATGACTTCTTATACAGTCAGGGACATCTACAAAGCAATGGGTAGGTCATGGGTGGATGAAGGAGATCAATTCGATTATCCTTTGAATCCTCGTCTTCGTTGGTCTACGCATTGCGTAAATACCATGCAAGCGGAATGGGCATACTGGTTAACGCGCTTCTTGTTTGCTTATACAGTCAGGGACATATACGCATTTCTTGTTTTTTTTTTTGAACGAAATCGTCGATCCATTCCGTTACTTCAATGACTGTTGATATGGGTCATATATAACGCATCATGCACATTCAATATGCATGGCCCGGCTTGCATATGCCAGCACGGATAATGCACATCCGATATGCGTGATGCACATGGAATGTGCGTTTTGAACTATTTTTAAAAATTGTTTGAAAAAACGTATATTTTGGCAAATAGTTTTTTGGAAACGTATAAATCAATAAAAAACTCTGATTCGACCAAAATAATCTCCACTCCCAAAAACACCGACCTTTTATGGGGTGTCACGCGCCCGATACAACTCTCTTTCAAAACAGTTTTTTTTCTTTCAAAACAGTTCCACTTATACTTTCCCCTCCTCGCCCTGCCAGTCCCCTCTCCTCTTCCTCCCTCTTCTCTCTCTCTCTCTCTCTCTCTCTATAACCATGAGTATCAGCATCGACGACTACCAGTTACCCTACGACACCCACAACCTCTACGACGTCAACTTCTACCACAACAAGATCCACACCCTGGTCACCCACACCCCTTCCTTCGTCGACTCCTGGATCTCCGAAACCCTATCCCTCCATACCCCCTACCCCTTCCGCGCCCCTTCCCTCCTCGTCGGCCTCGACATCGAGTGGCGCCCCAACCGCGCCTCCAACCAGGACAACCCCGCCGCCACCCTCCAGCTTTGCGTCGACCAACGCTGCCTCATCTTCCAACTCATATACTCCCCCTCAATCCCTGGCTCCCTCATCAACTTCCTCACAAACCCCGCCCACACCTTCGTCGGCGTGGGCATCCAAGAAGACGTCGAGAAGCTGACGGGCGACTACGGTCTGACGGTGGCGAATGCCGTTGACTTGAGGGTGCTGGCAGCGGACGCTTACGGCACGAGAGAGTTGAGGAATGCCGGGTTGACGATTCTGGCGAGGCAGGTGTTGGGAGCGGAGGTTGTGAAGCCCAAGAGTGTTACGATGAGTAGGTGGGATAGTGAGTTTCTTTACCCTAATCAGGTGCAGTATGCTTGCATTGATGCTTTTGTTTCTTTTGAGATTGGTAAGAGCTTGAATGTTGCTGGTAGTTAGGTATTTGGGTTTTAATCTGTTAATGGAATTGGGTAATGGAAAAGGGGG
The DNA here is from genome assembly GCA_018127125.1 of Rhododendron griersonianum. NCBI lineage: Eukaryota > Viridiplantae > Streptophyta > Magnoliopsida > Ericales > Ericaceae > Rhododendron > Rhododendron griersonianum. Next base: position 22,251,346 of record CM030791.1, on the reverse strand, counting down.
GTTTGTGGGTTTTGTGAATAGGGTTGTTTTTTGGGTTGGATTTCGGGATGATTTGTGGTTATGATTGATGGATTTGGATGATTGGATTTCTGGTGAATGTTGAAGCTACAGTATATGCGGAGAACTTATGACTGGTTTTCATTTGGAAACTTCGTGTTATACTGTTATGTTAGGTCATTGTTTGATCCACATATTATATGAGCATGATTTCTGGTGCAGGGCTGATTATCTTAAATTAAAAGCAGGAATTGATATGTGTTTTGTTCATTAGTTTTGTTCCTTAGCTATCTATTTGATCTGGCTTCCCGGTTTACAAGATGCAAGTAATCATATGTTATTTTTGACTTAGTTAAGAAGTTTGTTTATTTACTAAAGGGTAATTGATTCGAGTATCTAGCTTGCTTTCTTTGATGCCTTTCGACTTTGATTTGGGGTCATGGTTTTGCAACAAAAGCTCCTCGGTTGTTAGAGGTATAGGGGGGCCACTTTTTAGTTGTATTCTGAGAGTAGTGACTTTGTGCATATAGTACCGAAGGTTAAGTCTGTCTTTAATCCTCCCCCAATGATAAGGACTAGATGAGTTATGTACTTCTTGTTGTTGTGTATAATCAAATACTTGGTTCATGTGAATTACTAGGGGCAGCAGGGCTGCAGGGGTGGATGCCTAATGAAGTTTTGGAAGGTATTGCTAAGATTGGTGGCTCAGATTCCACAGAGTGTATAGATGGACTAGCCTAAGGATGAGTTGGGAGACAATGGTGTTATAAGCAGATGGAGATAAGTAGATGTGAAGGTGCCTAGAGTAATCACCCCCTCTATTGATTGGTGCAAATGGGTTGCGGGTCTGGTTGGCAATTATATAGTGGACCTAGTGACACTTCTCTAGTGTTATGGTGGGAAGGTTGAAAGGATCGGATGAGGTTTATTATTGGCATTATAGAATAGTATTTTAAAGTAGGTAATGGTCAAAGAATAGTAGGTATTCTTGCTTTTTGTTCTCTTTTGTGTGCTTGTAAAGGGCTGTGAGTTGTCTGTAGTTGTTGTCTTGTATCAACTGTTAATGTTGTGGGGATTTACTATCCAAATGGGTAGTGGTTGGGTACGTACCCCTGACCCTCTTTGTTTTGATTGCTTTATCCTCATCCAGGAAGGGTTTTTGTCAAGTCAGAAAATAATTAATATTGTACGACTTATCTAGACCTTTGTGTTTATTGCTGGTAATTCACAGACATCTTTGGAATAGAATACTTGTCTGAACTCTTGTTTGGAAAGAGAGAGAATATTTCTACTAGAATGGAGGAAAGATTACTTGGAGTCTAGGAATCAGCTAAGGAGCATGGACCTGTATGGCGGCCTCACGTGTTAGCAATGGAAATGACACTCCATGGACTCATGTCGGATAGGCAAAATACATGTCCAATACTTGTATTATAATTCTTTACTTGGAAACGTCGTGGACTTTCTAGGAGACTTTGGGGACACCCTTGGACACTTTAAAGACACACCATGGGATTTAAATGAAAATTTTAAAACTTGGTCCAGAGTCAAAATTTCTATGAATGTTTAGTTCATGATTACTTACATTTTTACCGTTATATTCATAACATCAATTCTATTTGTGTCCTATCCCTTGTCTATATCCTGAATGTTTTAGCGGATAACAGTTGGCTTAGTCCTATTCTTCGAGATTGAGAGAGGAATTGATGTAATGAATGTATTTGGAATGAAGGATTCATTTCCTGAAATAGACATATATTAATGATAATTTCTACTTTGGTTCGAACTAATCCAGTTTGACTTGTATGAGGACAACGTGAATCCCAATTCCAACCAAGCTACCCGGCCTGCACGTGCGCAAAATATCAATAGTCTTTTTCCTTTCTTTTGAACTTAACTATATAATGCAGATACATATGTCTACAAATGGCCATGGACTTGTTAACACAGGCCAATCCATTATGAAAATCCCCAATGGATATACTGATCTACATCTCCTTTCACTTCATGAATGAGAGAGAGGAAGTCTTAATGAGGAGAGCAGGGGTGGAGGCATGATTCTTGTTATGGGGCAAAGTTTGATCTAGAGCTATGCAATGGCGTATTTTTCTGGAGTCACAACTTACCCCTTCAACTATCACACAATGTCACTTTCCCTTCATCAATCTAATTTGGATTAAGTTTTGGCAAGTTGTTATCCCAATAGGCGGAAAACAGTTGTTTGATTTGCACATGATTATGTAGTGATTAAAATTAGCTCTTAACAACTATAGATACATAAAAAATTGTACACGAGAGTGCCTCTTTTTCCCCTAGTATACACGCAACAGGGGGTCTTTCTGCACTTCTTTAGGCAAGACTTTATGGTAGCTTTCTCCCCTAAACTCCCAGTCGCTTTCCCTTTCCCTTTACAATTAGTTTTGCTCTCCCTCAACCTATCAGTCTTTTGGGGAAGATTGCAAAGTATCCCCCTTCATTCTGCCACCCCAATTCTCGGTGTGACTTGAGATATGAAGTCACTATGGGTGTTGCTTTAGATAGAACGAGGGAGGCGGGGTGTGAGAGAGAAAGAGGTTGCTTCATGGGTGTGGGGGTGTCGGCGGTGGTGGATAAGGGAGGGTAGGTTTCAGAGTAGTCAATGAGAGAAGACATAGGTTGGAGGGTAGAGAGATGCTGCTCTTGTTAGTCGATTAAAATGTTTCTTTAACGTTGACAATTTAAAAGTTCATTTCTTTTTGGAAAAAATTTTGGGTTTCCTTTTCTCAATTTTTGGCGTGCATTTGGGCCCGCTATTCCACTGAAGTTTGAGACTGGTGATTTCTACTGTCTGATTGTTAGCCTGGGTTTTAAGGCACTGATTTGGGATGTTTTCATCTTGGTGGCATTTAAAGAAGGTTGATTTATATTATTGTGAGAAGGTGATTATTTGGGGTATTTTTCTTTTCATTCTGAATTCGAATTGCTTTAGAAAATTCTGCAGAAAATCTTGCTTTGTTTGACAGACCGGCAGTGGGATTGGACAGTCGCTGGGGTTTTGAGTTTGGTTTGGTTTCGTCTTTGTACCTATGTTATCTGACCAAGAAATTGCAGCAGGAAGACATCGGAACAATATCAACCCTAAAGAAACTGAGTGCAACAAAACCTTATCAGATGATAAAAAGACGAAATTTTCCCATTCCTATTTTGAGATGCATTTGAACCTAAACAATCTCTCTCCATTGATTTCTGGGTATGATTGCTGTGTGCTGTATATATATGTCTGTAGAGTATGTGTTACCGAGTCTTTAAGAACTTATTTTTTGTCTAATAAGAAGGCTTGTTCCACAAAAATAAATAAAAGGTACTTATTTTGGAAGAATTTTTATAGGTACCGACCGGCCGGGGAGGAAAATCGTACCGACGGCCGCGCCGGGCCATCTCCGGCCACCGGACGGCCGATCCGAGCCGTCCAAAAACTCTATAAAAAAAAACCGAGGAGGCTTACGCAAGAATCAACGGCATCCGAGGTGTGTAGGGTGCTTGATCGGAGCACCCCTTTTTTGTGTATAAAGGGGTTTAGAGAAAAACACGAAAAAGGGGTGCTCCGATCAAGCAACCTACACACCTCGGATGCCGTTGATTCCCGCGCTAGCCCCCTCGGTTTTTTTTTATAGAATTTTTGGACGGCTCGGATCGGCCATCCGGTGGCCGGAGACGGTCCGGCGCGGTCGTCGGTACGATTTCCCTCCCCAGCCGGTCGGTAGTCATAGCAAACTCCTTTTTTAAGAAGTTCAAAAATCGTGTGCTTACGCAAATAATTTTCTTATCAATATGGATCTTGTTTGATAGATCTCATTGAGATCTTTAATACGGTGCAAAAAAATATTTTTTTTTTTTCATTTACATTATTTTTGAGTTTGAAAATGTGAAAGAAACTTTTTATTTGGGTTTTGTGGAATGACCCTTCTTATTTTTGAAATAGAAGTTTCAAAATTAAGTAGGCTAATGATTTTGCCACACCCTTTTTTGTTATTGCCACACCCCTGCAAGTGTATTTTTTGGGCAAAAATACACTTGCAGGGGTGTGGCAATAACAAAAAAGGGTGTGTCAATATCATTTCAGTACTTATAAAATAAGAAGGTTTCCAGAATGGAGTCTGACTCTAATTGCCATTTATTTCTCGACAAGTCCATAAATCATAATTCGATCCTTTGAAAATGTTACAAAACTTATCCTTGTATTTAAGAGTACCGAGGTAATCAATAGAAATACCAACTATCCTTTGCAGGATGCACATTTGTTAAATTGTGTGGTGGTAATTTTTCTACTTACTGTATTTCATAAACCAAAAAATCTACATATACACACCTTTCGACCACAACTCCGGACACAAATTAATCGTCATCACTTCCACCAAAAAACAGGTCATTAACTTTAACTCTCAAGAATCAAGATTCCATTTTTCAAGATTTGGCTCATCACCATAAAAGATGACCTGCTTTCAATGCATAAGATTGCAGCAGATTACTACAATTCGAAACAAACAATCTCTAAACAATTACTTGTCCTCTACCGTGTGCTTTCTGTCCCCTTTTGAGTCTTATTGGGCTTATGGTGTCAACACCATTCACCAAATAAAATGCAATTCCTTCTAGAAATTGGTCACAGCATGAGAAATCTCATTTCAGTTTCACTACCTGCAAAATCACACAACTTATCTTTAAGATCCAAACATTTAAGAGGTGCAAATCCTCACATAGTCAAATAGTAATCCCAATTATTTCGGCTTTATGGCTAGGCAATATATTTATAGGAGGCACAATCCAGCCCCCATCATCCAGATAAAAAATGCGTAGGAGTGGGAAGGAGATCATGAAAGATGGCCAGAAGCTATTGTTGGTGACCCTAGTGCTCGTGGTGGCTGTAGCCCTTGTCGGAACCCCTGTTGAGGCACGAAGACTGAAGATGGAGATGGTGCACCGTGGTGAGGTTTCTCCCGTCACGATGCACCCATTGGGTTACAGAAGATTGAGTTTTGAGATGCTTTCTAGAGGCCCAGTGCCTCCGTCGGGACCAAACAACCCGCCGGAAGTTGTGATGCTTACAAAGGGACCCGTTCCTCCATCTGGGCCATCTACACCACCCCCTTTTTAAAACGGTTCGCGATTCTCCTGTAACTGTTAGATCCGTCCAAAATTGTGTGAGAGAGGCTGTGAGTTTTCACATAGCGTGCCAGATAGTGAGACCCACAATCTCCCACACAATTCCGGATGACCCTAACATTAGTAGGGAGAATTAATTTCCTTATAGAATGCTCAACAGTTGAATTTAAGCAATGAAGTCCATCTAGAGGCTGATGCAAGTGCCGTTCAAAAAAAAAAAGAAAGAGGCTGATGCTTGTGGTGTCTAGTAATTTGAGTCTGATCTCTATATCTTTCGCTAATAATTAAGCTCTGTATTCCCCTTTAGCATCTCTATTTTCTTCTGCCACTTAATTTGGTTGTCTGATGCGTTTGAAGCATGTGCTTGATCGGTAACCAATGAACCACACAAACGAACCAGCAACTGCAATCTTTGTCAAGGAACTACGCATTAGGGCCTTCACAGCCGCTCAGCCCCGTGTGGGACACTGGGAGTTGGGTTCTCTTTTTTGATCTGAGGACATCTAAAAGTTCACTAAAAGACTAAAAAGATGAAGTCCACAAATTTTGGACTAAAAGCTGCAAAAGTTCACAAAATGATTTTGGAAAATAAGTTGTCTGTTCATGTTATTGCTTCAACTTATTGCCTACATAATGTTTGTTATTTTGGAACGTCTTATGCTTCGGAGAATTTCTCAAATTTGGCTGGCATCGGTAGGCGTTAACAGAATGTCTAGGTGACCCAGAAGTGGCCATGATGTTTTCATCTCTATCAAAACCTAGGTCGCAAGGAATGCCACTCTAATCATATATACACAGTAAGGAACTCTGAATGCCTATTTCTAAAAACTGCATGTATATCCACCCTTACTGCACTGCATAAGTGCGAAAGAAAGATTCGATGATAACAAATGCATATATAAGTTTTCGTGAGTCCATCTCTATTCCTGTTTCTTATGAGTCATGATACGATGCTGAACAGAAGAGAAATAGAGGGAAAAAAACGTACACGAAGAACTATTTATGTCTCATCAGGGTGTAGAACTGAACAAACAGGGTCAAGAACTAAACTGCTAAAAACTAGTTAGATTGTCTTCATTCTTCACTGTATGACATATGAGAGGAATAACAGATAGACTAAGCTCTAAACATATGTTTGTTGATTGAAGTAAATTTTTCAATCATACATAACAACGGAGTTGCTCCATTCAGTAACAAATCACATTGCACAACAGAATAAGGATTTATCAGAAACCAAAAATTGGATCCACATATGAGCGTTTTACACCATTAAATCTTGCGAACGAAGGCATCCAACAGGGCACCAGTTTGATGATCAGGTTGTCCATCAGCTCCACAATCAGAGTCACATCTTCCATCGGTAGACCAAGTTCTTGAACCATCTCACCAGCTACTGATATTGTGGTATCTGTATCCACACAAAACTCAAACTCTATATTTGTCACCCTTCTTCGACCACACAAGTCAGCAATGCGTAACACCAATGAAGCTGAATTTCCATCTCTTCTTTCTCCTGTCAATCTGAATTCATTTCTCTCGTTCAACGCCTTGAATTCCATAACTGAAACCGGATGGCAATCAGCTTCCTTGACCATGTCCATAGCAAGACTGGTTCTGTTTTTTTCAAGGAATGGATGTTTCAAGAGTTCCTCCACCGATGACGACCCCATTATATATGATGCTGGAACAAGACACTTCTCTATGAATTGCCTCACTTGTATGTCCTTCACTTTCTCAAGCAAAATCCTAGTATCAACCTTATTACCCTTATGCCCTTCTTCAATTTTCAGACATTCAGAAGCACTGCTGACCAACTCCAACATGCAAATCCCAAAAGCATACAAATCAACACTTGGTTATTTTCTTCCTCTTTCAATCCTAAGCCTCCGATTTTGACTTCTCCAGTATTCCCATTGATGAAAATGTTTCCGCACGTCAAATCTCCATGGATAATAGGAGGATCATGAGTATGTAGATAGCACAAGCCCTGAAGAATCTGCCTAGACCAGTTCTTGATTGCGACAACATCAACGCTTCTATGCTTCTTTCTGAATTCCCTCAAATTCCCCGAAGTGAACGACTCCGTGATCACGTTGATACTTCCGGTCTCATGGTCTACCCACGTGCTATAGGACTTGATGATGTTCTTGTGCCTCAATGGCTTCAACAACGTGTTCAATCTTTCCTCCACTTGTTCCGCGGCTTTCGACAAATCATTAACACGGAGTTTGTTCCAAGTGACTTCCATTCCGTCACCAACATCAAATCCTTTATATGCTATCTTGCTTGTTGCTCCAAATTCTCTACCCAAGACTTCATTGTACCTTATGTAGCGGCCGTTGGGGGATTTCTCCGCGATCTCAGTATCTTCATATTCATCATTGGAGTCCTTCATTGGCGAAAACAAAGCGAAACTTTCCTCTGATCTCATGGCGACAACGAACTTCGATTGATACCACAATATTCGAAAGACTCAACAAATTACAGGTGGATCAAAGGAGACCCAGTTAAGAAAAGGCCTCACACGCAACCAAAAACAAGTCGACAGCTGATCGAAAGAAAGATGTAGTAGTCGTCATGTTGGAACCCAAGAAATCCATGTGGGCATTGGGAGTATCTGTATCTGTATGTATGAATGAATTGGAGAAGGAAAAGCAGATGGGTTGCTTGAATAACAGAGGAATGAAAAGGTTCGGTTTACGGAAAATTTAGGAGGCGCAGAGAACAAAGACGCCCTAGGTAGAATCAAGAATGGATAGGTGATGAAAACAGAAGATATCAGGGAGGAATGCGTGGGTGGGTGTATATATATAGAGTAGTACTAGTAAGCAATCTGGGGGAGGTAATGGATCAAGGGAGAAAGTATAGGTCGGCCAGGAGACTGAGTCCTAAGGCATGTTTATTTCGCCGCCCCTTAGCAGTTGTAAACAAGTAGGAGTAGTTTTCTTTGAATTGGCTGGCTTCTCTGGACTGCACTAAGCGGTGCTGTGCCTTGGGGACAACTTGCGTGTTGGGCCCATTTGGGCCGTTTGTGTGCTCGGCAATGGACGGCTCAGATTTCGTCTTGATGAGCCCGACACGCACAGGGCCAGCTTTGAGATTCTCGGGATTTAAGACGAATTTATAAGGGAAAAAAAATCATATGGGAAAGAATAAAAAGAGGCCCCTAAGACTTGAACCATATACCTCTTGAATAGAGGAACTAAGCTTTTCCACTAAACTAACTAGCTTATTTGTTATATAAGTGCTAGATTAAATATATATTATATATCTGGCTATACCTATTTGGGGCCCTAATTTTGATCACAAATTCAGAAGCTTAAGTATGCCGCCTTACTCGGCTCGGCTCAGAGCCAGCCCTGGACACGCATGCTGTCATGCTCCCCCAATTCCCCCATTTTGGGGCCCATAATGGGGTTTAATTGATGATCGGGATTGGAATCATTCATTTTGTAAACTCGTTGAGAACCTTGATAATACCAAAAATCATGTTGTTCGGATATAAATCAATACCAGATCGAAATATAGTTACTACTTCATAACAAATTGAGCTGGACACACTGGATTGAACCTATTTTCTGAAAAGTAAACGTGTACGGATCAACTATTGATTCGAACCCAAACAAATGATTTTTTACAACTAGCATACCTTCTTGATGAATTTACAAAATGACGATTCTGATAAAAAAAATAGACCCATTTTCGAGCAAACTAGATCATCCCATTAATATTACCAAACTCAGCCAAAACATACACAGTACAAGAAGGGGACACTTGTAGACACCTCCCAAACGGGGTATCGCCATACAGATTGATCACACTTGTTTGCTCGATTGGTTGCTTGCCTCGTAAACCAAGATCGTGGACATTCCCATGGCTAGGAACATCACCACACGATAGCGGTTGTTATCAAAACAGAGTCGCCACCCAGTTTATTAAAACTGGGAAAATAGATAGAGATTCTGGGTACGGGAGCCAAGAGTACAGTAAGGGAAAGGTGTTAGGCACCCCTCTCTGCCCAGCCGTGAGACTGGCCCATAATTATTCAACATAAGATATGTAGATACTTTATTTAATTCTAACACGTAATCTGTTTTTAGCCTTTAAGCAGTTAATGGTGAGCCAAGACTGTAATTGAAACATGCATCAGAAAGCAGGGAACAAAACAAAGCTGTCCCATGGTAATGGATCCCGCGACCGGTGAATGGATGTCACGGCCGAGGGATCGAAGCCCCGGTCGGTGTTCTTCCTCACACCAGACAGAAACGTTAGTAAATAATCAAAACGCTAAGATCATGATTATTGACAGAAAATAAAACAAACCAGAGGCCGTTGGGCCTCACCACCTTGATCCCTCAGTTGCTTGATTGCTTCGGATTGGGTGTGATTGACTGATTACTTGATTGAAAACCCTAGGGTTAGGGTTTGAACTTCGGGGTTTGATCGTCGGATTGATGGCGGCCTTCGGGAGGTTAGGGCTTTTGAAGAGGGGGTTTGAGAGAGTATTTTGACAAAGTATCGGAGCTTGGGTGAATGATTTCACTTGTTAATTTCGGAGCCCAAAGGCTCCTTTATATAGGCATAGGGATGACTCACTCCGGCCAATCAAATGGCACGATTGCAATTGCAATGCAACTCAAACTCTTCGTTGCAATCTCTGAACGTGGCCCGAACGCATCGGGAAGGTAGTGTAGTTGGATCAAACAATCGACAGAACGTTCCAGAGTCTGGGAAAAGGAGGATCTGGCGGCCGAGCAATGGATATCACGGCCGAGGAATGGATGTCTCGGCCGAAGGATAGATCTTGCGGCCGAGGGATTGATCTCTCAGGGAGATTTTCTAGCAACAGGTTGCTCGGGTGAGAAAATGATGATAAGGCCGTGAGATCGATGTTACGGCCGACAGATGGATTCTCCTAGGTTTCTGTATTTTCTGTCTGAAAGGCTGTATGGCTCTGGATTGGGTCCTCTAAGTGGCTCAAAGTTCTTACCGAAAGTCCTAAGGTTCTCAAGAAGGCAATCAGCAATCACTGTATCCATTTCATCATCGGGATGGTCCCCAAGGTGGGACTTGAAATAATCGTTAGGCCAAATTGGGGTGTCTACAGATGCCCCTCTTTGACTGAGCTCAGACGGATCGCGAGACATGTTTGAGTAATAGTCAAAGCTGTAAAAAGCAACTCAATTTGGTCTAACCACTATTCCAAGGGGTTTTCGAAAAAAGATTTTTGTTATGGTCAGGTCGGGAGGCTGCCTACGTAATCCACAAGGGAAATTCAGACCAACTGTAGTTCGGGCAATAAAGAAAAATAAAAGTTTGGAGGGTTAGAGACAGAAGACGTACCTTAGGGCTTAAAAGGCCGTAGTGTGACGTACCTAGACTGAGCCAGGGTTTTGGCAGAAGATAGTTGAAGGAGCGCTGGGCTGCCGGGGGAGTTTTTGCGGGGAGCTTCCTTAGTATTTTGGGGTAGATCAGTACACGGCAGGTGCGTTTGCTTTTCTTGATCTTCCTTACTTTGACTGAGAGGAGCTCGGTTGAGTAGCCTATCCTTACGAATGAGCTGGAAGGAATTGATGTAGTTGGGGTGGAATCCAAGCCATCTGCTGGGGATGAATCGGACGCCGGTTTTGAGATATGGGGGGCGCAAGGCCAGTAACTGAAGCACGGAGCTTTGGGGTGAGGGAACCGAGGCATGGAGCCGGTTGTAGTCATGAGGCGAGATAGCTTCTGACGTGATGGAACCGAGGCGCGGTGCCGGTTGTGATTACGAGGCGAGAGCCTGGGGTGATAGAATTGAGGCGTTGAGCCTGTTGTGGTCATGAGGCGAGGGCCTGAAGTGATCGGAGCTTAGAGCTTGATAAAACCGAAGCGCGGAGCTGGTATTGATCATAAGGCGATAGCCTAAGGTGTCGGAGCTTAGAGCTTGACGTGATTTGAACCAAAGCGTAGAGCTGGTTGCATTCTGATGGTCTGTGCACAGAGCTTTCTTATCATAAGTTTTGGCATAGAGCCAAAGGATCGAGGCGCTGGACCGATCAATAAAACCGAGGCGTAGAGCTGGTTGATTGCAGGATTGACCTGTTTCATGAGAGATATGCAGAGTGTATATATATGATGATGGTGGTTTGTTAGATGTGAACAGATATGATGATGTAGACTCGATGTGATAATGTTGATGCAATTGATGCAAATGTGCATGGGCCCGTGCGTGCGTGTTGATTTAAGCTTAGAGCTTCTATCAAGTTCCGGACTTGAGCATTTAGAGCGTAGAGCTCGAGCATTCGGACGGCAGAATTCGAGCATTCAAAGTACAGGTTTTGAGCATCCAGTACGCAGTGGTTGGGCATCCAAGCGTAGAGCTTGAGCATCCAGTACACAGTGGTTGGGCATTCGAAGAGCTTCGCGCATTCAAAATGTTAGATTTTGAGCATTCAGGCGTAGAGCCTGAGAATAGATGGCTTGATTGTTGGGATGGCGTAGAGCCTGTTGAGATTTGCTTGTTTACGGCTTCGAGCCAGTTGAGATAGTGGGCTTGGAGCTACTTTGATGAGATAACGGGCATAGAGCCTGTTGCTGTGATAGCGAGCGTAGAGCTGCTGAGTCGAGGGCTTGGAGCCGCTGAGATGGTTGAACATGAGCGTAGAGCCGCTATGATAATGGGCGTAGAGCCGCTGAGATGACTGTTATGGCTTCGAGCCAGTTTGAGATAACGGGCTTTGAGCCGCTGAGTGATGATTGGGCTTTAGAGCCTATTGCCGTGATACGTGAGATGGTGGGCACAGGGCCGCTGAGTTGATACGGGCATAGAGCCGCTATGAGAAAAAAAAAGGCTTGGAGCTTGAGACAATGTTCATGGTGCTGCTGAGTGTCTTGATTTGCTGTAGCAAGAGCTTCGGCCAGCAGTTTGTGGAGAGAGAGCTTCCTTTTGCTTGGATATGCTCCCGAGGCTAGTTCTAATCACGTTGTATTGGCTCGGGGGTGCCCCCAAGGCTACTTTGTTGGTTGGAGCTTAGGGCTACATAATTGCTTGAGTTGGTGTGCACGGAGCATGATCTGATGTTGCTGAAAAAAATTGATTGGAGGGCCAGGAGATCGATCTCTCGGCCGAAGGATTGATGTCTCGGCCGAGATATCGAATACTCGGCCGCTTAATCGGTTCGTTTCCAGGGGCCTATAAAAGGCCACGGCCTCAGCCGTTTCATTTCATTTCCCTTTTTCCTCGGTTTCTCTCTTCGTCCGAGAAACTCACCGAGGGCTCCTCTCATCTTTCTCTTGGTGCTTGTCAGCTTTGGGCCATGGATAGCGCACGGCTGGTGATCGCGGAGGGAGTCCGCAACGTTCTTGGTCTCGTCTTGATGCTTGATTAGGGACCCTCGCATGGGTGGCTTGCTTTCGTGACGCGGAACTCCTGGGGTGGCGGTGGTATGTGGTGTGGTGATTTTTCTGGGCCATGTGGTGATTCCTTTGAGCCACGTGGTGTCCCTTCTGCACCATAGTACTCCTCTGGTATACACCACCCCAAGGGTGTCATCTTCTTTTTTGCAGCTGGTCTCTGGTGTTCAGACCACCAGAGGGTTCGGCATCCTCCTCTCCTTCCTCTTTTTTGTTTTTCTGTTTCTCTTCCTGCATAGGTTAGTTCGACAGGAAATCGATGTATAGTTTGTTTAGGAAATGTGGGATGATCCACCTTGTGATGTAAAAAGCTTTCGTTATATGAAACAAAAATCTTTTGCTCTGCTATGTGATTGTGTATGCTGTATCTACGTTGTTTGTGTGTGATAACTTGTTAATCCAGTGAAACGAACTGAACCGTGGGAACAATCTATAAAACAGCTGTTCTGGCGGCCGACCTATTGATTACGCGGCCGAGGCTTTGATCTGGCGGCCGAATGATCGTTTTGTCTGCCTGGATTTGACTTGTAGGTCAACCCTGATTTTCACGGGCCGATGGATTGATCCCACGGCCGTCATATTGAAGTGCCGGCCGAGAGATCGACCAAATTACCGGGGACTAAGAATCCGATTCCGATTCGAACTAAGACTCGACTTAGTTCTATAAATACGCGTTCTATGAACCCGATAGCATTGTCAGTAGCAATTCCTTGCATATGGCACAACCAGTCCTTGATCAGTGGTTGGATTCCTTTAATGGCCTCGACCGTTTACATTTTAAGTCCTTTGGCATGGACTTTCTCTTCTCCCTTCGTCAAATTCTTGTGAATTTTGCTTTCCTTAGGGCAGCCACTAGCTTGTGGGATCCTGTTTTTCATGTCTTTCGATTTAGGAGAGAGGAATTGTGTCCTACTATCGAGGAGTTTGCGGCTATCATGGGTCAATCGGATAGAGAAGGCTTCGTTGTCCCTAATCCTTTGTTCAACCGATGAGATCTCTTGAAAGATTTGCTCTAAGTTCAGAAACATGAAGCTAGGTTCTTCATAGTAAAGGGAAGGCTGGAGATTCTACAGTTTATCCAGCGTTTTGGTACAGCTGAGGCTCATCGTCAAGTTTCCCAACAGAAAGCGTGCTTTCATGTGTTGTGCATTTGTCTCCTTCATTATTACTTGCTTAGCCCTTCCTCTGGCCATGCTGATCCCGCACTGCTTAACATTGCTCAACAAATTGGAAATCGTGTGAGTTTCGCTGGCTTAGTGTTGGCAGAGACCTTGATGGGTTTAGATGTGATGAAGGGTAATCCTACAGCTCAGTTCTCAGGCAGTCCTTTGCTATTGCAGGTTCGCTCTGTGTTTGTTTATTTTGTCAAGTTATTTTTTCACTCATCATTCTTTTGTTTTGACTCACGTGTTCTCTCAACTCATAATTTTCCCTTATTCTCTAGGTATGGTTATTTGAGAAGCTAAAGGTGTGGGATGCGCCAAAGCGACTTCCTTACAATCCAGACCAATGCACGGAGCGTCGCATGATTAAACAGTTCCCAACTGAGACTGCTTGGGAAGCATGGATGAAAACTTGCAGAGGTGATTGGATTCAATGGGTTTGCCCCTGGTATGGTGTTGAGAGCATGACTGTGAGTACCATGAACCATTTTGGTGTAGCAGTGATTGGTATTACTCGAGTCGTTTTCTACTTTCCTGCTCGCTTTCAAAGGCAATTCGGAGCTGAACAAACCGCAATCCTGGGTGACCCTGAGTACACTGTTTCCAAGATCCATGATGCCAACTTTCGTCGCAACATGCTGCGTCTTTGGCCGAATAGAGTGATGCATGAGGTTGCTGAAAACTTTGCTGTCAAGCTATCAGGTTCTTACAAACGCTGGTTGAAGAAAAACCTTTTTGAGGACAGTAGTGCAAAGAGAAGGAAGACCTAGAGATTGACACTTTGCTTTTTTTTTTTTCCTTTTTTTAAAAGATGTTGTTTGATTCTAGCTTTCATGGATTGAGAAGTTTTTAGGTTTGCTTTGTCCTTTTCCTTTGGAGATAATAAAACATTTGGTCGCTTTATTTGAAGATGTTATTGCCATGGTTTGATAGTGAACATGCTTTAGGATAGACCTAGAAATTTTGGAAGTGATGATGATAGCAGTGGCCGGATCTCAAACTTAGAGATTGTCTACGTATCCCATGGAGGGAATCAGGCCATAAACGTAGTTCCAACAAATGGGATTTGTTTTGTTTTTAGTTAGGGTCCACTCGGGTATTTTCTTCTCCTTTTGTGCTCTTAATTTTGCCTAAAATCGCCCTTGCGGGTTTTCGGTCTAGCGAGCGTTTTATTTATGCCTTAGTTTTTGCCTAAGCCGCCCTTGCGGGTTTTCGACCTAGCAGGCTGTTCTAATTTTTGCTTGAGTCCGCCCACCCTTGTGGTTTTCGGCCCAACGAGCATCTCTCATGGGTAGTACTTCCTTAGCTTGTCAATGTTGACTGGCGTCGCGAATTCCATTCCATCCAAGTCTGCAATGTATGCTGCTCCTCCAGAAAGTATGCGTTTGATAAGGTAAGGGCCCCCCAGTTTGGTCTAAACTTGCCCCTTGGGTCTGAAACGTGGCGGCGGATTGCTTTGAGCACCATGTCTCCTACTTTGATGTCTCTCGGTTTTACTCTTTTGTTGAATGCTCGTGCAATGCAGCGTTGATACCCTTGTACATGGTATAACGCTCTCAGCCTCCTTTCGTCTAGTAGTGCCAACTCGTCGTAGCGGTTTTGAACCCAGTCTTCTTCGATCATTCCAGTTTCAGCGAGAACCCTTAACGAAGGCAACTCCAGCTCGATAGGCAAGACAGCCTCCATTCCATAAACCAGAGAGTATGGAGTAGCCCCAGTCGAAGTTCTTTCAGTTGTTCGATAACCCCATAGTGCCAAAGGTAGCATTTCTGGCCAGTCTGTGTAGGTGTTAGTAGTTTTTCGCAGAATCCTCTTGATATTCTTGTTTGCAGCCTCAACTGCTCTATTAGTTTGAGGTCGATAAGTAGATGATCAATGATTCTGTATCCCAAATTCGGCAAAAAGCTTCTTTGTCGCCCCCTTGAAGTGCGATCCATTGTCACAGACGAACTCGTGAGGTACACCATATCGGTAGATGATATTAGTGCGAATAAATTTGGCCACATGAGTGGCTTTGAGGGTAGCATAAGAAGCTGCTTCTACCCATTTGGTGAAGTAGTCGATAGCCACTAGAATGAACTGATGCTTGTATTTTCCCTTTGGATTTATACTTCCAATGACGTCTATCCCCCAGGTGGAGAATGGCCAAGGGGATGTCATGCTATATAATTCCGTAGGGGGAATACGCATACAATCAGCGTGAGTTTGACATTTGTAGCATCGGCGGACATAGTCAGCATAGTCGGCCTCCATCGTGGTCCAGTAATATCCCCGACGCAGGATCTTCTTTGCCATTGTTGCCCCATTCATGTGTGGCCCACAGATTCCTTCGTGTATTTCTTCCATTACCTTGCGGCTGTCCTCCGTTGTGACGCAAAGTTGACTTGGATCCAAGTGTGCCCTTCGATACAATGCTCCTCCACAGATTACAAATCGGGCAGCAAACTTCCGCAGAGCCGTTTTGTCCTTTGAGGTGGCCTCAGATGGGTATTCTCCTTTTTCTAGGAATTTCTTCACGTCTTCATACCATGGCTTGCCATCGTCCTCACCTTCCTCGGTGAAGGTGCATTCGCATGCTGGTTTGACTTTTTGTTCGATCATGAGAGGCCGCATTGTGAATCCTAGGGGTATTTCGACCATAGATGCCAATGTTGCCAGTGCATCTGCAAATCTATTGCTCACTCGGGGAGTGTGCGCGAAGATAACGGAATCGAATTGTGGAATTAGATCTTCTAGCACAAAGTGATACAGTTTCAGTGTGTCTTCCTTGACCTTCCAGTCTCCTCTTGCTTGAGATACCACCAGGTTTGAATCCCCAATGACTTCTACCCTTTTTGCCCCAAGTTCCAGGGCTGCCTCCATTCCAGCAATACAGGCTTCGTACTCAGCTTGGTTGTTGGTGACTTCAAACCTCAGTTTATATGACAAAGGGATATGAGAGTCATTTGGGGAAACTAGCAATACCCCTATGCCATATCCACATTGGTTTGATGCCCCGTCAAAGTAAAGCTGCCAGGTGTCGTCTAAGAGACATAAGATGTCCTCGTCAGGAAACATGAAGTCTTCTGCCTCGGCTTCTGTCACAGGATGATCTGCTAAGAATTCTGCCACAACTCTCCCCTTTACTGATTTCCTCGTCATGTATTTAAGGTCGAATTCTGCTAGAAGCAATAACCACCTAGCTAGCTTTCCGATAAGTGCTGGCTTTTCGAAAAGATATTTGATTGGGTTTAAACGAGAAACCAGCACCACCGGGTCAGGGTGTGCTAACAGGTAGTGCCTTAGTTTCTTTGTGGCCCATACTAGCCCCCAACAGGTTTTCTCGAGGGGAGTGTACCTTGTTTCATAGTCCATCATTTTTTTTTGCTGAGGTAGTATATGGCGCACTCTACTTTGGCATCGTTCTCTTGCGCTAGCATACATCCCATGGATGTGTCTGTTACTGAGAGATACAGAATTAATGACTTCCCAGGGATGGGTGGCGACAGTACAGGTGGATTCTGGAGATATTCCTTGATTGCTTCAAACGCTTGCTAACAGTCTTGGCTCCACTCAAAATCCATACCTTTCTTCAGTGGTTTGAAAAGAGGCTCACAGGTAGTTGTGAGCTTGGAAATGAACCTGCTGATGAACTGTACCTTCCCCAAGAAACTCCTTACCTCCTTTTCTGTCCTAGGTGGCGATATTTCCATGATAGCCTGTATCTTGGAAGGGTCTACCTCAATTCCTCTTTGAGTGATGAGAAATCTCAACATTTTTCCAGCCGTTACCCCAAAAGTGCATTTTTGAGGGTTAAGACGTAGTTTGTACAGCCTAATCCTCTCAAAGAACTTTTGAAGCGCTTCATGGTGCCCCTCCCTTTCCTTTGATTTGACTATCATATCGTCGACATATACCTCGACCTCTTTGTGCATCATGTCGTGCAGTAGTGTTCTTGCCATCCTCTGGTAAGTGGCTCCAACATTCTTCAACCCAAATGGCATCACTCGGTAGCAGTAGGTTCCCCAAGGCGTAGTGAAGGTGGTTTTCTCTCTATCCTCAGGAGACATAAGAATTTGATTATATCCAGAAAATCCATCCATGAAGGATAGCAATGCATGGCCTGCGGTGTTGTCTACTAGCTCGTCTATGTGAGGTAATGGGAAGTCATCCTTCGGACTGGCTTTGTTGAGATCTCAGAAATCTACACAGACCCTGATTCCTCCAGTTTTCTTTGGTACGAGAACGATGTTGGCTACCCATTGTGGATATTCGGTGATTATGAGAAAACCGGCGTTGATTTGTTTAGTGACTTCTTCTTTTATCTTTAAGAGCCAATCAGGGCGCATACGTCTCAGTTTTTGTTTAACTGATTTTGCATCAGGATGAAGGGGAATTTTATGCTGAACAATTTCAGGGTCTATTCCAGGCATGTCCTCGTAAGACCAGGCAAAAACATCTTTGTATTCGTTTAGCAAAAGGATTAGTTTTTCACTTTCTTGAGGGGATAGTGTTGCACCAATTTTAACCATTTTAGGCTCGTTTTCAGAGCCTATGTTTGCTGTGATTATATCATCAGAAAAAGGTTTAGGGTGCCTTTCTTCTTCTCTCTCGATGAATTCTAGAATTTCTTTTGGAATTTCTTCCTCAAAACTTGGTTTGTCGGAATCCATGCAATTGATTATAGGCAAAGTGAAATACTCTAAATCTTCCTTCTCATTGCTAAGACTGTCAAAAGACATTTCAGAGTCAAACTCAAAGTAAATGTTATGCCTTGGTATTTTGACTAGGTTTTCCTCACTAGACTTAGTAGTTTCAAAAGATGAAAAGCTTGACTCGGACTGAGTCGACTCGGAGTCGGAATCGGAATCAGAACTAAGATCAGAATTAGCGCTTTTTATTTTGTATTTCAGAGTGTGTTCCACGGTCCAGTTAGGGTAAGCCCCTTTTTCAGCATCCACAATCAGTTCAGAGCAGTCTTTTTCATCACCAAGGTTGATCATCAGCACTTCACTGTCACCTTGATTCGCACTTTCATCATTGTCACCCCGCAAGTCTTGGAGGGCCATTTGATTTGCTATTGCTGTTATCTCTTCCAATTGAGCTTCAATCTCAGCTTCGTCGCTGTTGTCGACTCTTCGTGTGCCAACAAAGCCCCACCAATTACCAAAGCTATCCGTGATGGGGTGGATCACCCTTATTTCATCGTTGGTGACCCCCTCATCAAAGAGTAGGTTTAGTGATATTTCGTCTAGCGGGTCGTTGTCGACAGACTCTTCTTCCTTTGTTTCTTCAGTTTCGAGGTTATCGATCTCGTCTATCGGCCAATAGTCGCCGGTAGGTGCGTAGGGGTCATAAAAATAAATTGGGACCCTGCGAAGCCCTTCTTCTTCAATCATGTCTTCTACTTCTTCCTCATAGACTGTTCTAGCAAACATGACATGGTTGTTTTCAATGATAGTTACCATAGGCTTTGGTTGTTCCACCGGGGTGATGTATTTGGAGGGGTCGAAATCCTCGACAGCGGAGTGGAGCGGGCCAGACAGCTTGGTGACAACTTGAGAGTGCGAATCAGACATGAACAGTGATGCAGTCATTTTTCCTGAAAAGGTTTTTGTTTTAATTAGATTGATTAATCTTACCTACTGTTCATTTGACTTAGAGAGATTCCTAAGATTTAACCTGCAAAAGAAAAGCTTTACAACATACATATATACAATGGGTGTGAGGAAGAACTTTTGCAAGCAAATGCAAATAGGTTCCTAGCCTGTAGGTTCCTGTCTTAGTTTGATAACTTCTATGGCTTTCTAATATATGCAAGGTTTTGGTAGTCTCAGGGTGCTCCGTTGTCAAAGGGCACCAATCCTCTCACCAGCCCATCATAGGCGGTGATTGGGTGATTCCCTTTTTGATATACCACTAGGTACGAGTGACTGTGGAGTTTGCTGGAACCCCCAACATAACCCGTGTCATGTCGGGATATCAGGTGAACTCAACGGGTTGCCCGCTCGATGCATATGATAAGATGAATTAAACAAGGCATGTATTAGTCTTATGTTGAACTTTCTGGTTATGGCTCTCATGTCGCCAAAAACTGTAGACACCTCCCAAACGGGGCATCGCCATACAGATTGATCACACTTGTTTGCTCGATTGGTTGCTTGCTTCGTAAACCAAGATCGTGGACATTCCCATGGCTAGGAACATCGCCACACGATAGCGGTTGTTATCAAAACAGAGTCGCCACCCAGTTTATTAAAACTGGGAAAATAGATAGAGATTCTGGGTATGGGAGCCAAGAGTACAGTAAGGGGAAGGTGTTAGGCACCCCTCTCTGCCCAGCCGTGAGACTGGCCCATAGTTATTAAACATAAGACATGTAGATGCTTTATTTAATTCTAACACGTAATCTGTTTTTAGCCTTTAAGCAGTTAATGGTGAGCCAAGACTGTAATTGAAACATGCATCAGAAAGCAGGGAACAAAACAAAGTTGTCCCAGGGTAATGGATCCCGCGGCCGGTGAATGGATGTCACGGCCGAGGGATCCTCCTGGTTTTATGTACCGGCCGAGGGATCGAAGCCCCAGTCGGTGTTCTTCCTCACACCAGATAGAAACGTTAGTAAATAATCAAAACGCTAAGATCATGATTATTGACAGAAAATAAAACAAACCAGAGGCCGTTGGGCCTCACCACCTTGATCCATCAGTTGCTTGATTGCTTCGGATTGGGTGTGATTGATTGATTACTTGATTGAAAACCCTAGGGTTAGGGTTTGAATTTAGGGGTTTGATCGTTGGATTGATGGCGGCCTTCGGGAGGTTAGGGCTTTTGAAGAGGGGGTTTGAGAGAGTATTTTGACAGAGTATCGGAGCTTGGGTGAATGATTTCACTTGTTAATTTCGAAGCCCAAAGGCTCCTTTATATAGGCATAGGGATGATTCACTCCGGCCAATCAAATGGCACGATTGCAATTGCAATGCAACTCAAACTCTTCGTTGCAATATCTGAACGTGGCCCGAACACATCGGGAAGGTAGTGTAGTTGGATCAAACAATCGACAGAACGTTCCAGAGTCTGGGAAAAGGACGATCTGGCGGCCCAGCAATGGATATCACGGCCGAGGAATGGATGTCTCGGCCGAAGGATAGATCTTGCAGCCGAGGGATTGTGTAGAGACCTCCCAAGCGGGGCATCGCCATACAGATTGATCACGTTGTGTTTGCTCGATTGGTTGCTCATTTCATAAACCAAAATCATGGATATTCCCATCGCTAGGAACATCGCCACATGATAACGATTATCATCAAATAGAGTCGCCACCCAGTTTATTAAAACTGGGAAAATAGATAGAGATTCTGGATACGGGAGCCAAAAGTACAATAAGGGGAAGGTGTTAGGCACCCCTCTTTGCCCAGTCGTGAGACTGGCCCATAATCGTTCAACATAAGACATATAGATGCTTTGTTTAATCATAACACATAGTCTGTTTGGTTATTCCTTTAAACAGTAAGCAAGGTGAGCCAGTGCGATAAATAAGCATGCATCAGAAAGCAGAGGAAGCAAACAAAATGTCCCAGGAAGATGGATCTCGCGGCCGGTGAATAGATGTCACGGCCGAGGGATCCTCCTGGTTTGATGTACCGGCCGAGGGATCGAAGCCCCGGTCGGTGTTCTTCCTCACACCAGACAGAAAGATTAATGGATAATCAAAACGCTACGGTTAGTTGTAAATGTGATAAATAAAACAAACCAGAGGCCGTTGGGCCTCACCACCTTGATCCCTCAGTTGCTTGATTGCCTCGGATTGGGTGTGATTGACTGATTTGCTTGATTGAAAACCCTAGGATTAGGGTTTGAACTTCGGGGTTTGACCGCCGGATTGACGGCTGCCTTCGGAAGGTTAGGGCTTTTGGAGTATGGGATTGAGGGAGTATTTGTGCAGAGTTTCGAGGTTTGATTGAGTGTGTAGGTACCTCAATTTCTGTGTGTTAATTTCGGAACCCAAAGGCCCCTTTATATAGGCATAGGGATGACTCACTCCAGCCAATCAAATCACGAGATGGCAATTGCAATTGCAATGCATCTCAAACTCTACGTCGTGATCTCCGAACGTAGCCCGAACGCATCGGAAAGGTAGTGTAGTTGGATCAAACCAAACGTCTGACAGAACGTTCGAGAGTCTGGAAAAAGGTCGATCTGGCGGCCGAGCAAAGGATGTCGCGGCCGTGGGATGGATGTCTCGGCCGAAGGATAGATCTTGCGGCCGAGGAATTGATCTCTCAGGGAGATTTTGCTGGCAACAGGTTGCTCGGGTGAGGGATTGATGTAAGGGCCGTGGGATCGATGTTACGGCCGTCAGATGGATTCTCCTAGGCTTCTGTATTTCTGTCTGAAAGGCTGTATGGCTTTGAATTGGGTCCTCTAAGTGGTCAAAGTTCTCACCGAAAGCCCTAAGGTCCTCAAGGAAGCAATCAGCAATCACTGTATCCATTTCATCATCGGGATTGTCCCAAGGTGGGACTTGAAATAATCGTTAGGCCAAATTGGGGTGTCTACAGATTGATCTCTCAGGGAGATTTTCTAGCAACAGGTTGCTCGGGTGAGAAAATGATGATAAGGCCGTGAGATCGATGTTACGGCCGACAGATGGATTCTCCTAGGCTTCTGTATTTTCTGTCTGAAAGGCTGTATGGCTCTGGATTGGGTCCTCTAAGTGGCTCAAAATTCTTACCGAAAGTCCTAAGGTTCTCAAGAAGGCAATCAGCAATCACTGTATCCATTTCATCATCGGGATGGTCCCCAAGGTGGGACTTGAAATAATCGTTAGGCCAAATTGGGGTGTCTACAACACTATCGGTCCCAAAATACAAAAAAACTAACAAAATTAAAAGAAAATACAACAAAAAACAAAAAGGAAATAGCCGCATGGAACCACGACGTTAGAGCCGGACCCGTTGAACACACTCATGAAAAGGGATTGGAGAGCCCGAAGTTGAAAGGCCAAGTATGAACACGGAGCAAACCCTCCTGGATGACCCGCTACACCAACTCGAACTCATCCCGCCACAGACTGGAGGAAGAAGCCGCTGCAGACGCACTGATTCCAAGAAAAGCCAGATCTAGAACCTTAGATGTGGCTCCTGAGTCCAAAAATGATGGGGAGAGTGAGAGATCTCATCTTCCAAAGAAGGGAGCCTCAACCACCTCACAACCATAGTGTTACGGCCTAACATTTTTAATTATTTAATTAATTATATTGGCCGTTTATTAATTGGAGTTGTGGTTGGGTCCCAAGTAATTATTTTGTGCGCGCTATGGATATTGTTGACACAATTGTAATATTTGGGGTATGATATTGACTTTGGGTAAAATAGTGATATTGGATGGTAATTTTATAAATTGTGTTACGTACTATCTAATTCTAATTAACTATAATATAGGGAGTAGTAGGTAATATAGGGAGTAGTAGGTAGTTTTATAAAGTTAGGAGATATTTTCACGGTGTAGGGTTTTATTTGGGCAGAGCAATTGAGATAAGAGGTTGAGAGAACTTAGAGCGGATGAGAGAGAAGCCGTAGTCAAGGTTTCGGCAGATTGATGATCATTGGGGTAAGCGATTCTTGTTCCCTTCAATATTCTTGCCTCTCTTTTATTTCCTTCCTGAGAGGTTAGATGGGTTTTGTAAAAGTTAATTTACTGCCACCGATTGATTTGTTTTATTGTTGATGAAATATGGAGTAGTGGAGGAGTTTGTGTGATGCGAATGGTGACTTTCGTGTGAGTGGTTAAGAGAGAGAGAGAGAGAGAGAGAGAGAGAGAGCAGATGGGTGTGCAAGTGTTGTTGTGGTTAGTGTAAAGTGGAGGGTCTGAATGTCGTTCGGGTTGTGCGTGTGTGTGAGATTGGATAACAGGGAGCCCAAGTGGGGATTTGATCATGGAGGTAATTACCAGAGCAAGACTCGTCTCTTTGTATGTTGCTTGGATTTGCCGTGCATGAGTTTTGGTGTTGTGTTGTACAGGCAAAAAGAGGCTTCAATTTGGTGATGCATGTGAGCTAATTGGGAATAGGCTTGAGTGGTGGTTGTGTTGGTGTCCATTGTTGGTTTAGCACCGTAGGATTAGATTCTAGGTTTGGGCCTTTTACTAAATAATGATACTTCTAACTTCAATGGTCAGTGATAGATATGTATTAATTAGTTAATTTATATGCTTTATTTTTACAGGTTAGTCTCTTTTGCGTGTTCGAATTGCATTATTTTTGGATCCAAGTGAGTGGTTAAGCATGTTACATACTTGCGAACTTCCCCGTATCCCTTAAATTATTGTTTTAGAAAATTAATGATTGAAATTGGGAACATGTATTTGTTTTATTTGGTTCTTGAAATTGGCATGCGGAATGGTGAAACTATTTATTGTTCAGATAATCTTTTGGTGAGAACTTTGTGGATATTGTTGGGAACATATTTTGGAAGTTCAGGGAAATTAATCCTCTGTGTGCGGGTGACTCTGGCCATTAAGGAAGAGACCGGAAGAGGCCGGTGACCCTAATGCTCAACAGTTGTTATTGATCGGATCATTCTTAGGAAAAAGTTCTACGGGCTACCTACTCGTGGTGACTCTAAGTTTTGATATTGGATCCAATTTTGAGATATTTGTTCACTGGCACTTGGTACTATTTGGTATTGGTTGTGGTTCCCCATTCTGGTTGGATACTGTATTGTGATTACCATTAAGTTATTGGTTGAATTGTTCATTGGGTTGGTTTATATTTGTTGTTTATGTTGATGTGGTAAATTATTTTGATCCCTTTCAGAACCTTATTCTAATATACATGCTTTGCCATTCATTGAGCTCATCAACTGACAGATTTATTCCAACTTCTTTTTCAGGCTAGTCGGGGATTTAGGCAAGGACTCTGGCGGCATCTCGGGGATCTCTTTTGTTTGACCTCCTTAAGATGTCTCATCCTTCTATTTTAATAATTGCTTCCGCATTCGAAACATTTGTCAAATAATGGATTCTTTTTATTATTGTTGGATCACTTGATGTTGGTTGGTCCATGGGATGTTTGTACCCATGCTTTTTGTTGAACTTAAATTGTTGGTGTTGTTCTTAATAAAAAAAGTGGTTGGTTGTTTAGTAGTTCTTTGCTTGGGAATTTAATTAAATTTCTTTTTAGGCTGCATATTCTACGAGCTTTGGTCTTGTGGTTCATGACCGGTCACTTCTCATTTTTGGGTGTGACAATTGTGGTATCAGAGCTAGGTTTGAAAAAAAAAAAGTTTTGCATTCATTTTGTATCATGTCCATTTAGTGGAGGTCCGAGTCCCCAGAGTCCTACTGCCATTTGTAAGAACTTTTGTTATTTGATGTGCATCGGTAACGCATAGTATTATTGAGATAATTGTCTTTTGCTGGGAACTTTATTTTTCTGTAGATTTTGGATAGGGTATTGGAGGAGAATGTGGCATACGTGATTTTATTCGTTATTTGAATCGTCACGCTTGTTTTACAAGTACGTTGGTCACGTAATGTAGTTGGAGTATGATATTGAATCTTAAGAAGTATTGGTGGTAGTACAGTTGGGAATTGACTTGAAGAATGTAATTTAGAGGATTGCTTCAATTTGGTATTGACGATGGGCTAGTTTAATTGTGTGAGTGTGTGTCAAGAGTTTCTTACTTGTAGTACTCGGTACATCCCGGATAGTCTTGAATTGTTGTTGTTTGATCGGTCCTTCGTTCCTATGCTTGAGATCCTAGTAGATATTTGGTTATGTTTATTAGGAGAGGTCAATAATTATGTTTGTCTGAGGAGCTACCCCATGAATTCCTTGATGGTTATTAGGTGAATACCCTACGAACTCGTTGATGGTTGGGATTCCTGTGTTTTGTCGCTTCAATTCAAAAAAAAAACTTAGATGGCTAGGTGGATATAAAGTGGGAGTAGTTGATTGTTGAAAGTGGGTTTTTCTAAATGTAGTAGTAGCTATTCGGTTTTGAGGGTTTGACAGTAAATAGATTGGCTTTGGCAAGGGTACGATCGCTTGATTAGTATTGGCATGCGTTGGGCTATGGCTATATCAACATGTGAGTGCTTTGGTTGGTTTTAGTCAATGGAAGGGGATTTTTTTTGCAGTTTGTTTAATGATTAGACAGTGAAGCTATGGATTGCACTGGTGGTGATTTGAGAGTTAAATGCATTACAGAATCACTGTCGTGGAATTATGGGAAGTTTAGAAAAGAGAAAATTTGTGTGGATAAACTTATGTGATTAGAGTTGTTATCGTGCCTTTTGGAAGTAAATAAGGACAAGGGAAAATTTATAATTTGATATTTTGTGGTGTTAAATTTTGGATTAGTACATGGAATTGGTCTTCAAGTTGCAAGGTAAATTTTAGGATCTTTAGGCGGTGATGTGTATTTTGCGTTATTTTGGGGAGTGAGACTAGCGGCTAGTTAGTTTGATTATTAGTTTTGAAGACACCATTGTGTTTGGGTAATTGATAAAGGCTGTGGATATATGTATAATGACCTGTGAAATTTTCGGATGATTCAATGGAGTAAAATCTTGTTTATACTTCAACAATATTATTGTTAACCGTCTTGAAACTTTGGTTGAGGTGATAAGATTAGAATTGCATTTATTGCAGAATTCTGGTCTTGCAGCTCTTTTTGGGTATGTGGAATAGTCAGATTATTTTTTAGGTGTCTTGTTATCTAAGATTAGTTCTGAGTTTGATAATTTGTTGGATTCTCTCGTGAGGACTGATTTGAGAAAGATTCAATGAAATTGTTTGGTGGGTACGGGTGTAAGACGTATAGCTAATTAGTAAATCAATCAATAACAAAAGGTGATCTGTTAGGTCACGTGATCAACTTGTGATACTGTAACAACTATCAAAATCTTTGAGGTTTGAGGAAGTTAAGTCTTCGCTAAATTGGGCTTTTTGAGGTTGGTGAGGTAGCATATTGTTAGGCCCTGCCGTCTAGTTTGGCTAGGGTTCAAAAAAAAAAATTTCATGTATCGATGTTTAAAGAAGTATGTGCATAGTCCGTTCAATGTGATTGATTAAGAGCCACTTCATGTTCAAGGTGATTTGACCTATGATGAGCAACCCATTGAGATACTTGATACAAAGAGAAAGGCACTTCAAAAAAAAAAATATTATCATTTGGTTGAAGTGTTATGGTAAGCACTCGGTTTATGAAGCTACTTTGGAGCATGAAGAGGAAATGCACACAAAATAACCATGTTTATATGCTTGAGGTTAGTATGCAATTTCGAGGATGAAATTTATTTTAAGGGGGGAAGGATGTTACGGCCTAGCATTTTTATTTGATTAATTAATTATATTGGCCGTTTATTAATTGGAGTTGTGGTTGGGTCCCAAGTAATTATTTTGTGCGCGCTATGGATATTGTTGACACGATTGTAATATTTGGGGTATGATATTGATTTTGGGTAAAATAGTGATACCGGATGGTAATTTTATAAATTGTGTTACGTACTATCTAATTCTAATTAACTATAATATAGGGAGTAGTGGGTAGTTTTATAAAGTTAGGAGATATTTTCACGGTGTAGGGTTTTATTTGGGCAGAGCAATTGAGATAATTAGAGGTTGAGAGAACTTAATGCAGACGAGAGAGAAGCCGTAGTCAAGGTTTCGGCAGATTGATGATCATTGGGGTAAGCGATTCTTGTTCCCTTCAATATTCTCGCTTCTCTTTTATTTCCTTGCTGAGAGGTTAGATGGGTTTTGTAAAAGTTAATTTACTACCACCGATTGATTTGTTTTATTGTTGATGAAATATGGAGTAGTGGAGGAGTTTGTGTGATGTGAATGGTGACTTTGGTGTGAGTGGTTGGGAAAAAGAGAGAGAGCAGATGGGTGTGCAACTGTTGTTGTGGTTAGTGTAAAGTGGAGGGTCTGAATGTCGTTCGGGTTGTGCGTGTGTGTGAGATTGAATAACAGGGAGCCCAAGTGGGGATTTGATCATGGAGGTAATTGCCAGAGCAGGACTCGTCTCTTTGTGTGTTGCTTGGATTTGCCGTGCATGAATTTTGGTGCTGTGTTGTACAGGCAAAAAGAGGCTTCAATTTGGTGATGCATGTGAGCTAATTGGGAATAGGCTTGAGTGGTGGTTGTGTTGGTGTCCATTGTTGGTTTAGCACCGTAGGAGTAGATTTTAGGTGTGGGCCTTTTACTAATTAATGATACTTCTAACTTCAATGGTCAGTGATAGATATGTATTAATTAGTTAATTTATATGCTTTATTTTTACAGGTTAGTCTCGTTTGTGTGTTCGAGTTGCATTATTTTTGGATCCAGGTGAGTGATTAAGCATGTTACGTACTTGCGAATTTCCCCATATCCCTTAAGTTATTGTTTTAGAAAATTAATGATTGAAATTGGGAACATGTATTTGTTTTATTTGGTTCTTGAAATTGGCATGTGGATTGGTGAAACTATTTATTGTTCTGATAATCTTTTGGTGAGAACTTTGTGGATATTGTTGGGAACATATTTTGGAAGTTCAGGAAAATTAATCCTCTGTGTGCAGGTGACTCTGGCCATTAGGGAAAAGACCGAATTAGGCCGGTGACCCTAAAGCTCAACGGTTGTTATTGACCGGATCATTCTTAGGGAAAAGTTCTACGGGTTGCCTACTCGTAGTGACTCTAAGTTTCGATATTGGATCCAATTTTGAGATACTTGGTACTATTTGGTATTGGTTGTGGTTCCCCATTCTGGTTGGATACTGTATTGTGATCACCATTAAGTTATTGATTAAATTGTTCATTGAGTTGGTTTATATTTTGTTGTTCACCGCAGATGCCAAATTATATTGACATGGTAAATTATTTTGATCCCTTTCAGAACCTTATTCTAATATACATGCTTTGCCATTTACTGAGCTCGTCAGCTGATAGATTTATTCCAACTTCTTTTTCAGGCTAGTCGGGGATTTAGGTAAGGACTCTGGCGGCATCTCGGGGATCTCTTTTGTTTGACCTCCTTAGGGTGTCTCATCCTTTTATTTTAATAATCGCTTCCGCATTCTAAACATTTGTCAAATAATGGATTCTTTTTATTATTGCTGGATCACTTGATGTTGGTTGGTTCATGTGATGTTTGTACCCATGCTTTTTGTTGAACTTAAATGGTTAGAGTTGTTCTTAATAAAAAAAAAGTGGTTGGTTATTTAGTAGTTCTTTGCATTGGAATTTAATTAAATTTCTTTTTAGGCTGCATGTTTTACGAGTTTTGGTCTTGTGGCTTGTCAAAGAACACAATTGTAGAATAATTTTCTGATGTTTCATTCATTGTAGTTCTACAATATATATAGTACAAACATTTACAAGGAAGGAATAAGAATACAGGAAAACGTCCTATAATTAAGGAAGAAAATAAAAGTACTTACTGAATTAAGGATATTGACCATATCAAATCCTTAATTCTAGCAATATCAAATCCTTAATTCTTGCACTCCCCCTCAAGTTGGAGCATGGATATCACACATGCCTAACTTGTCTAAAGAGTCACACAAAACATTGCTGGCTATAGCTTTGGTAAGAACATCGGCTAGGTTATCTTCAGACTTCACAAACGGAAAAATAATTATCCCAGCATCAAGTTTTTCCTTAATGAAGTGTCTATCAACTTCTACATGCTTCGTCCGATCGTGTTGAACTGGATTGTGAGCAATCTCTATAGCTGAAGTGTTATCACAATACAACTTCATTGCGTCCTGAGAGTCAACACCCAAATCCATTAGCAAGTTTCTCAACCATAGTAACTCACATACTCCAAAAGCCATGCCTCTATACTCGGCTTCTGCGCTTGACCTTGCTACTACCGGTTGCTTTTTACTCCTCCAAGTCACAAGGTTTCCCCCCACAAACGTAAAGTATCCTGACGTAGATTTTCTGTCATCAGCTGAACCAGCCCAATCTGCATCAGTGTAACCTTCTACCTTCAGGTGATTATTCTTGGTGAACAATAACCCTTTACCTGGAGCAGACTTCAAATACCTCAATATACGTTCCACGGCATCCATGTGAGGTTTACGAGGATCATGCATAAACTGGCTCACTACACACACTGAATAAGCAATATCTGGCCTAGTGTGGGACAAATAGATCAAATTTCCCACAAGTCTTTGATACCTTGCTTTATCAGTAGAAGTTGCATTCAACCAATGGAACAATTTATGATTTTGTTCAATAGGAGTATTTGCAGGCTTACATCCAAGCATACCTGTTTCAGTTAACAAATCAAGAATGTATTTCCGTTGAGATAAGAAAATACCATTCTTTGAGCGAGCTACCTCAATCCCAAGAAAGTACTTCAAGTCTCCAAGTTGTTTCATTTCAAACTCCGAGGCCAAGTGTCGCTATAAGCTCTCAATTTCATCTTGATCATCACCTGTCACCACCATATCATCAACATAGATAATTAAAGCAGTAATTCTACCATTTTGATGCTTTAAAAACAAAGTGTGATCTGAGTTGCTTTGTTTATATCCGAAGTTCATCATAGACTTGGTGAATCTGCCAAACCAAGCTCTTGGAGATTGCTTTAACCCATATAATGCCTTCTTGAGTTTGCACACCGTTGTAACATTTGAGTACTTGTCTATACCCGGAGGAGGATCCATATACACTTCTTCTGCAAGCTCTCCATGTAAGAAAGCATTTTTTACATCAAATTGAAGAAGTGGCCAATCCTGGTTTGCCGCCAAAGACAAGAGCACTCTAACTGTATTAAGTTTGGCAACCGGTGCAAAAGTATCTTGATAGTCAATCCCATAAGATTGTGTATATCCTTTTGCAACCAATCGAGCTTTATACCTTTCAACAGTCCCATCTGCCTTATGCTTGACTGTAAACACCCATCTACATCCCACGGTCTTCTTTCCCTTTGGTAGAGGCACAAGCTCCCAAGTAGAATTTTTTTCAAGTGCAGACATTTCTTCTGCCATGGCTTGAATCCATCTATCATCTGCTAAAGCTTCCTGCATTTTACTAGGAATAGGAACAGACGATAACTGTAGTACATAAGATGCATATGACTTGGATAGTTTTTGGAAAGACACGTGATTACTAATGGGATATTTCGCTTTGGATTTAGGATCAGGCTCATATTTAATGGGTGGTATACCACGATTAGAACGAGCTGGAAGACGATATTGTGACACTTGAGATTCAAAAACAGTACCATCGTCAAAAATAGAATTAGGATTAGTGGGTACCTCTAAAGGAATCTCAGAAGAAGATTGGCCCAGTGTTTGTGTTGGATTGTTGGGAGACATTGTACTATCATGGAGAGGATTATCTTCTGCATTAGAAATCGTTGGATCACCATTTTGTAACTTTTCTCATTCATCCGTAGATTCACCCTTGTCAGTAGCATCTTCGGATGAAGAATGATTTTCTAAAATTCTTGGAAAAAATGCCTCCAATTCTTCATAATTTATCACTTCTTCTTGATTCTCCCCCTGAAGTGGTAAATCAGTAGTCGGTGACTTGAAAAAGAGTTCTTGCTCATGAAAGGTTACGTCCATGGAAACATAAAGTCTCCGAGAAGATGGATCATAACACTTGTAACCCTTTTGATTGCTCCCATACCCCACAAAAACACACTTCAAAGCCCGAGACTCAAGCTTAGTCCGTTGGTGCGAATGCAAATGGACATAGACTACACACCCAAAAATTCGAGGAGGTAAAAGGACTACCGGCGGAAGAGTGCAGTGATCAGAGAGAGCATCCAACGGTCTTTTAAAATTAAGAACACTAGATGGCGTACGGTTTATTAGGTAGACCGCTGAATTCAAAGCTTCACCCCACAAGTAAACAGGAACATGACCCCCAATCAAGAGAGATCGAGTTACCTCCAATAAATGTCTGTTTTTCCGCTCTGCAACACCATTTTGTTGAGGGGAGCCTGGACAAGTTGTTTGGTGAATAATCCCTACTGAGTGCATGAAGTCCAATAAATCTTGCTTGACGTATTCTCCACCGTTATCAAAACGAAGGACTTTTATTGGAATGCCAAACTGAGTAGTCACCATTTGATGGAACATGCGAAAAATCGAGCAAACATCACTCTTGTGCTTTAGTTGATAAACCCAAGTCATTCGAGTGCAATCATCCACAAAAGATACAAACCACCTCATCCCATTAAGAGTAGAAATTGGTGCCGGTCCCCAAACATTCGAATGAACCGATGAAAAAGGAAAATTTACTTTATTATTACTCAAATGGAAAGTAGTACGGTGACTTTTTGCCCTCACACAAGTTTCGCAAATAAAATCTGAAACATTGCATCCACTAAACAAAGAGGGGAATAATCTCCTAAGATAGCTAAAAGAGGGATGTCCTAGTCTCCTATGCCACAGCCAAATTTCCTTATGTTTCTTATTCACCAAATCCTCATTCACCACGTGAGCTTGCCCTTTTTTGTCGGAATGTTGGAACCCATCCTCCAGATAGTACAATCCTCCAATTCGTCTACCACTGCCAATCTTCTTCCGAGTATGGATGTTCTGAAAGATACAGTGAGTAGGAAAAAATAGAGCAACACAATTATGAGATTTGGTTAATTGAGTTACAGAGAGAAGATTACAATTTAATGATGGCACAGATAAGACATCTTTGATAACTAATGTGGGAGATAAAGGAACTGTACCAACTCCGATAACTGGAGATGATACACCATTGGCATTGGTAATTGTGGTTTTGGAACATTTACGAGATAAGTGACTAAACCTATAACGATCACAAGTCATATGGTCCGTTGCACCAGAGTCAATTATCCAATCACTATTACTAGTAAAAGACATACCAGACTTTGCAGTGAATCCAGGAGTCGTGGCTAGGTTCCCCTTCGAATCAAGCTCCTTAGCATTGGAAGACACATAAGACGCCTTCTTGCTTTTTGGATGCCAATCTGGATACCCATGGAGTTGAAAGCATGTTTCTACGGTATGACCAGTACCATTACAGTGAGTACACTTTCGATCCTTCTTTGAGGTAGGCATCTTTCGAGAAGCCATCACAGCCCCTTCTCCAATCGCTCCTCCAAGCATAGCCTCTTGGCGATTAGCTTCCGCACAAACCATAGCATAAATAGCTTGTATATTGGGAAGTGATTTGGTAGCAAGTACGCGGCCTCGAACCCCATCTAATTGAGGGTCAAGACCAGCCAAAAATAGATACACACGTTGGGAAGTAACCTTCGTGTTATATGTCACAATATCATTGGGACATTCCATAATACAATCATCAATATCATCAAGTTCCTGCCATATTTTTTGCAGTTTGCCAAAATAAGAAATAACAGAACCTCCATTCTGGCGAACAGAAATTACCTCACAGTGTAGTTGATAAACCTTTGATGCATCCTGGTCAACAGAATATGTCTGTTTAACCGCCTCCCATTTCTCTTTTGCCGTAGCCAATCGAAGAAAGAGAGAACGGATATCCTTTGTCATCGCATCAAATAGCCATGATTTGACCAAACAGTTTTCATCTTCCCATGCTTCATATTCCTCCGATTTAACATCTATTGGAGCAGCCTTAGTACCCGAAATAAAACCCCAACGTTTTCTCCCACGGATTTTATTTTGAGCGTTCAAAGACCACTCAACATAATTGGTACCATCAAGCGGTTCCGGAGTGATTCGAGAAGAAGTTTCCTGCATATGAAACCCAGTCGATATAGTAATAGATTCGTTCTTTTTTTCAGAGACATCACCACTTACTTCAGTCATAGTGGTAAATACACTAAAAAAAAATATTTCGCAGCGGAATAGTAAAAACATAAACATCAATTGTGAATATAGGACCAAACTTCAATTCCTAGGATAAAGAAGAAGAGATTGAAGGAGGCTCTGATACCATGTCAAAGAACACAATTGTAGAATAATTTTCTGATATTTCATTCATTGTAGTTCTACAAATATATAGTACAAACATTTACAAGGAAAGAATAAGAATACAGGGAAATGTCCTATAATTAAGGAAGAAAATAAAAGTACTTACTGAATTAAGGATACTGACCATATCAAATCCTTAATTCTAGCAATATCAAATCCTTAATTCTTGCATGGTTCATGACTGGTCACTTCTCATTTTGGGGTGTGACACATAGCAGAAGAGGAGAGACAAGAGAGAGACCGGAGAAGAGAGAGAGATCGAAGGAGAGAGGGACTGAGAGGTAGAAATGGAGGAAGAGAAGGAAAAAGGGGGAACAAAGAAGAGGGGAAAGAGGGGAAGGGGGCGGTGGAAATGAGGAGTGGGGGAAACCCTCCCCCAGGGAACTCTCTCTCTCTAGAACTCTCTCGCACTCCCGTTATGGGCCCAAAATGGGCAAAAATTGTACGGTGCGGTGGACTGCCGGGAAGCTCATCCTTACCATTTTTGGATATTCTACCCTTGCTTTTCTGTTCCTAAAAAGGGTAGGATAATGGTAGATGAAGTCAGCTTCTAGCCTTCTAGAGAGTGTGAAGTTTGCCTATTACGGGTTTTCCTGGGCCCCTCATTGATGATTCGTGTTGTTTATGTTGCAGGGTCTTCATATAGAAATTTGCAACACAATTTAGGTAGATTGGATTCGCGCAACTATTTCATCCTAAACACTTTTGTCCAACAGTCTAACCCTTTTTACTATATTAATTATTTTGTTCAAGTGATTTTGGATGTCCGATCAATTTGAACTTCTCCGTGGACGTTCTATTGAACGAGACGTATTATATTGGACAACTCGAATCATCAATAAGGGATCTGGGTGAACCCAAATTGTTCATTGTAGTTCCACGTGAGCTTGTAGAGGGATGATTCTATTGCTTGATCAACTTGAATGCACAAGGGTAAGAGAAAAAACATGGAACAATTCAGTCTAAAACAGTCCCCACCGAGCAGTTATGGTTAGGTTTTCAATTAAGTCTATTGACACAGATCTTGCATAAATTCTCAACGCGGCAGCCATGTGGAAGAAAGCTAGCAGGCTCAAATTTAAGGAGAGAGAATGAGGCTCGCTTTTTTTTTTTTCACATGGCTGCCATGAGAATATGTGCAAGATGTGTGTTTTTAGTCGGTGTTTATAGACTTATTGTTAGGTTTTTCAGTGATTTGGTTAGGTCATGGTTTAGGAAAAGAAAAACCAAATTAGATGATTTTGGCTTGTGGATTAATGTCATCAGTTTTGCTGCAATGTTAATTTTATCTAGATAAACGCAATATAAATAGACTCCACAGACATTCATGACTTTTATGGCTCGTTTGGATGAGGTATTAGGTTTTGAGGTATTATGTAAGAAGGGGGATTGGATAGTAGGGGGTATTATGTAAGAAGGGTGGGTCCACATTGATGTGACGGTGGGATTAAATAATACTTGGTTTGGATGAGGTATAAAATGGGGGGATAAAGTTATTTTGTAGTTGAATGGAAGAGAGATGGGGTATTATAAGGGGAGATTCCATATAGCCACCTCAAACCCTAGCCATGTGTAATCCCCACTCAGGCTGTATTAGGAGGGGTTATGGAGCCGGGGGTTTTGAGGAATCCCTCCGGTTTTGAGCTTGCCAAACCATGTATTAGACGAGGGCCCACGTATTGAAAGGGTGTATAAAACAATACACCTTCTTATTGTGGCATCAAAACAAGCCGTTAGTGGAATATTTCAGTTCGGTGTAGTGATTTTTATGAATGGTTCTACAACAAACGTTTACACATCGATAGTTATACAACGAAGCATATTTATTACAAAGAGAAGTTAACGGTAAAATTTAATGGACCATCAATTCCTTTTTTCTCATAAATATGATTCGACCAAGACCAAGCTTTATCAATATTAGATCATTTCCATGCACCTAAAAAAATGTTACTGTAGATCATTTTATACTTAAACATTTTGATTCTTTAAATAGTCTGTAATTAAGAATTCATCACGCTTAAGGGGGTCCACATTGGCCGCCCCTTCGTAATAGGGCAAAGTTCACTTTCACCCCCTGTGGTTATTGTCATATGCGGATACTCCCCTCATGGTTCAAAACTGAGCACATAACCTACCTGTGGTTTTGAAAGTGTGCGGATAGACCCCCTGCCGTCATGTTTTCCATCCATATTAACGGAGGTGTATCTCACACGCCTCTAGAATGTAATATGAGTCGTTCATAATGTATTAAATAAAGAAGGGTTAAATACCGGGACACCCCTCGAACTATTCCCGTTTGTCTCGCTACCCCCTAATAGAATTTTGCCTACGACCAGACCCCTTCATTAAAGTTTCCATTTGGAGGACCGAACTCCGTTGGACGGAATGAATAAAAAGACCATTTTACCCTTATGTAAATATACCCACAGCCCCATTCATTCCACACTTCTCTCTCTCTCTCTCTCTCTCTCTCTCTCTCAATTCAAATCCTCCCCAGCAACCATCAACGCCACCACCCCAATCAAACGACCACGAACCCTCCACCCCCACCACCACTGAACCCGGCCAATCCTCCATCACCCCTCCTTCTGCTCTGACTGCGCTACCGCCAAGATCCAATCCAACCCAACCACTGTTCGAACTCGCCGATGTCAGGGCCGTCCTCCCGCTGAACGTGGTGGCGAGGTGGGATGAGATGCTGTGCGAGGAGCTCATCCCGGCGTCATACAAGTTTAATTTTACTGCCCGTTCAAGGACTTCTCGTCAATGATGGTGAGGGAGGAGGAGGGTTACAGAGATTCCATATCCTCCATTTTTGTTGATTGACTGGTTGATTTTAGGGTTTGTGATCTAGTTTTGGGGGAAGGTATTTGGGATTTGTTGAAATTGGAGAAAGAGAGAGACTGAAATTGGAGTTAGAAGAGATGGTGATGGCGGCGTTTGGTGGTGGCAGGTGGCGGCGGTGATCGGGAAGAGCTGCAGAGAAGGTGGATGCAGGAGAGAGAGA
The DNA here is from genome assembly GCA_018127125.1 of Rhododendron griersonianum. Classification (NCBI taxonomy): domain Eukaryota; kingdom Viridiplantae; phylum Streptophyta; class Magnoliopsida; order Ericales; family Ericaceae; genus Rhododendron; species Rhododendron griersonianum. The sequence continues at coordinate 22,214,720 of CM030791.1, read as the reverse complement.
CTGAAATTGGAGATGGTGACGGTGGCGTTTGGTGGTGGCGTACGTGGTGGTCGGGAAGAGGAGTTCTTGTGGCAGCCATGGATGACGATGACAACGGTGGTTGTGGGTGGCGATGGGCCGACGGTGATGAAGGACGTGGTGGTGGTGGCCGGTGGGCGGCGGTTGTGAAGTATTTTAGTGTTAGGGACAATAAGGGCTAAGGGAGGGCAAAATTCTAATAGTTTTGGACGGTACACTAACGGAAGGGGTCTATGAGACAAAAAAACTTTTCTCAAGGGGGTGGCCGTAGGCAAAATTCTAAGAGGGGGTGAGCGAGACAAACAGGAATAGTACGTTCGAGGGGTGTCTCGGTATTTAACCCAATAAAGAATAGAGTACCTCTGTAAAAAATCATCTCAATCAGGCATCAATAACCCAGTGATCTAATTTTTAGTAAATTCAATTTTGAAATTTTAATTTCATAACAAAATCGATTCGACCATGAGCTTTTCATTTTTTGATTGACTTGAATTTTGGCATAAATGTAGTACTCGTCAAAATTTATATTATCAACGATTTTGATTCAATTTTTGGTATAGAGGATGGTGTGATTAGATTTAAAAAAGAAGAAGAATCAAGGGACATGATGAGGGTATATCGGTTTTTTAACGTTGTGTCTGTTAATATGGATGAAAAACATGACGGCAGGGGGTCTATCCACACATTTTTAAAACCACATGTAGGTTATGTACTCAGTTTTGAACCATAAGGGAGTATCTGTTCATGACGATAACTACATAGGGTCAAAATGAACTTTGTCCTTCGTAATACTAGTAGTTTTTATTGAAGAAAATAAGGCAAGACCATAAGAGTGATCTACACGATCTTGATTTCTCTTAAACAAAATCAAGTGTTGACCAATAAGCATGGCAAATGATGCTGCACGCGAGAACAAAAGATAAACCACACGGTTAGACATTCTGTTCACGCGGTTAGATATTATTTTTATTCGAGGTGCGCAAAGGCAAGTCAAACATCTATTATAAATGAAAAGAAAAACACTCGGTTTATTAGGATGACATGCTGTGTTTAATTCTGATCGTGGAGTGTCACACTCCGCCACTTAGATTAAATATTGCTATCATGATGCTCCTAAGTCCTAACTGTAAAGAAAGAATGCTGCCGGCGCAAGTGCTCCACGTCAGCAAGTATTAGTCGGAATCTTCACGAGCGCGTGGTGGCACCGGCACACAAGTCCGTCCCTCTCCTCAATGGTTTTTTTTCCCTTGCCACAGTGATAGTCTTAGTGTGTTAGCTATTAATAAGTTACAACAATAGACCAATATTGCTCTATTAACTCGAACCCGAAACTTCTCTCATGGGCACTTAGACCCCCTCAATGACCACTTGAGCTAGAGCGCCCTGGGACCCCTTTCCTCAAAGTTAAAGAAAGTGTGTATTGTTTATTTTTCTCCTGATGAAAGATTAAAAATTAGTTGGCCGGCTGTAAACGTCATCACTCCAAATAAGCCAATTGACCTTCTCTTTGTTCTTCTTCTTGTCTTGTCTTGACACACCTCTCTTTCCCTCTCTCCCACGCACTCGATCATGTTTAAATATGATTTGACCAAGACCAAGACCAAGCAATAGTCGATCAATTTTATTTTAACATTTTGAATCTTAAAATGAGTCCGCAATTAAGAGTCTCTATAGTCACACTCAAGAATCTATTGCCCCTTCTGATAATTTTTATTGAGAAAAAAGGACCATCCAAGTGATCTCCGCAATCTTGATTCCTCAACTAAAAACTAACGGGGACATCAAAGTGTCCAATAATAGCATGGCACATGATGTCAGAACGAAGGATAAGCCAATGATAAGGGACTCCATTAATTAGAATGACATTTTGGGTTTAATTCTGATCGTGGAGTGTCATTCTCCACTACCTACGTAAGATTAATGTCCTAATTATATTGTATTCATTCTGTCCAGTAAAGAAAATTTACTAGAAAAGTCGTGTATTTTTCGGATCACATGTATTTGGGAGCTACTTTTTTTTTTTTTTTTTTGGACATAGGCCTCTGTGCCCAAAAAAGGGCATCATCCTGATCACAGAAATGTGATCTGAACCATTCATTATGCAAAGCTGGACGCATAGAACAAACTTCCAAAAAATTAAGTCGATCAGAAATTGATAACTCAGCGAACAAATCACATTTGCAGCGCCCCAAAACCACCAAATATTCTTTCCTCTCTTTCCCTCTCTCCCACGCATACGTTCATGTTTGCTAAGTTTGTATCCACAATCCATCATGCACACACATAACACATGTACCCTGTTTGCTTGGGTTAAGCGTTACCACCAAGATTTTTCTTCCCTTCTAGGAGTATCATCTTTACTCATTCCGGAGGGCTTCTGAATTCATTCTTTTCACCAACCCTTCCTACAGTTTAGCTTCATCGATCTGTGCTGTCATAAGCTCTTAATTTTCAATTCCAGGGGATCAAGAAGGCAATATTTGGTATGCTATTTACTTATCTATGAAAAAACTCTCACTTCTCATAGAGTATTAGTTACAATATGAGAACTGGTTTCTCCAGTTAAATTATAAATCTCGATCTATCAGGGTATGTATTTTGCTGCTTCATTGAGTATTCGCTTAGTAGTTGTTTTTTTTCTTCTGCAAAATGCCCAGTAATTCATTGATAGTGACATAGTGTGGCTGATTCTTCCATACATGGGTTTATGATGTTATCCCTGGAGAGATTGTTTTTGCCTCTACTTGTAAATCAGTGGTTGGAACAAATTGTCGCTGTGGCCGACTGGTTCTCCACTAGATTGGAATGGATTCATATAATGGTTGAGGCTTTAAATTTCTCGGGTACTTCATTAAAAGCATCTCGAAGCATTTTTTTTTTTTTGTTGCTCGGCAACAAGGGCGGAGGAGGGGGCGCTCAGGTGTAGGTGTGTACAACCCTCCCTTGGGCGTTGACCATAGGGACTCTGGACGAGCAGAGGATCCCATAAGAGAACAAAAAGCCATAGCAACTGCTTTCCCACCCAAGGCAAGTGTCTAGTAGGCAGGTATTGGAGGTCCGGTCGAGGGGTGTCGTCGTGTCGATATCACGACTTGAACATACACGACTTGAACCTGTGACCTATCTGGGCCCAAACCCTATGGGGTAACCCACTGACTACCAAGCTACGACCTTGGGTGGTATTTCAAATTATGTACTCCTATCATGAACAGGTTATATTTTGTATGCTTGCTTTCATGGCACAACACAGTATTAGACAATTAACCCAGGTGTACGGGAAAAAAATCCGTGTAACGTTTGTTTAATGCCTCTTGAGATCAACACATGTGCCTTCTTGCCGGAACCAACAAGACACCATGAGCACACATTTGCCTCTCATCAACAAAGACCCTCCGATGCTAAGTTAGTATTTCTTATAACTTCACAAAACCCTAATTCAAAGTAGGAAAAATAGTGTATAACCATGTACCTCTACTTATGGGTGGTACCTCTTATTTATAGGTGTAGACTTACTTGCTCCCCCAGTAGACCAGTGGTGGCTCCAGGATTTCTCGGAAGGGTGTTCAAAAAAAATACTTACAATATACTATCTAGTATTTTAAATGGCGCTCGCCGCTAGTTGGGCGGTGACCCACCGCCAAGCACCAAGCCCGCCTAGGCACCGCCAAGCAATTTGGTATTTTTTTTTTTAAATCAGGAGATTATGTTTAAGACAATATGGACTGAAAAAAGAAGAGAGAGACTAACACTGTGTATATATATAAAACTATGGTTAAAAAATTAGGTGTTTCAATTTTCAATCCGTCTCAACCGGTGTGAAGATTTTATTTTTAGGATCATTTTATCCTAAAAGGTCATAATTAATATTTGTCTCTAAGACTCTCATAATTAAGTATCTGCTCTTCATTTGGTTCTACGGCTCTCTTAGGGCTCTCATATGAAAACCCTAGAGCCAAATATTAATTATGACCCTTTAGGATAAAATAATTAGAAAAATACTATCTTCGCACTGGTTCAATCAAACGGATTAAAAATTGAAGAACTTAATTTTTTTAGGCTGTTTATATATTAAGAAATATGATAGAAAAATATATAAACAATCTCAAATAAAGAGTCGTAATTTTACCACTGATCAATGGTCATTGATGTATGGACTGGGTGTTCAAAATTTTGTGAATTGGGTGCTCATTGATGTATGGACTGGATGTTCAAATTACTTCAAAGTATGAGCTATCCTAAAATTTCTACATGTATTATAGCAATTTTTTTTTTTCCGATGGTCATTTGACCATGGTGCTCTCTATGTGGAGCCGCCACTACAGTAGACTTCCTGCCCAAGGAGGCCCATATGGAATTCCCTCCCACATGATAACTCAATCTCAATCCCTATAATCATGGGATACTTTCCTATCACGTAAGATCCTTATTCTAGGACCTTCTAGAACATTATACCACCACACCACTTTAGGTGGCTCACTTAGGGTTTATCTTATGCACATTATGGCACACGCTAACCACTGTGCACCTACATCATGTGTTATAGGCTAACTCATCGAACAACATCACGAGTTTAGCCATACCAATGAGCACCTTTATGCCGTGTAGTCGATCAGCACGTGTTCGGTGTCACTACCTAGCAACCTCACGTGTCTCTTATACACTATGGAGCACACTAACCACTGTGCACATAGATCATTTATTCAGCAACACGCCTAGCAACCTCAAGTGTTGCGTAGGTGTTCGACATCATCTCCTAGCACCCTAAACATGGTGCCGCCTACCAGGACACATGTTAGGCATTATTGCCTAGCACCCTCACATGGTGCCACTTATCAAGGCACCAGTTAGGCATCATGGCCTAGCGCCTTCACATGGTGCTACCTACCAATGCACTTGTTAGGCATCATCGCCTAGCACGCTCACATGGTCCAGCCTACCAGAGCACCTGTTAGGCATCATCGCCTAGCACCCTCACATGGTGCTGCCTACTAGCGCACATGTTAGGCATTATCGCCTAGCATCCTCACATGGTGCCGCCTACTAGGGCACCTGTTAGGCCTCATCGCCTAGCGCCTTCACATGGTGCCGCCTACCAACGCACCTGTGAGGCATCATCGCCTAGCACATTCACATGGTGCCGCCTACCAGTGCACCTGTTAGGCATCATCGCCTAGCACCCTCACATGGTGCCGCCTACCAAGGCACCTGTTAGGCATCATCACCTAGCACACTCACGTGGTGCCTCCTACCCACTTGTTAGGCATCATCGCCTAGCACCCTCACATGGTGCTGCCTAGCAGGGCACGTGTTAGGCCATACCGTGCACCCTCACGTGGTGCTCCCAAGCAGTCATGTGTTATGCACATGCTCGGGCTGTGTTTCCTCTGTTCAGGAAAATCCCCATTTACCAGGCATGTGTTGCATGTGGTAATAGCCCGTTAATGTTTTCCCCAAGAGTTTAAGTTCTTTTTCAAAATCTTTGTTGCTTCCCAGTTTGACAGGCTTAGTACATTTTGTATAGTTTATCTTCTAAATATGTTTCACGTTATCTTCCATGACCAAGGGTTTCTTGGGCTGCCATGTCCTACTAGCACGGACACACAACATGACAAGTTCATGACACTGGACGCACACAATCGAACACTAGTAATGTTTCAAAAAATGAAAGACACAAAACACAGATGATGCACATGTATTTATTATAAACTTGATTTCATTTAATATGCTTTATAACTCATGTAGTCAAGTACTTTATCGAAACAAGCAACACAACACTAGTTAACATCAAAGAGACATTGTATTCCATAATTTAAATGCCAATACGTCATTTTAAATGTAATTGCTTTCCATCAGAAGTCATGTAATAACATATACATTTGTTTTGAATTTTTTTCCCTCCTAATGTAGATGGCATCTGCCATCTAAGTACATAACACATCACATGCATAGTTATAGGTTTACTGTTAACATGATTCTTTTTTACGAGTGTGTATATGGAAATTTCAAAAATTTAAACGGGTTATTATCCAAAAATTTCTCAAAAAGAAAAAAAACGAAACAATTTTTGAAAATCATCAACTGACCAAATTTTACATGTTTCCAGACAATGAATCTTGGAAACATATTCTGGAAATCGCAATTTACAGGCTCTTATTTTTCCTACTATTGTACTAATCTTCTACTACTTCATTGTATTGTCATGGCTGGCTACATGTTGCCTTATTTTTGTTCACAACGCTAAGTATCAGCTACTGCTAATTTTCCTTTCATTAAGTCGTGGGTCTCTCTTAACTCTTAATACCTTGTTATCAACAGCATTTAAATATGGATGGATCTGGAGTTAGGCGGAGGGCATCATCTTCAAACATTTTGACAAATTATAAGCTTGGGAAGACCCTTGGTGCTGGTGCATTTGCTAAAGTGAAACTTGCTACTCACATCCCGACAGAGATTAAAGTTGCTATTAAGATCCTAGAGCGTCGATCAATTAATGATTCTGAGACTGAAAAAGGTGTGTCATACCTTAGATTTCTGTTGTAGTGTTTGAGAATTTGACTGGCGCATTGGTCACTCTTTCTTAATTCAGAAAAGGGCATGGTGACATTAATAACTTCTCTATCAAAAGCCGACATGAACTACAAGAATTCAGAAATTGTAAAGGAATATGCAGCAAATTTGGCTTTGTCTTAATCCTTAGGACTATCTGATGCATTTTGAGAAAGATAACAAGTACTCACAATGATTTTTCGTATCGTCGATATCTTTTGATCAAATGGAATTTCAGTATGTTCCGGTGCTGTAAAGGTAGCTCATTTGTGGGGGATTTTGGTGCTGAATATGCTGTTCCTTGCCAATGACAGAAAAGCTTTTGATGCCTAATTTAAACATCATTCAGCACACACTAGGGTAACTTACTAGTATTGCAATTGAGAAGATTAACTCCCTAACTCAACTCAGTTTAGAATTCATCATTTTTGGCAAATGAACAAGAACTAGCAATCCTCAATGTGCCCAATAAATAAGTTCACATCAATGTGTCCAAGGCATGCTAATGTCCGACTCGACTCATATGATACCTAAAATGCAATGTCCTTGTTTCACAAATGACACCAACATTTAGATGCTTAAAGTGTTTTTGAACGAATTTAGAGAGAGAAAGAATTGAGCGTGAGAATATCTCATCTGATTTCATTAACAGAGAAAAGGGGGATATATACAGCCCTACAATACAAATGACTAAAGTACCCTTTTGTACAAAGAATCTAACAAATAGCACCCTAGCTAAGACAATCTAATCTACTGAGACATGTCTCATTACATGTTAGCCAATACAATCTAACACTCCCCCTCAAGTTGGTGCATAGATATTAATCATGCCCAACTTGGAGAGGATACGATGGAACACCTTACTACTAAGACCTTTAGTAAACACATCAGCTAATTGGTCCTCGGATTTCACATAAGGCATGCATATTACACCACTGCTCAGCTTCTCTTTGATAAAGTGTCTATCAATCTCTATATGCTTTGTCCGATCATGTTGAACAGGGTTATGAGCGATATTGATAGCAGCCTTGTTATCACAGTACAGCCTCATAGAACTGTGATCAATAATTCCCAAATCATGCAAAAAGGTTTGAAGCCATAAAAGCTCACAAACACCATGTGCCATGGCTCTATACTCTTGACCTCGCTACCACAGATTGTTTTTTGCTTCTCCACGTAACTAAATTCCCACCAAGGAAAGTGCAATAGCCAGAGGTAGAACGTCTATCATCAATTGATCCTGCCCAGTCTGCATCAGTGAAGGATTCCAACCTCAAATGACCATGGTTTGAAAACAAAATACCTTTGCCTGGAGAGGATTTTAGGTACCTCAAGATACGATAAACAGCATCAAGATGAGAAGAACGAGGGTCATGCATAAATTGACTGACAACTCCCACCGCATAAGAAATATCTGGACGTGTGTGAGATAAGTATATCAGACGACCCCCCCACAAGTCTCTGATATCTTTCCTTATCCGCATGCTCTCCCACGCTGCCAAGATGATGATTGACCTCAATAGGAGTGTCAGCGGGCTTGCACCCCAGCATCCCTGTCTCCTCCAAGAGGTCAAGAATATATTTCCTTTGGGAGATGAAGATCCCTTTCTCAGATCTAGCCACCTCCATGCCAAGAAAGTATTGCATCGCCCACTCCTTAATTTCAAATTCCTTGGCAAGAAGAACTTTAAGCATCTGAAGCTCATTCACATCATCACCTGTCATAATTATGTCATCCACATAAACTATAAGGATGGCAATCTTACCATCACTCCTCTTGGTGAACATAGTATGATCAGCATGACTCTGCGTGTATCCAAGTTTCAACATGGCCTTGAGAAATCTGTCAAACCACGCTCTTGGTGATTGTTTCAAGCCATAGAGAGCATTCTTCAACCTACACACCTTGCCCTCAGTGGTAGGGGAAGAAAAACCAGGTGGTATATCCATATACACCTCTTCTTCCAAATCACCATGAAGAAAAGCATTCTTCACATCAAACTGTTGAAGTGGCCAGTTTAGAGTAGCAGCACAGGACAACAAGGTGCGAATAGAGTTCATCTTGGCCACTGGAGCAAAGGTTTCTTCATAGTCAATGCCATATGTCTGAGTATAGCCTTTGGCAACCAATCTTGCCTTGTACCTCTCAACAGTGCCATCAGCTTTATGCTTAACCGTGAACACCCATTTACATCCCACTGCATTCTTTCCCCGAGGAAGAGACACTAACTCCCAGGTGCCATTTTTCTTCAAGGCCTTCATCTCCTCTACCATAGCTTCATTCCACTTAGGAGTTGTAAAAGCTTCCTTCCAACCCTGTGGAATAGGTATAGAAGAAAGAGAAGAAAGAAAGGTAGAGTACGAAGGAGACAGACGAGAATATGAAACAAATTGCGAAATTGAATGTTGGGTACATAATCGAGCCGGCACTTTATGTGTACGAATTGGCTTTCTATGAGCAATAGGCACATCAAGATCATCAAAAGGAAGGGATATAGAGGAAGGAGATTTACCAGAAGACTCAGCTGAAGCGTCAGGAACTAGAACTGGTGATGATGATTGGTACTGTGGTAATGCACCAGGTTGGCCCTTTTTCTTGCGAGTGAAAGTTTTTAACTCATGTCTGTCCAATCTTTCTCTTGCATCCGGCATTACTCTTTCTCCAGATTCAGGTTCCTCTCTCTCCCCTTCAGGATTACTAAGGCTGGGAGATGCCTCCTCCCCCTCACCAATGTTCTCCCCTGTAACAACATTCTCCCCCTCACCAACAGTTGGGGGAAATGACCACAAATCAAAATCACAAGGTGTCAACATCTCTTCCCCTCTAGTCAACATCTCTTCCCCTCTAGAACTCTCCCCCTGAAGAGATGGGGACGAGAGAGGGTAGAAGGGTTTGTGTTCCCAAAAAGTGACATCCATTGAAACAAATTTCTTTCGAAAAAGAGGGTCATAGCAATGATACCCCTTTTGAGTGGGAGAGTAGCCAAGGAAAATGCATTTACGAGCTTTAGGATCTAACTTTCCACCGGGGTGGTGAGGAGCATGCACATAACAAACACAACCAAAAACCTTAGGAGGAAGAGTAGAGACCCGAAAGTTACCAGGAAGGAAATCCAAGGGAGTCCGGAATTGAAGAACACTGGAGGGCATTCGATTAATAAGATAAGAAGCTGTAAGGATGGCCTCGCCCCAAAAATGTTTAGGAACATTCATAGTAAACATAAGAGAACGAGCCACCTCAGCAAGATGCCGGTTCTTCCTTTCCGCAACTCCATTTTGCTGCGGTGTACCCACACAAGTAGTTTGGAAAAGAATGCCATTGCCATCAAGATATGACTTGAAGGGACCGTTCATATATTCAGTCCCATTGTCACAACGAAGTATCTTGATGTTGGTATCAAATTGTGTGTGCACCATCTTATGAAAAGACTGAAAGCATGAGAAAACTTCATTTTTTGCTCGGAGTAGATACACCCAAGTTATACGAGAATGACAATCAATAAAGGTAACAAAATAGCGATAACCAGAAATAGAGGTAATGGGGGAAGGACCCCAGACATCAGTGTGGACAACCATAAAAGGAGAAGCACTCCTCTGATGAACCGGAGCATAAAAAGAACGTCTATGTTTCGCAAGTTCACAAGCTTCACAAAAGAACCTACTTCTAGAACATCGGTTAGTTAAAGTAGGAAAAAGTTTCTCCAAAACACCAAAAGAAGGATGGCCAAGTCTACGGTGCCACTGATGCAATAAAGGAAGAGCTGAACTCGTATCCGCCTCAAGAGCATGACCCATGGAGGAGGGTGTAAGAGATGAACAAGGCACAGACTCCAAAAAATACAGGCCATCCTGAGCTCTACCAGTACCAATCGTCTTTCCCGTTCCCAGTTCCTGAAAGACACAATGAGTGGGAAAAAATGTTACTGAACAATTCAAAGATTGTGTGAGACTACTAACAGATATAAGATTAGTAGTAAAATTTGGAACATGGAGAACGGAAGAAAGGGGTAAGGTAGGTGAGTAGCGAATGGAACCTTTCCCTGAAATGGCAGATAGGGATCCATCAGCTACTCGAACTTTGTCCTTACCAGAGCAAGTGGAGTAGGAGTCAAAAAAGGAAGAGCAACCTGTCATATGGTCTGTGGCACCCGAATCGATTATCCAAGGAACAGAGATAGAAGCTGTAGAAATATTAGCTTGTATACCTGAGTTGGCAAAGTGGGAGGAAGTAGTGGAATTAGAAGCAATAGAGGATGGAGGGCCTTGGCTACTCATTAGCCGCCTGAGAGCTTGCATCTCTTCGAGAGAAAAGGAATCACACACATCAGATATAGAGTCACCAGCAGACTCTGTGACATTGGCATAAGAGCGCACAGAACCACCACTACGACCACCTCGGCGTCCCCGTGAGTTAGGTTTACCATGTAACTTCCAACAGTATTCCCTGGTATGACCAGTTTTATCACAATATTCACAATGAAGTGAGGCTCGATCAACCGAAATACCTTTGGCTTTCAACTGGCTCTGTCCTGTTTTACCATCCCGTGGAAAAGGAATGGATACCAAGGCTGAGTGATCTGGAGTGGATGCCATCAAGTGAGGAGCCATAGAATTTCTCCGAGTCTCCTCTTGCTGGATACTTGCATAAGCCTCTCCAAGAGAGGGAAGAGGGGTACGACTCAGCACATGCCCACGGTGCTGATCATAATCCACATCAAGACCTGCCATAAAGTCATAAACACGATCTTTCCCAACCATTTGTTGGAAAGCAGCTGCATCAGTAGCACAAACAGGCCGATAACTTTGATAAAAATCAAGTGCCTGCCAGAGCCCCATTATCTCTGCATAATAGTCAGCAACTGGTCGATTGTTTTGCACAACGGCCTTGAGTTTCTTCCTCAACTCAAAATTTTGGGCGTCATTCCCTTTTTGAGAATAAGTCTCTGCCACGGCATCCCAAACCTGCTTTGGTGTATCAAGATACATAAAGCTATTCTGAATAGTAGAAGACATCGAATTAAACAGCCATGTCAAGACCAAGGCATTATGATTGGTCCATTTTGTGAGATCTGGTCCCTCCGTGGGTTTCACCACATTCTCAGTAAGGTAGTGTAGGAGACCCTTAGTGGTGATAGCCAATGTAAACGCACGCGACCAAAGTAGATAATTGGAACCATCTAACTTGACGCAGCAGATATCCATCGGAGTGTTGTCAAGAAAAGGACTATAACCCATTCCACTGTTTGAACTAGACTTACCAGTTCCTTCATTTGAAAATGGATTCTCCTCTGACATATTGAATGCTCAAAAAACAGTGGACTGCCGAAAAAACAGAAGTTGCACAACTGAACAATACAAACACAAATCACTGTTCAAGTGCAGCAAACGCCCCCTAAATGGTGGGTTACGAGTAAACTAACCACAGGTTTCGAAACACATGAAAAAGGGACCTCGGATAACCAGGCCCAGTCACTTTCAGAAGCAAAGAGGCGGTAGCGGAAGCTTACAGAGATGATCAACAGCAACAAACATAAAAAACGAGCACATACCAGATCTTGGAAGCAATAGGCAGCAGAAAAAATACCCAATCGGCACCAGAAAACACTCAAAACGAGTCCAACCGGAGGCAGAAAGACCTCAAACGAGAACAACCTGGGTTCGCCGAAGTTCGCCGGAGGTCGTCGGTAGTCGGCGAGAGTCCAGGTGGGAAAAGATCTGGTGCCCTAGATCGTGATGCTCTGATACCATGAACGAATTTAGAGAGAGAAAGAATTGAGCGTGAGAATATCTCATCTGATTTCATTAACAGAGAAAAGGGGGATATATACAGCCCTACAATACAAATGACTAAAGTACCCTTTTGTACAAAGAATCTAACAAATAGCACCCTAGCTAAGACAATCTAATCTACTGAGACATGTCTCATTACATGTTAGCCAATACAATCTAACAGTTTTTTTTGGTAGTATAAAGTCTAGCGGAACTCTGCTCAAGGCATGCAGATGTCCGACTCATTTGACAGCCAGAATGCGATGCCCTTGTTTCACAAATGACACCAACATTTAGATGCTTAAAGTGTTTTTTTTTTTTGGTAGTATAAAGTCCAGCGGAACTCTGCTCATGTTTTGCTTAGCATCTGATTTCTTACTCAACAAGTCTCAATCCAAGAGAAAGGGGGAGGGTTGTGGTAGTGTGGTTGGTTAACAGCCAATGGAAGCTTTGTAGGCTCACCTTAGGAACATAGATCGTAATAAAGGAAATGGATCAATCTAGCAGACCCCAAGTAATTGTTCTGGAAGTCTGTTGAGTTGATAGCAACTACCAAGGTGCTTTTAGTGTTTATTTGCCTCTATGTTGCACCTATGGGATTATATTTTTGTTCTTATCCTTCTTGTGTTACATTACCTCTGTCTCAACTACAGACATGGTTTTTTCTTTTCATTATGTTGCGGTCATAAAAATATTAAATTCTTTATATATCTTCTAGAATGTTGATTCCGATGAAGTTATTTTGGCCTCTATGCCACTATTAACAAATTGACAACTATCATTTATTCATGCTGTGTTGTTGTAGTGAGACAAGAGATTAACAACCTAAGGCTATTTTCCCATCCACATATAGTTCGCCTTTATGAGGTCATAGAGACTCGATCAAGAATTTATCTTGTCATGGAGTACATGAATTCCGGTGACCTTGATGATTATATCACGTTGAGTGGTAGACTTCAAGAAGACGAGGCTCGCCACTTCTTCCAACAGGTACTTGAGTTCTAGTTTATTTCATTCTGGCCCTTTTTTCTTTTCTCTTTCCTCATTTTTTCTCCTTTGCCTAGTATCACTACGGTTCCTATTCTGTTTCATGCATTATGTGGTTGCAGTTTTGTCATAACCCTTGAATGGTTCTTTCAATTACAAGGGGAGGAAGAGAGAATTAGATTAAATGTAAATGGGAGAGAGTGGGTTAACTGATCAAAGAGAGCAGTTCTTTGATCAGTTATGGAACATGGAGTCTCTTCCAAGTGGTGGCTTCTTTTTTTGCACTTCTCTTCCAAGTGAAGGGTTCTTTATTAGTCCTTACAGTTGAGATCGGTAGTTAATATTTTTTGCTGAATTCAATTAGTGTTGGAGGGCTTTGTGTTCACTGAAAAATCCATACATATGAATAAATGTTCTTAGGACAGGTTACGCAATACTGATTCTGTGAATCTTGTTGGGTGGACAATGTTCTGTGTCAAACTTCACAGCGGCAGTTTTAAAGTCCTCTCGTGTCAACTTATTTTCCTGTTAGTTCTACTTGAATGACAAAAATGTGAAGTAGATCATTTCAGGTGTCGAATGTTGCCACCTTCACATGGTGGTCCACCGGGACCTCAAGCCACGGAACCTACTTTTGGATTCGGAACACAATATCAAAATTTGTGATTTTGGTCTCAGCAATATCACGAGAGATGGTCATTTTCTCAAAACAAACTGTGGAACCCCAGATTTTGCAGCTCCTGAGGTAATGTAATTGGTTTAGAAATAGGTAGAGTCATAAGGGCAACCTTATGCTCCATTGGTTTCATATTACACACAAGGAAAAGGAGGAGAAACTCTTGCTCCAGTGTAAATCAAATTACCTTTTTTGTGTAGGTTATATGTAACAAACTATATGCTGGTCCTGAGGTTGATGTTTGGAGCTGCGGCATCATCTTATATAATCTTTTGTGTGGAAGGCTTCCTTTCAATGCAGAAAATCTTCCGGGTTTATATGCAAAGATAAAAGTCGGTTAAGTGGGTTGGTATTTTGAGTCTTTAATTAAGTTAGTTTCTAACTTTCAATAAGTTTCTTGTATCAGAATGGAGTATACACCTTCCCACATTATTTGTCTCTTGCTGCACGTGATTTGATTTCGCGGATACTCATTGTCGACCCCGTAAACCGTTTATCAATCCCTGAAATACGTCGGCATCCTTGGTTTCAACTACATGTTCCTCGATATCTGCTTACGCCCACGGTCATTTCAGTGTACAACACCGAAGAGGTAAGCATGATTCCTTATACCTGTTTAATGATATTATTTTTGCGTGTGTGGATTTTCTCTGAGATTTCATCTTCTGAAGTATGTAATCTATTACAATCGCTGGGAGCTAAAATCTATAGTCGAATACCTGAATCATATTATTTGGTGTGTATCAAAGTATTGTAGTTTGTTTTTTATTATTTATAGCTCTACTCACATTGTAGTCCAGCTAAAATGTATTCCATCTTTTTCGTTTCAGTAAAATCGATAAGTAGCAACACAAGGTCCGATTAGTGCGTAGATTTGATTGTTTAAATTGTATTAAGTAGTAATTTTGTCATTAAGCCAAGTATCTAGAAACCATGGATGAAGTATACATTTTCGGATTACTTTGTATAACATTATTTGGTCCATTTTCTAGCGGCTTATGACTTTTGGGGACAACTAGTGATAAGTCATAGTATCATCTTATAGGAGGTCTTAGGAACACTCTCCATCTTTATTTACACCCCATTGGTATCCTGCTTATGCACTTTGAACTACATTTTTTTTTTTCATTATATGCAGTAGGGGTTCTTGTGCTAAGCACTGGAGAATCATTCTTGCACATCATAATTAATGTCAAGCACCAAATTCAAAATCAACTAGGTGCCTGTTTGCGAAAAACTCTAAGAGCAAATTATGAGATTCTGGCTTCTAATAATCTACGTTGGATTGTTTGCTGCAGATTCTAGAAGCAACTTCTAAAAATCACCAGATTTTTCACATTTCCTTTTAAGGCCCAAAAGCTGATTTTGTAGAAGCTACAGAGTTTTGATGCTTTTACAGATTCTGAGAAGCTATGATTAGTGGGAAGACAAAAATATTCCCTGCCATTCTAATAATTACCTCTTGGTCAAGGACAACATAGACAAATTCACAGCAAAACAATATTTTGCAGCTTTTACAACAAACACTACTCTTGAGCTTCAATGACATTTACTTCATCCAAAGCTGCAGCAAACACTCTTCATAACTTCTCTAGAATCTAAAGCAGAATCAACTACCTAAAATCTAAAATCTAAGAAGGAGCTATTGCAAACACGCCCTAGCAATGACTGGAGAGGCCCAAGAGGATCATCTACTAGTTTTACTAACCCAATGTGGCACAAGCTTTAACAATTAGGTAAGGATATGCCAAGTATGATCAATTAGGTAACAATAGTCAGCAATAGTGTTGCAGAAATTCGTAATGAGCGACTGTAACCTTGATCCTTACCAATCCTGCATGAGTGAGTAGTTTTCTTCTAATAATTGTGAGCGTTTGTGTGTGTGTGCGCGCGCATGTGTTCAGTTTCAGTAATCACCTAATCATGATAATTGAGAATGACATGGCTTTGATATAATTACCATACGAACTCCGAGTATGGTTTGCTCACCAGTTGAAATCTCTTACAGCAATGTTCTTATAGCATTACTACCAGAGGAGAAAGGCACATTGATGGTGGCCCTCTCTTGGTTTATCTATACTAGAGTTAGAAGCACATGATGCAAGAGTTGTAAGCTAGGTTGGGAAAAGAGAAGAATTCCCAAAGATAAATTGTTAAACAGGGAATTAGGCTACTTTTTGTCAATCTGAATGGGCACCGTTGTTTTTGGAATATATATTTTCTTGAATGGGTCAGGTTGATAATCTATTGATTTTCAGTTTTTTTCTTTTTTCTCCAATCTTAGCAACATCTGGTACATGAGGATCATCCTGAAAGATACGTGAGATCGCTGTCTCCTGATCAAAGAAACTGGGCACTTGGGTTTCAGGTTATAATATATTTTCTTACTTTATATGGTTTACTGCATGAATATGTTTTGTGTGTTTTCTTCCATTAAAAGCTTTCCACTATAGCTGCTTTGACATCATTATGGTTATGATTTTGTTGGTTTTTTCTTTTAATTCTTTTCTTCAGTCTCAAGCAAATCCCCGTGAAACGATGACAGCTGTGTTAAAGATTTTTCAGAAGTTCAATGTACGATGGAAGAAGATTGGACCTTACAATATGAAATGTCTCTGGTTGCCTCTATTTGCCTCCAGTCCCAGGGATACAATTAATGGCGACCGTACTGACGTAAATTCCACAGATGGTCTCGAACTGTCAATTACGAGTATGAGCAGAGTGGGTGTGAGGGTGCAAGATGCAGTTAGATTTGAAATACAGGTATTGACTTGCTTCTATTTTTTATTTTTTTTTGATCAGCGTATTGACTTGCTTCTTTTACCATGCTTAGATCATTTGACCCGTTCTTTGGTTGAATTATTCACCGTCAAGGTAGGAATTTACCTTTGTGTGGCTTGAAGTTACTGAATAGCATGCTTGGCTGGTGTAGACACTAGAGAGGATCATAATTATACATGGCAGCTGTATCAAACATCGTATACACTGTCAACGTTTCTTTCTTTTATCTATGGGGAAAAGGGTACCAAAAGCAAGTTTATATCAACGTGCAATAAAACATCATAGTTTCAGCTCTTATGCTGACTGAAAAGATCGCAATCTCATGTATTGACTAATTGCTCTTCTTTTGGGCAAGTAATGAGGCGCTTCTTAATTTTTTCTTTCTTTTTTTTGGTACTTAGCTCTTCTTATTTTTGTGGCTGATAAGTTCGGCTAATACCACGTTTTGGTGGAGGAAGAAAAAAAACGGGTAATAATTCCTTTTTTTGGTACTTAGCTCTTCTTATTCATGATGGCATTGGTTTCTCTGAACTTAAAACAAAATATTGAACAGTATCCTAGAAGTATTATGTGGGAAAAAAATATTCAGATCTCTAAAGTAGTCTTTGGTTCTAGATACATAAACTAGAGATTATTCAAGATACTAGGATTATTTTGATGCATAGTATACATCGCATCATTTGTATTCAGTGGATATTGGCATAACCTTAATTTTGGTTATAGATACTGGAATCCTTCGTTTTAAGGTGTCTTTGTCTGCTTAAGATACGGTATATGTTCCAGTATCATAATTTGCCATGTCTACCATTTTTTACAGCTCTATAAAGCAAGTGAAGAATCGTATCTTCTGGATATGCAAGTGATTCACGGGACACCATTGCTCTTCCTTGAAATCTGCAGTGTGTTCTTCGCATATGTGGCCACTTAATTTTGGGCCAAGTGTAATATACCAAGTACGCATTTGGAGCTCTGGAATAAACTGAAGAAGGATTGGAGCTATTACTTCTCCGTCTCTTATAGGTTCCCTTCCGAACATGGGCATCATCCTACACTCGGATTGTTGTAATTTGACGTATAAATAGCTTCTCGTTACTTATTACTCCAACATATGTATTGGTTGAAATTTGTGTGCCATACATTTTTAGCACACAACCCGATTAGATGTGTTTGTTTGGCCTCGTATTTTGGTCTATTGGTGTTTCACCTACATTGAATGATGGAAATAGCTCGAGCTCATTGGATATTTGTGGACGTCTTATGTGAGAACATCTACGTCAAGAGAGATTCAACCATTTGTAAGGAATTCTGAATGCTTTTCCTAAGAACTGCATGTATATCCACCGTTACTGCACTCCATCCATACCGACGGAAGATCGATAGTAACAAATGCATATGTAAGTTCTCTACTTACTGTTTCTTCACGAGTAACGAGACTCTGCCTCAACAAAAAAGAGATAGAGGGAGAAACACATATATAAAGAACTATGTATGTCTCAGGAAATCGGGGATCCTGTGGTGCAGGGGTGCACTGCAGGTCTATAGGGCAGCATCTTAGCCGTCCAAAAGTGTTTTCAATGATTCGGACCGTTGATTGCTGAGATGGACTGTAGGATGCTGCACTTAGTTCGATTGTCTTCAGTATATGACACATGAGAATGAGAGGAATAATAGATAAAGACTTGCAATGAATTATATGCATTTCAATCCTCTTCAAGATGCTATTATGAGTTGCAGGCTGGTTGAGGTTCATAAAATTGCACAAATCAGAAAGGAAAAAGTTGTGTCATTTAACCTTGTACCCCATACCTGATACCACACGTGAGTTTGGTGTGGCAATGAGCTGTGTTGAGAATATTGCATGCAATGTGGAACTCATGCAAGGTCATGGAATCTATTTTCTGCAGTAAACATCAACTAAGCCTCTGTATTTACGTTTGCCGATTGAAGAACTGAACGAATTTAGAGAGAGAAAGAATTGAGCGTGAGAAATATCTCATCTGATTTCATTAACAGAGAAAAGGGGAATATATACAACCCTACAATACAAATGACAAAAGAGCCCTTTTGTACAAAGAATCTAACAAATAGCACCCTAGCTAAAACCATCTAACCTACTGAGACATGTCTCATTACATGATAGCCTATACAATCTAACACTCCCCCTCAAGTTGGTGCATAGATATTAATCATGCCCAACTTGGAGAGGATACGATGAAACACCTTACTACTAAGACCTTTAGTAAACACATCAGCTAATTGGTCCTCGGATTTCACATAAGGCATGCATATTACACCACTGTTCAGCTTCTCTTTGATAAAGTGTCTATCAATCTCTATATGCTTTGTCCGATCATGTTGAATAGGGTTATGAGCGATATTGATAGCAGCCTTGTTATCACAGTACAGCTTCATAGAACTGTGATCAGCAATTCCCAAATCATGCAAAAAGGTTTGAAGCCATAAAAGCTCACAAACACCATGTGCCATGGCTCTATACTCAGCTTCTGCACTTGACCTCGCTACCACAGATTGCTTTTTGCTTCTCCACGTAACTAAATTCCCACCAAGGAAAGTGCAATAGCCAGAGGTAGAACGTCTATCATCAATTGATCCTGCCCAGTCTGCATCAGTGAAGGATTCCAACCTCAAATGACCATGGTTTGAAAACAAAATACCTTTGCCTGGAGAGGATTTTAGGTACCTCAAGATACGATAAACAGCATCAAGGTGAGAAGAACGAGGGTCATGCATAAATTGACTAACCACTCCCACCGCATAAGAAATATCTGGACGTGTGTGAGATAAGTATATCAGAAGACCCACAAGTCTCTGATATCTTTCCTTATCCGCATGCTCTCCCACACTGCCAAGATGATGATTGACCTCAATAGGAGTGTCAGCGGGCTTGCACCCCAGCATCCCTGTCTCCTCCAAGAGGTCAAGAATATATTTCCTTTGGGAAATGAAGATCCCTTTCTCAGATCTAGCCACCTCCATGCCAAGAAAATATTGCATCGCCCCCAGCTCCTTAATTTCAAATTCCTTGGCAAGAAGAACTTTAAGCATCTGAAGCTCATTCACATCATCACCTGTCATAATTATGTCATCCACATAAACTATAAGGATGGCAATCTTACCATCACTCCTCTTGGTGAACATAGTATGATCAGCATGACTCTGCGTGTATCCAAGTCTCAACATGGCCTTGAGAAATCTGTCAAACCACGCTCTTGGTGATTGTTTCAAACCATAGAGGGCCTTCTTCAACCTACACACCTTGCCCTCAGTGGCAGGGGAAGAAAAACCATGTGGTATATCCATATACACCTTTTCTTCCAAATCACCATGAAGAAAAGCATTCTTCACATCAAACTGTTGAAGTGGCCAGTTTAGAGTAGCAGCACAGGACAACAAGGTGCGAATAGAGTTCATCTTGGCCACTGGAGCAAAGGTTTCCTCATAGTCAATGCCATATGTCTGAGTATAGCCTTTGGCAACCAATCTTGCCTTGTACCTCTCAACAGTGCCATCAGCTTTATGCTTAACCGTGAACACCCATTTACATCCCACTGCATTCTTTCCCCGAGGAAGAGACACTAACTCCCAGGTGCCATTTTTCTTCAAGGCCTTCATCTCCTCTACCATAGCTTCATTCCACTTAGGAATTGCAAAAGCTTCCTTCCAACCCTGTGGAATAGGTATAGAAGAAAGAGAAGAAAGAAAGGTAGAGTACGAAGGTGACAGACGAGAATATGAAACAAATTGCGAAATGGAATGTTGGGTACATAATCGAGCCGGCACTTTATGTGTACGAATTGGCTTTCTATGAGCAATAGGCACATCAAGATCATCAAAAGGAAGGGATATAGAGGAAGGAGATTTACCAGAAGACTCAGCTGAAGTGTCAGGAACTAGAACTGGTGATGATGATTGGTACTGTGGTAATGCACCAGGTTGGCCCTTTTTCTTGCGAGTGAAAGTTTTTAACTCAGGTCTGTCCAATCTTTCTCTAGCATCCGGCATTACTCTTTCTCCAGATTCAGGTTCCTCTCTCTCCCCTTCAGGATTACTAAGGCTAGGAGAAGCCTCCTCCCCCTCACCAATGTTCTCCCCTGTACCAACATTCTCCCCCTCACCAACAGTTTGGGGAAATGACCACAAATCAAAACCACAAGATGTCAACATCTCTTCCCCTCTAGAACTCTCCCCCTGAAGAGATGGGGACGAGAGAGGGTAAAAGGGTTGGTGTTCCCAAAAGGTGACATCCATTGAAACAAATTTCTTTCGAGAAAGAGGGTCATAGCAATGATACCCCTTTTGAGTGGGGGAGTAGCCAAGAAAAACGCATTTACGAGCTTTAGGATCTAACTTTCCACCGGGGTGGTGAGGAGCATGCACATAACAAACACAACCAAAAATCTTAGGAGGAAGAGTAGAGACCCGAAAGTTACCAGGAAGGAAATCCAAGGGAGTCCGGAATTGAAGAACACTGGATGGCATTCGATTAATAAGATAAGAGGCTGTAAGGATAGCCTCGCCCCAAAAATGTTTAGGAACATTCATAGTAAACATAAGAGAGCGAGCCACCTCAGCCAGATGCCGGTTCTTCCTTTCCGCAACTCCATTTTGCTGCGGAGTATCTACACAAGTGGTTTGGAAAAGAATACCATGGCCATCAAGATATGACTTGAAGGGACCGTTTATATATTCAGTCCCATTGTCACAACGAAGTATCTTGATGTTGGTATCAAATTGTGTGTGCACCATCTTATGAAATGACTGGAAGCATGAGAAAACTTCACTTTTTGCTCGAAGTAGATACACCCAAGTTATACGAGAATGACAATCAATAAAGGTAACAAAATAGCGATAACCAGAATTAGAGGTAATGGGAGAAGGACCCCATACATCAGTGTGGACAACCATAAAAGGAGAAGCACTTCTCTGATGAACAGGAGCATAAAAGGAACGTCTATGTTTTGCAAGTTCACAAGCTTCACAAAAGAACCCACTTCTAGAACATCGTTTAGTTAAAGTAGGGAAAAGTTTCTCTAAAATACCAAAAGAAGGGTGGCCAAGTCTACGGTGCCACTGATGCAATAGAGGAAGAGCTGAACTCGTATCCGCCTCAAGGGCATGACCCAATGATAAGGGTGTAAAAGAAGGACAAGGCACAGACTCCAAAAAATACAGGCCATCCTGAGCTCTACCGGTACCAATCGTCTTTCCTGTTCCCAGTTCCTGAAAGACACAATGAGTGGGAAAAATGTTACCGAACAATTCAAAGATTGTGTGAGACTACTAACAGATATAAGATTAGTAGTAAAATTTGGAACATGGAGAACGGAAGAAAGAGATAAGGTAGGTGAGCAGCGAATGGAACCTTTCCCTGAAATAGCAGATAGGGATCCATCAGCTACTCGTACTTTGTCCTTACCAGAGCAAGTAGAGTAGGAATCAAAAAAGGATGAGCAACCTGTCATATGGTCCGTGGCACCAGAATCGATTATCCAAGGAATAGAGATAGAAGCTGGAGAAATATGAGCTTGTATACCTGAGTTGGCAGAGTGGGAGGAAGTAGTGGAATTAGAAGCCATAGAGGATGGAGGACCTTGGTTACTCATTAGCCGCCTGAGAACTTGCATCTCTTCGGGAGAAAAAGAATCACAAGTATCAGATATGGAGTCACCAGCAGACTCTGTGGCATTGGCATAAGAGCGCACAGAACCACCACTACGACCACCTCGGTGTCCCCGTGAGTTAGGTTTACCATGTAACTTCCAACAGTATTCCCTGGTATGACCATTTTTATCACAATAGTCATAATGGAGTGAGGCTCGATCAACCGAAACACCTTTGGCCTTCAACTGGTTCTGTCCTGTTTTACCATCTCGTGGGAAAGGAATAGATACCAAGGCTGAGTGATCTGGAGTGGATGCCATCAAGGGAGGAGCCATAGAATTTCTGCGAGTCTCCTCTTGCTGAATACTTGCATAAGCCTCGCCAAGAGAGGGAAGAGGGGTACGACTCAGCACATGCCCACGGTGCTGATCATATTCCCCATCAAGACCTGCCATAAAGTCATAAACACGATCTTTCCCAACCATTTGTTGGAAAGTCGCAGCATCAGTAGCACAAACAGGACGATAACTTTGATAAAAATCAAGTGCTTGCCAGAGCCCCATGATCTCTGCATAATAGTCAGCAACTGGTCGATTATTTTGCACCACGGCCTTGAGCTTCTTCCTCAACCCAAAAATTTGGGCGTCATTCCCTTTCTGAGAATAAGTCTCTGCCACGGCATCCCAAACCTGCTTTGGCGTATCAAGATACATAAAGCTATTTTGAATAGTAGGAGACATCGAGTTAAACAACCATGTCAAGACCAAGGCATTATGATTGGTCCATTTTGTGAGATCTGGTCCCTCCGTGGGTTTCACCACATTCTCAGTAAGGTAGTGTAGGAGACCCTTAGTGGTGATAGCCAATGTAAACGCACGCGACCAAAGTAGATAATTGGAACCATCTAACTTGATGCGGCAGATATCCATCAGAGTGTTGTCAAGAAAAGGACTATAACCCATTCCACTGTTTGAACTAGACTTACTAGTTTCTTCCTTTGAAAATGGATTCTCCTCTGACATATTGGAGGCTCAAAAACAAACTGTGGACTGCCGAAAAACAGAATTTTCACAACTGAACAATACAAAACACAACCGAGTAACGTCAAATAATACCGAAACAATACACAACAGACGTTGTACTGTCAGAAAAGGGCCGGGATCACTGTTCAAGTGCAGCAAACGCCCCCTAAATAGTGGGTTACGAGTAAACTAACCACAGGCTTCGAAACACATGAAAAAGGGACCTCGGATAACCAGGCCCAGTCACTTTCAGAAGCAAAGAGGCGGTAGCGGAAGCTTACAGAGATGATCAACAGCAACAAACATAAAAACGAGCACATACCAGATCTTGGAAGCAATAGGCAGCAGAAAAAAAATACCCAATCGGCACCAGAAAAAAAACACTCAGACCGAGTCCAATCGGAGGTCGAGAGATCTCAAACGAGAACAACCTGGGTTTGCCGAAGTTCGCCGGAAGTCGCCGGTAGTCGGCGAGAGTCCAGGTGGGAAAAAGATCTGGTGCCCTAGATCGTTAAGCTCTGATACCATGAACGAATTTAGAGAGAGAAAGAATTGAGCGTGAGAAATATCTCATCTGATTTCATTAACAGAGAAAAGGGGAATATATACAACCCTACAATACAAATGACAAAAGAGCCCTTTTGTACAAAGAATCTAACAAATAGCACCCTAGCTAAAACCATCTAACCTACTGAGACATGTCTCATTACATGATAGCCTATACAATCTAACAAGAACAGTTATTTAGGGAAATGATTTTGCCACTCCCTTTTTTTGTTAACGCCACTCCCCTGCAAGTGTATTTTTGCACCAAAAATACACTTGCAGGGGAGTGTCGTTAACAAAAAAGGGAATGACAAAATCAGCAACCGTTATTTATCACAGATACAACAAAGAATTTACTCCATTCCGTATTCAGTCCAAAAACTTTGAACAACTGAACAAGGCAACAATCAAAAACCAAGAATTGGATCCGCATACGAGCTTTTTACACCTGTAAATCTTCCGAACGAAGGCATCCAGCAGGACACCATTTTTATGATCAGCAAATTGGTCTAAAGTCCAAAAGAAGAGGTCCCAAAGTAGATTTAGTCCAGCTTAAGTTTCAGTGATGTGTAAAGTCCATTAATAAAAATATTTTGGAGTTTAAGGTCCGTGAAAAGACCAAATTGTCTTTAATGAGACAAGAGCCTTGTTTGGCTAACACAAAAAATATCTTTTTTCATTTAAATGGTTTTAAATGAGACAAGGGCCTTGTTTGGCTAACACAAAATTTGTATTTTTTCGTGTTTTTCGATCTTGTTGCTCTTTCATAGGGTACCCTAGGCTTTTAGGCACTTTCATTGGGTACCCTAGGGTTTTAAGCACTTTGATAGGATTTTAGGGTGCATTTTCCTATTATAGGGTTTTAGCGGTTTAGGCACTTTCAAACGGTACCCTAGGGTTTTAGGCACTTTCATATATAGGGTATCCTAATATTTTAGGCACTTTCATAGGGTACCCTAGGGTTTTAGACACTTTCATATATAGGGTACCCCTAAGATTTTAGGCACTTTCATAGAGTACCCTACGGTTTTAGGCACTTTCAACGCCGGTCAACCCCGGTCAACGCTGGTCAACACCGGTCAACCTTGGTCAACGCCAGTCAACGCCGGTCAATCTTGGTCAACGCCGGTCAACTTTAGGAGGGGTTATTTGTAAATCTTTGACAGAATATCCTTTAGACTTTAGAGGAAAATATTTATATTCTTATTATAGCAAAAACTCTTATGGTATGTCCTCCTACTCAATTTACCCATTTATGATCAAGTTGTCCATCAGCTCCACAATCAAACTCGCATCTTCCATCTGTAGACCAAGTTCTTGAATATTTTTTTGGTATCCATGTCCACCAATACGGGAACTCGATACATATTTGTCACCCTTCCTCGGCGAAACAAGTCAGCGATGCGCAACACCAACAAAGCTGAATTTTCATTTCTTCTTTCTCCTGTTAATCTGAATTCGTTTCTCTCGTTCAACGCCTCCGCCCCTTCGTAATAGTTTTTACGGTCCGGCTATTGGGTGCCACCGTACGGTGGATAAATACCTGTTTTTTGTTTAAAGCAACACAGCTTTCTCCATTGTCACAGCATAGTCTACTAGCCTTCTAAAATGCCAAAGACTACCCTTCATGTGCAAAAAATCCAACACTCGCTCACTTCGGGCCTGTTTGATAAAACTGAAAACTGAATCTGAATGCTGAAAAATTAAGTATCGAAAGCTGAATGCTGAATTTTTTAAGCTGAAAAACTGTTTGGTAAACATATTAAGTACTGAATTAAAAAAATGATAAAATAATTTTAGTTCCGATTGATCTCTCTTAATTTACTAATGGTCAAAATGTACTTATAGTAAAGGTGGAATGGTGATTGTGGTGGTGGTGTGTTGGTGTTAGATCTACCGGCGCGCGCTAGTACTGGTGTGGCGCACGCAGTTAAGTTCTGTATGTAGTGGCACGACCAGTGCATACAGGCTTGTTCCTGCGTGTATCATTCTAGATCAGTGTGTTCCAGTTTATCTAAAATGTTCACAGGTGCTTGTTCTCAATCTATTATGCATGTTTTCAATAAATCATCCATCATTTTGTCATCAAATGCAACTTGTTACAGCTTTAATCCCTTTAACTATTCTCCCGTCCTAATTGGCTAAAAAATGATTAATGAGAAAAAAATACAAATGTTTTACAAAATGCCCGAGTAGAGACCGATCTCCTGATTGGGCGAAAGGGGTGCCATAAAACTCTTCCCCTCTTATAACTTGGCTCCCGAACCTCAGATATCGAAGGTGACGACGGTCCAGTCTACAAGCCTTTTTCAAATCAAAATAAACGTAGCAAAACGTTTCAAGTTCGGTTCCTTGGGTGCATACTGCAAAACCCAAGTGGCGACTCTGAATTGTAGCGTTTCGCCGCGCTTTTCAAAAAGAGGCGCACTCGATTTTATACACAAAATTGAAAAATTTTGGGGCGTGTACCCACAGGCGGCGGCGTGGTAGTGGTGGCGGCAGTGTGGTAATGGTGGTGGTGGTGGTGATGGTGATGGAGTGATAGGAGAGTGGTGGTGGTGGTGGTGGAGTGGTAGAGGTGGTGGTGGGAGTTGTGGAGTGGTGGTGGTGGAATGGTGATGGTGGAATGGTAGAAGTGGTGGTGGGAGTAATGGTGGTGGTGGTGGTGGTGGTGGAGTGGTAGAAGTGGTGGTGGTAGAGTGGTGGTGACATGACAGTGGCAAAGTGGTGGTGACGGTGGCAAAGTGGTGAGTGGTGGTGGTGGTGGCGAAGTGGTGATGGTGGCGGAGTGGTTGTAGGAGTGGTGGTGGTTGTGGTGTTGGTATGGTAATTAAATGCATGTACACAAGAATTCAGCCAGAATTAAGTAGCTCAAAGCTACTTTTTTTTTTTCCAATTTTTTAGCCTACATTTTAAGTAGCACTTAATTTGTTAAGCAATATAAAATGTCGTTATCAAACCCACTGAATCACTTATTACTTAATTGGTTCAGTTTTAAGTGCTGAATTTAGGTTATCAAACAAGCCTTCGAGAATAACTGAAACTGAAAATTGGTCAGTAAATTTTTCTTTTATCATGCAAAGCATTTCGTTTTTTGATTTTGAAGTATTTTTAAGGAATTGATTTTCACTCTCCCCTTTTGTACATCCACTCTTTTTCTTTTTCTTTTTGTCTTTTATCACCAAAAAAAAAAACATACATTTTCAACACTAAAAAACAAAAAAGGGAGTGAAAATCGATTCCTTATTTTTATTTGCCAATTCATTCAGCCGTCAAACTTTTTTTTTTAAATCAAAACTTAAAATTGTACACTAAAATATTTTTTTATCGTCCTTAAGTATGTTTGCTCAACCAATTGGGTCTGACTCAGTTGATCAGGACTCTTACACCTTATTAGGAAGTCAGGAGTTCGAATCTTCCACCCCCATATGAGGGTGATTTTCTCTGTATTTATTGGATTATTTTCTCTCTCTAATGAATTTAATTAGTAGTTGGGTTGAGTTTACAGTAATTGTGAAATTGTTTGAAATTTTAATCTCGTACTGCTTGTGTAGAGACCCGTATTTATTTTATCGAATGATAATCCTTTACAAATGCATGATTATTCGAAACGAAAACGAAAGAATGACATTTATGTGATTTGGGGTTAAAATGAAAGAATTGATTGTAAAAGGATGCAATGTGTGATGTGTGATTTTGTGGGTATAAATAGGAGGGTGAGTGTGTAGAGAATCATTTTCTCTCCTCTCCACACACCGGCTCTCTCTCTCTCTCCTAGGCCTCTCACTCTCTCTCCAAATTTCACTCAAAACCCACCAAAATAACCTTCAATCCTTCACCCTCAATGCGTATTGTGGTCTGTACCCCGTTGGTTTGGGCTCGGGGAAGTCGTATCCCGTTCGAATCAAGGTCTTCGGAGAGCTAGGGCTCGTATCTTCTTGGGTTTTGTGCTTCGACCTCGAGGTAGGGATTCTAACTCTCAATATATGTAATAGATGTGCTTTCCTTGCCTTAAATCGTGTCTATAGTTGTTGTTGTCGTTGTTGTGGTGGTGATCCCTGAAATCTGCAGAAAAACTGCTCGAAAGCTTCTCGTATCGATACGGCCCTAAATCCGTATCGATACAACACTCGCTGGACAACTTTGTAACTTACCCGTATCGATACGGATTTTCCCCGTATCGATACAGTGAGCTTAATTCCAGATTCCATTGTTTTGCTCCGAGACACATTGTTTTGACCCCTAATCATTGTTAACCCATTCTAAACACTTCTAAATCACCCCTAATCATTGTTGATCACCTATGTTGAGCTCGTTGCGCATTCTTGGTATTTCCTTACCCTTGTTCAAAGAAAGTGGACTTAATTGTCGTATGAACTCGAATTGAAATGAAACGCTATGGGAATTTGAGACATGTGAAACTTTGTTGACACAATGCGCGAACACTTGGGGCCCATCGACGGGTGGGTGTCTGGCAGGGGATATCAGGGTCCCATAAATAGCCTGGCAGGAGCTAATGCTCGTATTGAATATTCAAGACCTAACCTACAAGGTGGGTGCTTGGCAGGGGATATCGGGGTCCCATGAATAGCCCGGCAGGAGCTTCGGCTCATGACACATGACGCGAGACGGTTTGGACATATGAGAAGTGGATATAGTTGAAGGTCGAGATGCATTTTAAATCTTATGACTTGCTTGCTAGACTGTTGAACCTTATCGATTGTCTATTGCTTGGGCTACCATTTGTTCTTGTCGTATCATCATTCTCGCATTTCTCTTGCATATATTGCTTGCGTAGAATTCCTACTGGGCTAATGTAGCTCAAGCCTTATTTCTTTTCAGGTACTAACTCTGGACAGTAGCGAGCATAGTTGGAGTGCTTGGACTTTGGATACGTCTTTTGAAAGCTAACATTGTAGAGTTACCTAGGCATCTTTGTAAATTCATTTTGAAGATGTATTTGAAACTTATGTGATAATTCAACTAACTACGGGATATTTTGTAAACGTTAAACTCTCTTGACAATTGATGTTTAATCCGATTTGGGGCCGTTGTGCCAAAGAATGTAATATTTTGAACTCTTTGGACTTGGAGTATGATTATGGGAAATTAATGATATTTTGGGTATCGTACGGATTATTGTGAGGTATTTGTTTAAGAAACTTCTTACATTTTTTTGTTGAAAATGGAGGACGTGACAGCTTGACAAAAAAAATGTTTGCTCACTAGAACAAGTGAGTTTGCTTCATACTTTTATTTTTTGAACAAACTTTCTGCTATGCATGCAGACGGCTTAGGTAGATATTGCACATATGTTTTTTGTGAGGCCCGGCCACCTCAAGTCTACAAAAATGATCTGAATCACTCATGTTTTTTTAAATAATTTTTAAGAGTTTTTGTAATAAAATTATCTCAATTGGATACCGGTAGGTATTTTTTCATAATTTGTAGGTTCTTGTTAGAAATGCACTTCTTTGACTAATCTGATGATTAACGAAACTCCAAACACAAGCTAAGCTTTCTATTTTTATTTTTTTTATGGAAAAAGGAACTCCCATAAGACGTGAGAAAAATTCGGCCATCTATCTAGCTAGCTAACTGGAGAATCAAAAGGAGAGGAAAAAAGAAGAAGCAAGAACACTTTTGCATAAAGCTGAGTGAAAAAAATGGATTGATTTTCACACTCCATTTTTATCCAAATACATTCCTTTTTTGTAGTGATGTGAAATTATATGATTACCTTTTTAATATGTGAAGAAAAATATATATAAATGGTAATTTTGTAATTCTACATAACTGAAAATAAAAAATGAAGTACACTGAATAAAAGAGAAGTGTGACAATTAATCTTAGAAAACCACACCATAAGGGCAAATAATAGCAAAAGTAATGTAAGCTTACTTTTGAAGAACCTGCTAACCACACATACATCTATGCACAGATTTTGTTGTGGGGCCCACTACGGGTCCCACACAAATGATCCGAGCCGTTCATTAGATGTAAAATATTTTTTTAAGAGTCCCCGTAAAAAATAAGCTCAATCTAATACCTATAGCTGCTCGATCCAATTATCTAAATTTTCATTCAGATTTTCGGGTAATGAAAAATTAGATGATTAGATCAAGCACCTATAGGTATTGAATTGAGCTGATTTTTTACGGAAATCTTTGAAAAAATGTTTTACATTTAATGAATGGCTCGGATCGTTTGTGTGGGACCCATGATGGACCTCACAACAAAATCTTTGCACAATTTGTACATAAATTATCTGTGTGAACAGATTTACCGCTATTTGAATGACAATTTGGTTATTACCTAACAAACTAAAGTCAAAATTAAGTTAAGTTTTGTTATTACTTGCAAAATTGAGGTCACAATTGTAAAAGTACTTTGCATTACGTCATCTGCAGTATTTGCTTTTGGAATTCCTGGCAAAGCTGCGGTGGGTTTGCTTTTGCAACAATGCTACTTGCACAAATTTTTGTGCACATATCATCCACGTATATTTTTGTGGGACCTATACCGGGATCTTACAAAATGATTCAAAGTCTTATGATTTCTGAGAAAGTCCTTATCGATATCTATTGGAGTTGACTTTTTACAAGAATCCTTCAAAAAATATTTTAAAAAGATGAGCAATTTAAATCATTTTTTTGGGACCCCGATATGAGCTCTACAAAAATATATGTGCATAATATGTGCAAGAAAAATCTGTGTGGCCACCGCTTGCATGCACCCGTTAGCATTTGCCTTCCTAGTTTTTATTTTGAGATAAATAAGCAGGACTATGCGAGTGATCTTCACGATCCTGATTTCTCTTAGACAACTAAACGTAAAAACTATCGAGCAAATCAAAAGTGTCGAATAGGCATGGCAAATGAATATGCGCACAAGAAGACGACTTCTTCTTGTAACCGGTTCATCAGCGACGAAGACGGCGTCTGCGGCGGCTTCTACCTTCAGTCTGCGGCGGGACGAGTTCGAGTTGGTGTGGTGGGTCATCTAGGAGGGTCATATCTGGCCTCTCAACTTTGGCCTCTACAACCTCTCTTCACAAGTGTGTTCAACGGATCCGGCTCCGACGTCGTGGTTCCGGACAACATTTTTTTTTGATTTTGTTGTTTTTATTTGTTGTTTCTGTATTTTCGGACCAGTAGTGTCCGCTTTTATTGTACTGTTTTCTTATATATAATATCTGCATTTTCTGATAGGTCAAAAACAAAAAAAAACAAAAGATGAACCAAGTGGAATGGGATGAAATAACCTTTAAAAATTATCCTGATTTTCTTAAAATACAAGGAAAGAATGATAATTTAGGGTTTAGAATTAATTTTGTACTAAGACAAATAGCAGATTGCTGTCTCGAGGTAAAGGCTAAGAAACAAGTAAAAGATATTTCTAATACAAAAGTAGACAAAGTGTTGTGATCGTATTTTACATGAAAATTGGTTGCAAACCTACTTTTCAGAAAGGTTTTTTTTTTTTATCGGCAAAAAGATTTTATTATTAAAACTTGATATGGGTACATCAAGAAAAAGGAAACCTAAACCATGATATTGATGCATGGAAAAGGATAAGAAAAACTTCCAATAGAGCATTGGAAGAGAGAAGGCAAAGGCCAAAACACAGCAGGCCGGAAAAACAGTTTGAAAATATCCTACACCAGAAGCTAAGCCAAACAAGATATAACATCCTCCAGGCAGCAACATCAGAATAGTAGTCAGTAGGAGTAGGAGCACAGATTCAGAGCATTATCAGAAATGCAGGGCGGTAGGAAACACAAATTCAGAACAAGCAAAGGACCCCCTATGAGTTCATGCTTCCACTTCAATCAGCAAAAGGATTCGGAAAATTTTCCAGCCCTTTTATTCAAAATGGAAACCTTGGTGATATGACATTTCTGTTTATTCAAGATGCGCTCAAGCTAACAAGACATTTGTTATTATATAGGAAAAGAAAAACACTCAAACACTCGATTTCTTAGGATGACCTCGTGGGTTTAATTTTGATCTTGGAGTGTCATTCTGCACTACTTAGGTTAGATTAAATTTTTTAATGATGTGCTCCTAAGTCCTAACCGTAAAAGAAGAGTATTGGTATTTTTATTTTTTTTTGGTTTTTTAGTAATCAAGATGTAGTGGGCCGAAATATCCGAAGGTTCAAAGGGTTCAATGGGATGACCTTGTGGACCCACAGTTCAGTTGTCTCAGTTCGTCTGTATGAGAAAAGTCAAACCTAACACGTCACCCCGGTCATCAACCGAACGATAGGCGGTCCTGCGGCTGGTTACCGAGCGTAAGTTGCCCCTCCGAGCGTAGTGAAACGCTCTTGTTCGGTGACGGACTTGTTTACTCGGATAGACATCTTCCATTCGGACAGAAGGTTGTTCAACAAGCAGGTGTCATCCTCGGTAGACTCGTATGTTCGGAAGGTTTCCTCGGCTGAGGCGGTGGAGGAATGTTCTAAGGCGGTGGGGGAACGTTCTAGAAGCTTCAGCTGATAGAGACGAAGATAAGCACGTTCACCTCTCTGATAACCGATGTGACATCTCTGACACTGACCCACGTGGGTCCACATGGGTCTGCAAATCTTGAAGGGCGGCACACATTGAATGCTCTTGACACATGACGTCATCCGAGCGTAGAAACGCGCGTGCAATGCACTTCCACATTGTCCGACACTCCAGAACTTGGCCTATAAATAGGAAAGCACCTCTCCCAGGAAACGGGTCAGACATTCTCCTCCCCTAACAAATTTCCTGCTAAACTTCCTCATCTTCTCATATTCACTCTGATTCTAACTAGATCGTCGGAGCTTCTTCCCGGAGGAACACCACCCTCCGGTTTGCAGGTACACAGCGTCGCCGGACAAATCACGACGGTGCAAACAACGAAAAGGGTCCAGGAGGTGCAATGATAAATCACACCCCCACAATTGGCGACTCTACTGGGGAAGGAACTAAGCTTTCCTAGCAAACACAGTGGGCCGTGGTTTATCTCAGGCCTCCTCCATTCCCCTCCGTGCACCACCACCAACTCAGGTTATGGCGCAGCGTCTTCCTCCTCCAGGCCCGGAGAATTTCACCCTCGGTTTAGCTGGGTTCGGTTCTATAAATGCCGACCCAAGCCAGACCGCGAGAACCACCTTGCCAGTCTCACGGCAACTCTCCTACCCCCCAACCGAGCTAGAGGTTGCCCTGGCAGAGCAAAAATGTCAGGCTGCGGTGATCGCACTCCTCCAACAACGGCTTGAAGAGCGGGACGGAAGCGTAGCCACGACTCCCGAGCATGGCCACCCTGCCGAACCGAGTCGGCCGAAGAAAACACACAAGCGAAGTAGGAAGTCTCGCCAGGCACATACATCCGAAGGTGCTCCATCCGAGCGACGCACCGTCTTTGATAGGCTCGAGCACGCCCCCAGGATCCAACCTACGGCTTCTCGCCCTCGCTTGGAAAATATCGTTCGCAATGAAAGCACGCGCTCTTCGGCAACGAGCTCCACTGCAGGAACTCGCAGAGTGGGAGCCTCTGGAAGAACGTACGACGCTTCCCGGCGGCATCGGGAGCATGCGGACGGAAAAGGACCTCTGGACCTCAATGATCTACCTCGGCGAGCTCGGACGAGCGAACACCCCGAGCGATCCGAGCAATCAAGGTCCCGCACGGAACGTAACCCAGGTGGACGCCGCCCAGCTGGCTCACCTAGCCACCACCGAGCGGAAAGTGGGGAACGACAGAGGCAAGATAACACCATTGTCCTGTATGACCAGTTTACGGGAATGCCGACGGTATACCATCCAGCTAACGAAAACTTTGATCATCGGCATCAGCAGCGAGAACAAAGCGAGCAGAGGGAAGGTTCGGATAATATCAGGCATCGGCAACAAGAGCAAAACGAGCGACCGCGACATCATCACAGAGAACCTCGGGGAATTCGAACGGTCCGCCTTGAAGCTCCACCGCCCGTTATTCCGATTGTCCCGGAGCCAGTAGATGATTCCAAGCTCGGCAAGGCAAAGGCCTCTCCCTTCATTGATGCTATACAACAGGAGCAACCTCCGAATCGTTTTGTCTTACCGAAGCTCAAGCGGTACGAGGCTAAGGAAGACGCAGTCTCGTTCGTTTGCCGATTCAGACAGACGATGAGCCTCCACAACTTTTCCGACGCGCTTATGTGTAAGATTTTCCCTCGTACTCTGAGTGAACCAATAATGTTGTGGTATAATCAGCTCAAGCCGAAATCCATTAAGTGCTTCAACGAGCTGGAGCTGGAGCTGGAGCTGGAGTTCACTAAAAGGTTCGTTACGAGCAACGTCCAGCCAAAGACGTTGTCGATGCTGGTCAATATGAAAAGGACCGCAGGCGAAACGCTTCGGTTATACACCGAGCGTTATTGGGAAGTCTACAACCTTATCCCCGACTGTGATCAGAGCGTCGCTGCAGAATCATTTATGAACGGGCTGGATCCTACCTCGGCGATGTTCAGGGACCTGTCACGAAATCCCCCGAAGATCATGGGGGAGCTCATGGTAATTATCGAGAAGGATTGCGTGCATGAGGAAGCGGTCGCTCAGCGTAACGCTCCCAAGGGAACAGATGCAGCAAAGACAAATGTTGCCGCAAAGAAACAAGTAGTTAATGTTCGGCAGGGGCAGACAGGCCAAAATGGCGCTGGAACGAGCAAACCGAACAGTCGGAACAAGCCCCCTCAACACCCGCAACAACAACCTCAATGGCAGCAGACGAAGAGAGAGCCGAGGCCAGACGAGTATGTTGCCGAGCGTACTGCGTTCACTGAGCCAATTTATAAGCTGTTGAGTACGATTGGGCAATTACCGTTCTTCGTTTGGCCAACGGGGTTCTTAGGAACGGCGGGCAATGGACCTGGGATGTGCACGTTCCACAAAGAGCGAGGCCATTACACAACCCAATGCCAACCGTTCAAACGCTACCTAGAGGAGCTTGCGGCAGCGGGGCACCTTAATCAATGGATCGATCTTCGGCGGAATCCACTACCCCCTCCACCACCTCTTCCAGCTGGGAATCTTGTTGGGGTGATTCAAGGCATTGTATCCGAAGGACTGTAGACACCTCCCAAACGGGGCATCGCCATACAGGTTGATCACATTTGTTTGCTCGATTGGTTGCTTGCTTCGTAAACTGTAGACACCTCCCAAGCGGGGCATCGCCATACAGATTGATCACGTTTGTGTTTGCTCGATTGGTTGCTCGTTTCATAAACCAAAATCATGGACATTCCCATGGCTAGGAACATCGCCACATGATAACGGTTATCATCAAATAGAGTCGCCACCCAGTTTATTAAAACTGGGAAAATAGATAGAGATTCTGGATGCGGGAGCCAAAAGTACAATAAGGGGAAAGTGTTAGGCACCCCTCTTTGCCCAGTCGTGAGACTGGCCCATAATCGTTCAACATAAGACGTGTAGATGCTTTGTTTAATTCTAACACATAGTCTGTTTAATTATTCCTTTAAACAGTAAGCAAAGTGAGCCATTGCGATAATTGAAACATGCATTCAGAAAGCAGAGAAGCAACAAAATTGTCCCAGGGAGATGGATCCCGCGGCCGGTGAAGGGATGTCACGGCCGAGGGATCCTCCTGGTTTGATGTACCGGCCGAGGGATCGAAGCCCCGGTCGGTGTTCTTCCTCACACCAGACAGAAAGATTAATGGATAATAAAAATGCTACGATTAGTCAAAAAGGCAGTAAATAAGACAAACCAGAGGCCGTTGGGCCTCACCACCTTGATCCCTCAGTTGCTTGATTGCTTTGGATTTGAATGTGATTGATTGATTGCTTGATCGAGAACCCTAGGGTTAGGGTTTGAACTTCGGGGTTTGATCGCCGGATTGACGGCTGCCTTCGGAAGGTTAGGGCTTTTGAAGGGTAGATATGAGGGAGTATTTCTGCAGAGTTTCGAGGTTTGATTGAGTGTGTAGGTATCTCAATTTCTGTGTGTTAATTTCGGAGCCCAAAGGCCCCTTTATATAGGCATAGGGATGACTCACTCCGGCCAATCAAATCACGAGATGGCAATTGCAATTGCAATGCATCTCAAACTCTACGTCGTGATCTCCGAACGTAGCCCGAACGCATCGGAAAGGTAGTGTAGTTGGATCAAACCAAACGTCTGACAGAACGTTCGAGAGTCTGGAAAAAGGTCGATCTGGCGGCCGAGCAATGGATGTTGCGGCCGTGTAATGGATGTCTCGGCCGAAGGATAGATCTTGCGGCCGAGGGATTGATCTCTCAGGGAGATTTTGCTGGCAACAGGTTGCTCGGGTGAGGGATTGATGTTGTGGCCGTGGGATCGATGTTACGGCCGTCAGATGGATTTTCCTAGGCTTCTGTATTTCTGTCTGAAAGGCTGTATGGCTTTGAATTGGGTCCTCTAAGTGGTCAAAGTTCTCACCGAAAGTCCTAAAGTCCTCAAGGAAGCAATCAGCAATCATTGTATCCATTTCATCATCAGGATTGTCCCAAGGTGGGACTTGAAATAATCATTAGGCCAAATTGGGGTGTCTACAGATGCCCCTCTTTGACTGAACTCAGACGGATCGCGAGACATGTTTGAGTAAGAGTCAAAGCTGTAAAAAGCAACTCAATTTGGTCCAACCACTATTCCAAGGGTTTTTTTTGAAAAAGGTTTTGTTATGGTCGGGCCGGGAGGCTGCCTACGTATTCCACAAGGGAAATTCAGACCAATCGTAGTTCGGGCAAAAAAGATTTTGTTATGGTCGGGCCGGGAGGCTGCCTACGTATTCCACAAGGGAAATTCAGACCAATCGTAGTTCAGGCAATAAAGAAAAATAAAAAGTTTGAAGGTTTAGAGATAGAAGACGTACCTTAGGGCTTAAAAAAAGCCGTAGTGCAACCTACCTAGACTGAGCCAGGGTTTTGGCGGAAGATAGTTGAAGGAGCGCGGGGCTGCCGGGGGAGTTTTTGCGGAGAGCTTCCTTAGTATTTTGGGGTAGATCAGTACACGGCAGGTGCGTTTGCTTTTCTTGATCATCCTTACTTTGACTGAGAGGAGCTCGGTAGAGTAGCCTATCCTTGCGAATGAGCTGGAAGGAATTGATGTAATTGGGGTGGAATCCAAACCATCTGCTGGGGATGCATCAGACGCCGTTTTGAGATATGGGGGGCACGAGGCCAGTAACTAAAGCACGGAGCATTGGGATGAGGGAACCGAGGCACGGAGCCGGTTGTAGTCATGAGACGAGAGCCTGAGGTGATAGAACTGAGGCATAGAGCCTGTTGTGGTCATGAGGCGAAAGCCTGAGGTGTTGGAGCTTTGAGCTTGATAGAACCGAAGCGCGGGGCTGGTATAAGGCGAAAGCCTGAGGTGTCGGAGCTTAGAGCTTGACGTGATTTGAACCGAAGAAAAGAACCGGTTGCATTCTGATGGTCTGTGCACGGAGCTTTCTCATCATAAATTTTGGCTTTAGAGCCAAAGGATCGAGGCACCGGGCCGATCAATAAAACCGAGGCGTAGAGCCGGTTGATTTGCAGGATTGACCTGTTACATGAATAAGAGAAATATGCATAGTGTGTATATGATGATGATTGTTAGATGTGAACAAGTATGATGATGCAGACTCGATGTGATAATGGTGATGCAATTGATGCAAATGTGCACGGGCCCGTGCGTGTGTGTTTTATTTTAAGCTTAGAGCTTCTATCAAGTTCCGGACTTGAGCATTCAGAGCGTAGAGCTCGAGCATTCGGACGGCAAAGTCCGAGCATTCAAAGTACAGGCTTTGAGCATCCAGTACACAGTGGTTGGGCATTCAAACGTAGAGCTTACGCATTCAAGGTATAAACCTTAAGCATTCGAACATCGAGTTCGAGCATCCAGTACGCAGTGGTTGGGCATTCAAACGTAGAGCTTGAGCATTCAAGTGTAGAACTTGAGCATCCAGTACACAGTGGTTGGGCATTCGAACGGCTTCGAGCATCCAAAGTGTAGAACTTTGAGCATTCAAGCATGGAGCTTGAGAATTGATGATGTCTTGATTGTTGGGGCAGCTTAAAGCCTGTTGAGATTTGCTTGTTTACGGCTTCGAGCCGCTGAGTTGATGAGATGATAAATACGGGTGTTGAGATGATTGTTTACGGCTTTGAGCCAGTTGAGATAGTGGGCTTCGAGCCGCTGAGTTGATGAGTATTCCATCTTCCATCTTCCACGGGGTTTGATTGGTTCCTTATGCTTGGGATGTTTCCAAGGCTAGTTTTGAGTATGCTCGGGATTGCCCCCAAGGCTAGATTCCATAGGCTCGGGATTGTCCCCAAGGCTAGTTCTGAGTATGCTCGGGATTGCCCCCAAGGCTAGTTCTTGAGTATGCTCGGGATTGCCCCCAAGGCTAGATTCCATATGCTCGGGGTTGTCCCCAAGGCTAGTCCTTGACCATATTCCAATTTGTTAGGGAGATTTCCATTACCTCCACTGCTGGGAGTGCCTTCCGGAGGCCAAATGCCTTCTAGCGACTCAAATGTCTTCTGATGGCTAAATACAAGTTGGCAACATAAACGCTTTCTGAAAGCTAGCAACATAAACGCCTTCTGGAGGGTGCATTGAGTGGAAGCCACAGGATTGTTTTGCTGGCCTGCTGAGCGCGAGGTTGTGCACATGGCGTGGCATAGAGCTATTGAGGTGTGGGCGTAGAGCCGCTGAGCAGCACTTGAGCGTCCTCAATGTTTCGGTAAGCTTCCTGTGAGTAGGTGGAGCTCCTCTTTGGGTTAACCCTAGGCTTTGGGAGCGGATAGGGGCTTTGAAGTGGTTCTTGGACAAGGTGCCCCCTCTTCACTCGCATAGTCATGTTGATGTCTCTTGGCTGATCAAGACTTTTATGAAGGTTGATATCTCGACTCAGGTGAGTGTTGGGTAGCTGACACTGGCCTTTCTTCTCTACCTCCTTGGGCAAATGTTGTTTGCCAACAAGGATAGTTCAGTGCATACACAGTCTCTAGCCCCTTTTGCAGTATTTGGAGGTTGTTTAGGCGTTTGATTAGGGAGCATCTGCCTTGGCCAACTGGTAGCCCCTTTCCTCTCTGGGTTTTTGAGTATCTTCTTCAGTTTCCTACTGATACTAGACATGCGGATGCGGACTGTGTTCCTCGCTACGAGTGATGGTCCGTGGGGCAATGGAAGCCACAGTCACCAATTTTGAGCCTTCCTGAGTGGTGACGGGTTTTGGATCGATTGACCATCGACCAGGTACCTCTCTTCTCTTATGTCCCTTGTCTTCAGGTTTCCACGTGGCCGATTTTGACCTCGTTTTGTAGGTGCGGTTCGACCCTTGGAGTGGTGTACCAGAGGATGCCCCTCTTGCGAGTTCCAGGGTTTTGGACCGCACTTGCAGTTTGCTTGAAGGCCCCTTTTGTCGAGCTTGGTATTTAGATGATCGGGTGGCCAGCAAGTGGCATCCACGTGCTGAGGCTATTCAGCTCGTTCCTCCTCCACCTCCGACGTTGATGAGATTCACTTCCTCCATGTCCAAAGCAGACTTGGAGAATGCTCAGATCAGAGATTGGGCGGGATTGTTTCTTTAGGCAGGTGACTGTATGGAGTACTGCCATTTTTCCTTGGTTCTGCCTGCTGTTCCTTCAGTTGCTCCTGTTTGGCCACGGGCCCTTTCCTTTGTCTCCTTCCACTCTGATGACGGAGAAGAGGAGCGCTTGGCGTTTGCCCCTTGTTTTGTATTCTTTTCCTTGTAGCTTAAGGCTGAGTGAGCACCAGTAGTCAATGGGGAGGATAGCTAGCAATGCCCTTCTTCATCTCAGAGACGAGATCGTCTCGAAGACGCCGTCATGACCAGCTTTAGGATTTTCTTTTTCCTTCCTGTTCATGGTTAGCAAAGAGAGAAGCAGAAACTGTATTTGTATGGTGAAAGCAACCACAGTGATGATTTTGTAGGCAAGCTTTTGTTCATGAAATGAGAAATGCTTTTTATGCCCCTAGATGTCTTGAGTTTGCATGCGATAGTCAGAACATGGCTTTTTGAACAAGTATTTGCTGATAGACAGCAATTTGTGTGAAAATAAAATACTGGCCGAAGAATTGGTTATTCGGCTGAAAAATCGATATTGTGGCCGATGTATAGATTCTTCGGCCGTTACTTTGGTTTCTCAAAGGTAGATTTTGTTTTGGCTAAGTGGCATCCTCTTTTCTCTTCCTTCTTATGCTTGGTTTTGATTTTCTTGCCTTTTGCTTTTGCCATGTTCCATAGTTCGATTGCCAAACTCAAGAGTTTTCAAAGTATCCTACTCATTGTGTTAATGACCTTCAGGTTAGAGGGGATGAGCAATCATTCTTGTGTCTATTGCTGTTGCCAATTCTTCGAGAAAAGCATACTCATCTTTTGCGAGCTCAATACGCAGGGTTAGCTATGCCTATCATTGAGTACAAATTTGTTGATGTTTTTCCTTCTCTCCAAATGTTTGGGCCGCATCTCGATATGAGATTGCCTACGTATCCCAATCAGGGAATCAGGCCTTTTACGTAGTTCCAAAATCATTACCTTTGAGGTTTTCCACTCTTGGTTTTTCTTCTCACATGCTCTTGATTTTGCCTAGGTTACCTAATGGAGGTTGAGTCCCTAGCGAGCTTTTCTTTGAATGCCTTAAATTTTGCCTAGGCTGCGTTTTTGCATTTTCTTGCCCTAGCAGGCTTTGCTCTTACTTTTGCTTGGGTTTTCAAGTTACCCAACGAGCACTTCTCTCAAGAGGGTTTTTGTGTTTCGGAGAGGAATTTGATGGGGATATTTTTCTAAATATCTCTTGTGTTTGTACCTTCATAATGGGCGAGCTAACCCTAAGTGTTCTCGCGGAGATAGTGTCTTCTTTCTAAGTTTTGACAAAAACCTAGTTTCTTAAGCAACTAAAGTTCATCCCTCCCTTCCCTTTTGTCAAAGACACAAAGAACTTGATTCCTTGAAATTTCCTTTGTTTGGCAAAGAGACTATAGTGTTTGGCAATTGCAATTTAGGAAGTAAATCATTGAATAAGCATAGTCTAGAGGATGAAATAGGAATTCACTTAGCATAAATAAAATGCCCAAGCAGGGGCTCAAAACATGTTTTAGTTTGATAAAAGCGATGTTGAATGTTCTTTGCCATGTTGTGAC
The DNA here is from genome assembly GCA_018127125.1 of Rhododendron griersonianum. NCBI lineage: Eukaryota > Viridiplantae > Streptophyta > Magnoliopsida > Ericales > Ericaceae > Rhododendron > Rhododendron griersonianum. The sequence goes on along the minus strand of CM030791.1, from coordinate 22,173,604 downwards.
TTCTTAGCTACTGTAGCATTTCGAAGTCGTCTTCAAAACCTTTGCCTTTCGCAACTTTATACTCTTTTCCACCCTCTTCTTTGCCAAACAGAGCCTTTGAACTGGATCCATCTTCACGGCTTGCACGGTGGCTACCTCTTTGAGATATGAGCGGTCCCCAAATGGAAATGTCAGTCTAGGTTTTCATCACCTTTTCTTCCTCCTTGTTGATTGTGCAGTCATAAGAGAGATTAGTTACTTCCACTTGGCTGAATAGTGATTTTGAGGAGATTCCATCATTGTATTCTCTCTTCATTTCGTTAAAGTCACTTTCCCCTATTTGATACGAGTCCATATATGTGGAATCTTACTCTATCCACCAGTTGTGGTCGCATTCTTCGTAGGGATTGACCCACGGCTGTATTTGAAATTCCTCCACCTTTTCTCAAATCAGATGTGCAGCCATTCATTATTCTCCACAAACGAAATGTCAAAATCCTCCAAATTGTGTTTCGCCCAGGAATGCTCTTTCCACTTCTTTAGCCTTTCCTCTTTTGCTTGTTCTTCTTCGTCACTCTTGTTAGACATGTCGGGATTGATCACTTCTGATTAATAGGACTCATTATTTTCTTCTTCCTCCATCACGAAACATCCATCCTCCTCTGGGAAGGTCGAGGTTGGTTTGGCTTGGGTGATTTGACCAAAGTATTGGCTAGGATTGTATGTAGGGCTATGAGATAGGCTTACGAGATTGATGTTTCGGGGTGGTGGTTCAGCATTGTGAGTAGGGAGTGGATTGACTTGTACATTAGGTTTTATAGTTCAGCTATCATGCCCAGGGTGTTGGTGGTAGGCGCACTGTTGGTTGGGATCATGGTTTGGGCCATAGGGTGGCTGAGGAAGTGGTTTGTTTAAAGGTTTGAGATGCCCCTAATGGTTCAGAATGGCTAAGGCTTGAGATGTTGTCATATAGAGAGGGTCAAAATTGTGGCGGGGGCGATTTGAGCTTCGGGATGAGCTAATTTGAAAAAGGTCTTATGGTAAGGTTGAGTTAAGGGTGTTGACGGAGGCAGGAGATGTATGGGTTGGGAAGGTTTTCTTTGGAGGAGTTTTCTTCTTTCCCAATGAGGCCTAGCTTGATCCCCTCTTCAATCTGCAGCCCAGTAGCATGCAGGCGCTTGAAATCAGTGATAGCCTGAGTGCAAATGTGCGTGAGGTACTTGGGCTACAAACTCTTGACGACTATTCTCACTTGATCTTCCTCAAAGGGGCAGTTCTTGGCGACTTTTTCTCTCCATCTAGCCACAAAGGTTGCAAAGTCTTTGTCTGATTCCTGCTTAGTCATTTCCAAATTTCGAGTTGTTAACTCAATTTGAACGTTGTATGCATATTGCTTGACAAAAGTATTGTCAATTTCTGGCCAAGTATAATAGTGTATAAACTCCAAAGTGAGAAACCAATCGAGAGCGCTTTCAGTAAGAGTCCTTTGAAATAACTGAACAATGAGCTCATCATTCAAGCCCATTGGCTTCAAAGTGTTGATGACATGGCGGTCATGGCTAGTGGGATTGCCAGTTCTATTGAACTTCTCAGGTAGTTGAGAATCTGGAAAAAGGCAGAGTCCTTCAAAATCTAGAATTTGGTCCCCTTGTGAACGGGCCAGAGTACGTTTGATCTCCTTAACTTGTTTGGCCAATTCAGGGTTTTCTACCAATACCATTTCTTGAGGATTCTCATCTTCCACCGATTTCTCTTCGTTCTCAGCATCTCTTGCTGCTTTCTCTGCTAGTAAGGTAGCGACTTTGAGCTTGGTGATTAGCAATGATGGCGTCGTTATCTGCCATGAGAGTGGGAGGATTACTTGATGAAGCTTTGGATTTGGTAGATGATTGAGTTTGTTGAGGAGATGACCGCGGAGTCCCTGGAAGTGATTGGGATCGTAGCAGTGTAGGTGTTTTGGCCGGTGAGAGTGACAGACGGGACGGCTACAAAGACCTCTATTTGGAGTGGATTCGGGTGTTGTAAGAGTATAAAGTTGGCTGTGGTTGCTTCTTTGTTTTACTTATTGTGTCTGCTTTGAAAAGTAAAGTACCTGTAAGTCAGTACTTGGCTTCTGTAGGGTTAGGATTTGGGCTGAAAATCCCAACCCTTCTGCACAGAAAAAGTTATTTACAACAACAGATGATACAAGGTGTGAGGAAGAACTTTTACAAGCGAATGCAAGTAGGTTCCTAGCCTGTAGGTTCCTGTCTTAGTTTGATAAGTTCTATGGCTTTCTAAAACATGCAAGGTTTTGGTAGTCTCAGGGTGCTCCGTTGTCAAAGGGCACCAGTCCTTTCACCAGCCCATCATAGGCGGTGATTGGGTGATTCCCTTTTTGATATACCACTAGGTACAAGTGACTGTGGAGTTTGCTGGAACCCCCAACATAGCCCGTGTCATGCCGGGATATCAGGTGAACTCAACGGGTTGCCCGCTCGATGCATATGATAAATGAATTAAACAAGGCATGTATTAGTCTTATGTTGAACTTTCTGGTTATGACTCTCATATTCCCCAGCAGAGTCGCCAAAAACTGTAGACACCTCCCAAACGGGGCATCGCCATACAGGTTGATCACATTTGTTTGCTCGATTGGTTGCTTGCTTCGTAAACTGTAGACACCTCCCAAGCGGGGCATCGCCATACAGATTGATCACGTTTGTGTTTGCTCGATTGGTTGCTCGTTTCATAAACCAAAATCATGGACATTCCCATGGCTAGGAACATCGCCACATGATAACGGTTATCATCAAATAGAGTCGCCACCCAGTTTATTAAAACTGGGAAAATAGATAGAGATTCTGGATGCGGGAGCCAAAAGTACAATAAGGGGAAAGTGTTAGGCACCCCTCTTTGCCCAGTCGTGAGACTGGCCCATAATCGTTCAACATAAGACGTGTAGATGCTTTGTTTAATTCTAACACATAGTCTGTTTAATTATTCCTTTAAACAGTAAGCAAAGTGAGCCATTGCGATAATTGAAACATGCATTCAGAAAGCAGAGAAGCAACAAAATTGTCCCAGGGAGATGGATCCCGCGGCCGGTGAAGGGATGTCACGGCCGAGGGATCCTCCTGGTTTGATGTACCGGCCGAGGGATCGAAGCCCCGGTCGGTGTTCTTCCTCACACCAGACAGAAAGATTAATGGATAATAAAAATGCTACGATTAGTCAAAAAGGCAGTAAATAAGACAAACCAGAGGCCGTTGGGCCTCACCACCTTGATCCCTCAGTTGCTTGATTGCTTTGGATTTGAATGTGATTGATTGATTGCTTGATCGAGAACCCTAGGGTTAGGGTTTGAACTTCGGGGTTTGATCGCCGGATTGACGGCTGCCTTCGGAAGGTTAGGGCTTTTGAAGGGTAGATATGAGGGAGTATTTCTGCAGAGTTTCGAGGTTTGATTGAGTGTGTAGGTATCTCAATTTCTGTGTGTTAATTTCGGAGCCCAAAGGCCCCTTTATATAGGCATAGGGATGACTCACTCCGGCCAATCAAATCACGAGATGGCAATTGCAATTGCAATGCATCTCAAACTCTACGTCGTGATCTCCGAACGTAGCCCGAACGCATCGGAAAGGTAGTGTAGTTGGATCAAACCAAACGTCTGACAGAACGTTCGAGAGTCTGGAAAAAGGTCGATCTGGCGGCCGAGCAAAGGATGTCGCGGCCCTGGAAAAGATGTCTCGGCCGAAGGATAGATCTTGCAGCCGAGGGATTGATCTCTCAGGGAGGTTTTGCTGGCAACAGGTTCCTCGGGTGAGGGATTGATGTTGTGGCCGTGGGATCGATGTTACGGCCGTCAGATGGATTTTCCTAGGCTTCTGTATTTCTGTCTGAAAGGCTGTATGGCTTTGAATTGGGTCCTCTAAGTGGTCAAAGTTCTCACCGAAAGTCCTAAAGTCCTCAAGGAAGCAATCAGCAATCATTGTATCCATTTCATCATCGGGATTGTCCCAAGGTGGGACTTGAAATAATCATTAGGCCAAATTAGGGTGTCTACAAGGACGAGCGGCCGAGCTTTACTCAGAAATTAACAAAGCAGTTGCTGCCATGGCCGTCTGCAACATTGGAACTCCACCAAAGCGAAAGAGGATCGATCCTAGCCTCGATGGCCCGATAACCTTCACGCCCGACGATTTACAGGGAGTCCAAATGCCACACACCGATGCTCTGGTCGTCTCGGTCACAGTTGGCTCCTCCAAAGTTCAACAAGTGTTGGTGGACCAAGGAAGCTCGGCGGAAGTTATGTTCTACTCTACATTCAAAAGCCTTGGGCTCAAGCCAGATCAGCTTCGAACATCAAGCATGCCCCTCGTCAGCTTCACCGGAGCACCTATGTGGCCTCAGGGTCTGATCACTCTTCTCGTGCGAGCCGGCTCCCGAGTGATTGATGTCGAATTTGTAGTGGTTAGTTCACATAGCCCCTACAACATCATCCTCGGTCGAACCTGGCTACACGGCATGAAGGCGGTCTCCTCTACCCTTCACCAGGTCCTGAAGTTTATCGGCAGGAATGGACGGCAGGAGAGCCTTCGGGGAGATCAGATCCAGTCGAAGAAGTGTTATGTCAGTACAGTGACTAACGAGCGGAGCTTCTTGGAAGTACAGTGTGTTGAGATGGCCGACATTCCTGAGCCCGAAGAAGTGGGATTGCCAGCCGAACAAAGATCAACCGAAGAACTTGTGCGAATGCCGATCACCGAAGATGGAGGAAGATACTTCCTCGTCGGAAGTTTCTTGAGTGAATCCGAGCGTGCAGATATGTTCGAATTCCTTAAAACGAACATAAAAGTATTTGCTTGGACTCCTCGGGAAATGCCTGGAGTGGATCCGTCCTTCGCCTCCCATTCCCTCAATATAGACCCGAACAGATGCCCAGTGGTCCAGAAGGTTCGACGCTCGGCAGCTTTGCATGTGGAGGCGGTTATGGCTGAAGTGGATCAACTGTTGGCAGCTGGAGCTATTCGGGAAATTCTATACCCGACTTGGCTCGCCAATCCCGTCGTTGTTCCGAAGAAGAATGGGAAGTTCAGGGTCTGTGTCGATTACACCAACCTCAACAATGCTTGCCCAATGGATCGATTCCCTCTTCCTCGGATAGAGCAAATGGTGGATGCAACGGCTGGATACAAGCGTCTGAGCTTCATGGATGCATACAGGGGCTACCATCAGATCGCCCTTGCCAAAGATGATCAAGAGAAGACGGCATTCATCTCCCCCCGAGAAACGTACTGCTACAACGTCTTTCCCTTCGGGTTGAAGAATGCCGGGGCAACATTCCAACGGGCAATCACCAAGATGTTTCTCCTCAAGCTCGGCAAAACGATGGAAGCATACATTGACGATATGGTATGCAAAAGCAAGCTCGGTCGAGACCATCTTCGGGATCTCGGGGAAATTTTTGACATCCTTAAGGAACACTAGCTTCGCCTCAATGCCAAAAAGTGTGCGTTCGGCGTGGATTCAGGAAAGTTCCTCGGTTACATGGTGAGCCGCCGAGGGATAGAGGCTGACCCGACCCAACTCACCGCCGTTCAAAACCTCCGAGCCCCAACTACGATCAAAGAGGTCCAACGACTGACAGGGATGGTTGCGGCGTTGAATCGGTTTATCCGGCGTTCAAGTGACCTTTGCAAGCCCTTCTTCCAGGCCATCAAGACTAGTCGGCGTAGGTTTGAGTGGACCGAGGAGTGTGAACAAGCTTTGCAATCCTTAAAGGATTATCCTTCCCATGCTCCGCTCCTCGTCACTCCTGAGCCCGACGAAGATCTGTACCTTTATCTTGCTGTCTCGGATCATGCAACGAGTGCTGTGCTCGTTCGGAAAGAAGGAATGGACCACTTGCCGATTTTCTTTTCGAGCAAAACGATGACGGAATCTCAGACGAGGTATCTGCCTATGGAGAAGTTGGCTCTAGCGCTCGTTTCAGCAAAGACGAGCCTTGTGCCCTACTTCCAATGCCATAGGATTGTGGTTCTCACTGAGTTTCCTCTCAAGGCCGTTCTTCGGAAGACCACCTCCTCCAGCAGGATCTTGAAGTTCGCACAAGACCTTGCCAATTATGACATCCAGTTCGAGCCACGAACTGCAATCAAGGGCCAAGCGTTAGCTGACTTCTTCGCCGAGCTAACGCCTGGGCTGAAGGACGAGGACAACGCATTGGCAGCTGCTGCTGAGGAAGCTCGGATTGCTAAAGAGGAAGAATTTGTTGAGTGGAGCAATCCTCCCCCCGAATCTCTTCGGGCTCGGTTCACTTTGGGAACAAAGAAGCCGAGGAAGGAATGGAAGTTGTTTTCTAGGGACGCTTGGAGGATGACAGTTGACAGAGCCTCCAATATCCACGGGGCAGGGGCTGGCATTGTTCTCGTTTCTCCGACTGGGACGGTCCATGAGAGTTCGGTCTCCATCGGCTATCCCGCCACGAATAATGAGGCCGAGTACGAAGCTCTCATTGCTGGGTTGAAGCTTGCTCTTCGGATGGAAGCCGATTCGGTTCATGTCTTCTGTGACTCCAGGCTGATTGTGGGCCACCTCAACGACGACTATCAGGCAAAGGATGAACGAATGAACGCCTACGTCAACCATGTTCTTTCTCTGCTCAAACAATTTGGCCGCGTCGAGGTAGAGTGGATCGCTCGGGAACATAATGCGCATGCTGATGCTCTGGCTGGTCTCGCCTCGGTGTACCGAACTTCGGGCAGTCGCACTATTGTTTTTGACGAGGTCGAGTCACCGAGCTTCGAACCCATTCTTTGTTCGGTAAATGTTATAACCTTCGGCCCGAGTCAAATGGACCCAATTGTCGCCTATTTAAAGTATCAAACCCTCCCAGAAAACAAAAAGGAAGCTCACAAGATTCGTTGCCGAGCAGCAAACTACCTCCTTGATCCGAATGACAATCTGTACCTCCGAATGTTCACCGGGCCAGATTTGCGCGTCGTACATGAAGATCAAGTTCAGAGCATCTTGGATGAGCTTCATTCGGGAAGTTGTGGTGGTCACTCGGGAGGCCGAACGATGGCCCAACGAGCATTAACACAGGGCTATTGGTGGCCAAAGATGGTCAAGCAATCCGAAGAATACGTGAAGCGTTGTGTTCGGTGTCAGAAGCATGCCTCCATCCCTCACCAGCCAGCATTTCCTCTCAAGATGATCACTAGTCCTTGGTCGTTTGCCGTTTGGGGCTTTGATATCGTGGGCAAGCTGCCGAAGACGCTAGGGGGATTTGAATACATGCTCACTGCTACCGATTTATTCACAAAGTGGGTTGAAGCTTCTCCACTGGTAAAGACTACAGCCGGGGATGTCGAACGCTTTATCTGGAAAAACATCATCTCCAGGTTCGGGGTGCCGTACGCTATTCTTTCGGATAACGGTTCCCAGTTCGTTGCTTCGGCAATCCAGAACTTCTACCGAGAGCATCATATCACCATTCATACTTCGTCCGTCGCTTATCCCCAAGGAAATGGCCAGGCCGAAGCTTCGAATAAAGTGATTACTCGGGGGCTTAAGCGTCGTTTGGATCACAAGCTCGGAAAGTGGGTTGATGAGCTTCCCCAAGTTCTGTGGAGCTACCGCACTACTCCTCTGCGTTCTACGGGCCGAACGCCGTTCTCCATGGTGTATGGCATGGAGGCGGTCTTGCCCCTCTCTACCCTTATCCCTACCATTCGGTCTGAAAATTTCAATCCGGTGGACAATGATGCTTTGGTGGGAGCGGAGTTGGACTTTGCCGAAGAACTTCGGGATAACGCCAATCTTCGGCACGCTGCCTATCAGCAAGAGGTTGCTCGGGGATATAACAAGAACGTTCGGGCTCGGCCGTTTAACGTCGGTGACTTGGTTCTTCGGATGGTTGTCGAGGCGAAGAAGTTGACAAAATTCAAGGATCCCTACGAAGGCCCTTACCGAGTGGTGCAGAAGATTGGCCACGGCGTCTATAAGCTCGCTGAGATGGATGGTACGCCCATCGCAAACCCATGGAACGCCCAAAAACTTCGGAAATTCCATGGGTAGCCTCGGCGGATCTCCATCCTCTTGATTTTTGTTTCGTTTTGTTTGGTATTGTAAGCCTTCGGGCGTTTTTGTTGAATGGAAGTTTTCTTTTCTGGCATTCATTTTTCTTCGGATTACACGCTCGGTTTACTGGGTATACTATCTCGCCCATATCCTTCGGGACTTGGCACTTCCACCCTGCATTCGTTCGGATACTCGGTTTGGACGAAATTCTCGAAGCCTCCGTTCTCCCCATCGTTGGCGCTCGACACTCTATGTTACTTCGTTTACCCACTCTCCTGCCTTAGCGTCTTCCTGCTCTTACTTTGGTAATACACTAAGGCATGGGGGCTCCTATGGGTAAACATAGGTGTGCAAATGAACAAGTAAACTAATTCATCTGGGTGGCGTCCATCGTTCGGACCACCTAATTGTTCGTCTGGGTGGCCTCCATCGTTCGGACCCCCAAATGTTCGGATCCCTTAGTGTGTTCGGTCGGACGAGCAGTAATACTTGTGTTTACTTCTATAATCTGAAAGACGTTCGTGGGCATTTGAAAGATAGTAAAAATTGTCAAAAGAGTGGAAGAAACACACACCAAACAATAATACTTGGAAAATTTGCAAAATTACTAACGTTACTTGTTGCAAAAAGTGCATTCACCGAGTGGTGCATCGTTCGGTGCCATCCCTGGACAACCTTACCGAGGAGTGGCCATGGTAAATCGTTCTTGGCCACCCTCAACCTGTATTAATTACATAACTACGGCTCGGCTAAATCCAATCGTTCGGCGCCGACCGTTCCAAACAAAAGTTTAAACATTCAAAAAACAAAAACAAGTTCAAAGATTTGAAGTCCTATGCTTCGGGAGTAGGAGTGACTGGGGGAAGGTTGGTGGAATTCGGGGCCGGTGTTGCAGCGCTTTCCTGCCCGGCTGGACTGGTCACAGCCTCGTTAACGTTGGGCTCTTCGGCCGCAGCTTCGTCAGCAAGAAGGGGAGACACTTCAATGAGGTTCCGACGTTCATCATCTGGTTCAACGCCGGCTTCATCGAAGCCCATGTTGAATCCAAGCTTGAAGCTTCTTCGGTGTTACGCCTCCCTCATCTCTGTTTGAAGGGCCAGGATTTGGTCCGCAGAGTCTTCTTCAGCCTGGTAGTACCCCTTGTCGAATTTCTCCTGGAACAGCTTCTGCGTCTCTTCCTCCATCTCCTTCCTCCCCAGAGCTCGTCCCTCCTCCAAGCCCTCCTCTTTTCCTTCAGCCCTCATTCGCTCGGCAGCATCTTGGAGTCCCTTCACCAAGTCGTTAAGAGTTTTGATCTGGGCCTCCTGGGCTCGGCGGACACCTTCGGAGTGGTCCAGGTTCTTCTTATATTCGTCCCCCGATAGCTGGCCGAGCTCCACCTTCTGCCTCAGCATTTTCGACTGCTTGTCGTGTTCGGTGAGGTACACCTGGGCACTCATGATGGATTGAGTCGCCTGAAATGGAAGGGCATGATAAACATCCGAGGAACAGAAATAGCAAATACATGAAGGAAACAATTAAATAGAAGGATTTGAGCTTACCCTCCCAACATGGAAATAGTAATCATTCAACGCAGTCTTAAGGGATGGAGGAGCAGAGATGTCCCTCGGAAGCATGAGCCCCGATTGCAAAGTGAAGGCAAGGGAAGGGTCCTCCTGAAGGCTGTCAGATCTTAGGATCCTCTTCTTGTCTGGAGTGACGAAGTTCGGAACCCATGGGATGTCAGCATCCGAAGGAGCTCTTATCTCTCCCTCGGCAGCCTTCTTCTTCTCCTTCTCCTCAACCCTCGGAAGGCCGACCCCAGATGACTTGGTAGCATGGGACTTTGTTCTCTTCACCGGTGGAGCATCGTCGGATGAAGGAGTTGTGGATGGGGGTCGCTTTTGTGCCAGTAGTGGAACAGGTCCGCCCTTACTCGGTACCGAGCCTGAAGCCCCGGGAGCACCGTCCTTCTTCTGCTCGGCCTGTTGTTTCGCCTGGTCGTCCAGTCTCTTTTGTAGCACTGCCTTTATGCTTCGGGGAGGCATTGTCTCGTCTTCGAAGAAAAGCTCTGTTATTGGCACGCGCAACGTCCCTCGGAGCGGTTTCTCCTTGCTCGGAAGAAGTTCCTCGGGAAGCTTGACTGGCTCTTCTTCGTCTTCTTTGTCCGTCACCTTTCTTCGGATCCTTCCACCATATGTGGCGTCGTACTGAAGGATCGTCGGCGCGTCTCTCTCTTTGCTTGGTATTGTAAGCAGCGCCGAAGCCAAGCCGCAACCTCTGGCGACACTCAAGAGATCCTTGTTGATCTTACTTGTATCTGCCGAGGCCAAACGATAGAAAGAATTAGAGGTGGCAGAATCATAAATAATAACAAAAAACAAAAAAAAAACAAAATGCAACAAGAAGAACCGAACGAAATGATGAGAAATGTGTTGTGAAGTGCTTACAAGGTTCTCCCCTACGAGTAGCAACCTCAAATTGCCCATATTCAAGTGGGGGGTACTGAAAGTTGCCCCGGACTTCGACGTAATCCGAAGCCCACTTCTCCGAGTCATACATTCCCTCGGGAATGATCTTTTTCATGTTCTTCCGAGAACACAAGTAATACCGAGAGAACCTAACGTTCCTCGACACCATGTAGTTCTCAAAGATATGGTAGGCCTCTAGGGGGAACATTTTTACCTCGGCGAGCTTGATGATTGAGTGGATAATGCGGTACGAATTCACGCTCAGTTGGCACGATGTGAGGCTGAAACGATGGAGAATCTGTCTCAAGATCATGTGCATCGGGAATCGAAGCCCTTCTTCGGTGATGGCCATTAAAGGAACCGTGACGTGTTCGTCACTGAATAGTATACGGGGCCCTTCCACGGGTGTGATCACAACATCGTTCGGAATGTTGTAGGCCCGCCGATAGAGGTCTATCCCCTCCTGGTCCGCGAAACAGTCCCAGTAGGGGCAAGGGTCTCTTCCCGTTCGGTCTGGGATCAGGTCTGGGTCCAGGGGTATTATCTTTCTCTTGACCTTCTTCTTCTTCGGAGCCGCGGAAGATGATTCACCGAGGATGGCAGCTTCCCCCTCCGGCCGACTAGATGAAGCAGCAGGCGTGTCTCGCTCGGACTGGTCCTCTTCATCCTCATCTGTTGCTTCCTCTTCCATGTCCTCGTCTTCGTCTGGGTCTACTCCCGCTCTCTCCGAAGAATCGTCGTCATCGTCGATCTCAACGATGTCAGGGCCCATTGACCGAATAGGCGTCACGTTCGAGGGGAAGTCGATCCCCTCGATTCCGACGTACGAGGATCCAGCCCTTACACGGTACTTCCGAGCCTCAGCTCTAATTGCTTCGGCTATTCGGGGGTCCATCTCACCGAAATCAGGTGCTTCGGAGTCCACCGAGCGATAAGACTCTCCCGAGGAAGTTGACGGCGATTCCATACCTAAAACAGGTGCATGGGATAAGACCGTTAGCGAAAAGCAAGGTCGCTATTCCTAAGGTGCCTAATTTCAGTGTTCTAAGTTATCCGAGCAAACGCGTCACTCCCGAACGACTATGTGTCGAATGGGGATTCCAAGCGCGGTTATGCTTCGGAAGCCATTGAGGTTGTGATTCGTTCGGATATATCGTTCGAAGAGTTTTTGGTTATTTTTCTTCGGAATTAATTTATGTTCAGAAGAACACGGGTTGAAGATGTACATGGGCTCGGAAGAACCCATGAGCATCTTCAACCTGTTCTACAGCGTATAGAAAGGAAAACAGACAAAACGGAAGAGAAAACCCACTTTTGTGGTCAAAACATGCTCGAAAATGACTGAAAATGCAGAGAAGCATTGGGAAAATCAAAACGTACCTGAATATCAAGAGAAATCTGTGATTCAATGTGGTAATCTTCAGATTTCAGGCGATGTTTGGGCGAAAACCATCGAATAGCAGTTGAGGCGTCTGAGGGAAGGAGAGAAAAAGTGATTTTCTCTCTCCTTCATCGCTTTTTATACCAGGAGAGGAATTCGAAACGGCGCAAAGCCCCCAGCCGTTGGATTGAAGCGGGAGATTGATGCTCCGCGCGATGACTGACACGTGGAGAGCTTTGTACAGCGCCGTTTCACTATCCAATGAATTGATGACACGTGTCAAATTTGAAATCGGCGGTTTCAGAAGCATTAATTGCGGGTCCAGAGCTTGTCTGCTTCTGGTTACGCGAACGGCTAATGTTCGGCAGACGTCTGCGTTCGGCTTGAAAGGAAGCGAGCAAGTCGTCGATTGTCAGGATAGCTTTGTTCGACCACTACTGTCAACTCCTCCTTTCTTCGGGACACATAAAGCAGGAGTTGAGGGGCTATTGTAGTGGACCGAAATATCCGAAGGTTCAAAGGGTTCAATGGGATGACCTTGTGGACCCACAGTTCAGTTGTCTCAGTTCGTCTGTATGAGAAAAGTCAAACCTAACACGTCACCCCGGTCATCAACCGAACGATAGGCGGTCCTGCGGCTGGTTACCGAGCGTAAGTTGCCCCTCCGAGCGTAGTGAAACGCTCTTGTTCGGTGACGGGCTTGTTTACTCGGATAGACATCTTCCATTCGGACAGAAGGTTGTTCAACGAGCAGGTGTCATCCTCGGTAGACTCTTATGTTCGAAAGGTTTCCTCGGCTGAGGCAGTGGAGGAATGTTCTAAGGCGGTGGGGGAACGTTCTAGAAGCTTCAGCTGATAGAGACGAAGATAAGCACGTTCATCTCTCTGATAACCGATGTGACATCTCTGACACTGACCCACGTGGGTCCAAATGGGTCTGCAAATCTTGAAGGGCGGCACACATTGAATGCTCCTGACACATGACGTCATCCGAGCGTAGCAACGCGCGTGCAATGCACTTCCACATTGTCCGACACTCCAGAACTTGGCCTATAAATAGGAGAGCACCTCTCCCAGGAAACGGGTCAGACATTCTCCTCCCCTAACAAATTTCCTGCTAAACTTCCTCCTCTTCTCATATTCACTTTGATTCTAACTAGATCGTCGGAGCTTCTTCCCGGAGGAACACCACCCTCCGGTTTGCAGGTACACAGCGTCGCCGGACAAATCACGACGGTGCAAACAACGAAAATGGTCCAGGAGGTGCAAGAATAAATCACACCCCCACACAAGATTAATGCTGTGTTTGGAACTTGAGGAAAGTAGGAGAAAATAAGATAAAAGAAAATGAGAGGAAAATTGTACAGTGCACAATTTTAAATTTTTCTATTTTCTCTCATCTTTCTCTTCAAACCAAATAATGGGAGAGAATACTTTCTAATTTTTTACTTCCTTTCTCTTATTTTTTTCCACAAGTTCCAAACAAACCGTAAAGAATAGTTTTTTTTTTTGCCACAGCGATATACATCAGCGGGGGTTAGTGGGGGTGTTAGAGTTAGCACGGGGAGACCAGAAGCTATCCATAGCCCTGGCCCCCTAGGCATGCCCCTTGTGGGGCTTGAACCCAAGACCTTCCACAAAGGGGAGGCAATGACTTACCAACTGCACTAAGCAATGGTTGTCGTATCACTCCAAATAATTCTATTGACCAAGACCAAGCATCGATCTCTTTCCCTTTCAATACAATGGTTATTTATAATGCCTTGCACATGACGTAGGTCCTCATCCTATATGAGAGAGACGCTACAAATAACCGTTGCATTGCAAATTTTTCCTTCTCTCACACAGATTTCGGGTTGGTGTTGTACAGTGAGGTGCATCTCCGAGTCGTCGGATCAATATGATTTGACCGACCTTATCAATAGTCGATCCATTTGATTGGGAAAATGATGGCCCATGACCTGTTTTGATAATTAATATCCACTAAGGACATTTTCAGTATTAAAAAATATTCTCAGCATGTCATTGGCAGGTATTAATTATCAAAACACGTCCTGGACCATCATTTTCCCCAATTTGATTTTAACATTTTGGAGTTTGTAATGAGTCCTGATCACTCTCAAAGAGGTATAAAAAGGCCTGCCCCTTCTAATAGTTTTTTTTTTTTTTAAGGAAAAAGGACCATCCAGAGTAATCTTTGCTATCTTGATTGGGAAAATTACCGGCAGGCGGCGTGGACCGGAATTAATCCCCAATACATGGACTGAAATCTTGAAATCACCACTCTCATGATATAAACAAAATTATTCACCAAAACATGGCAAGTCTATGTTAGTTTACAATTCTACCCCTGCATATATATGCAACATTGAAGCCCTAACACACCATTTCAACGTTTTCCTTTTCTCTGCAAGAGCTATCCAGGTATTCCCCCCTCTCTTTCAACCTCTCTCTCGTTCTCTCTCTGAACCCCTCTCTCGTTCTCTCTCTGGCTTTCTCTTCTCTCTCCTCTTTCTCTATTGTTCTGTCTCTCTCTCTCTCTCTATAATATTCGGGCATTTGAGACGATTTTATGGTTGTTTTACACAGATTTTGACCCAATCGTATGTGTGTGTAAGCATTACTTTTGCGCGTGCCGATTGTCCTCTTTACGGCGAGATTTTGACATTAATATGCCTATTGGACTGTTCTGTAACGGGAGAATCCCCGTTTATTATTTTGGTAAATATTATCTGCTTTCTTGATTTTCTTGTTTGGTTTGTGAGAAAATGAAAGAAAATGAAGCAAGAATTGCATCTTGGGTCTTGTTTCTTTTTTGGGTAGAGTGATTCTTGGGTCTTGGTCTTTTTTTTTTTTTTTTCTGTTTTTGAAGGCAACGACCAAAAGATGCCTAAGTCACCGGAATACATGTCAAGGTCTCCAACTTAACAAAAGCTCTTGCCATCGAACAAAACAGAGCTCAAAATTGAAAGAGTTTCCTTGCTCCGTTAGTAACAAGTGACGACGAAAAGACTTGAAAAGATTTAGCTTCTGTTCCCATAAGATTTAAGTCGTTGTCCTAGTGTAGTGGATTTCAAGTTTTAGGGTGATTAGTTTTAGGACGTTCTTGACCTGGACATTTTTTAGTTCAATTCTATCCTCTAAGTTCTCCTTTCCTTTCATTTTCCCCTTTGTATGAGTTTTGTGATTATGATTAGTCTGGGATATGTTTTTTAATATGTTTCTGCTGTGTTTTTTTATGTTTTAGCTCATCTTGTCGACGCCCTTCCTTTTCACCCTTTACATGTCCTCTTTTTTTAAGGTGGTTATGTTGCAAACTTCACATTGTTTTGTGGTGCGAGTACAATATGAGGGCACTTCACCAGCTACTTTGATGGTGACATTTCTTGCTCATTTTTGTTGCTATAGTTTGGTGGAATTGGAGCACCTATTATCATATACCAGCTTTTCCTCTCTCCCTCTTTTTTCCCCATGAACTAGTCAACCAAATAGCAAGTTTTAGGCTTCCTTAATTGGAGTGGAGAATACTGCTAAGATAACGCTAAGTTTGCTAACAGTTTCAAGTAGTAACACGCATAATTGACTTATGCTGTCATGGGTAGATGTCATTGGCAAAACTTCTATTCATGTTGTCTCTTCAAATTTAGTAAAGTTGGGTCTCCCAAGAAGTAAACTTTAGCCAAAATCAGCACTCCCTCCATTAGTTGGACTGACAGAACCATGAGCTTTCTACGAGGAACTTACTTCGACCAAAATCATCACAAGTTGCGGAAAATGATGGGGTTGCTTAGCTTTTCGTGCTAGGGAGGTGTTATTGTTCTTGATTCCTACTTGAAATGGGATTTGTTCCTTATTCCTTGGGACAGCATTTTGCAAATTCTCATCGTTAATCTGGACAAAGGATTCTCATTCCCCCCTAGGAATAAGGAACAAAGTGCTGGCGACGCTCACATGCGAGTAGGTTGCTGTTAAAATTGGCATGTTTGGACCTCCCTTCAAATCCACGTCACCTATGAGGATGATAATGCAGTTCACTTGGTGATAGAGCTTTGTGAGGGAGGGGAACTGTTTGATCGGATCGTTGCACGGGGGCATTACACCGAAAGGGCGGCTGCTTTTTTGACTCGGACGATTGTTGAAGTTATTCAGGTGAAGATCTTTCTTTAGATATTGATGTCATGTTATTGGTTTTGGACGGCCTAGATCTTTCATCACTCTGGTCTATATGGGAGTCGGTATTTGTTTTGGTATTATTGTTACAATCTGCATTCTATTTTCCTAAATTTTTCTTATTTGATGTATGTTTCCATATTTGCAACTGGAGTATCATGGTTAGTTCTATATGATTATAAGCTTGGAGATAATACACACACATAAGTAGATATGTCTGTTTATGTGCAAAGGGGAATCAATAGAAGTCCTTGCTGAGAACCCAAAAAGTTCACGTCTGTCTGCAGCCAATGTAACCTTGGTTACTAAGATGGTACATTATGTTGCCGGCTTCTATGGGTTAGTTGTTGGAATGGAGGGAATTCAAGTCCTAGTGGATGTAAATTTCTTTTTCGCTTTTCAGTTTACTCATATGAAAATAACTTATCAGCTGATTTTGGGTGACCTCAAAAGTTTAGCCTGTCTTAGTTCCATGCCAAGACTCCTATCTCCCATGATAGATTGTGAAAAGTCAGTTAATTGTGGCCTTGTTGCAAAATGTGCAACCTTTTCCAAATTCCAATTCTATTGTAGCTAACTTCCTTTTGATAGGTTTTGCTTCATTGTCTTTAGTTTTCCTTTTATTATTTGGTTTGGGCTTTATTCATGGATTGCTTTGGTCATTTCAGTGAAGTCAACTATTTTATTGGCTGTTTTCAGTTTTTCTACTTGCTTCAGAAAAGATTGTTTCCATTGTCCTTCTACTATTCCTCGAAAGATTTGACTTTTGGACATGCTTCTAGAAATGCAATTATAGTCCTTCTGTTGTGTTGCAGCTGTGTCACAAGCATGGGGTCATGCATCGAGATCTCAAACCTGAGAACTTCTTGTTTGCAAATAAGAAGGAAACGGCTGCCCTAAAGGCAATTGATTTTGGGCTGTCAGTATTATTTAAACCTGGTAATGTCTTTCGATACCTGTTCACTTCTTTCATTTGGTTGTTGACCATCATAGACTTCGTAGTTAATCTTCATTTATGGTGGCTGAATTTGTTGAATTTGGAACAGGTGAGAGATTTAATGAAATTGTGGGAAGTCCTTATTACATGGCTCCTGAAGTGCTAAAACGGAATTACGGTCCAGAAGTAGATGTCTGGAGCGCTGGAGTAATCCTTTATATCTTACTTTGTGGTGTCCCTCCTTTTTGGGCAGGTCAGTCGGTGTTTTCAAAATATTTGACTACTATTTTTCATTTTCTTGAGGTTGTAGCCTTAAAAATACATTTTCCTTGCGGCCTTCATGTGCAAAATAGGAAAATTGTAGAGTTCCTTTTTGTTCTCGTCGTGTGACAAAATTAGGCATATATCGCTGTAGTTCAAAGCAATGGAGTGTGTTCCTTCTTTTAAGTGTTTTCCATCCAATGGTCTTCCTTTTGATTGGTATATTCCTTTTTGCCCCCATGGGATTGCTTGAGGACATATCGGGGAAAAGAGGATTTATACTTTTCCCGAGTGTTAACTAATGTTATCAGTGCTAGAATCAGAGACACCCCTACAATGCTTTACTTTGTTTGAATGACAACTGGAATTTTCCATAATATTATGGATCTATTTATGTTAGCTGCATGAATGGTTATGCTGCAGTATGCCATTATATGAAACATTTGAGAAATTGTTCTGGTTTCCTTTGTTGTTTAAAAACCTATTCTTTTAACTGTGCAGAGACTGAACAAGGAGTTGCTCAAGCAATCATTTGTTCCGTTGTAGATTTTAAGAGGGATCCATGGCCCAAAGTTTCAGACAATGCAAAAGACCTTGTAAAGAAGATGCTTGACCCTGATCCTCAGCTCCGGCTTACTGCTCAGCAAGTGCTAGGTAGCATGTGGATTTTTTTCTATGTAAACAATGCATAACAGAATAAGGAATCCTTAATAAGAATTGCCTAGTATCATTTCTTAAGAAACCTAAACCATGACTCACTTGTTCAATTTCAGATCATCCTTGGTTACAAAATGCCAAAAAGGCTCCAAATGTTTCTTTAGGTGAAACCGTGAGAGCAAGGCTCAAGCAATTTTCTGTGATGAACAAACTTAAGAAACGAGCTCTTAAGGTAATGTTTCAGTGCTTGAATAGAATAAGCAGATATCTCCTAGAGTTGGTTACTTTGCTGTTCAAGATTTTTTGTCAGCATCAATCGGTCTTAGTGTGTACACAGTTCTGCAAATGCATTTCAGTACTGAAAATACTTTGGCAATTAACAGGTGATTGCTGAGCATTTGTCAGTGGAGGAAGCAGCTGGGTTAAAGGAGGGATTTCAATTGATGGATACTAGCAACAGAGGGAAGATCAACATTGATGAGCTAAGAGTTGGGTTGCAGAAGTTTGGCCAGCAGATTCCTGATTCAGATCTCCTGATTCTTATGGAAGCTGTGAGTACTTTCCTCCATTTGTATGAGAAAATAGGTGGAAGAGTTTCCTAATTCAGGCCATGCATTTACATATTGTCTAGAAGTATGTTAGAAGATTTAAGAATCCACTGTAGTTGTGACCAAGACTCCATATGCAGTGGTCTTGGGCAGTTTAATGTGAAACTGTATCGACATACAGACGTTATTGATAAGGGGTAGCCACTGATTACCATAAGGCCGATGCTAACTGTGGTTAACATACTATTTAGACACTGGAAGTCAATTCTTCTAGTAATATATCGTTAATTCTTCCTTTCACTGAATTTATTCATGTTGGTTTTATAGGGTGATGTAGACAAGGACGGACATTTAGACTATGGAGAGTTTGTGGCTATTTCTGTTCACCTCAGAAAGATGGGCAACGAGGATCACCTTCACAAAGCCTTTGAATTCTTCGATCAAAACCGAAGTGGGTATATAGAGATTGAGGAACTAAGGGATGCCTTGGCTGATGAAGTTGAGACTAACAATGAAGAAGTCATCAATGCCATCATGTAGGATGTGGACACGAATCATTGTATTTTGGATGGAATCCTCTGTAAGCGCTGATGAGCTTTATCTAACACGAATCATTTTCTCATGATTCATCCATTGATTGTCAAAACCTTGACTCTACACATGTGCACTGTAACTTGTAGTGAACATTGTGGACCCTAATACCGTTAGTATCTTCCAATTGGGAAGGAAAAAAAAACGAGTTAGAATAGAGAAAATCGGGTGATTCAGATTTATTGAGTCTATCCAAGCAAAGAGTTTAGAGGGTTCATCTTCCTTCGGGTGTCGATGACATGGCCATAAGGGTCTATTATGATACGATCAGTAATTCAATTCATTTTTAATCGGGTCTTGCTCTATGAAACCTTTTCCAAAAACTAACTTTCAACGCTTACCACTTGTCAAAAAATATGACGTGTTCTTTATACAAAAAATATATGTTCCACAAACACATAGAGTGTAGTCTTTTAGCAATATGGACTTGGTCTTGGTATTGAAAAAACCACCAATAACTTTTCACGCTTATCACTCGCCAAAAATATGACGTGCTTTTTATACAAGAAACATATGGTCCACAAAGACATAGAGTGTAGTCTTTTAGCAATATGGATTTGGTCTTTGTCTTGAAAGAATCACCATCTAACTTTTCACACTTATCACTTCCCAAAAAATATGATGTGCTCTTTATACAATAAATATGTGGTCCACATAGACATATAATGTAGCCTTTTGGCAATATGGACTTGGTCTTGGTCTTGAAAGAACCACCACCTAACTTTTCACTTATCACTTGCCAAAAAATATGACTTGCTCTTTATACAATAAACATGTGGTCCCCACAGACAAAGAGTGTAGTCTTTTGGCAATATGGACTTGGTCTTGATTTTGAAAAAATCACCACCTAACTTTTCACACTTATCACTTTTCAAAAAATATGTCTTGCTCTTTATACAATAAACATGTGGTCCACATAGACATAGAGTGTAGCCTTTTGGCAATATGGACTTGGTCTTGGTCTTGAAAAAACCACCACCTAACTTTTCACACTTATCACTTCCCAAAAAATATGACGTACTCTTTATACAATAAACATGTGGTCCACATAGACATATAATGTAGCCTTTTGGCAACATGGACTTGGTCTTGGTCTTGAAAGAACCACCACCTAACTTTTCACTTATCACTTGCCAAAAAATATGACTTACTCTTTATACAATAAACATGTGGTCCCCACAGACAAAGAGTGTAGTCTTTTGGCAATATGGACTTGGTCTTGGTTTTGAAAGAATCACCATCTAACTTTTCACACTTATCACTTTTCAAAAAATATGTTGTGCTCTTTATACAATAAACATGTGGTCCACATAGACATAGAATGTAGCCTTTTGGCAATATGGACTTGGTCTTAGTCTTGAAAGAACCACCACCTAACTTTTCACACTTATCACTTCCCAAAAAATATGACGTGCTCTTTATACAATAAACATGTGGTCCATATAGACATATAATGTAGCCTTTTGGCAATATGGACTTGGTCTTGAAAGAACCACCACCTAACTTTTCACACTTATCACTTCCCAAAAAATATGATGTGCTCTTTATACAATAAATATGTGGTCCATATAGACATATAATGTAGCCTTTTGGCAATATGGACTTGGTCTTGGTCTTGGTCTTGAAAGAACCACCACCTAACTTTTCACACTTATCACTTCCTAAAAAATACGACGTAGACATGTGGTCCACATAGACATGTGGTCCAGTCTACAAGCTTTTTTTTCAAAATAAAAAACGTAACCAAGCGTTTCAAGTTCGGTTCCTTGGGTGTTTTCCGCAAAATCCGAGTGGCGACTCTGAATCGAAGCGTTTCGCTGCGCTTTTCCAAAAAGGGCGCACCCATTTTTATACAAAAATGTAAAGATTTTGGGGCTGTGCCCACAACTTTTCACACTTATCACTTCCCAAAAAATATGATGTGCTCTTTATACAATAAACATGTGGTCCACATAGACATATAATGTAGCCTTTTGGCAATATGGACTTGGTCTTGAAAGAATCACCACCTAACTTTTCACTTATCACTTGCCAAAAAATATGACTTACTCTTTATACAATAAACATGTGGTCCCCACAGACAAAGAGTGTAGTCTTTTGGCAATATGGACTTGATTTTGATTTTGAAAGATTCACCACCTAACTTTTCACACTTATCACTTTCCAAAAAATATGTCATACTCTTTATACAATAAACATGTGGTCCACACAGACATAGAGTGTAGCCTTTTGGGTTTTTTTTCCTGTATCAAGAGGTACCAAGAAAATTTCATATGGCCTGTCACTGATGGAATTGAATTGAAGGCTTTGGTGTTACTTAAAAATCCACTACAAAACCACCAATACGTAGGACAAACAAGTCGGCTATTAACTACCATGGTTTCAACATATGACCATTACACTGTAAGTCTCAGCAATACTTTTGAGAGGGAGAGAGGGGCTAATTACCGTACATGCCAAAAAAAACAAGAAAAAGTTCAATTGTAAAGGGTCTAGTACAAGCAATCAAGTGGAAACAATTAGCAAATAGCATCCCCACCATGTGGTTGCGCCCTTGTTCGCCAATACTAAGATACCTACTCCAACCAACCTTTGCTGGCTGGAACTGAATTAGAGAGTTGTTATTCTTAAATTAATCGACAATTGAGAACCTTATGTACAACAATCCATGCATTACCATAAAGTAAGAGTAGTTATGTAACAACCTTAGCCCATCCCTAAGGGTTAAGCGAAAATGAAGCGCCGGTGGAACTTCCACCAAGGCCATATCAAGTAACAATTACTCCCTCCGTCCCTTTTTAAATGTCCTGCTTCGTAACTCCAACTTATTGAACAGACATCATTATTATACCTTTCACATCAACTTTTTCCTCCACTTTCCCTACTTACCCATCATCATTACACTTTTACTCACTAACTTTTCAAAATGGAATCTACTTTTAGGGACAAAATAGACAATTCACCAACTTTTACCCACTATCTTTACAAAATGGACACTTATTAAGGGACAGCCCAAAATGGAATACTGGACTGTAATAAAGGGACGGAGGGAGTATCTCATAAGCAATGACAAAGGAACAAAACATGGATTCAACGGAAACGAAACATATATTACCATATCGAATATGCAATTCTTGGACTTTGAAAGAATTCCAGAATCTGCAATTCCATAAATTTGAACATAAAATTTGACTTCGCACAGGAGTAACTAAGGCACAAACTTTACATATTTCTTAAGGTCTATGAATCTAGTTTCAAAATCAGAAATCAATTCGCAATTTTATCACTCGAGCTAAAAATTATGTCCATTTCCCCAACATGTGTCGGTGCAGTCAACACAGTTCCGAAATTGAGTAATGCTATGTTAAGAATTTCTATAGAGCTCAATACTTCAAATTTGATCCTGAAATTGTTACTATAAACAAAAGACTCATAGAGGAACTCTCAATAAAATTCCTACAAATTTCAGAACTTCCCAACTATCTCAATAAAATTTCCCAAAATCCGATTGGTACACAAAACCAGGTACTAATGTCATTCCACTTCATACAACAAAAAGTAGGTTAATAGATGACATTAACCAACAGCTACTTATCCCATAACACTTTGTACTACAAATCCAGTTCAATGTATCCAAAAACCAGCACCTACTATATGGACAAAACATGCACTGTCTTACTATAGTGCAAATTCAAACACCAAGTTACTCGACAAAACACAGTTTTAATAGCTTCAAGTTATACAACATTAGTTCTTAATTACTTGACAAAAAACTATGCAAAAGAAAGCCTTTCATCTGCTCCTGCACTACCATTTTACAACCAGTTCTGCTTCCATTTCTGTTTTGAACTGCACCACCTCCATTTTTCTCTGCACCACTTGCTTTCCTCTTCACCTGCACCAGAAATGCAAAGCAAGCAACTATATATATTCAATTCATAACTTTAACTTCATAACTTCAAGCAACTATATTCAATCTAGAACAACAATAGATTGCACATGGTAAAATGGGATTCCATCACAAGAGGCCAAAAATGAGGGGGTTTGGGAATCAAGAAACTAGTGGAGCACAATTGTGCTTTGCTTGCAAAATGGTGGTGGAGATACAATAAGGAGGACAATTCCCAATGCGTAAAGGTTCTCAAAAGCAACTATAGATATGGGGAAGACAGTTGGCTACATGCATTGCCGCTCACTAAAAAACCATCCAGAATTTGGCATGATATACAATTAGTTGGTAATGAACAATCTGATCTTGGTAACATCATTCATGACGAATTATGCATAAAGCTTTGTGTTTACAGGAAATGTTGCTAGATTCTGGACTAATACATGGTCAAGTGAACAATCCCAGAGAGGAATTTCCTAAACTCTACCTGTTATCAACTCAAAAGAACGTCTTGATCAGTCGAGTGGCTAATTCCAACAACCATGGGGATTGGAATTTCATTCAACCATATTATCAAACACTGTATGGACAATATGTTACTTTCAACCATTAGCAATAATATTTTAGGGTTGTGAAAACTACATCAACAGAAATTCAGAAATCATGTTTTGTATACAAATTGATTATTCCTTCTGAAAATATTTTCCCAAAACATGCAGTGGATAGCACCACCCTTGTTATTGACAAGCATTCCAAAGCAATTAAGGATGCCGCATTATCGTTGGTCACAAATATAATTGAAGAGAATTCAGTAAGCATAAACACTAATGGTTAGCTTTATAGGTTTTGGTCAGAACTCGTTAATACTAAAACTCACAAGTCCCACGCATTGTATAGGTCCACTCTAATTCAATACCAAGTCAAGCCAAAAAAGAGGAACACGGGAATAAGAAAGGAAAGTAGCCATCACTTACCAGAAAGTAGGCATCACAATTCACAACAAGGAGCAAGCAACCTTCACATAAACTAGAGAAAAAGAACAAAGTCTATCCTTCCTATACACACCTCAGTGACCCACAACGTGGCATAAACTGATACGTTCATTCAAAATCAGATGAGTGCTTATCTTTTGCATATTAAACTGTGGGATAAACACAAACCAAGACAAAGATAACTCCAATTTAGTCAGATAGATAGAGAGCACCAGTTGAAATAATAATAATAATACTACTACTATTTATTACCAGAATTAATTTGCCTAACCTCCCATGCAATTACATTACATGCAGGCTAGGATCATCCTCACAAACTACAGTCGTGGAGGGAGAATGATTGGCAGAAATTTCTACTTTCCAATCAGTGGGCTTTTTACGGTCCAGCTTTCGAAACATTGCTTGACCTGATTTCTTGTCACTAGTATCTAAAGAACTTCTTTTCCTTGCAGTAGTTGAAACTGATCCATCAGGCAAAGCAGACCTGTTACCTGGGATGCTTTTCTTTCTCTCTTGAGGAGGTCCAGAAGTAAAAGTTCGGGAAGTTTTGGAACCGGGCAGATGTTGTCCGTCAGTAGCATTATCTGTCAGAAAACGGAGAAATGAAACTAAATCAATGCCAAAAAGCTGGTAGCTGAAGTGTTCCTGAAGAGGAAAAGAATGACAAATGCATATGGCTACACTGGGACATAAAAAGATTGACACTCGATCATTATCAAACTCAAGAAAACGAACCATCACAGCCAGAAATTTATAAAGCAAAAAACTGAAGAGGAAAATTAGAGATCTGAAGAAAACAAATTTTCAATTCCAATCATTTGATCCACTCAAATACTCAACATGAACGTTCATACGAGCACATAATTGTTTATTTGGCTGTCAAAATTCACAAATCAGAAAAATGAATTTTGTCTGAGCATAAAATAGAACAAGAATATGAACTAATCCAGATCAGAGAATCAATATTGGAAAAAACGCAGCCATTACATTCGGTCATCGATACACATGCATCAGAACTTTATATATTCCCAAGTGGGATATATATATAGTAGAAAAAAAGAATTGGATCAAACAGATCGGACCACCACAATATTGAAACAGCCTAACATTCACATGTCCGCGGCAAATTATTAAGTCCAACCAATTGTGCACAAAAGACTGCATGCTATTATTAAGTCCAACCAGTACTTTAAAATGCACACACTACTATTACTACTACTTAGTAGTACTAAAAAATCAATTAATCTCTCCCCAAGTCTGAGTTAGGAAAACCAAACATTTTAATGCTTTTACCATTTTGTTAACTAATTTTTTGACATATTCTAGTTGGGTTAGTAGAACTTTCACTAACCATGAATGACTTTTCTTTATCTAAACCAGTGAACACAACTAATTTAAGAGAACAATCCAAGCTTAGCAACAAATAACCATAAATTTAAGTTTCTGATGCAATTAAGAGAACAAAAGTGCGCTTTTGTTGAAAGTCAATACCGAGATTATAGCGTTGAACTAAATTGAGGATAAAGGAACAAATACTGAACCAATTTTGTTAGCAACATCAAAAACAGGGGTGGCCAAATCCCTTGAGCCACCAAAACAAATTGTATCAGTATTAAAACTACAAACCAACCCTAAAATCTGTAAACTACTAGGGATCGTGAGCCCTCCATTCCAAGACACAGTCAAATAAACCCTAGACTACAGACTGATCAAGGTAAAGATGATACATGTCCTCTGAATGCGAAGAGGACGGAGGCAGAGGGCGGCGTCCGATAATATTCGGCGGAGGGAATCGATTCAACTAACCTGATGAACTGGGGATGGCAATGTTGGAAGCTTGGACGATTGAAGGCAGCGTCTCCGAGGTAGACGATTCAAACATATGCGAAGGAGGGAGTTGGGGAACAACGTCGGCTCTCACTAGGAGGGAGTAGGCAGAAGTCTTCACAGTGTGGGAGCACACAGGAGAGAAAGCTGGAGCAAACCCTAGAGAGAGGGGAGCTAGGTTCGTATCTCTGGCCCTAGAGAATGGAAAAGAGAAGAAAAAGAGAGAAGGAAAAGGGAAAAAGGGAAAGGGATTGGGGCGAACGGTGTCGTCTTACACAAAGGGTAAATTTGTCCAATTTCATCATGGTTATTACCTCATACCATGTGTTGGTGATATTATTTGCAGATGCCATGTCTTGGTAATTTGGAGACTTCACACCATGAAAGTGGTAATTAACTCCGGTCCACACCGCCTGCCGGTAATTTTCCCATCTTGATTCCTCTTATTATAGTCAACTAAAAATTAAATGGGAAAGCGAAATATCCAATAGGCATAGCTAATGACGTCAGCGCATATTCTGTCTTTGGTGCTTTCTTGATTTTCCAAAATCTCAATATCTTACATTCTTTACTTGGATGAAATTTGTCTGAACCTTGCCTTTCACTTCCTTAACTTTAAGACTATGCTATCAATTAACTGGGAAAGCGAAATATCCAGTAGGCATAGCCAGAGGCGGCTCTACATGGAGTCTTCCATGGTCAACTGAACACCCAAATAAATTTTTTTTGCTTATAATATATGTAAAAATTATGCGCTAGCCTTTTTTTGAACACCCAATTCTAATAGTTTTGAACACTTGACTCAAAAAGAATTGAACACTCAATCCAAAACTAGTTGAACAATCAATCACAACCCAATTACGGCCCATCAATCCACGTAATTCATATTTGAACATTAAACACATTAATTACTTCAAATAAAACTCATAATCATAATAAAGAAATTGAAAAAGAAAGAGAAAAAAGAAGAATCTATTGGTGTAAGTATTATACTCTGCGTTACCTCTCCACCTTTATTGTCGATGGTCTAAATGTGTTAATTCCGCATTCATGACAATTAAAACTAATTTATTTGTTTTTGTATTATTAGCTAATAGAATTTACGAACAAAGCTTTAAAAAAATTCAACTCCATTGCAAACTCCGTTAACTTAAATAATATCTTCAAATTTCAGACTACGATAGAAAATTAAATCTCATCATGTTATCCTAAAGAACACCATATTTTCGAGAAGGTCAGTCTCAACATACTCGCTACAGTTTCCTTCAAAAGTATTTCAGTAGATTAATACGCTGATGAAATGTTGGCACAAAATATGATATCTCATCTAGGACAACTGTAAAAAAAAACCTCCTACATTCTCAAAACAATATCTACTACGCAACTTTCAAATTTATTTATTTTTGGTTGAAAAAACGAGTATATATATATTTTTAAGTTATCATGTGCGGTTATTTTTTTGACCGCACTATTTATACTAGTTTATGACATTTTGTATTTATATTATTGGTTAAGAGATTAGCTAGTAGAGTTAAAGGTAATTTCTGAACACCCTATTACAAATTCTTGGAGCCGCCACTGGGCATAGCTAATGATGTCAGCGTGTATTCTGTCTTTGGTGCTTTCCCGATTCTCTGAAATCTCAATAACCTACGTTCTGTACTTGGATGAAATTTGTTTGAACCTTGCCTTTCACTTCCTTAACTGTAAGACTATGCTATCCTAAGGCTGTTAAATGGAAAGATCTTAGCAACGTCAATGAAAGATGAAATTCGTTTTATTTGTCTAATTTCCCTAAAAAAAATTGCAGTCTTTTGACTAATATTCTTAATTAACAAATGATAACCCAACCAGCAAGGCACTCCATTTATTAGGGTGATATTCTGGATTTTTAATTCTGATTGTGGAGTGTCACTCTCCACTACTAACACAAGATTAATAAGATAATTATATCTGACTCATTCCGCCCAACGGAAGTAGCCTACCACGGAAGACGTGTAATTTTTGGATCACAAAATGAGAAGTATTTGGGAGCTACATTTTTTTGGACCTGGGGCCTCTTTGGTAAAAAAAAGGCATCGTCCCAACTCATTGTGTGAAGTTTGACGGATAAAACAAACTTGTGAAAATCAAGTCGGTCTGATATAGGTAATTTAGTGAACAAATAACATTTCTAAACAGTCATAAATGTCCAACAAATTATACTGCAGTAAATTAATAAAAGTGTTCGGACACCACACGGTGCACGCGGTGCCCTAAAACCACCAAATGATTTTTCCTCACTTTCCCTCCCTCCCGCGCATACATTCATGTTTGCTAAGTACCTCCATATTGTATATCCATCATGTACACGCATGTACCCTGTTTGCTTAAGACTTAAGCGTTACCACCAAGATTTGTCTTCCTCTCTGTCATCATCTTTAATCATTTGGGGTGCTTCTAAATTCATTCATTTTCATAAACCCTTCCTCCAGTTTAGCTTCATCTGCTGTCTTAAGCTCTTAATTTCCAATTTCAGGGGATCAAGAAGGCAATATTTGGTATGCTATTTTCATATCTTTGAAAAAAAAGTCTCAGTTCTCACGGTGTATTAGTTAGAATTAGAATTGGTTTCTACAGTTTAATGATAAATATCTATCAGGGTTTATTTCCGCGGTTTGTATGGGTGATTTGCTGCTTCATTGAGTATTCATTTATGTTTTTCCTTTTGTAAAATGCTCAGTAATATTCTTAATTAACAAATGATAACCCAAGCAGCAAGGCACTCCATTTATTAGGATGATATTCTGGATTTTAATTTTGATTGTGGAGTGTCACTCTCCACTACTTACGTAAGATTAATAAGATAATTATATCTGACTCACTCCGCCCAGCAGAGGTAACCTACCACGAAAGACGTGTAATTTTTTTATCACAAAATGAGAAGTATTGGGGAGCTACATTTTTTTGGACGTAGGGCCTCTTTGGTAAAAAAAAATAAAGGCATCGTCCCAACTCATTGTGTAAACAAAAATGCTATGGGTACATATGAATTATACATATCATGTACAAATGAGTTTTGTGGGGGCCCACCTCGGGTCCCACAAAGATGATTCGAACCGCCCATTATTTTTCAAACATTTTTTTATGGAGCTCTGTAAAAATTCAGCACAATCCGATATCGGTAAGGATTTTTTTTCTGAATTTGTGGGGGCGAAACTACTTAACTGCTTAGTTTCGCCCCTACAAATTCAGAAAAAATCCTTACCGATATCGGATTGAGCTGATTTTGTACAGGGCTTCATAAAAATATGTATTAAAAATAATGGGCAGTTCGGATCATCTTTGTGGGACCCGATTTGAGCCCCACAAAATCTATATGTACATTGTATGTACATTTTATATGTACCAATAGCAGTACTCTTGTGTGAAGTTTGACGGACAAAACAAACTTGTGAAAATCAAGTCGGTCTGATATAAATAATTCAGTGAACAAATGATATTTTTAAACAGACAGAAATGTCCAACAAATTATACCACAGAATAAAAGTGTTCGGGCACCACATCACAGTGCACGTGGTGCCTCAAAACCACCAAATGATTTTTCCTCTCTTTACCTCACTTTCCGTCTCTCCCACGCATACATTCATGTTTGCTAAGTACCTCCATATTGTATATCCATCATGTAAACCCTGTTTGCTTAAGACTTAAGCGTTACCACCAAGATTTGTCTTCCTCTCTATCATCTCTGTTCTTCATAAACCCTTCCTCCAGTTTAGCTTCATCTGCTGTCTTAAGCTCTTAATTTCCAATTTCAGGGGATCAAGAAGGCAATATTTGGTATGCTATTTTCATATCTCTGCAGAGATTGGTTTTGCCTCTTCTTGTAAATCAGTGCATGAAACAAATTGTCTAAATTGCTGACTGGTTCTCCACTAGATTGGAATGTGTATTCATATAATTGTTGAGGCTTATCTAGGGTATTTCATTCAAACCATCTCGAAGCAAATTTCATTTTATTTTTTTGCTTGGCAACAAGGGCGGAGTGATACAAACTCATGGGAAGAACTCACCCTTAAAAACCGGCTTACAAGGAGAGGGTGCCCAAGAGCTTGTATACACAAGACCAAAGCCCATATCGATGTAGGTCCTTAAGATTGAATCACTGAGAAGAGGGCGCTCAGCAGTAGGTGTGTGGCAGCCCTCCCATGGGCTTGACCAAGGGACTCTAGACCCACGGAGGTCCCGGAAGAGATCAAAAAGCCATAGCAAGCACTTTCCCATCCGAGGCAAGTGGCCTATAGTCAGGAATTGTAGGTCCGCATTGAGGGGTGTCGATAGCACGCCTCGAACCTGTGACCTCTCTAGGCCCAAATGGTAAAAGCTACAACCTTGGGTGGTATTTTGAAGCATTTACTGCTATCATGAACGGGTATATTTGTATACTTGCTTTTATGGCACAATACAGTATAAGAGAAACAACCTAGGCATGTGGTGCTTGTGGTAATAGCCCAATCATGTTTTCCCCAAGCGTTGAAGTTCTATTTCAAAATCTCTGTCGCTTCTTAGTTCGACAGGCTTAGTACATTTTGTATAGTTTATCTTCTAAAGATGTTTCACCTTATGTTCCATGACCAAGGTTTTCTTGGGCTGCCTTATCGTACTAGCACAGACACACAACATGACAAGTTCATGGCACTGGACAAACACAAGCCAACACTGGAAATGTTTCAAAAAATGAAAGACAAAACACAGATGATACATGTTGCACATGCGTAGTTATAGATTTACCATTTACAATTTTACATGGTTCTTTTTTACGAGTGTGTATATGGAAACTTCAAAATTGAAATGGGTTCTTTTCCAAAAATTTCTCAAAAAGAAAAAACAAAAAGAAGCATTTTTGAAAATCGTCAACTGACCAAATTTTACGAGTTTCCTGACAATGAATCTTGGAAACATATTCTAACTTAAGGGCTCTCATTTTTGCCATAATATTGTACAAATCTTCTACCTTCATTGTATTGTCATGGTTGGCTACATGTTGCTTAGTTTTGTTTACAACGCTAAGTATCAGCTGCTGCTAATTTTTCTTATATTTTTCATTAAGTCGTGGGTCTCTCTTAACTCTTTAACTCTTAATACCTTGTTATCAGCAGCATACAAATATGGATGGATCTGGTGTAAGGCAGAGGGCATCATCTTCGAACATTTTGTCAAATTATAAGCTTGGGAGGACCCTTGGTATTGGGGCATTTAGTAAAGTGAAACTTGCAATTCATATCCCGACAGAGATTAAAGTTGCTATTAAGATCCTAAAGCGTCGAACAATCAATGATTCTGATGCTGAAAAAGGTGCGTCATATATTTGATTTCTGTTCTAGTGTTTGGGAATTAGACTGACGCATTGGTCACTCTTTCGTAATTCAGAAAAGGGCAGGGTCACATTAATAACTTCTCTATCAAAGAGCCGATATGAACTACAAGTATTCAGAAAATGTAAAGGAATATGCAGCAAATTTGGCTTTGTCTTAATCCTTAAGACTATCTGATGCATTTTGAGAAAGATAACAAGTACTCACGATGATTTTTCGTATTGTTGATATCTTTTAGTCAAATGGAATTTCAATATGTTCCGGTGCTGTACAGGTAGCCCATCTGTGTGGGATTTTGGTGCTGATATGCTGTTGGTGAAATTACAAGAAAACTCCCTCAACTATCACTTTTTAAACACCCCCTCATATTTAAAATCGCTTATGAAACCCCCTCAACTACTGGAAACGAAAAAGATGCTAACTCCGTTAACGGAATGGAGAAAATGACCAAGATACCCTTTTATATTATACCCTTATAGGAAATTTGAAAAAAAAAAAACCTTGAAATTGTTTACCCCACCCTCGCTACATCTGGTCCGGAGAGAGAGAGGAGGGTGATCGGAGACCACCGCCACCAGCAGCGCCACAAACAGAAGGGAAGCTTTGACTCTAGTCTCTCTCTCTCTCTTGGGGGCCCTTCTTTCATCAGGGTTTGCTTTCTTTCTTGCCATTTTGACCAAAAGTGGGTACCCAATTCTTGGGTTTGTACATATCTTTTTTCTTCATTCTCTTTAATTTCTGAAACCTCTGGTTTCTCACTTGCAACAAGAATTAGGTTTTTTTTTTTTTTTTTTTTAAGGGGGGGCCTTCTTTCATTTGGGATTGCTTTCATTCTTGCTATTTCGACCAAAAGTATGACCTTTTCAGGTACCCAATTATTGGGTTTGTCAAAATTTTTTGGTTTCTGTATTCCTGTTGCAACAAAAATTAGGACTTTTAGCGACCCTGAAATGCCACCTTCTGTTGATTCAAAGTTGCCGCTTAATAAATTAAACCTAAAAACACCAAACCCAAATACCAACATTGTCACCATTGATGTTGGGGGTCAGCTCTTTCAGACCACCAAGCAAACCCTAGACCTAGCCGGACCCAAATCCCTCTTTTCTAGAATTCTTGATTTTTCTAATCAAAACCCTAACACTGATCGGACTTTCAAATTCTAGTTTCCGCCCTTGTTTCCTCTGTGTTCCTGTGACTGCCATGGTTGAGCGCACGTAGGAGGATTAACCGAGAGAGAGAGAGAGAGAGAGCAAGAGAGAGAAGGAAATGGGTGTGTATAATACTCTCAAAGAGAGATAAGAAGATGTATGAGTTTTTTTCTTTTTATCTCTTAAACTATGCACATTTCCTCTACTTAGTCTCTAAACAATCAATTTGATGATTTTATCCTTCTCAACTATTATACTATTACCTACTTAGTCGATCCAATAAATAATGAAAATTAGAAATTTGGACAGAAAATGTCACGTAAGGCTCTATTTGGGACTCTGTAAAGCAGATACTGATTATGAGAGCCTTAGAAATAAAAATTAATTATGACCTTTTAGGATAAAATGATCAAAAAAATAAGACCTTCGCATCGGTTCAAACAGATTAAAAATTGGAGCACTTAATTTTCTTACAAGGTTCATATATTAGAATCTTATGTGGCACTTTATAGAGAATAACACACACACACACATATATATATATTAAAAAGACTGAGTTCTTTAAATAGAATTTAGACTGTTTATATATTAAAAATATGATTAAAAATTAAACGCTCTAATTTTCAATCCGTGTGAACCGATGTGAAGATCTTATTCTTCTGATCATTTTATGCTAAAAGGTTATAATTAATTTTTCTTTCTAGAACTCTCAAAATCAAATATCTGCTCTAAAGGGTCCCAAATAAAAAACAGAGATTTAATTATGCTAGCTCTAGAGATAAAAATTAATCATGACTCTTTAGAATAATATGATCAGAAAAATAAGATCTTCGCACCGTTCCAAACGGATTGAAAATTTGAGCACTTGATTTTTTTAGAAGGTTTATATACTACTCCCTCCGTCCCTTTTTAAGTGTCCTGCTTCGTAACTCCAACTTATTAAAAAGAGATCATCATTACACCTTTCACATCAACTTTTTCCTCCACTTTCCCTACTTACCCATCATCATTACACTTTTACTCACTAACTTTTCAAAATGAAATATACTTTTAGGGATAAAATAGACAATGCATCAACTTTTACCCCATAACTTTACAAAATGGACACTTATTAAGGGACAGCCCAAAATGGAATACTGGACTCTAAATAAGGGACGGAGGGAGTAAAAAATATGGTTACAAAAAAGTGTTTCAATTTTCAATCTGTTGAAACAGTGCGAATGTCTTATTTTTCTGATCATTTTATCCTAAAGAATCATAATTAATTTTTATCTTTAAGGCTCTCATAATCAAGTATCTGTTCTACAGTGTCCCAAACAGGCCTTACATGGCATTTTCCGTTCAAATTCCTAACTTCCGTTATCTATTGGACTAAGTAGGTAACGGTATGATAGTTGAGGGGATGAAATTGTCAAATTGATAGTTTAAGGACTAAGTAGAAAAAAACGTGCATAGTTTGGGGGATAAAAAGAAAGAAAAACTTGAAGATGTATATAGTTGTCAAATGGCATTTTTGTCCAAAAATTGCCTAAATTACCAACATGTAACCTTTCAGCAAACGTTTCTGAGACGGAAGGGTGTCACATGGGTAATGGGAGTAGTTGATGCCCGACTCCATATGACAACAAAAATGCAATGTCCTTGTTTCACAAATGACACCAACATTTAGATGCCTAAAGTGTTTTTTTTTTCCCCTGTAGTATAAAGTCTAGCGGAGCTTTGGTCAAGGCAGGCAGATGTCGGACTTATTTGACAACCAAAATGCAATGTCCTTGTTTAACAATTGTCACCAACATTTAGATGCTTAAAGTGTTTTCTTTTTTTGGTAGTATAAAGTCTAGCGGGACTGGTTGCCTTTCCTTTCTTTTTGAAAATCAGGTTGCCTTTCCTTTCGATCAATCATGTTCCATTCTTTGTTGGCCTATTCTATTCCATTACTTTCGGTTTATCGATCAATCAATCCGAAGGTTGTTCTATCATTCAATCAATTTGAATGAAAAAAATGAGAATAGAATCAAGTTAAATAAAATAGAATCTGTTCTTGACAAAATTAACTCCAAACTTGCGGGATGGAAGAACAAAGTCCTCCCCATGGTGGGAAGAACAACCCTCATCCAATCAGTCAACTATAGTATCCCGGCTTATGTTATGCAGAATATCATGCTTCCCAAATCTGTCCATAAGGCCATCGACAAAGCCAATAGGGATTTCCTCTGGGGCTCTTCCGCGGAAGTGAGGAAAATTCATGCTGTAGGTTGGGTAAAGTCACTAAACCAACCGAACTTGGAGGGCTTGGCATTAAAACCTCTCTTGAAGCAAATACTATTGCCATGGCCAAATTAAACTGGAGAGTCAATGTGGAAGACAGAATTGGGTCACGTATCCTTCTATCCAAATATAAGCACCGATCCGTTGCTTACAATCGTCCCTCTCCCACTTGGAGAAGCTTGACCAAAGGGGACCACGTTTATAACTCCGGCACCAAGGTCGCTATTCGTAGTGGCAACAACACCTCCTTTTGGTACCTTAACTGGACTGGTCTCGGGCCCTTGAGATCCCTGATCTCAGGACCTCTTCTCATTGATGAACCTAATCTTACGGTTAGAGATGTTTGGGGTTCAAGTGCTTGGGATCTCTCAAAAATTTCCTTCTCTCTTCCCCCCAGTATTCTCACACACATCTTCCTCGTCCAACCCCAGCTGTTTGATCCCCAACCGGATACCACCGTCTGGACTTCCTCCCCCAACGGCATTTTTTCCTCCAAAACTGCTTGGCTTTTAACTAGGAATTTTGTCTGCCCCCCCCCCCCCCGATAATTGGACTTGGGTTTGGAAAATTAAAACAAATCCTAGAATCATAAATTTCTTTTGGCTCGCTGCCCAAAATAGACTCAAAACAAAAAATCTTCTTTTCATGAGAAATATTACCCCAAATGATTTCTGCGAGATTTGTAATGCTGCCAGTGAAAACGTGACTCATGTCCTTCGGGATTGTCAAGTGGCCTCCAATGTTTGGGAAGGTGTTGGTATCCCTAACAGTGCTCATTCCTGTTTCTCCTCTGCTCTCCCCTTTTGGCTAAAACTAAACTGTGATTCAAAAGCCCTCCACCGTTCGGGAGTCCCTTGGAGTGTTGTTTTCCCTTTTACTTGTTGGAACATCTGGCTTCTCAGAAACAAAACCATCTTCCAAAATGAACCTTCTCGGGCCAGAGAACTCTTGGATTCCACCATCGCATCCTCAATTGCCCTGGCAATTGAATGGCACCATATTGCAGTTCCAAATTTGAATCCTCGAAATCGGAATACTGTGCTTGTGAAATGGTGCCCTCCCGGCACGTCTTTCTTTAAATTAAATACAGATGGTGCATACAAGAAGGACCTTCGGAAAGCCACAGGAGGTGGTTTAATTAGAGACGAAAAGGGAAGCTGGATAGTGGGCTTCCACAGGGCCCTTTGCCAAATGACAGCTTTGGAAGCAGAATTATGGGCTCTTAGAGATGGCCTTCAACTCGCTCAAAATAAGCAGCTTGCTCCCCTCTGTGTGGAAATAGATGCTCAAGCAGCCATCCAACTGATTTTGGGTCCAAATCAACCCCGACACATTCTTAATAATCTTATACATGATTGCAGATGCCTGATGAGACAGCTGGGAGTGGAGAAGATTGACCATGTCTACCGTGAAGGAAACAAATGTGCCGACTTACTAGCTAATATGTCCTTTGATGACGACTTAGACTTTCATTTATTTGATGTTGCTCCGGTTTGTATTAATTCGCAACTATGCGAAGACTCAAATGGGGTGGAATACCCTAGACTCTTGTATGACTCTTAATTTTCCTATTTAATGTACCTGGTTTACCAAAAAAAAAAAAATTTGACAAGGAGGGGGGAATTCGATGAAATTCGATTGGATTTTACGCGATTCAGAGTTAGTAAACTAAGGAACAGGGCTCATGTCGTGCTTAGCATTTGATTTCTTACTCAACGAGTCTCAATCCAAGAGAAAGGAGGAGGGTTTGTGGTAGCCTGGTAGGCTGATAGCCAATGGAAGCTTTGTAGGCACAGCTTAGGAACACATATCCTAATCAAAGAAATGGATCCATCTAGCGGACCCCAAGTAATTGTTTTGAAAGTTTGTTGCGTTGATAACAACTACCAAGGGGCTTTTAGTGTTTATTGGCATCAAAGTATGCTTCAGAAGATGCATGTATGTAGCACCTACAGGATCATATTTTTGTTCTTATATATCCTTCTTTTGTTACATTTCCTATGGTTTTTTCTTTTCATTATGCTGCGGTCATAAAAATATTAAATTCTTCGTATTCTAGAATGTGGATTCCGATGAAACTATTTTGGCCTCTATGCCATTATTAACAAATTGACACTATCATTTATTCGTGCTGTGTTGTTGTAGTGGGACGAGAGATCAACAACCTAAGGCTATGTTACCATCCACACATAGTTCACCTTTATGAGGTCATAGAGACTCGATCAAAAATTTATGTTGTCATGGAGTACATGAATTCTGGTGAACTTTTTGATTATATCACGGTGAGGGGTAGACTCAGAGAAGACAAGGCTCGCCACTTCTTCCAACAGGTACTTAAGTTGCTAGTTTATTTCATTCTGGCCATGTTTTCTTTTTTCTTTTCTCATTTTTCTTTTAGTTTTCAGCAAATTTACTTTTTATGAAATTTTCTTAGGACAGGTTACGCCGTACTGATTTTATGTATCTTGTTGGGTGGACAATGTTCTTTGTCAAACTTTACAGCGGCGTTTTTAACATCCTCTCGCTTAAACTTATTTTCCTGTTAGTTCCACTTGAATGACGAAAAAGTGAAGGAAATTAACCATAGAAAGTGGTTATCTAATGATAGAGTAGATCATTTCAGGCGTCGAATGTTGCCACCATCACATGGTGGTACACCGAGACCTCAAGCCAGAAAATCTACTTTTGGATTCAAAACACAATATCAAAATTGCTGACTTTGGTCTCAGCAATATCATGCGGGATGGTCATTTTCTCAAAACAAGCTGTGGATCCCCGAATTATGCAGCTCCTGAGGTATGTAATTGGTTTTGAAATAGGTAGATCCATAAGAGTGACCTTATGCTCCAACTGCTTTCATACTACAGAAGCGGAAAAGGAGGAGAAACTCTTTCTCCAATGAATCAACTTACCCTTTTTGTGTAGGTTATATCTAACAAATTATATGCTGGTCCCGAGGTTGATGTTTGGAGCTGCGGCGTCATCTTATATGCTCTTATGTGTGGAAGGCTTCCTTTCGATGATGATAATCTTCCGGGTTTATATGCAAAGATCAATGTAGGTTATGTGGGTTGGTATTTGAGTCTTAAATTAAGTTTTTTTTTTAGTCTTTCAATATGTTTCTTTTATCAGAACGGAGTATACACCTTCCCAAACTATCTTTCTCTTGCTGCACGTGATTTGATTTCCCGGATACTTATTGTTGACCCAATAAGCCGTTTATCAATCCCTGAAATACGTCGGCATCCTTGGTTTCAACTACATCTTCCTCGAAATCTGCTTGCGCCCATGGTCACTGAAGTTTATAACACCGAAATGGTAAGCATGATTCCTTATACCTGTACAATGGTTTTTTTTTTTTTTTTTGGTTGGATTTTTTCTTTGAGATTTCATCTTTTTATACTATGTAAATTTGTCATTAGGCCAATTTTCTCAAAACCGTGGAAGAAGTCGGCTTAAAACTTTTGGGGACAGCTAGTGATATGCCATAGTATAATTTTATAGGAGGTCTTAGGTTCAACACTTTCCATCTGTATTTGTTCCCCATTGGTATTCTGCTTATGCACTTTGAATTACTTCAATTTTTCATTATATTGTGCCAAGCGCTTGAGAATCATTTTTGTACATCATAATTACTATCAAGCACCATATTCGAAATCAACGAGCAATGACTGGAGAGGCCCACGAGCATCATCTACTAGTTTGGAGGCTAATAAACCAATGTGACACAAGGATATGCCAGTATGATCAATTAGGTAACAATAGTGAGCAATAGTGTTGCAGGAGTTCGTAACGAGCGACTGTAACCTTGATCCTTTCCAATTCCTGGTTGAATGAATAGTTCTCTACTTTTCTTGTAATAATCGTGAGCGTTTGCATGTGTGTATTCAGTTCCAGTAATCACCTAACGTGATAATTCAGAAGAACTTGACTTCAATATAATTACCATTAAACTCCAAGCTTAGTTTGCTCACCAGTTGAAACCTGTGTTACAGCAATGTTCTGAGCATTTGTACCACAGTAAAAAAGCTCATTGACAGTGGCCCTCTCTTGCTTTAGAGAAGCACATGATGAGAGAGTTGTAAGCTAGGTCGGGAAAAGAGAAGAATTCCTAAAGATGAATTGTTAAACAGAGAATTATGCTAGTTTTTCTTAATCTGTCTGGACACTATTGTTTATGGAATATATATTTTTCTTGAATGTGTCGGGTTGATAGTAAATTGATTTCCGTTTTTTTTTCTCCAATCTTAGCAACATCTGGTACATGAGGATCATCCTGAAATATACTTGAGATCGCTAACTCCTGATCAAAGAAAGTGGGCACTTGGATTTCAGGTTATAATATATTTTCTTGCTTGATAGTTGATACGTTTTACTGCGTGAATATGGTTTTTGTTTTCTTCTATTAAATGCTTTCCATTATAGCTGCTTTGACATCATTATGGTTATTAAAAGCATCCAACTCAAAACCAATTGGCGAGTGGAGAGGCTGCCCAGGCTCATATACTAGGTTTGGAGGTTATATTTAACCAATGTGGGAGTGTGGGACAAGCTCTAACACTCCTCTGCACGTGCGACCCCTGACTCACACAAGGTGAGATGAACAAACGATTCAACACATAAGACAACAATCAACTATCAACGACAAACAAAGGAGAAACCAACCATCAACGACATAGAGTCATGTCCAAGGCCTCCGAAAATCTAGCTCTGATATCATGTTAAAGCATCCAACTCAAAACCAATTGGCAATGAGTGGAGAGGCTGTCTAGGCTCATATACTAGGTTTGGAGGTTATATTTAACCAATATAGGACAAACTCTAACAATGGTTATCATTTCGTTGGTTTTTTCTTTTAAATCTCTTCTTCAGTCTCAAGCAAATCCCCGTGAAACGATGACAGCTGTGTTAAAGATTTTTCAGAAGTTCAATGTACGATGGAAGGAGATAGGACCTTACAATATGAAATGTCTCTGGTTGCCTCTATTTTCCTCCATTCCCAAGGATACACTTAATGACGACAGAACTGACTTAAATTCCAAAGACGGTCTCGAATTGTCAATTACGAGTATGAGCAGAGCGGGTGTTAGGGTGCAAGATGCAGTTAGATTCGAAATCCAGGTAATGTCTTGCTTCTTATACCATGCTTAGATCATTTGACCCATTCGTTGGGTGAATTATTCACCGTCAAGGTAGGAATTTACCTTTGTGTGGCTTGAAGTTACTGAATATCATGCTTGGCTGATGCAGAAACTGGAGAATATCATAATTATATATGGTACTATCAGACATTGTATACTGTCAACGTTTCTTTCTTTCATCTATGGAAAAAAAAGGGTAACAAAACAGATTTGCATCAGAGTGCAAGAATACATTATAATTTCAGCTCTTATGCTGACTGAAAAGATCGTGATATCATCTATTGAACAATGTTCTTTTTTGGGGCAAGTATGAGGCTCTTTTTATTTTCATGGCTGACAAGTTCGGCTAGTACCACAGTTTTGGTGGTGGAGGAACAAAAGAAACGTGTAATAATTCCTTTTCAGCATATGGTGGTATCTAAGATTTTTCACGATGGCAGTG
Source organism: Rhododendron griersonianum (assembly GCA_018127125.1). Taxonomy (NCBI): domain Eukaryota; kingdom Viridiplantae; phylum Streptophyta; class Magnoliopsida; order Ericales; family Ericaceae; genus Rhododendron; species Rhododendron griersonianum. The sequence continues at coordinate 22,133,505 of CM030791.1, read as the reverse complement.
GTTTCTCCGAACTACAAACAAAATATTGGACAGTATTCCAGTAGTGCTATGTGGGAAAAAAAAAATTCAGATTCTTTGGTTCTAGTTACAACTGGAGATCATTCGAATACTAAGGAATATTTTGAAAATTGTTTTTGCATAGTACATTGCATTATTGGTATTCTGTGAATATTGGCATAACCTTAATTTGGTTGTAATACTGTGATATCCTTTGTTTTAAGTTATCTTTGTAAGCGTAAGGTACAGTATTATTTCTAGCATTATAATTTGACATGTCTAACATTTTTGCAGCTCTATAAAGCCAGTGAAGCATCGTATCTTCTGGATCTGCAAATGATTCACGGGACACCATTGCACTTCCTTGAAATCTGCGCTGTGTTCTTCGCATCGGTAGTCACTTAATTTTGAGAATATGTTATCTGCCATAAACTGAAGAAGTCACTTAATTTTGAGAATATGTTATCTGCCATAAACTGAAGAAGTGGAGCTATTACTTATCCGTTTCTAGTATGTTCCCTTCTGAACGTGAGCATTATCCTTTACTGGGACTGTTGTAATTTGACGTAAATAGTTTCTCGTTACACGTTACACATATGCATCGGTGTGTTTACTACATAAGACAAATCAATTTTATGTGTTTGTTTCGCCTAGTGTAGTACTTTGGACTGTTGGTGTTTTACCTGTATCGAAAGATGGAAATGGCTCAATGGATATTAATGGAAGTCTTAAGAGAGATTCAACCATTTGTTTCAAGATCTTCAAAGGTTGAAAAGAACTTGAAACATTCTTTTTGTTCCCTACAGCTATTTTCTGGTTCTCTATGTAATACTTCCTGTTTGGGGAGTTATTGAATTAATCAATATCGAAAGCTCGATTTCTCCAAATAGTTGTGGAAGTGTGTGTTTTGAGTAGAGGTGGCAAATGGGCGGGTTGGAACGGGTCACGGGTTGAATATGGGCGGGTCAAATACGGGTTGAATAGTGGACGGGTTGAAACGGGTCGGGTCAAATATGGGTCAAGTCAAACCCAAACCCGACCCGACCCGTTTTTTGTTTTTGTTTTTGTTTTTTTTGTTTTCCGGGCCTTTTCCCCATTACAGGTTGAACATGGGTCGAACAACTCCACATTGAGTTGCTTTTCTTCCTTCCACATGTCATTGACATGCAACCTCGCTTGAAAAAAATGAGGCAAATCTAGCAACTGAAAAGTATGAACCATAGAGTTTGCCAGATACAGAGTATAATAAAAACATTTGAATGCTGGAGATACCCACTGTTAACCATATAGTTTGACAGATATTTCCTGCCTCAAAAGCAAGTTTGAAAAATCCAAGTGAGATTGTGTGCTGAGCAGCAGATTCAGAGAGCTTGATCTGTGACAGCCAGTATGATGCTGATGACAGAACGTTGAACTTCCTTCGGTTTGACGATTTGGAAACATCAGAAAGTGGTGTTTGACTATGATCAGATCTTTTTGCTCTGGCCTCAGAAATTGGAGTAATAATGCCAACAGATCTTGGAACAGGGCTGGTAGTGGACTTGGAAGGAATAGAAAGCCTTCTGGGAGGCTTCCCTGATTTGTCCTTTCCAGAGACATCAAGCACACTCACGCTCTTACTTACAGTTGATGCAAGTCTTCCTCTGAAAAATTCGCCGAGAACATATCAGTGGAATGCACTGTTTTATTGTTAGCACACATAGAAGTAAGCGTGTATTACTGAACTAATATTGCTCTTATTTTTGGAGCAATGGTGTTTACAAACTCCTTTACTAACGACACACATAAGTTTGCTCACAGTTATGCACCAACATAAACAAACATAATTTGAACTGGCCATGTTTTAACAGTTGCAAAATTTTCATTTCAGATGATGTATCCTACTGAATTTCTTTTTTCCCTAATACAAATGATAGTAACACAACAATGTGGCGGCAACCAATAGTGGAAAATAAAGTTTTACCAACTATAGAAGCACCTCAATGATAACCTAGTATCTTTTGACCCAGATCAAATGGTTATAGACTACTTAGACACTAATGGTTGTATTGGCGCGGAGTGCAGCAACTCTCTCTCCAAAATCCTCCACAAGCTCTTCCTCCTCTTCATCCTCCTCTTCAACAACTACAATTTTTCAACAAGTACATAAAACAACTACAGTACTCCCTCCGTCCCTTTTTAAATGTCCTGCTTCGTAACTCCAACTTATTAAAAAGACATCATCATTATACTTTTCACATCAACTTTTTCCTCCACTTTCCCTACTTACCCATCATCATTACACTTTTACTCACTAACTTTTCAAAATGGAATCTACTTTTAGGGACAAAATAGACAATTCACCAACTTTTATCCACTAACTTTACAAAATAGACACTTATTAAGGGACAGCCCAAAATGGAATACTGGACTGTAATAAAGGGACGGAGGGAGTATTATATATCATCCATACAGTATATCAATCTCCAATAAAAAAAAGGGACCGATTGCTTACTATTTGCATTGTATTGCCAATCTCGAGTACATAACAATGCCTCTACATTCTTCGGTATGAGTGAAGAGCGATATTTGTCTATAATACGGCCTCCAATACTAAAAGCCGACTCTGAAGCAACTGTGGTGATCGGAATACTCAAAATGTCACGTGCCATGAATGAGAGATTTGGATATCTAGAGGTGTTTGCCTTCCAATAACAAAGAATATCCAAATCCACATTTTTCTTCCTGTCAAGTCTAGGCTCTTCTAAATATAAGTCAAGTTCTGACTTGACTCTACTCAATCTACATTATTGACTCTCAAAAACATCAAATTCCTGCAAAATTTATGCAGTTAAGACTTATCAAACATTAGAATTAGAAATTGCAACTATGAACGTTGGACAAATTTAGACACATATACTCACATCCAACACATCAAGTATGTCATTTTGATTGCCTCCGCTTGTAGTGTGTGCTGCTGATGATGGATTGAAAGTCGATGCGGGAGAATGGCTCACATAGTCTTCAAACAATAAATATAGCTTCTCACGAATACATTTAACCCGATCAAAAAAGTTCACCAAATCTAGCTTTTTCAAGCAAAACTCAACAAATTGTAGCTTGTATCGAGGATCTAATATAATGGCCAACGATAAAACCATGCTATAGCATTCCCAATACTTGTCAAATTTCCCTTTCATCCTTCTTGCCATGGAACTTATAACATCGTCTAAATTTTCCATCTCCTCCTTAATGAGAAGTTGTATCTTCCACACCCCATGAAAGTATAAATTCGCAGTTGGATACCGGGACCCGGAAAATAGTGTAGTAATCTCAAAAAATGGCTTTAAAAACCTAGTTATTCTTTCAACCCTTTCCCACTCCTCTTCTGATGGGCATGTCTTGAAATTTGTATCAACCAACTGTAATCGATAGTAAGCAAGACGGTGAACTAGGGCACATTCAAGCATCGAATATGTTGAGTTCCATCTAATTCTAATGTTTCATCTTCTCTCTCAACCAAGCCCAAAAGAAAACAACATGTGGGTTGAAACTCCATTTTGCCATTTTCTCTCTTTCATCTTCTCTCTCAAACCAAATGGAAATAAATTTACAAACCTCAAAGTAAATATCATGTTTAAAAATAGAAACAGGTGAAATATATAGTTGTCCTAATTTTCCCCTAAGGTTTTGAATATCGTACCTTACCAGATGGTTGGTACGTACTGGTATTGACCAAATTCGGTATCTTATATTTTTTAATTTTGTTCGGGCTCAAATACAGATCGGTACCGGCCGAACTATTCCAGTACTGGATGTTCGGACGATACCGACCTACTTCTAAATTTATTTTTCTTGTTCATAAATGACTATGTTATACTAAATTCTTTTATGTAGAAAAATAACAATACTAGTGATAAATTCGCAATAGAATCCAATTTTTCACCGACACCAATACATAACGTACCATTAAAAAAAATCGATACTTTAATCGGTATGGTATTCAGAAAGCGTAAGTCTGTCGACACAGACAAAGGGTGCACAGATCGTGCACAGATTCCGATGTGGGGCTCACTACGGGTTCCACACAAAAAATCCAAGCCGTTCATTAAATTTAAAACATTTTTTCAAAGGCTCCCATGTGAAATCAGTTCAATCCGATACCTATAATTAATCGATCTAATCATATAAGTTTTTATTCAGGTTCAAAGTTGAATGAAAAGTTAGATGATTCGGTCGAGAATTTCTAGGTATCGGATTGAGTTCATTTTTTGAGGAGGCCCTTGAAAAAATGTTTTAAATTTAATGAACGACTCGGATCATTTGTATGGGCCCCGTAGTGGACCCCACACCGAGATCTGTGCACTCTTTGTCTGTGTGAATAGCACGTCTCATTCAGAAACTCGTTTGAGCCCTATGTTAAGTCGAGAGGGACAATCGGGTCAAACCGACCCAACACAAGCGACAGAAACCCGAACAATCAAATCCTCAATTCCGAAGCAAAGTTTTCAGACCCACGCACGCATCTGGAATTCGAAAGAAATTCGATTAATCCATCACTCTGTGAATTCTGAAACGCAAGTGGGAGAGATGACGATGATGAAGCTCTGTAACCCCTATCGTTTGATCGGATCCGTGACACTTATGTTGTTGGTCGTGCTCTCTGCTTTCTGTGATCTAGGGTTTTGCAAAGACGACGGTCTCATCAGGATGAAACCCGTCGTCGTAGGTGGTGTTCGCGATGTCGCTGGGATGCAAAACAGCGCCGAGATCGAGAGTATTGGTCGATTCGCTGTCGATGAACACAACAAGAAAGAGGTAGTTCTAGAGGTCTTTTAAATTTCTTACCTTGTTTTGTTTTGTTTCTTTTCCCATTAGAAGTTTTTTTTTTTTGATTTGTTCTTTAATTCCTTATCGGTGTTTAGTTAGAGGGGGTCCAGCCCCTATCCAATCCTTTTCTTTTAAAACATTGGAGGTATCCTCACACCCAAACGGGACGAGACTAATCAACCTAGGCCAGCAGCAGGTAACACCCACAGAAAATAGTGAGAAGCAGCTAGGAGCGGGACCACTGAACGCGCCCATGAGGCTACCCACTTAGATTTTAACTTCCTAACTGGTTGGCCTACCCTTAAGAATCGAACTCACCCCTCGAGGATGGGAGCAAAGGCCAGTGGAGACATCCCTTTTTTGGGTTATCCAATCCTTCAAATGGGTTAGAGAGTACAATTGCAGCCCGAAAATGGTTTTTTCCATGCCCACTTCAATGATCGGGACCATTCTATGAACTTATCGAGAGCATCATGCTTGCAAAAATTAAGTTAGATCGCATATCATTTGGTATGATTCCAGAACACATTTATTTATATTGTAAAAATGGTTGAAATGGGTTTCAATCCAGTGTTGCTTTTTGCAAGATAATTGTGTTTCAAAGTCATATCAAATTATATTAGGTGTATTCTTTCACCAGTCTTGACCAATTAGCATGTCTTCACATCGTAAACAATCTCTCCCTACAAGTGTGCACAACCATACGCAGACATATATATAGGTCTCAACTCAAATCGATTTACCCTTCATAGATATGTGACTGTAAATTGTATCTGGATTGCCTTTTCATTTAATGCTTGGAAGATAGAGAAAGGGAAGTAGATATGTTATGGATGTGTTTTTGTTTAATGACTGGTACATGTTTTTATAGTTCACAGGTATGTATTTATGTATGAGACAGCTTTCTTTATCTTTAGGTTCTTTGTTAATCTTATTTTTATGGTTCAATTGGTAAATTAGTATTTTAATTTAAATCTTTTTTTGGTGTTTTGTGTTTTTCTTGTGTGTGTCTTGTAGCATCTTTTTTTTTTTCTTTAATTGTGTTTTCCATGGTTTCATTGGGTTTGTTACTATTGTTGGGGATGATTTCCGGGTCAGTCAAACTCGGGTTTCTATGAGTCTATGACCATTTCTTCGTAAACTTTATTATGATTTCTTTCTATTTGGTTTGGAACAAATTCTATGCAATCAAGTTATTGTGTTGTTTTACTGATTTGAAGAATGTCGCTTTGGATGGTGGAGATGGAAATAGCATATCTATCAACTTATCCCTGTAATTTTTATCTCATTAAAAATGACAACCTACAGCAAAAGAAAAATTATGCAGAAAGATTATTTAGTAGAAAAAGTTTGCTTCCAGAGGGATGCCTTTTTAATAGTTCAATACTGGCGTTACATGTCTACTCATTCTTGTAATGCTCTTTTCACTTTTCTAGATTTACTCATGTTCATTAATTGTGATTTTTTGCATCTCTTCGGCACAATTCTTTTGTACAGAATGCACTTCTGGAGTTCACACGAGTGGTGAAGGCCAAAGAACAGGTGGTTGCTGGTATGATGTACCATCTTACTTTGGAGACTATTGATGCTGGTAAGAGAGAGATATATCAAGCAAAAGTTTGGGTGAAGCCGTGGTTGAACTTTAAGCAGTTGCAGGAATTCAAGCATACGTGTGATGGCCATTCATATATTTCTGCTGACTTCGGTGTGAAGCGAGGTAATGAACTATCTAATAGATTCAAAATGAGGTGGTACATTCCATGATATTTGAATTAGGTTTGTTAGCATGCTGCAGTCTTTTCGTTCTCTCTTTGATTTCCTCTATTTTATTTTATTTTTGGTCGGAAAGAAGGCAAACTGGTATTCCTTGATGTTAGTCACTCCCTCTGTCCCAAAAAAATTTGTCCATCTTCCTTTTTTGGTTATCCTGTAATCCTTGTCCATTTTGACTAGTCAAGGACAAAAAATTGAACCATATCCTTTGTTACTCTTCATCCTCGTATTCAAATACAAACAATAAGTGGAGGGAGAAAAATGCATTGGAGTCAAAGTAATTATTGCCTTAAAAAAGGGGTAATTTTGGAAATTCATATGTTTTGAACAGTTATGATTGTGTCCCCTCCAATGTTGACTTCTCAAAAAGGGATAAAAGTTTTGGGACAGACAGAATTGTTGTTTAGGAAGGAAAAGTGTGTAGGGTGTTTAAAACAACACATAACAATCTTATTTATATAGATGACTTACATATTAAATAAGTAAACTAAGCAATGTGGGACTACTACTAGTACTATATTCTAACACTCCCCGCAAGCTGGAGACTCTCCAGCTGCTAACATAGCAACCAACAAAACAATTACCGCAATTACTAACAGCAATCACTAAAACAACTAACTTGTTAAAAACAATGAAACGACTTCAATGACCAACAAACGACTTCAACAACCAATGAACGACTTCAACGAGCAACGAACGACTTCAACGACCAACGAACAACTTCAACGATTAACGAACGACTTCAACAACCAACAACAACCAACTTTAACTACCATCAACCAACTACCAACGTCAATGAAATAGACGACAAAACAATATATGTTACCACGCTCACCAAAAACATGGCAAAAAACCCGACCACGATCCCCAGAATCACGGCTGCGACCATGACATGGCTGAAAGAAGGCAAACTGGTATTCCTTGATGTTAGTCACTCCCTCTGTCCCAAAAAATTTGTCCATCTTCCTTTTTTGGTTATCCTGTAATCCTTGTCCATTTTGACTAGTCAAGGATGAAAAATTGAACCATATCCTTTGTTACTCTTCATCCTTGTATTCAAATACAAACAATAAGTGGAGGGAGAAAAATGCATTGGAGTCAAAGTAATTATTGCCTTAAAAAAGGGGTAATTTTGGAAATTCATATGTTTTGAACAGTTATGATTGTGTCCCCTCCAATGTTGACTTCTCAAAAAGGGATAAAAGTTTTGGGACAGACAGAATTGTTGTTTAGGAAGGAAAAGTGTGTAGGGTGTTTAAAACACTAACGCATAACAATCTTATTTATATAGATGACTCACATATTAAATAAGTAAACTAAGCAATGTGGGACTACTACTAGTACTATATTCTAACACTCCCCCGCAAGCTGGAGACTCTCCAGCTTGTTACATAGCAACCAACAAAACAATTACCTCAACTATTAACAGCAATCACTAAAACAACCAACTTGTTAAAAACAATGAAACGACTTCAACGACCAACAAACGACTTCAACAACCAATGAACGACTTCAACGAGCAACAAACGACTTCAACGACTAACGAACTACTTCAACAACCAACGAACAACTTCAACGATCAACGAATGACTTCAACAACCAACAACAACCAACAACAACCAACTTTAACTACCATCAACCAACTACCAACGTCAATGAAATAGACGACAAAACAATATATGTTACCACGCTCACCAAAAGCATGGCCAAAAACCCGACCATGATACCCAGAATCATGGCTGCGACCATGACCATGGCTGAATGAAGAACCACACCCACCAGAGATAGCAGAAGCAGAATCAGATTTCATTGCAAATATGTCACTGTGCAATAAGAGGCAACCAATGGATCAACCACCAATATTTTGGGACAATCAATAAGTTAACATGGTATTAGAGCTCAGGTTGGAGAGGCCTTGGGTTCGAGTCTCTCTATTTGCATTGACTCCTTGTTTGCATTATGTTTCTCCCCTTTGCATTTACACCCTCTACGTGCAAGACAGGGTTGCATGGGAGGGAGGGAGGGCGTTAGCTAGCTTGATGTACATTATTGGGATCATCTCCTAACAACTTAAGCTTATGAGACAATGGGTAACTTAACAACCATATAAGAAACACAGTACGTTGTGTGCACTAGAGTTTTAGGATATCTTCTTCTTTTTTTGATAAGCACTAGAGTTTCAGGATATCAACCACTTTGATATTGAAAACTGCAATATTAAATCTATGGAATGATTGGTCCTAACTACAATATACATAATAATGGATATATACGTATATGGATATAAACACTCTGAGATACTCCTGCTCCCTAGATATGTTGGAAAGAGGTGCTTTCGCGCTCACGCTCTTGCACTTGTAGCTGCACCCGCTCTGCAGAGTTGTCACGTAGGGGGGTAATGGTTGTCTGACAGAAGTTTTGGTATAATGGAATGAGCTTGGTGTTTTCTCCGTTTTAATTAAGAAGGAACCTTTCCACAATTTAGGTGTTATACAATGTTTGCTATGAAGAAGTGAGAGGCATACAATGTTTGATGACGAAAACTGATTTAAGTGCAAATAGGATTCACTCAGTTGTGCAAAGCTGATGACTGTCTAGCAAAAGGGGAATTGTGACACTAATAAGGGGGATTTAATTGACGACGAAATCAAGGATCTAGCCCAGAAGTCAAGGATCTAATTCAAAACCAATTATTAATTGAGTGGAGAGGCCACCAAGGCTCATATACTAGTTTTGAGATACTTCATATCAGATATGGGACGAGCTCTTTTGAGAATTTTCTACTAAATTCCGTATCCCAGTTCATTCCCAGGTATCTTTGTCCCCTTAACCTCTTGGAAACATAGAGTTGTCTTCCTCCTCACCGTAAATCGACTGATGTAGCTTCGAAATTTTAGTTGTGGCCAATCTGACCCTTACTCACTGAGGGTTCATCTGACATCTAGAGGTTTTTGTCCTTTTTTCCGCTCTTCCTTGATAGAATATATGAGTAGGGAATAATCACGCCTTTGCTGTAATCAGATGGTCCTGAACAAGGATGGCGCCCTGTGCCAACTTATGATCCTGTGGTCAAAGGTGCGGCCTATCATGCTGTGAAGACCATTCAACAGATGTCCAACTCCCTCTCTCCGTATGAACTGCTAGAGATCCTTCTAGCTAAGGTTAAGGTCGGCATCGGTTTTTTTTTTCCCCAGTGTTATGTTGTCAAAATTTTCCTCCTTATTTCACTAGTTAGTTTCTCTCTCCCTTTCTAGTTTCTCTCTCCCTTTCTATCTTTGTCCATGTCTCGTCAGAGTTCGATACTAAATGAAAAGGATAATTTGACATTGACAATCATTCTTGTGTTCATTGTAGGCAATTGAAAACTACACCAAATTTGATATGCTTCTGAAGGTTAAGTGGGGAACCAAAGAAGTGAAGTTCAAGGTAATAGTAAATAAGAGCATAGAAGGAAAGTTTTTTGTGAACCAGATGGTTGAAGATCACTCCTGAAGGTATTACCGCTTGCATTGTGATAGAGATTTGTAGATAAATACTTCACGTATGTTTTAAACGTGTGCTGATGTTTCTCTCATGATTACTCTGATATCGGTTTGCACTTGGTCCGCTGGTAGTTGTAAATTTGTAAACTTGTACCGCTTTTGTGCTGTTAAAGAAATGTTGATGCTGACTCTATACTATACCGGCTTGATTTCATGTTATTGAAGCCTTCTAGTTTTGTGTTAATGGACTGCATATTTGATGAATGAATTGAATTTCTTGTAGTTCTATAAATAGGAGCGGCTATTCCTTCATGTCGACTTCTTTTGGCATACAAACTCAAGTTACCCTACGTTTGGATCTTGGATTTTCCACGGGGAAAGGAAAAGAGAGGAAACGAAAACAAAAGTGAAATAATATCATAAACATCTTAGGAAATTCTTTGAAGAAAGACGTAGGCAACTTGAAGCAGGAAAGACTTTTAGAGGATAAGTTGAGTTCAGATCCCAAAAAAATGAAACGAAAATGAAATCCTTGCAATGTGAAATGATGGTAGACAGAGTCGGTAATTGTAACTGTATTAAGTTTGGTGTCGTAATGACAATCAAAAATGCGTTTGGGAAGAGTCAACCCCCTGACCTCTAAATTTCAGATTCATATATTCTGTAGGAGGACAGGAGACCAGGGTCATATTCAGTTGTCGGGCAATGAATTCATTGCTGTTGAGGCGTGCCGTGCCAGTCTATTCCTCAGATAATCAACTGGACCAGGAGACTTTGACATAAGCCGTGAATTAGAATGCACTAGAAGTCATATTCAAAGGTATGAAATGTACCTGAAATGATTATATTGCCCATTTCACCATTTATTGTGGTTGAAAGCCACGCCCATAGGGAAATGTCATCCTTCTCTGTTAGTGTTAGAGCCACAAGTAACATGAAGATTGGAGATTTGGTCGTGCTATTCATATTCTTTCCGTCTCTATCCCTTCTCCCTCACACACACACACAAAAAGAAACCCGCCCACGCAGACTCTTACTAATCAAAATATGCAAGTAGCTTATTTTACATATCCATTACTTTTAGTATTGCTCTTAGCTGATATCACATAGTCATCAGTAGGGAATCCCACCACACCTATGTCAGGGCCCGAAATTAACGTCTCACTGCGGTAAAGTGTATGTTTAGCCTAGGCATTGAATGTGAAACTCCAAATACTGCGTGGTAAAAGAGGCCGACTAGGTAAATCCCTAGAGGTTGGCCTGGTGGTCGCTAAGCAGCAACGTCCATCCCCTCTCCTCCATACATCTCTATAGTACATATACTTGCATGGTATTCTAGAGTAATTTATACTCCCTCTGCGTATTTGAGCATTTCAGCTTATCAATAATTACCATTTTGGCAAAATAAAAAATAAAAATTTTTGTGACGAAAAAAACTTCTATCCTATATTTTGGTTAAATTTTGAACCATATATCTCTACATTTGTGTCAGGAACAAATTAGTGGATGAGAATTTTAGGAAGAGAAAGTGGGCGATATCATATCTTTTTTTTTCATTCGATGGATGTCTAGTCTAGGCTACTCCTATGGAGAAGGGATACCGCTAAGCGGCATACGGTTGGGGCAGGTCCAAAGGGAATCAACCGCCACACCCAAACACTCGCGTTCCTGGTAAGAATTGAGCCCTCACCTTTCATGTGGAAGAGGTAAGGAAGTGTCGTTGGACTATAAGTCTGTTGGCATATCTATGTTTGAGTTCGGGGGCGTGCATGTGAGAGAGGGAGAGATATGATACCCACGATTTAGTTTTCGAAACTCGTATACTTTCTTGGGATGTTAATCATTGTGCTTTTCAGTCTTTTTAATCGGATAATGTAAATCCCATTCATTTCAGCATCTATTTAAGAAAAAAATCCCCATCAACAACATTCCACCCACCCACCACTACAATCCTAGAGTGACGCAAATGTATTTTAGATTTATCTAAACTTTTTAATTCGAATCGATACTTCTACTATTAGGCAACATTTTCAGGTGATTAAATGCCTTCAAATTTCTAGAATAAGAAATTAGTGCTACAGTTTATGGATAAGAAGAGTGCTTAGTAATTTCCTAATTAATTAATGCATCATCACAAGACTATGGAGTTCTCTCTTAAGTACTGTAATTTAATTAGCTACTACTACAAGTTCACATTCTTTTCTCTCGCTCACTAAGATTAGAAAGAAAAAAAAGAAAGTCCCACCTTCTTCAAATTACTACTCCCTCCGTCCCTTTTTTTGAGTCCAGTATTCCATTTTGGGCTGTCACTTAATAAGTGTCTATTTTGTAAAGTTAGTGGGTAAAAGTTGGTGTATTGTCTATTTTGTCCCTAAAAGTAGATTCTATTTTGAAAAGTTAGTGAGTAAAAGTGTAATGATGATGGGTAAGTAGGGAAAGTAGAGGAAAAAGTTGATGTGAAAGGTATAATGATGATGTCTTTTTAATAAGTTGGAGTTACGAAGCAGGACATTTAAAAAGGGACGGAGGGAGTACTACTTTTTTTCTAAACAAAAGTAATTATCTTCTTGTAATTTCTTACTCAAGGTATCATAAAATCTTTTGTATATTATAAAAAAAAATGACGGCTTGTATGTGGTCGATTACAGTGATTTAGTATCGTAAATAAATTAGGTTGATCAGCTACGAGTAATCTAAAATCAAATTACTTTATCTTTTAAATATAAATAGACGGTTCAATTTCAAAATCATACTTGTTGTACAATGCTTTCGAGACAAACGTGATTGAACACATGGTTATTGATATTCGATTAGCTTGAATTTTGGCAATATTAATGATGTACTCGACGAGTCCTACTGATTGAACAGTACAAATCCGTCAATAAGTTTCAGGAGAGCCCCATTTTGAAGACATATATAAGGCACTCATAGCACAACAGACATCTGGCCTAATTCAGTTATAAAAAGTTTAAAACCACCCCCAATTTAGACAATGACTTGCACAAAGTGTGTGCAGGTTCATGTGTGAATTAATTAGCAAAGTTGTACTAGTCTTTTTTTATATCGGCAAAAAGAATTTTATCGGTAGAACTCGATAATCCTTACATCAATGGAAAAGAAGAAAAGAAAAGAAAGAAAAAAACGACGATGAAAAGGAAGTGGGATGGTTTCCACCCACAACCTAAACCATGTGCAAAAACAGAGAAAAACCAAACAGGTGATCCAACCAAAAATTGGATAAAAAACAGAGTAGAACATCCAAGAAGCCGCTAGCAGCAACAGATATGACATCAAGTAGAGCTTATGCTATAAAAGGGGCTGGGGACACCTGAGTTATAAAAATAAAAAAAAAAGTTATGCAAGGGAACTTGATTTGTACTCCCTCCGTCCCTTTTTTTGAGTCCAGTATTCCATTTTGGACTGTCCCTTAATAAGTGTCTATTTTGTAAAGTTAGTGGGTAAAAGTTGGTGTATTGTCTATTTTGTCCCCAAAAAGTAGATTCCATTTTGAAAAGTTAGTGAGTAAAAGTGTAATGATGATGGGTAAGTATGGAAAGTAGAGAAAAAAGTTGATGTGAAAGGTATAATGATGATGTCTTTTTAATAAGTTGGAGTTACAAAGCAGGACATTTAAAAAGGGACAGAGGGAGTACTAATTTTACCTTTTGATTTGCATTAAACTTATGACCATCTTTCTTCACACGTGTAAAGATCAACGAATTTTTTCTTTTTTTCGACTACAAACAATATGAGAATACAAGTTTCATAATTACATCAAACATGAAACAAGGCCACAATCACTATAGCTCCGCCAAACTAATAGCCCACATTAAAAGAACAAATAACCCCAACAAATACAAGAGAAAAAATATTCATACGTAGGTGGAGAGATTTGAACTCCTGATCTTCTAGTAAGATAAAAGACTCCTAGTCAACTATGCTAGCCCCAATTGGTTTTAAAAACTTTCCAAAAAAAAAAAAAAAGGTTTTGAAAAGGATCAAAAACTTGATTTGGCTTAGCATGAATCACGTTGATGGTTTAATTAGAACTAGTGTTTGCCCGTGCCTACGACACTTGCTAGCTAGTAGGGTTTTGGAATTGGGAGATCGGTGGCATTTGCGCTATTACTACAAAGAATGTGGACACTTATATTACATTTGCAACTTCTTTCTCAACCCTTGAATCAAATGAATCTTAGCCATTTTAACAGCTTGTGTTTGAATGGGACCCACACCATTGTGTTTTATAATAGAGATATTTATAGCACCTTCTATCTAAATAGGCCTTTATTTTTCTCCGTATCTCATCAGTTGTGTGTGTCACGTGTGTGTGTGTGTGTCAAGAGCTGATATCATGATGTGAATGCAATTGTTTTTTCAAACCACAAAAGTCAGAACAACATATCTCAAATGGGAGGATGCTGCATTGTGCTTCCTATAGTGTACCCTGTGGAGCAGATTTGAATCGTTCATCTCGGTAATCAATAGTTCATATATGTTTGTCAATTTTTATCGGTAAGAGTTAACTTTGACCGGTAAAAGTAAATAAATATATCTGAACCATTGATTACCGAGATGAATGATTCGAATCTGTCTTACAGAGTGCATTACATGGAGTGTCTTGCAGCATCCCTAATCCATCTCAAATGATAATAATTGCAGGGAAGAATTATTAATTGAATAAGAGACAATGGATTGGGGGTGCCAATCTTGATCAAAAAGGCCTTGTTGGATTTAATGTTTCCTAACAATAGGACAAAGGCTCTTTATGAGTGCTTAGAGAGTCATAACAAAAGGGAACAGATTATATTTAGTGCATGCGTGTGTGTGTTAAAAGTTAGGGAAAAATTCAAAATACCCCCCAACCTTTACACCAAAATTAATTAGACTCCCAACCTTTTAAAAATTTCAATTTTACTCCCAACGTTATCTTCCGTTAATCAAAATGCCCCCTTCCGTCCGAATGACTAACAGATTTCGTTAAAGACTCCGTTAAATATCGTCCCGATAGAATTTTGATGATCCGAGCCGCTCAATGTGTTCAAAATGTGATTTTAAGGGTACCCGCAAGAAATCAGCAAAAAAAATGACCAGGAAGGGCTTCATCTGAATAGTTTTTTATTAAACTATTCAATAAAAAACTGTTCAGATGAATCCCTTTCCGATCATTTTTTTTGTTAATTTCTCACGGGTATCCTTAAAATCACGTTTTGAACACATTGAGCGGCTCGGATCATGGAAATTCGATTGAAAAGGGGAGGTGCAGACCGAAGCAAAATCTGGATGTCCGAACTTGAACAAAATCCGGATCGATCTGCACCTCCTCTTTTCCAATCAAATTTTGATGATCTGAGCTGTTCAATGTGTTCAAAACTTGATTTTAAGGGTACCCGCGAGAAATCAACAAAAAAAAATGATCGGAAATGGCTTCATCTGAACAATTTTTTATTGAATAGTTTAATAAAAAACTGTTCAGATGAAGCCCTTCTCGGTCTTTTTTTTTGCTGACTTCTCTCGAATACCCTTAAAATCACGTTTTGAACATATTGAACGGCTCGGATCATCGAAATTCGATTGGGACGCTATTTAACGGAGCTTTTAACGAAATCTGTTAGTCATTCGGACGGAAGGGGGCATTTTGATTAACGGAAGATAACGTTGGGAGTAAAATTGAAGTTTTTAAAAGGTTGGGAGTCTAATTAAATTTTGGTGTAAAGGTTGGGGGGTATTTTGAAATTTTCCCTAAAAGTTATGTGGAGAATCGATGATGCATTACTACTACTAATTAATACTGTAATGCCCAATATATTATCGCTGCTAGTGACTTCCATGCAGATTAACCATGTTAGTTTCAATTAGCACTAATGCTAATTCAGTCATTATCCAAGTTGAATACTACTCCTTCTACAGTATATAATATTTGTCATATCCTTGGGTGATTTAAATGCCTTTCCTCGAAGAGAGAAACTTATTTCCGGAGCAGCTGCAAACAACCTATTTACGGAGCCGTGCAATCTCAGCTGTTTATTTCGGCATTCAATAGTCCGGATTTTAAAAAAACTATTCAGGCGAATAGTCTTTTTAAAATCCGAACCGTTCAAAACACTTTTGGATGGCCGAGATTGAGCTCTGTAAACAAGATTTTGTCTCCCTCGAAATTCTAAACGTTTAATTTAATCAAACATGGACATTGATGATTTTTTCCACCATCTATTTAATTACTATTATTTCTCTTTTCTAGCCGGCCTCATTCACCCTTTTATTCCATCTTTTCAAGTTTAAGAACATGCTTAATTTAAAAGGCCACTGATTTTCGTGCTCCAAGATTTACTGCAGGCGCTCCACCTTTTTGTTTTTACATTATGATGTTGTTGGCAACATCACAGTATAAAAACAAAATATACTGTGATGTTGCCAGCAACATCACAGTATAAAAACAAAAAGGTGGAGCGCCAATCTTGGAGCGCGAAAATCAGTACCCATTTAAAACAGACTAAAATTTAATTTTTTTGGGACCAAACTACCCTCTACAACAATGGCTACTTTCTTCTATGGCCCCTACCTCATTATCATCCATCATCACCATAGCAACACCCATTCAGAGCAGACATCTAACCATGACCGACGAGCATCTCCAGGACACCAAAAATTAGTGAAATTTTCTTCTTTTTTTTTTGCAATTATGCGCTGAATTTTTTTTAAATAGATTGTTAAGTACAGAAGTGTGCTTAATTTTTTCTAGAATGCTCCATTAGAATTAATGACAAAAAATGTCTCTATTTCTTAAAATAAAGTAAAATGTTCTAGGTATTAAAGTTCCACTAAATTTACTAGCTAGTAAAGTTTCAGTAAAACATTCTGTTTGGTTTCACAGGTGTGGCATTTTTCATATAAGTGGCAGAGAGGAGAAGTTTTGGAGATAGAAATCGTTACAATTAACAATACGTACAATCGTAATTTTCCAAACGTATTTAAATTGTTGCTTGAGTTTCTAAAGTTTAGATCCTGCACTGTATTTGATCACGGCCATCTAGTTGTATGATGTTTATTCCATGCACGCGGTGCTCTCTACTGAAAAGTGGAAAAACAGCCATTCAGTTGGCATCGGTCGCACTAAGTTGGCATCGGTCGGTCTCTGTAGGAAGCATCGTCAATTGTGGAACTACCGTGACAACTGGACATCGGCAGATAACGTGCGAGGCTCTGACATCTGACCATATGATAAATTTATCGCTGGACTCGAATCCTTCATTTGATTTGGATGGGTTAGTTACTTAGCTGTATCCCTATGTGTAATAGATCGATGTAACAGTTGTATTAGTGGAACATGGTAGCTTGCACTCTTTGTATTAATGAATTTTTTGCTGATTTCTCCAAAAGGAAAAAGTTTAAATTCTTAGGGGCTTGACCTTGAAAGCCAAATGCATGGATAGGCGCACGAAATTTGATCTCTTGTGAGGTTTTTTTTGCCTAATTTTCCCTATATTTCTCTCTTTCTGTACCGTTGGTTTCCTTTTTGAACTACTTAAGTGTTTTTTAATTTTAATTTTGTGCTTGTGTACAAATTAATTCGATATCATATATACCAATCTGATGAAGATGATTTGCACCAAGTACTATTATTCCCCACTTGCCCGGCCCTCTGGAGCAAATTCGGGCATTCTTTCGGTCTCTCTCTTCTGTTTAGTTTCTTTTTTAATGCTCTCTATGAGTGCGCGCATTCTATTTTCATCTCTCGAAATCATTGAAAGGGATCGGTCATCTGCTAGCATAAAATGATTGATGACTATTAAATAGAACAACGAAATCATCACATAAGGAGAAAATTTGTGTTTTGAAAACTTCTCATTTCCACAAAAAAAATACTTGGTGAATATTTGAGGAGGGCGGCCAACCCATTTGTCCAGTTGAATAAAAAATTGAGAGATTAACGTACGGGACAGAAAGTGACCATACAATCATAAAGCATATGATTCATTAATAGTGGGTTTTCAGGAATTACGTCAACATTAATCCACTTGGTTGGCCCTATCCAAACCACCCATTTTGGATTTTGTAAGATATATGAATCTAAGAGATCTCAACATTTTAACTATTTATCGTACGCTAGCACCTCTATCAAGAAAATTCTAGAATACGTTAGCTAATGCATATATATAGGTGACCATCTTAATTACCAGACCTCACCAAATAAACAAATCATCATATTATAAAGGTGGGGCCAGTGCACGCGTCAACGGATCAACTGCCAACTATGATTTCGGATAAATGTCGTTAGATATCGTATCGATCGTTATGTAATGGAATTTTGTTAGATATATGACCGTATATCATCACTACCATACCCGATATCCTGCGATTTAAAACCCTGAGACGGAGACGTGGCCCAAATAAGAACGGATCCAGAAATATACCCTAGTGGGGGCACCTGTTAATCATAATGGCGAAAGTTCATTTCAACCATAGTGAGATCGCACAAAATTAAAGCATGCATTACTAATTACAAAAGTTTATAACACGTACTTTCAATTAAATTAGGTAAAAATGAGCAAAAAATCTCGGACAAAAATTTTTAAGTAGTATGTTTTAAATGAACACCCACAAATTTTAAAATGATCGACCTAGTTTTGTTAATACCTTTATTTTAAAATATTTCTCTCAGATGGTTAAAAATAAAAAGAATCAAGAAAGAATAGCTCCAGATAGATAAACAACTCGTAAAGTAACAAGTATAAATGCATCATATGATGAAATTCAGGCATAAAACTAATTCTATATGTGTATTTTTGGGATATATACAAGTGTACATGTGTTTATATATTAGCACACTTTCATAATTATGCTAATTTATACATAACTATTTTTAAAAAATATTTTAATTTCGAGTAGGGGCACGCGTTCAAATGGGAACACGTGCCCTTGCGTGCCCTATGTGGATCCATCCCTGGGCCCAAGTAACCTCCGCCACAATACGCCAGGCTTGGCCCACTTGACCTCCTCCCAACATGCATAATGTGATTCAAAGTGGGTGCAAGCTGGGGAATGGGAAGAAGAGGTGCCCTGGTAATCGAGCCGCCTCTAAGCTAAAGCTTGTGTTGTTAACGTTTTAAGTCTTTAATTGTTCTTTTTTTTGCATTTCAGAAGCTCCTCTTACTTTTTATCCCTTATAATAATCTAAGAAAATAGCCTCATTTTTAATTTTCGCTTTAAGGTCCTGAAAAAATTAGGGCCGCCTCTGCCTGATGGTGGTAGACTAGTGGTGGTGGTGGGTGGTATTGTCCGTAGCAATTTGGTCACTTTTAGTATAGTGAGTGAAGTGAACGGAAGCTTAAATTGGTATCTCACTTTTGTTAACAATGGAGAATCATTCTCCATGGATAGGTTTCCAGTTATAATTTCCATCTAACTTGTCAAGAAAGCTTAATTTGGTATCTGTCTTTTATTGGGGTTTCATATCATTTTCTTTGATGCTCTCTCTCTCTCTCTCTCTCTCTCTCTCTCCGTATTAGTTTGTTGCATCATTTTATCAAGTTAATAAAGAACTCTCTTTTTTTCTTTTGTATAACAAAAAATCCGCTTTGTGGAATATGCCATCAAACGTGGGCAATTATTATTAATTTTTTTGGGGACAAAAATGATAAGTTGTATTGATACAAGTCTAACGGCACTTCCAATACGTAATTCATTACAAATATCTTGAACAAAGCCAAACTAATCGTCTAATTGATAAAAAATGAGAAAAGTACTAGGCAGTTGATATCTTTCACCCTAACTCAGGTATCGCCTGACGCACCTGAAATTTCATATTTCTAGCAATCTCAAAAAGAGATAAAGTGGTAGTCAAAGAAGAAAGACAACAAATACCCAGATGATCAGATGAACTCCAACCAAGTATGAACGCGCTAATGAACTTTCAAAACTACAAATCTGACAAGCCATCATGAATTGCTCCAACAAAAACATCATGCGGGGTAGTAGAGCACTGTTGAAATGGATTCAGTTGGCAAGCATCCCCACCTCAAAGAAACCGATCGGTAGATGTAATCGAGATGTAATTTTCGCCCAAAGGCGAAACTAAAAATTAACTCTCACAAAAAGGAGAGACAAAACTCTCACAAATCAGATGACAAGTCGTTGATCTGAAGAGACACGCGAGAAACACAAATCAAGGAGATTGAAAACTAGTATCATGGCATTCCCTTCCTGCCGTTGTATTAGGGTTGTGAAACCCTGGGAGAGGGGAAGGGGAAGAAAGGTAAATATGATGGGTAGAATTTCGGGAGAGAGAGAGAGAGAGAGAGAGAGAGAGAAAAGTTAAAATCCACAATTCGGTTAATGACACCATCTCCCCCACAAAGTAGGCCAATTCGTCGGCCACTTTGGTTACTACTTCCACATGCGAAGAATTTGATGATGATATTAAAAGAAAGTCCTACGATTTCCTTCCCCATATATTATGGTTTCATATAATTTTCATTAAAGTTATAAACAAATTGATTTCTGTATTATACAGTACAAGTTGTGACTTGAACCATATGCGTTGCAGATGGCTGTGCAGCCGATGATCGATTTCTCTATAAAATTCTGGCCCCATATATATGCACACACTACTAAGTTTAGGGAGAATAAATTGTAGGGTGTATAGATACACACCAAAGATGGCTGCATGTTCAGCTGCCACTGTTGGGTGTTCAATTATTTTTCGGCTAGGCATTCAAGACTGTTGCGATTGGTTGTTAAGAAATGACTACACCAAAATGACTATAAGTATTCTAAAATTTTTCTTCTTAAAAAGGGTGTTCAATTGATCGCCTTATGAACAATGTAGAGCCGCGGGTGGTTTGTGGGCTTTTAGTTTGACAATTAAAAAGACCATAACACAGGTTTACAATTTTTGATATATAATGCTCGATCACGTTATATATTTACTAGAGGTGGCAAACGGGCGGGTCCGGGCGGGTTTATGAGTATCAAAAAAATATACTGAAGACTTGTTCAAGAATATTAGCTGATCTCTAAGATTTCACTTGTTAAATTCTTGAAACAGAGGTAGCCAACGAGTACGTATTCTTTTTCAGCCAGGAATTTGTGTTCTACAAAATGAGGAAGGGTGGCATCAAAATTGATATCCAAATTAACCAGTTGATGAAAAGTTGGAATAAAAATTCAAGCACTAGCCTGGTTAGTGGAATCCGAATCAGACGTCAGCAACTTTTGCCAGTACTTACTTGTGCAAATTACTACTAGGAAATTGAGAGAATTATTCAGTTCTCTTCAAAAAAAAAAAAAAAGAGTGAGAATTATTCAGTGGGTCAGTGCACATGGTAACTAAGAAATTCTGCAATTCCCATATCCTCATTCTCTTCTCGTAAAGTTCTCATCAGAATATTAGGTTACACATAAAACATAACAAGCCCCATAAGTAAGGACATTTTCCCAAAAAAGAAAAAGAAAAAAAGTTGGAAAAACGCGGTGAGATTGATAAAAGTACAAAAAAGCCCCTTATCCCCTGCCTAGCTTACGCCCTTTGTTCTTCTTCTTTTTCTTGTCTTAATTAATTTGTTCATTTCACGTTTTCCAACTGCTTAGGGTTTTGGTGCTGCCACAGCCAACATGGGGGGTTGTGGAATCGGGGCGCTAATCGCGATAGCTGGTACAAAATTCTTGTTCACTTGTGATTTCTGCATCTCGACATCGTTTGCTTCAAGGTCATCGATTACCATAATCATCTGGTTGTTTCCTCCGTTGTGCTTTACTGGTTCCGGGATTGCCTCGGCTTCCATCTCCTTGTACTCCTTGTATTTGCCCCACAGAACCGAGTAAAGTCCGGCCACGATTAACACAGCTCCAAGAACACTGCAGTACCCGCAAGCGGAAAAGATGATCAGTTGGGCCAAAAATTTGAAACTATAAAATGGTTTGTATTGAAGAAATAAACACATTTGATTTTTGACTCCTGTTGAAGTGTGTATGCCCTTTGACAATGATATTTCAGGACATAGTACTGTTGAGAAGGATAGAAATAAAAGTGGGTATTTGTTTGTTTTTTATCTGCAAAAGAAACATTTTATGGAGAAAACTTGACAAAGAAAGTGGGTACGTATTTGTTTCCTTCGATAGGGATGGAAAATAAATGAGAATCTCACCCTCCAACATAGATCTTCTCAGCGAGGATGAAGGATCCCATGATTGCAACAATAATCATCATCAATGGACTGAAAGCAGTCACAAACACAGGCCCTCTTTTTTGCATGACCAAACCTTGTACGTAGTATGCAATGCTTGATGACACTATACCCTGCAACCAAACACCAAAGTTTCTCAATATCTGTGTGTGTGTGTGTGTGTGTGAGAGAGAGAGAGAGAGAGAGAGAGAGAGAGAGAGAGAGAGAGAGAGAGAGAGAGAGAGAGAGAGAGAGAGAGAGAGAGAGAGAGAGAGAGAGAGAGGCTTACAGCATAGGCAGCAGCTAGGAGGTTCATGTCCCACCCAATAGACCAAACAGAGGGTCTGTGCTCCATTACAAAGGTGACAGCAATAGATTGCAAAGTACCCAAAAAGCACACGAGGGATGTGAGCGACAAATGTGCTGTGTACTTCCTCATTGTAATTGCCTGCCAATAATTAATTTAATTAGCATAATAGTAAGATTAAGGTATTCATTTCTTGTTATTTTTGTTTTTTCCTAAAAAATCGAGGCAGATTTTATATATACTACTATACTATACCTGAAGAATGAAGAAAGAGGCCCATGCAAAAGTAGCAATGATAAGGAGAATGGAGCCCTTAACCCAGTCCTTGTCAGCAGCCGCAGCTGAGAGAGGAGGAGAGGATGAGTGAGGAGGATGGATGTACTGGGACCACACAAAGTTGATGACGCGTCCTTTGTACAGTGTCATCAACATGGCCCCACACACTGTCACTATTGTTCCCACCACCTTTGCTTGGCATCTCAACTTCTTTATGTCCACCTTCTCCATCCTATTTTCACCCAAACAAGAAGGAAAAAAAACATTAGTATAATTTAGTTTTTTTTTTCACTACATAAACTATCAAATTTTACACATTGATATGTAAAGAGATAGATAGAGAGAGTTATACCGGCAAAGGACGGCCATGACGAATGTCATTGCCGGAAGCATGTTACTCATGGCACATGAGAAGGTGGGTGAGGTGTATTTCAGCCCGGCGTAATAGAAATTCTGATCTATTACAGGTCTGTTGAAATTTCAAACATATGAATAAAATTCATATAGGAGCAGTACTTAATTTTTAACGAGATATATATATATAGTAATGAAAATTTGGCGTGCTAACTAATTAAGAAGTAAAGACTCACCCAAGAAGGCCCAGCACAAATATTTGCATGAACATGGGAAATGTGATCTTTGGCCTCACTTTCCTATATCCCATAAAACCAAATGAAAATAAATGAATCAGGCTTAAGTACTTATATATATATTAAGAAAAAGATGTAGAGTCAAAGTTTGATGAGTTTTTATATATAAAAATTGAAATTATACCTTTCAAGGATAATAGCAAAAGGAGCAATAACGGCAGTGGCAAAGGCATGTCTATAGACAACAAGAACGTAGTGACTCATTCCTCTGTTGAGTGAAACTTTGGTTATGATGTTCATTCCCGCATACCCAAATTGCAGGGATATCATGGCTATGTATGGCTTTGCCCTCTGAATGAAGTCCCCGAAACACCCCATTTTCCCCTCCATTTCTTCTTCTTCTTCTTCTTTAATTTGTTTGGTTCAACTAAAGAATATGAAAGAAGCAGAGGAGATTTAGAGAGAGAGAGAGAGAGAGAGAGAGAGAGAGAGAGAGAGAGAGAGAGAGAGAGAGAGAGAGAATTAGAGAGGGGAAGGAACACTTGACAGCTATTTGTTGCTTGCTTGTGTTTCTCCTGAGGAATAGATGTCAATACCCTCACCTATTTATAGCCCTTCGGAGTTTAGAGGGACCACTATCTCCACATGAAAAAGTTTATACATATATACCGATTTATGTGTATGCATAGATTCTGGTATATATTTCTCTTTTGCAAATATATTAATTTGTGCTTTTTATTTTTATTTTTTTATAACCAAATGTTTAGAACATGTAGCTTGTGCGCATTTTGTCTAATTCTAGGTCTTAAAGTTAACAATCAGACAAACTCTCTAATGGCCCCAAGGGTTTTAAATGTTTGGCCCCGTGGGATTCTAGTGTTCGGCCTCATGAAGGATAAGAACTTTTTGCTTTTCCATTCTTACTTGACCAAATTAACCCCTTGGGATTTATATTTGTGTTTGGGATCATATGATTGCACGTTGGTTCAATATAATTGTCTAGGATATTCACGTGAATCAAACGATTTGAGTTACGTATACTTTTGTAACTCAAAGAGGAGAATAAATTCTTTACACCGCCGGTGTAAACATTTGTTTCCTCCAAATCAATTATATCGCAAATGTTTACACACGTACGCACTCTCATTTCTGCCTTTATTTGTGTACAATTACAAAACTACCCTTACTTTTTAATTAAGCTCATCGCTCGTAAAAGACAATCTTGTAAGTTCACGTGAATGAAGACGAAAAATGAAATGCAAACAAATAAATGGGATGTGCAAAAATCGCTCCCCTATCCACGAACGGCCGAAATGGGTTCCACGTGGATCGACTGGGATATTAATTATGTTGAGTGGGTTCCGCATGTTTTTTTTTTAATTTGGTAATTACGTATTGTTTTTTGTTCAGTGGGAGACTGATATGAGTGAGATTTAGTGAAATGCTGATGCTAATTGTGGGGCCTCAAGTTGGTGGTGGTGGAGCTTATTTGTGGGGGTCCTATTCTTCCCCACGCGGCGGCGTTCCGACGAGTCCGATCCATCGGAACAGTTGTTCCACCGAACCTTTGTTAAATAGTTACGCACTGTTTCGTTTCAATTAGTGCTATCTGATTATGTACCAAGTATGGCTTGTCGAGTGACGCAAACCGAAGTACTAATGCAAAATATACATAGAGTATAAACAAATCCTACAGGTGTACATGTAATTGTATGGCATTACTTCAGATTCTACACAAATGATTTGAGTTGTTTGGTTTGTTTCAAATGTTTTTGCAAGAGTCTATTTAAATGATTTGAGTTGTTTGGTTTGTTTCAAATGTTTTTGCAAGAGTCTATTTAAAAAATCAGTTAAATCAAATATCAGTAAAAGCTTGATCAGTTCATTTAATTTTTGGTTCCTGAATTTCTAGAGACCTAATGAATCGTTCAAGCTCTTATCGATATTCACTTGAGCTAATTTGATCCAAGATCCTCATAAAAATGCTTTAAACGGCTCAAATAATTTGTGTGGCATCCCGACGCATGTCTCACACAATCCGGTGTATATTTGGTGTACCTAAATCATTTGTGTGGGATGCCGAGGGATGTCCCACACAATCTGGTGTACATTTGGTGTACCCACAGTTGGGCTGTGGAAAATGTAGTAATACTGAATTGAAAATGATTGTTCTTTTTTTTTTGCTCCCCAATATTTAATATTGCTTGTTGTGTACGTTGAGTTGCTCCTCTGATACCTCTGTTTGGGTTGGTTGCATTGTCATGCATAGAGGTGGTAATCTCAACCCATATTTTTCTAACCCGTCCAACCCGCCCATTTATAACCCAACCCAATCCGCCCATATTATATAATGGGTTTATATGGGTTGAACCCATATCAACCCATATTTATATGGGTTTAATT
Source organism: Rhododendron griersonianum (assembly GCA_018127125.1). Classification (NCBI taxonomy): domain Eukaryota; kingdom Viridiplantae; phylum Streptophyta; class Magnoliopsida; order Ericales; family Ericaceae; genus Rhododendron; species Rhododendron griersonianum. Next base: position 22,107,704 of record CM030791.1, on the reverse strand, counting down.
AGGTGGGTTAAAAATGGATTCAATATGGGCTGGACTTAAAAGACCCAAATGTCTCGCTGATCTTTCTTTTTTGTCTCGTTACTCTTTCGGAAAGAGTATTTTCCGGAAATTTTTTGAAAAGTCTCTTTTATTCGATGAAAATTTTGAAAAGTCCCACATTTCACTCTCGCCTACACACTACTGAACCATTCTATGTCACCAATGCCTTGTTCTCTTTAGTTTTCAAAAAATTCCCCCTAGATTCTTCCTAGATTCCTCCTACTTCCAACATTTCTCTATCTATTTCTCTCCACTTTTTATCCCTACTATTTTTCAAAAAACCATTCAAAAACCAAACCAAACACAGCACAAATCAGTTCCCATGTGCTCCCCACGTCATGCATTTTAACAGAAACCACTCACCTTCTCCTTTACCACAACAGCTCGATCAAAAAACAAACCCAAATTAGGAGAGAGAGAGAGAGAGAGAGAGAGGGGGAGTAGAAAGGAACTGAAGTTCAGATGCAAACGAAGAAATTTTATTTTAAAGGACAAGATAAACTTATTCATGGAGGTTCCGTGTTCACGCGATGAAATCTCAATCATTTATTCGCACAATCAATGACTGAGATTCGTTTTCAATTATAACTGATCATAATTAATTGTTACCGGTCATAATTGATTTTTAATCCGGACTGTCCAAAAACACTTCGGACATGCATGATTGGTCTCCGTAAAACCTTCTTTACGGAATAGTCCGCAAATAAGATTTTCGTATTTGTTAATTTTGCTTCAAATATTTTAAACTTATTAATTCGTCTCGTCGAAAGGAATCGGAAAAGTAAAATTTTTTGATCGAAACTCATAATTTTTTTACAAAAACAAAAAGAAGTAAGCAAAAAAAAAAAGATATCACGGATAAGGAACCGTATCGGGGAGAAGGGGAGGGAAAAAGGGGGAGGGAAAAAAAAAAATGGAAAACAAGTCGGGTCGGGCGGGTTTGGGTTTGACTTGACCCATATTCGACCCGACCCTTTTCAACCCGTTTACTATTCGACCCATATTTGACCCGTGACCCGTTTTAACCCGCCCAGACCCGCCTATTTGCCACCTCTAGGACTCATACACAAAAGTGTACGTTCTTGATGGTTATTTTTCCATGGCCTGTAGTGGTACTTTGCCAACTTTTGTAAAGAAGGTTACTTTGCGTTTCCTTTGCAAGTTTCCTAGTTGAGAAAAGTAATACAGTTGTAGAGATATACTATAAGAAATGCATTTTCACTTCTAGGAGGTGTTTGCACCGTATGGACGGAATAAGAAATCGATCTGTACGTACGTAGTTAGTAGAAAATAATGGGGCAGATTTGGGTCTTATCAATTTCGAAGCAAAAAATTCCATCAAGGTTCCCAAAATGTCTTTATATATGGATATTGTACAATATCACTGCTATTCAAGGAAATTGAAAGTGAATAATAACTAAGTGCTATTGGCCGGGTGTTATTATTGAATTTGTGAATTAACATTTTACCATAATACTCTTACTATTTTTTAATTCTTGTGTAGGTTCTAAAGGGCGTTATAGGGGTATATATAAGAGCAAATTTGTGCATACAATTACCGTGCTGGCATCAATAAAGAGTTAACAATTTCAGTCTTGTAATCTTTTTTATTAATCTTGAAATTGTTACAAGACTAAAAGGAGCAAGGAAATAGCATGCTCAAAGAACAAGTATCTGTCCAATCCGAGATCTAAAACCTCAATTGTATCTCAATTGGCTTGTTCTTTGAGCATGCTATTTCCTTGTTCTTTTTAGTCTTGTAACAAAATAGTTAACAATTATGGCGAGACTGCCATCAAAAAGACCATATATAGTTTTGCTTTGGCCGTTAGAGAAAGGAAATTGGTTTTCGCGTTCCACTTTCGTACGCAAGCGCTTCACTTTGTACATGAAGTTGCTAGTAACGTTAAAAGTGGAGTGCCTGCATACAAAAATGAAACGCAAAAATCAGCATCTTAGAAATAAGATAGATACTGTATATAACTAAGGTTGTGGTGATTTTTGGCAACTTGCTAGATGTCACTGTCGCATTATTATTTTTTTGCTAGGCAAACAAGATTTTATTAACCTTTGAAGGAGATAACAAAGATTAAACGTAGCCTATAAAAAAAACAAAAAACAAAGATTAAACGTATCTTGGGCACACTGACAAAAACGCCACCCAAAAACCAAAATCAAAGGAAGGCAAGAAGCCAACCGCACGCCCTAAACAATCGTGCAGAAACCTACATTTTCGGCAATGATTCTGTAAATGAATTCGGCAAACACCATCATTTTCGTATCTATGATATCACTTTGTCGACACACACCTAATTGGAACAATATGCATTACAATGACCCATTAAACAATTCGGATTCGTTTAGGCTAATGTGTTTCATGTGAAGTAACCATGATGATGTAACAAGAACCTTATCAGGGGGTTTTCAGTAAGATTTGTATTCTTAGTTGCAGAGATTTGTGGGGTGGGGTGGCTCCAGATTCCTTTGTACCAAGCACTTGGGAAGCTGATTACGCTCGCAAAATACCCACTTGCAGGATTGCGATAAAGAGGAATTTCAACCCAACAGAGAGATTCTACATTAATATAATTCGTTAATCTGGTATATCAAAATTATACAGTTAATCCCAACGAATTTGGCCAAGTGGCCTGGCATGAGAAAGCAAATAAGTGTTTGTCCATGAGATCACATGTTCGAATACCAAGGAAGCCGAATATTCCAAACCTTGAGGTCACTATGAGGGTTTGCCTGATCGTTCACTTCAGAATTAGTCGAGGTGCGCTCAAACTAGCCCGAACATTCGATTATAAAAAAAAAATTGTTGTATAGCTAGGAGCTGAATGATCGATGTCTCACATTCTGAGTAGTCTTTACCAAATATTCGGCATCGTCACTTTATTCGTTAATTGTATATGTGAGAATTTCTAATACGCGCTTATAAGTCATGGGATCATATCATGAATGTACATATCTTAATTTATTTTTTTGATTTTCGTGAGCTTTGCATCTATGCCACTGCAATATTATTCCTGCCCACATTTTATACTTTTGGGTCCCTCTTTTTTTTTTTCTAAACTTTCTAGAAACAAGATTTTGTAAAGCACGTATTTTTCTAGGAAATTGATATTTGCGCTTCATTTTTTACTGATGGCGCTCCACTTTGTTCATGAAGTTACTAGTAACTTCACATTAAAATTGGAGCGCCGTCAGTAAAAAGTGAAGTGCGGAAATCAGTTTCTTTTTTCTATTCTGAGTATTTTGTTTTTGAGACAAAATAGATATGCTATTCCATTGAGCCGCCAAATGAATATTGGCACGTAGTTATGTGCATGGAATTCCACTGCAACGTTTTTAGCAATATAAAAATGCTTCTGCTTTCAATTTTTTATTTTTTATTTTTTTTGCTTGAACGATATTCCGTAATCTTCCACTTTTCTAGGGGCAATTAGATGGACTTCCACTGAAGTTCTTGAAAATTATGGGGACGTCCTCAGTGGGTTTTGGAAATTATGGGCTAGTGTGGGGCTCATAAGATGGTAAGAGCCAATTATAGAGTGGATGGTATTGTTCACCCTCTTTTGTGAGGGGTGAACAAATTCGGACTCTAAGAACTAAGGTATACCCTCTTGTCTGGGGTCCCATAAGAAGATGCAACAAAACATCGCTAATGTCGTAACAAAATAATACCATAAAATGGCATACTAACATTTATCAAAAGAAGGTATGACATTTTCACCCTATCATGCATAATTTTTTTTTAAAATGGCATGTATAGCATTTTCAAAATCAATTGGTTTTAAGGTATCTCATCATAACATTCACCACAAAAATGGAACTCCCTCCGTCCCTTTTTAAGAGTCTCACTTCGTAAATTCAACTTTTTATGTAGATATCATCATTACACTCTAAAAGTATAATTTTCCCTACTTACAGTACTCTATGGAGATATTATCATTACTCTTTTACTCGCTAATTTTTCAAAATAAAGTCTACTTTTAAGGTCAAAATGAAAAATGTATCAGTTTTACTCACTAACTCTACAGAATTGACACTTATTAAGGAACAACCCAAAATGGAATACTGGACTCTAAAAAATAGATGGAGGGAGTATGACATTTGACAAGAAAAGAATGTTTTGGTCACATCATAAAGAGGGAGATACCATTAGATTTTCTCTAAAAGTACTCACCATTCATTTGTTTAATTTTGCAGACATCAAACGAATATGGATACAACCTTCAAACCTTGACATTATCAGACAGAAACTATGCCCAAAAATATGGATACTAATCTAGAAGGTGTTTAGCAATGGTACGTAAATCATAAGATATATATCTCGAATGAACAGACATCTTGCACTAGCTAGCTAGCTAGCTCTCTCGATCGTCTTGCCCCAAATGTAATACAAATCTCGTAAACAACCTAACAATGATAAAAACATAATCTGCTTTATCAAAACACAACCCTAATCCTGCCATATCTATTTGAACGTGAACGTCTAGTCAAGGCATATATATGTACCCACTAATTGATGGAGGAATTTCCACACATGGGCGGGGGAAAATGCATTTGATGACTTGAGTGATCACTACCATTTTGTCTTGCTGATTCTTCAACGAAAGAATCCGGGATTGAGTTGAGTACTCTCTGCTTTTAAAAGCAGGGTATCGATAAGACCCGTAAAGGGTTTTCAATTCATTTGTTCACCGCGGTCTTTGGCTACAGAGAGATTGGATTCAAACATGTTGGCTAGCTTATTTAACCCAAGATCTTATTTTTCAATGGCCGGGAGCTTTAATTTCATACTTAATTTCTTGATTGCACGAAACAATCCGAGTGTTCCAATACTTGGCCCCAATTAGATATAATTAAGAGTACGCATTTTTTATAATTTGGGCATAATATAGTTGCTACAATGCCATGCAGATAAAGGAAAATTGATTCCGTGCCTAAATGAATTTGGATTGGGGGTAAAAAGGGCAGAAAAAGTTAAGATTGCTATGGATGATCTAGGTCCCTTTTTACTATATCTATACAATAAGATAGGGAAATGTTACAAGCTTATGTATTTTATCCTTTTCGTAGTTCTGTTGATAAGCTAAAAAGTTTATGAATATGTATTTCATCATACAAAGTGGCTCTAGCTCTGTCGGGCAGAGTCTCTTATGCGATGCAAATCTCATTTTCCTCTACTTTCGGCTTCGGCTTCTATTCTCTAGATAGGGTTAGACAATGGCTTACCCCAACTCGTAGGGTCCACTAATATAGTTGTAAATTCCAACATAACCGGTGATGGACTCTCTTTTGATCTCATCTAGCTGTTATGTTTGGTCATTCTCTCTTATCATTTTCTACATAACACAATAAGTACACAAGAGCTTATAACTTCAAAGGGTTCAATTTCTTTTGGAAATTAGAGTATGTGTACTTTATGTGTACGTACACAATAATTTTCTTATTTGGTATAAACTAATTAATGTTAACCAACCCATTGCTTTCTAGCTTCAATTAGAATGAAGTTCCATTATGTGCAGAATGTCTCAAAGATATGTATAGTTGGATATCCTTTTCCCTCAAGAATTTCCAACAATTTTATGTATTGCGTATGCCATTCAAAGTAATTGGATGCTTTTGATAGCTAAAAATGCGATCCACATGTAGATTGATTTACGTATAGCTTCATATGTACTCTGATTCCTGATTCCCAACCTTTTTTGGTGCTGCTTTTCGGGGCCCAAACACCAAACCAAAATGAAAACTCAAGAGTAGCACAACTTCTTTTACCGAGAGAAAAGGAATTAAATTGGAAAGATATCTTTATTTTTGTTCTCGGCAATTGATATTTATTAATCTTTGAAAAGTTTATACATAAATTAAACGAACCATGACGACAACGACAAACGCCACACAAAACCCAAAAGCCCAGAAAGGTAAAACGCCAACAAAAATAATAGAGAAAAAGAAAAACGCCCAAACCAAACACCAAAATACCTCCGACTCATGAAACCGGCCAACCAATTGTGGTGGCAAGCTTTCTATGGTTGGATCTCGTGGCCTGGATGGTTGAGGCTTGGACGAAGATGGGCTAGACCTGCGCACGAAGCAAACCGCGTTAGTGCCCAAACCCGGAGCGTGGTGTCCGGGGCAGGCACTCCGACGCTCTAGTCAGTAAACAGGAGAGGAGATATCAAGGTATAGTTTAGGGTTTGAGAAAGTGTTCTGAACGTACCTTATTCTGGAGGTGAATACCTCCTTTTATAGCCAAAGGGAATGCAGAATCCAATTCCCATTAGGATACTTATTTGTATGATGAGCCCGCCTATCTCGGATCCAGATAGACATCTCAATCCTGAACCTATCCAACCTCCTATATTCTGCTCCTGAATATAAGGGAGGGGATAAGACGCGAGGTTCCCTCCTCCTGTCCAACTCTTCCTAACTTCCTCTTCATGTTAGGGGACAGGAGGCTCGGCGCGTACAGGTTCCGCCGGACCGGTGGTACGGCGATGATCACTTCAACAGAGGCAAACACAACCCGTTCGGTGGGGAACCGCCGAACTAGATCGGATCGATTAATACATACGCCGAACCAGACCGTTCCCTTCCATGGATCGACACTTCGGTTATCTTTAACCAGGCCCGGCCGGACTCGGATCGGCTACCGACCCAGACCGCCGACCCATGGGTAGTAGATTCACTGGTCCGGCTAATTGGTGCAACGTGGCCACCGTCCTGGTCCCTCCGCCGGACCACGCCCTCCACAGTAGCCCCTCAACCTCTTCCTTCTTTGTAAAAGGTGGGAGGGGTTGACCACATAAGGAAAACTTGCTACCGAGGGCGTCCTTAAGGCAAACGTGCCGAGCGCATACCGCCGGTCCAGTGAGGGTTAGTGAAGAGCCTTCTCGAAACGGTAGGGTAATGATGCTTCTGCAGCAAACGGGGGCTGATGGGACCGTTGGGAGCCAGAGATCGAACGGTCCATCAGGTAACTCAAACGGCGTGGGGTGCCACGTGGTGGAAGGGGAAACGTCGCCGGTACGAAACGGTGCAGGCTTTCCACGTGGCACGACGAGAGTGGGCGGAGCGGCGACGCTTCGGTTCTCGCGTTCGACGCTTAGGGTTCCCACCCGTTCATTCCATCCTCTATATAAGAGGGGAGGCGGGACAGAAGAATACTTTTGCTCTCGCCTCTTTTGCTCTGCAACTTCAACCGCTGCTGCCATTTCAAACGCCTCCGTTGCTCCGCCACTCGCCACCATCCAACACCAGCATTCTCAGGTAACTCCGCTACCCCTTTTGATTCTTTCTGAACATTTCAAAGTACAACACACCACTTTTGCACAAAAAACACTCTTTACTTTGAACAGTGTCGATCTCCCAAGGTCGCCTGCGGCCGTGGGACGCCGTCTGGACCGCCAACAACGGCGGTCCTCCACCGAGACAATTTTAGCACTTGATAAGAAACCACGGCTTCCGCCGAGGTGGATCCCAAAGGATCCCCCTCGGCAAGGATCTAGATGCACATGAGTAGCCATGCTGAAGTAGGAATTCTCATCACCCCTTCAATTTCTTACTCTGTTTTAGGTCTTCAGCATGGTGGATTCCAACTCACTCTTGCCGAGCATCGATCCTGAAGCTTACCCAGACCTCCAAGCGACCATCCAGGCGCTCGGCAGAGGGTATAGGAGTTTCAATGAAAGCTCCAGCAACTTCGCCCAGCAGGCCGGTGGCCCAATCATCCCCGGCATCCACATCCCCCTCCAAATTGACGACAGGTCCTCCAGGGACATCCTCTACGGGCGGAGCGACTCCCCCGGCGAATCCGCCGAGGAGGACACACATGGCTCCGTCCCGGGAGAAGCCAACAGGGAACGAACAGCCACCGGGGCCCAGGCCAGCACATCGACGTCAGCTGGTGCGCCGCCGAGCACCTCTGATACAGCAGGAGGTGCCGAACCACCCCTGCCGAGGGACGTTGACCTCATCCCTCCGCTACCAACGGGTCTTGGACCCATGCCGTACAGTCACTTCTTCGGCGATGGGCCGGGTGGCTTCACACAAGCCTTCCGGACCAAATATTCGATCCCGGATGACGTCTTAGTCGAAAGGGTCACCACCGAACGGATTCCCTTCGGCGAAGACTTCATCGTTCTTCCTCTCTACGCCATCATTGAGGGAGGGGTAAGGTTCCCCATGAACCCCTTCCTCCGCTGGCTTCTGACGGATTACAACCTTGCACCGATCCAGGTTGCAGTCAACACCTGGCGCATCCTGAGCTCGGCAATCAAGTTGGCAGAGACCAACAACCTGCCGTTCACCCTTGGGGACTTGATACTAATGTACGTGGTATCAAGGATCCCCAAGTATGACAAGTACTACCTCACCACCCGCCAACACTTCGACCACCTGGTGGACCGCCTCTACGATACTGAAAAGTGGTGGATGGTCCTGGTCAAGGTGTCCGGCAATTTCGAGTGGGGTCCCCTTAACCCCCAACTCGACTACCCCTTTCCAACCAGGAGAGGGACGGAGATCGAGAGGCCTTATAAAATCCCTCGAGTGCGAGGGTTCCCCGGCCACGGGGACAAGCCTGGTATATACTTTTCTCTGTGCCTTCTATAATGATGTATCCTTCATACTAATCTTATTCTTCTACTTGCAGATTGCTCCGCACCGAACAAGGGACTTCTCATATTCGGCAAGTGGACGAACCTGATCGCCCTGCTTCGGTGCCCTCATCGAGACGCGCCGACCCTCCTCGGTTACTCCCCTTTCTACCACGGGTACGTCGGTCGAAAGAATAAAGATAACATGGTGAGGAAAACAGTCGACCTTGCCACTTTTGCCGGGCAAGCACTGCAGCAGCAGCACTTGGCCCAAGACCTCTCTTCCTCCGGGCTGCCAAAAAAGGAGGAGAAGGTGCAAGCTCCCACCAGCAAGCCGGAGCCCCAGGAGAAGCCCATCGAAGCAGCTGCTGTGATACCGCGCCCCTCTCGCCGAAGAGAGAAGAGCACAACCGCCGAGGGGGAGGGCCCCCATATTACTAAGAAGGCCAGAATCTCCAAAGAGGATGCACAGATCCTCAACACCGGCCATCTCGAAGGTGCATCCTCGGAGCCCTTTGTTCCGAGCCTGGTTTGCCCTGATGGGCATGTGATCTCCACCGGCGACAGCCTGGGGGAGATCCCCCATCTGGCCATGACACTTCTAAAGGGCCTGGCCCTCCCAAAGGACATGGAGAAGCTGCAATCAGGCAAGGCCGACAACATGGCCGAACTGTGCCTTTCCCTTGCCAAGGTATGGATTCCCAACCTATCCTTTTGAAAGTTGAATGTTCCTTCAATCTTACTGCCCTTTTCTGACGCTAACTCTTTCTTCTCTTTTCGCAGGCCGGGCAGTGCGCCAGCAAAGCCTTCAATGACATGGAGGTCCTCCTTGCAACCAAGAAGACCCAAAGGGGGGACCTCCAGGCCATGAGGAAGGAGGTGAAGGAGGCCAACGACCAGATCGAGGCGTTGGAGGCTCAAGTTGCCGAGGCCAAGACTGGCTTGGAAGAGAGGGACCGCCTGCAGCTGAAGCTCAAAGAAGTCGAAGCCGAGCGGAACCAACTGAAAGAGAAGATGAAGAAGATGGAGGATGAGCTGCCGGCCAAGCTGGAGGAGGCCAGTGATGAGGGTTTCAACGAGGCCGGCGATTACTACAAGGAGCAGGTGGAAGCCCTTGTTACCAAGGCTTTCAAGGATGGAGAGCGAAAAGGATTCGAAAACGCCCATGCCTCCTCTTTCCTCCGCAGATTCCAGGTCGGCCTTGATTACGCCGAAGTCCCCAAGGACGACCACCGAAGGGAAAATCCTGTGGTGCTTCCTGTGGAGCTGCCGAGGCACCTGCTCCCAGCCGAACAGGCCAACCCATCCACCGACGCGCCACCGAGCCCCGTTGAGCAGCCCAACCCAACTGTTGGCAAGCCTGACAAGCCGCAGAATGCGGAGGAGAACCCAGATTCTACCAAGGCCAAGCCCATCAACCCCACCGAGCAGCCTATCCCCACCATTGTGGAGCCGCCGAATCCAACTGATGCCCCCACCGAGCAGCCTATCCTGAAGCCAACTGACGACCCCACCGTAGTGTAAAATTTATTTTGCATGTTGTAGAATCGAGGGTCGGCAAAAAGTATCTTGTTCAGCCGAGCCCCTGTTTTTGATTTGTAATGGACCAGCGTTGTTATGATGAAAGTTTCAAGTTTTCTGTCTATGTTTCATACTTATTTGCACTTCATGCGTGTTAAGACCATGTATTGCACTTCATGCACATGGTCTAACAAAAAACTCTAGTATACTTATTTGCACTTCATGCGTGTTAAGACCATGTATTGCACTTCATGCACATGGTCTAACAAAAAACTCTAGTAACTATCCGTCCCAGCTCGCCGTACCCAGCCCCTGATTCGGAGGAAACCTACCACCAAGGTTGGTTCCGCCGGATCAAAAGGAACGGCCGAAGCTGGGAATGCCCCCTTCAGGATATGGCATGCAAAGTCTTTGCCGAACAGAATATGAAAAGGCGTGCCTCGGCAAACCGAGCATGATAATACCACCGAGGCTAACAGAATACATTTTAAAACAGAAACAAACAAGTCTTTATTGAAACAAATCTCTTGTAAAAAACTTGAAGGCTGAACACATAGCCGAGGTGAAAAGCCAAAAGAAAATTAAGCGTAAAATTTCCGTAGCAGCTGTGCATTCCAGTGGTTTGGTATCGCCGTACCATCCATCTCGGCGAGTTCATATGAGCCATAGCCAACCTTCTTAACCACCCGGTTGGGCCCTCCAGCAAAGGAGCTTTGAGATAGACAATTTTTTTTTTTTTTCGGTGAGCGCGTCATCGCAGTCCGGCGTCCATATGAAGCTCCTTCGGCTCGTGCCCTTTACTGATTGAAAGAAAGGTCGGCATATATCCGAAGATTTGCTGATGAAGCGATTAAGGGCGGCAGGTATTCCTCGAGCTCTATGTACCGGGCAACGGTATGCATGAGCTCTGTCATATTGTTCGGCGGCCGTAGCATCAATTCCTTGGACAGGTCAGAATTCCTATCCAGTCCACGTTTGAACGACGTAGCCGCAGTCTTTTGGTCACAACTCTCAACCATGTTGTATACGTTATAGAAGCGCTCAGAATAATCCTTCAAGGACTCGCCGGTTTTCCGCCGAAGGTCCGTTAAGGCTTCTATTGTTTTTGGCCTTCGGTTACTTGCCACAAACCGTGCCGTAAACGAACGCTCTAGTTCGCCGAAGCTGTTTACTGAACCTGGTTTTAGCTGTGTATACCACAGCATGGCAGTATCCGGGAGGCTCAGGGAGAACGTTCGGCACATCATTGCCTCGCTCAATCCGCAGAGCGCAGCCATGGACTTGAATTGCTGCACATGGGTCGGTGCATCCGACTTTGCGTTGTACATGGTGAATTTGGGGACCTTGAAGTGGGGAGGGAGAGCCTCTTCCGCTATAGCCTTGGAAAATGGGGAGACACCTTTCGCCGAGGTGGCTGTAACCCCTTCCTTCGGCGGGACTACTGCCGAAGGCGCGGAGCTTTTCTCTTGGGCATCATCCCTTATCCTTTTATTGATTGGTGGGGTCCGAGCCCTTCGGCCGCCGATACTTGGCTCTGGGGTTCGGCGCTTCGACCCCGAGGCCCTCCTGTTTCCCACTACCGGGGGTTCTTCCTGATGCCGGACGGGCCGGTAGGTAGTTCTCTCGCCGGTGCGAGTATTTACCACCATTAAAGCCCTGCCGCCGGCGCTGATCTCGCACCTCTCCTCCGGTAGCAGCCCCTGGCCGTTCTTTTCCTGAAGTCTAGATTGTCCGGCAGACCGACCCGGCAATCGCCGGTGGTGTCCCTGGTCAGACTGCCGGTGGTGGGAGCGACTGGTAGAATGGGCCGGCGACCTCTGGTGGAGCCGGGTGCTCATTCCCCTTTCCTCCTCTTCGTATTGCCACACCTCAGATCTGTCCGCTCGCTGGTTATCCTGGTGACCTTGCGACCCAAAAGGGTGATCTAGAGGATCTCCCGCGTTACCTCTTGTGTTGCCGAGCCGAGGAAGTCCTTGAGTCTGGTCCGGCTTTTCTCTTGACTTCGAACGAGCGCTTGATGCCGTGGCGCTTGTTGCTGGAAATAATGCTCGGCGAACGTTATCGTTTCCGGACGCATCGGTTCGGTGTCCGGGTTCCAGATGGACAATGCCACTAGCATCAATGCGACACAGTGGGCCGAGCCTTGCAAAGGCAGAGGCCCTAACAGTGTCAGCCGTTTGGAGAGCATTCCTCCTTCGTCGCCGTTCCCGCGACCTGGAAACGGGTGGGGGGCTCTGAAGTGCCTGGATCTCTTGTACTTGTGTTTTTAGTCGCATTAACTCCTCCGCCATGCTCACCGGGAGCACCGGTGGAGGAGGAGGAGGAACCGTGAGGCTCGTTGCAGAGCGGTGCACACCATCTATGTGGAACGCCGCTGCTCCTAAACCCTGGTTGTTAGGGTCAGGGACGCTTGAATCCGCCACCCTGGGGTCGCCGGGACCCCCAGCGGGGATGCCATCCCGCCCTATCACCGTCCGCTGAGAGGAGTGGTGACCCAGGTTTGGATTGACGTTATTAAGACCGAGAGGTCGTCCGTCCGGGGTTGTCATCTTGAACTGGAAAAAGAGAACGGGGGGAAAGCTTCACCACAAGATGTCCTTGTCCCCAGCAGAGTCGCCAATTGTGGTGGCAAGCTTTCTATGGTTGGATCTCGTGGCCTGGATGGTTGAGGCTTGGACGAAGATGGGCTAGACCTGCGCACGAAGCAAACCGCGTTAGTGCCCAAACCCGGAGCGTGGTGTCCGGGGCAGGCACTCCGACGCTCTAGTCAGTAAACAGGAGAGGAGATATCAAGGTATAGTTTAGGGTTTGAGAAAGTGTTCTGAACGTACCTTATTCTGGAGGTGAATACCTCCTTTTATAGCCAAAGGGAATGCAGAATCCAATTCCCATTAGGATACTTATTTGTATGATGAGCCCGCTTATCTCGGATCCAGATAGACATCTCAATCCTGAACCTATCCAACCTCCTATATTCTGCTCCTGAATATAAGGGAGGGGATAAGACGCGAGGTTCCCTCCTCCTGTCCAACTCTTCCTAACTTCCTCTTCATGTTAGGGGATAGGAGGCTCGGTGCGTACAGGTTCCGCCGGACCAGTGGTACGGCGATGATCACTTCAACAGAGGCAAACACAACCCGTTCGGCGGGGAACCGCCGAACTAGATCGGATCGATTAATACATACGCCGAACCAGACCGTTCCCTTCCATGGATCGACACTTCGGTTATCTTTAACCAGGCCCGGCCAGACTCGGATCGGCTACCGACCCAGACCGCCGACCCATGGGTAGTAGATTCACTGGTCCGGCTAATTGGTGCAACGTGGCCACCGTCCTGGTTCCTCCGTCGGACCACGCCCTTCACACCAATAAACACCTATTATTGCAGGAACAACCTGACCAAATAGAAGCAAAGCACCCAACACAGACAACACCCGCGCCCCTGCTATAATTGCCTAGAACCAACAAGCATCCATATGACGACTAAAAGAACCAAAAAAAAACAAACAAATACCAAAACCGACTAAGAAATCCACATCACTCTCGCTAGATCACGGACAATTCCGAAGAACAATCCAACGGAGAGAAAGGGCAGGAATTAAAACTCCAAAGAGAAAGAGGCACCTTTCTCCATATCAGCAACTTCATCCTCCTGATCCATTTATTCTAAACATAATTACAAAATTAAACAGGGGCTAGCAACTGTACTCCACTTCATTATTACATTTCTCCACTAAACCGGATGCGCTCTGACTAATTTGTTGAAGGAAAGGAAAATAGAGCTACTAATTTTTGTCCTCTCTCTCTCTCTCTCTCTGCCCCCAGGGGTGTAGTGCAGTTGGTCAAGGATGGGGCCACTCAGTTGAGGTCGAAACATACTAAGGCTGGACACTAAGGTTCGATTCTTGGCAGCTGCATACTCTGAATTTAACCGCTGCATGGTGTGTGTGGCCAGTATGTGCACCAAAACCAAGGGATACCCTCCCAAAGGTTTATCCTCTGGGAGAGTATCTCTTGGGGATAAGCCCCTCTCTCTCTCTCTCTCTTTTTGCGCATGCAACTTAGAGAAAACACTGACACAATTGGTTTGGTGTTCGTTTAGCATCATTTTGTGCTGTGAGATCTTGAGTTTGAATTGATGGAACAACAACGATCAATACCTCTAATAATAATCTAACTAGCTAACCCCTAATATCACACATATGAACGAACAAAATTAAGCAGAGTCATTTTCTTCTTATTATCTCAACTCAGAAACAAATGCAGAGAATTGAGCTTAATTATTTTCCCATTAATTTTCTTTGTTTTCTCCCTTCTTCTCTTTTGTCCTCGATAAATTTTACGCATTTATTTGGAATAATGCATCCCTTTTCAGTAGAGTAGTGAGATTTCAATTTTGTTCGCCAAATAGGGATCATCAGTACTTGGCACATCATCAACTATCGGAAAATGCACGCCAAAGTTTCGATTTTTTGCGTATAGACAGAAGTGCATGCCTCCCCTGTTCATGATAATGTCCTTTTTCACTATTGAGATATCCTGTACACTCATTAATAAAACACTGTTTCTTACGAAAACCATTACGCGACGACAAGACATTTGTAGACGTGAAATGACTACATTGACCGCTTTCGCGGCCGCGCGAGACAAGTTGGGGTCGGGCATGGGAGTCGAGAGGAAAGGGAGTTGGGGTGGGTGAAACAAAAGTGGAGGTAGCACCCAGCTAGAAGGCCAAAATGGGGATCCGATTCAGCTTGCAATAATCTCGACACCAACTTGGTCATGTCGATCATCCCCCCATATATGCAGAGGCCCGACACAATTGAGAGGCAACGAGTGCAGAAATCCAACTAAGGATTGTCCCATCATTTTCGTCACAAACAACAATGATAGGGGTCGTAAGGACCTTATTATTGGAAATCCATGGCCACAAGGTTTAATAAGGAAAAGTAAAGGTGTTGTTTAGTGTGATGTAAATAGTGGGGTGCCTTATAGGTGGAATAATTTTTCAGCGATTTTGGGCACCTCGCAACACCATTTTCCAGTACACATTTCTATAGGATTCACACAATGTGTGCAGGTGTTGCGTGGTGCCCCAAAACCATGGAGCAATTTTTTCCTTATAGAGGAGGGGGTGAAATTATGCAACAGTTCGGAAGCACCACCACCACGTGTTGCTCTGAATCAGTCCACAACCACACAATCTCGTGGGGTGCATAACTAAGTGTATGAATCCCGCATAAATGTGTGATTTTGGAGTAATCAGGTGTCCTACAATGTGAAATGCATCGGGAAAATGGTGGAGTGTGCCTGGGGGTAAGCTGCAGAGGATCCCCTCATGTAATTGAAATCAACAGTCAGTTAAGCAGTACAAATGCATATTTCGATATGGAGTTGGATTCTCTCCACGTAGGGTTCACTTCCAAGTCGTTTTGGATTTTTGCGGACTTATCTCAATAATTTAACAATTTACTTTTTAGATTTCGTTGAGAAGATGAGCATAATCGGAAAATATGTGGATCGGACCTTTGATATACTTTCGGAATGAATTACAAGATTCAAGGTGTGAACGATCCCGATCATTGAGGTGGACACAAGAAAGGTCCAATTTTGAATAAAAGAGAGTTTACATTGGTTGGGATTGTTTAATAAAACCAGGTTCATGAATATTTTCCATCCCTTAATTTCAAGGAAAACATCGTTGGACTAATTACTTACATATTTTTTATACAAACATCACAGTGATTTTCCTTTATTTAATTTTATGAGATCCACCACTAAGTAAATAGACCACACAATAATGTGTGGTATTAAGGGGTGCATTGTTGGCAGTGCCACAGGAACAACTCTTGATATTTTAAGTTATTTTAAAACAAAACAAGGACAAGGCATGGGTTTTTTTCATAATAGGAAAAGAATTTTATTAACTTGAATAGACATTAGAATAAGCATTATTGTCAACGAAGTATAGTCGATACATAATGCCAATCCAATGATCGATGTGCCGATATCAAACCTCAAGCAAAGTTTGCAAGACACCAACCAAACAAACCAAAGTACGAAAACTACAATTAATACACCATAATGGACACACAACACCAAAAAAACCTAACCAATGGACATGGTACTAGACATCAGTTGCAATTTCCCGAAGATCCCAGGTTTCTTCGTGATCTTTGCTGATTTAATGAGGATCTTGGATGCAGTAGTCGTGTAGATTTGCAACAGATCAACAGCCCTCCAAATGTCCAAAAGAACAGGGCATGTTTTTTGTACACATTCTGATGGAACACATGTGGAGTACTGGAGCAACGACATGGTCGGGGTAATCTTGGTCACAATATATGAAGTGATTGGGGCTTCAGGGCCTTACCGGGCCGGGCTCTGGGCAGTATTATTGGTGACAGAAAAAGGCGAAATAATTGGGACATAATGAGTTGGCTTGAGTGTCCTAGGAGAGGTTTGGCGTAGGACGGGGCATATCCTACACCGTGAAATGGAACGGGACACGTCGGTGCCCCAAGACCATTTGAAAAATTACTTGTCTAGCTCTAGCTAGGAAGGGGAGCTAGCGAAGGGAACTATTAGGGGAGCGTGTGGGCCGGGGCAGCAAGTTGTCTCCCTCAGATGTTGGAATTCTGTGGTAGAGTTGGCAGAGGGTAGGGACAAATTCAGTAGTGATCTTTTACTTTGTTTGTTTTGATCGATATATGCGTACGTTAGATTCCACTATATTAATTAATTCAATTAATGCAGGAAAATTGATAATCATGCCACGTACGCACCAATTACCAATTGCTCCACCATCCATATATATGCATATATGGTAAACTAGATACAATCAGCTGCCCACTATATATAATACTCCTTTGGTTAATCATTGATGATAATCGCATGTTTGTTTTGTTTTGTTTGGTTAATCATCCATTTTGCTTCATGCATCAGTATTATGAAGTAGGGTATTTTCCTTCTTTTGTTTCTTCTGGATGTACGTACCTTTATCGAGTTTCTATCAATAAATGTCTTGTTTTGCCAAATAAAAAAAGTTCGATCTCATCATTCTTACTCACAATTATGGGCATCCAAATATAGTGGGAGTGCCACATTCAACACCGAATACTTTGTTAAATGACGGGTTTCTAAAGGCAATATATGTATTTTTTTTTAAGGAACGCTTTTTAATTATTTTTCTTGGGGTATGATTGTTATTTTTTTAATCAGATTTTGCCATATCAGTGGTGAAACCCTCTCTCTCTCTCTCTCTCTCTCTCTCTCTCTCTCTCTCTCTCTCTCATAGGGACAAAAATCAAGACAAATATATATCACCATTAATCATTAACAATTGCGTGATGCACATATAACCGGCTTTTTAGTGGTATACAACCCAGATTTCAGCTTCCAAACTCAGAAAGCATGTGAGCTTGTCAATTTTTCTATCTATAAAGGATAAAGCTATATCAGTAACCCTTATAAACACTACTAGCTAGCTAGCTCAATTTCGTTCGTCCATGCATGGATGGAGTACTTCAATGTCAGCAAGTATATAGTCTACTGTCTACCATTAACTTCTATCTTCTCTTCTTTTAGACGGCAATAATTCATAAAGCAAGCTAGATGAATACAACAATGCACAAGAAGAGTTCTTTGTTTTAAAAACATCGATCCAACAAACAATAATAAAAGTACTGAAGTGGACACTTTCTTTCTTTCTTTTTTGCATATATATGCACTCAACCCATCAATCTGATCGATAAAAAGTTTTTTTGGATAAACCTTTCAATATATATCTTCACATTGAGAGTACCTACGTACGTGCATTCTATTTTATTGTCAAAAAGTTTTGCATTATTGGAACCATGCCCACGCGGAGGTGTTTCTTTTTATAATTTGTCCTAATTTTGTCTCTTTTTATACGGAGTATAATTTAATTTATCATGTGCTCAAAGAAAAAACTGCATAAATGTCGTCCATTGTGACAATATTTAGACCGATTTTACTCTTCTGTCTGCTCACATGGTGATTTAATATGCATTATGATATCGTGTGTCATTGATATATAAAATTAGTAGTTTCCCGAGATTTAGTTATTCAATTTTTCAAAAATTTGCTATAAATATTAGGAAAACTAAAGTTAATTTTTTCAATTTTGTCTTACAAATTAGGACCTGGTGAAAAACATCCTAGTCCTCCGAAAGGTGGTCAAAGATTCATTCCTCTGGAACACGACATGAATCCTTTTTCTTTTCCTTTTTTTCTTTTTTTGATCAATTACTTTTTAACCTTTTTCCTTTACAGCTTTTTCCCTGGACAAATCAGCTACTAATATACTGCGTTACACAAAACGTAAAAAATTGAAAATGCAGTAACTTTTGATCGAAAGCATAGTCTCGAATGACGACTGGCTCAATCAACGTCTGATTTACACGAAAGAGATACGAGAAAAGAACATTGATCACGCAAGAAAACAGAAGCCGTGATTAGTAGTACAAGTGTTAGTTTATCGATCAATATATAGTTATGTCCGATACCATGCTAAAAAAGCAAATTAAATTGTCTAGAACCTCGCTTTCATTCATATATTAGAACGTAACATTTACATGCCTTTATATAAATTACAAACTTGATGACCAATAAATTTAAATGAACTAACTAAACATGCATGGTAAGAAAACCTAGACTGATTAGAAAACATGACGTAATAATGTACTCTACAAACTGTGGTAGCATATAATATTTTCTAATATTAAGCTAATATCCCCGTGAAACAGAATTAGGTCCTTCAATTGAGTTTGTAAGGGTCATGATCTAGGCTCGAGGAATTGGGGGATGGTGCTATGCAGTGGTGTGCGCAATACCGTACTACGGCCCTCCTAGCCATCGGATCGTGCATCCGACTGCTCGGATCTCATCTCGGCAATGAACGGCTCTCGATCGTTGGTTGCCAAGATGAGATCTGAGCCGTTGGATACACGATCCGACGGTTCAAAAGTGCACAGCATGATACTATGCACCTCACTGCATAGCACCAACCCAAAGTCTAGGCGCGAGAGCCAGGAGAAACCAAGAGTCAGAAGCAAGAGCCAAGACCTTGGAAACAAAGACCTTTAACCTGGAGAGAAAACAGGATGGAGACAGAGAAATTAAGCTGCAGCTATGGTAGAGCTACGTGGTCCTACTAGATCATTATTGAGCTCCTGATGGACTTTGGGAGGTGCTATGCGGCATTGTGCTGTGCACACCCAGACCGTTGATCTCGGCAATTAATGGTTGAGATATGTTTTTTTAACTTTGACCGATAATAAATACTCCGTATCTTTTACCGGTAAAAGTTTTATTTTAATCTGAACCGTTGATTGCCAAAATCAACAGTTCGCATGCCAACAACACGGTGTTGTGCACCCTCTGCACAACCCCATCCCCCAGTTCGCTCTCGATGCATTAAATTGATGGCAGTTGAGATGGGAGAGATCCTGAGCAAAATCCGAATAAGAGAATGGAAGAAAATGGAACTACGAAGATGGAGATCAACAATTGCTAAATTTAGCACCAAGATGTGTTGCCAAAATTTGGCATTGAGTTGGGCACAATATGGGTCAACTTGGTCTAACATTTTGTTGGGATAGCTTTCTCCCCAACGAAATATTAAAGCTATAAATTTATAGACACATCAACCCTTTTCTTTCCCTTTCAATTACTAGCGCGCTCAACACACGTATGGCCTTTCTATCATGTAGAATCAGCAAAAGGAAGAATTTTTCAGTGTCGAGCGGGCACCATGGTGCCCGCTCGGCACATCTGGATTGTCTATTGTTGTTTTAGACAGCTTAGATTTGGAGAGAAAAATGAGATCAGAGCTAGAGAATGGTGGGGTGAGAGAAGAGAGAGAGTTTTAATTTGGGCCGTCCAAAAGTGCGTTGGATGGTCTGGATGTACCGAGCGAGCACCACGTGAGATATACCCACCCAGCACCGAAAAATTTCTCCAGCAAAAGGCAGAGCTTTTCTAAAGTTTGACCAAATAGTTGTTGTTTTTTGCTTTTAAAAAAGCCGTTTTCTTTTGGTTGTTCTTGTTTCTGATTTTTGTGTTTTCCTATTGCAAATGAAAAGTTACTAGAAAGGAAAAGATGAGTATTGGTTGGATGACTGCTTGACAGGTTACTTACACTGAGAAGAATATTATGAATAAATAAGATCAATTGTGCAACTTTTTAAAAATTTGAAAACTCATAAAAAAAAAAATAGTAAAAACTAGTTTGATGGTACTGGAACGGATCCGAGTCAATCTACCAATTACTTGCTTCTTGAGTCGAAGAAGTGAATTTACTTATTTTGAACTTTAAAAAAAATGAAAAAGTTGAGATGTTTGGAAAAGTTTAGCAAAGGTAAATAATAACCAATGTGCATGATTAAGCTTGTGCGCGTAGGAGAGGTTCTTGAGTACTAGTGCTCTTAGAATATTGCTCCATACAGCTCACAATGCATTGTATGTCATTTTAATTATCTTCTAAAATACCTGCGCGCACAAAAAGTTATAGGTCGATCGATCATGCAGTATTTACCATTCAGAATACATGGGGAGTAACACTACGTCACTACTCCAAAGGCATTGAATACTCTTTGGGTCTTTAATTTGCTACCCCCAATCCAAGTTTAATGTGGTAAATTATCTAAAACCAAAAATTAATTTCACTGTTTAACAATGAAAAAATAAATATATATATTTCTTTGCTCTTTTTTTTTTACGTACGAAAACTATTTTTATAAGAAAAAAATCCAAGCAAATCATGTACTGCCATTTTTTATATGAAAAAATGGTGATACATAGAAACTCTTCTTTTTTTATTTTTCTTATAACTTAATGTTTGGGCCAGCTAGCTGACACCTTGACTAATTTGTTTGTTTTACTATAATCTTAATTTATTTTCTCACTAAACACTTGATGTCGTCACAAATTATCTGCATCAGATCGTATTTTATTTCAATCCTTTTTGAACCATACATGTTATTTTATATTGAACCATGCCTTCCAATTCATTAGACTTTCTAAATTAGTGGTCTCCAGAAGTTGAAACAGGTCAAACTCATGAAGTTATCCGAATAATATTCTTCCAAGTGCAACTTTTTTTTTAAAAAAATTAAAAAAAGTGCAACATTATAATTTTCATGGACATTAAGGGAACCGTATGTATTCATCTACCTCTCCCATTGGCTTAATCCCACCTAATCCCAATTATAAAGTTTGATTAATACCTTAATCATTCTTTCTCAACAATAATGCACACAAAAGCAAAAAAATGCAACTTTTTTCCGCGTCGCACTTTGGGCCTAGCTATCTACCAGTAGCACCATAATCATGCCATAAGCATATACGTATGGCATATTGGCATATGCTTAATTTTCTTATAGTCAATAATTAATTGGAAAGAACGCCTTTAACCCTTTTTTTTTTTTGGGTCAATAGGTAGAAGAGTCTATGATGATACCTTTAACTACATTGTAAGTCAATTGGTACGAGCGTATAAAAAGCACAACCATCGATACAAGAAAGTCCAACAGTGCATAGCAAATACACGTGCGTAAGCAAAGATAGAAGCTCATAGGAGAACGGAACAATAATTAAGGAAAAGCCAATAATAGGGCATATATACTCGAGGAGACTGCACAGGGACAGGGTCCAGACTCCAGAGGTGAGCTTTTTATTGTTTCTCCAAACTTCCGAGTAAACCTATTTTTGACGCCTTTATTTTGATATCTATCTATTACTGTACTACTTTTACTCTAGACTCTTAAAATATAGAAAGGAGATTTAGTGATAGGTCCACTATAGACATTTCATAAGCCCACAAGTCCACCTAATAGTTTTGTAAAGCCACAAGTTCACACAACCTAAACCCTAGGGTACCCTATGAAAGTGCCTAAAATCTTAAACCCTATGAAAGTGCCTAAACCATGCACTAAAACCCTATAATAAGAAAGTGCACCATAAAACCCTATAAAAGTGCCTAAACCCTAGGGTACTCTATGCTAGGGTAATCTACCATACCCTAGGGTACCCTATCCTATAATAAAAAAATGTACCCTAAAATCTTATGAAAGTGCCTAAACCCTTGGGTACCCTACCCTACCCTAGAGTACCCAAAAATGACTTGAGACCTTACAAAATGAATAGGTGGACTTGTAGGCTTACGAAGTTCACATAATGGACCTAAGACTAATTTTCTAATATATTTACCCTGATCCTCCAAACTCAAAATAATTTTATATTTGACTCTGACTTTGTTGAAATTGTGCATCCGTCACTAGGCATGCCACAAATTGTAGCAAGGAGGCTAAACAAGAAAACGTCAATTAATTGGTTTAAACCCCTCAACTTAGTCGTGGGAAAAACAAATTTTGCTGTAAATAAAAATAACACAATTGCCGATCAAAAAAAAATAAAAATAACACAATTCACAAGATATGGTGTCCTAGTTGAATTATAATGAACCACTCAGTATCATCCGACTGCCGGCAATTCCTATCTATGTAACTATCGGTGTTCTGTGACAAATTGGAAGATGAATTTATCACTCCTATCTGATAATTTTATCCCCTAGCCTGTGAGACAGCCCAAGCCCGGCGATACAAGGGTCTTTTAAGGGCTCAAACCCAAAATATGGGCGGGCCGTACTAGCTCATTTTCCCTGATAGATTTTGGTTGGGTCTGGAATATTAGATCTTGAAGCCCAAAATTCCGATCTCTTTTGTTATCTTAAAAGGGAGAAATAAATATGGAAAGGCGACCGAGATCAAATACCGAAAGAAAGAGCAAATATGATGCTTGATGTGTCGAGCGAAATTGGGGGACGAGTTTTTTTTCCATAACATTTTGAAAGGACAAAGAGTTGCAAAGAACGACTTTTTTTTTTTTTTTGAGAGAGAGAGGAAATGGTCTAAACAAAGTCTAGTGAGATGGGCTTGTACTATGCTCGGCCTTTTTTGGCCCAAAGTCAGCTTGTCTGATCCGCAGAACTTAGTGTGGGCTATCCAGCCCAGAATTGGCAGGGCAAAGCGCACGTGGTGAACCTTTGGTCTTTCTTTTCTTGGAAATTTGGAATGCTTTCTTTAACCTCTCAAAAGTGTAAAATTATTTGGTGGTCTTTGGACACCATCACATAATACTCTAACACCTTCACCCATCACATATTTTTGTGGGGTTCGGTAACAAATGTATGAATCTCACAAAAATGTGCGATGGATAAGGACATTTTGGACACCACGAGGCGATGTTCCAAGAACACTGAATAATTACTCGATGAACGATCAAATTCCGACTGCATCCGACCACGCTTACTCGGCTTACCTCTGGCTCGATTCAGTAGCATGGGGTGGGTTATCCAACCCGTGGCTCGAGAGTTACGCAGATTTTAGCCGTGTGTTTTTCTAATCGGTGATAGTACGGGTGGAAATCTAGTACATGAAGTGGCTGCACGAGCTGGAGCCATTGGCTTCGAGTCAATGAAGTTAGCTGGAGCCCGGAGGTATAGCAATATACCTCGGCTTCATCCGAGCCAAGCCGAGCCAATCTTTTGTAGAGCTTCCCAAATCGCCGATATGAGCTCATCCCAGTAGGTGACGATCCCAGGGTCGGTCCTAACCAAGTTGTCCTGCCCTTAGCCGGGATCTGCATTGGAGGGATTCGGTTCCCCTTCCCAATGTTTGTAAGGCAGTTCTTTCACGTGCTTCGCATCAACACGTCCCAACTCTCACTGAATGCCTTCTGCATCATTTTTGGGGTTGCCGAGCTGATTCGGAGGCATTGCCTGGATTACGTCTGGAAGACCTCTTCAGCATTTAATTTGTGGTGCAGAATGCATTACATCGAAGACCCCTTTGCTCGGAGAGGGTGGCTAATTATATCAGGGTATGCTCTCTAGGCCCCAATTTACATTTTGTTTTAGGCAGTGCTAGAAATATGATATAATATAGTACTTTAGGACGGGTAATAGAGTGGGATAATATCAACCCGAACCCTACCGGATCCTAATTAGATTTTTTTTATTTTCTTCCGAACCCATCCTCAATCTAAAAATTTGATGAAAATCTGCCCCGATTAATTGCCATACCTTATCTGTAGGTGTTGGTGCTGGAGTCCATGCCGAAACTAGTAGTCCTGAATGATGTTGGGTTAGGTGCTTGGCGGTCAAATTTAATTTTTCAGATTCATGTTGTATTTTTTTCTTTTTCTCCTTAGTTGGTTTTTCTACCAGTTGGGTTTCCTCCTTGCAAACTTCGTTTCTCTCAGGTTGTGTATCGCATATGAACTGCTGAGGCAAAGGTGCCACTACTAGAAAAAGTGTTAAAGATCTCAGTTTTTTAGTGTGATCTTTCACTTTTAACCTCAGTTTCAAAACCGTGGTCTATCAAGGTGTAACCAAAAGTCCATATCTTTTAACCACAGTTTAGAACCGTGATTAAAACTCATTAAAACCGTGATCTTTAACTTTTTTCCATCTCAGTTTTTTCCTAAAACCGTGATCTTTAACTTTTTTCCATCTCAGTTTTTTCCTAAAACCGTGATCTTTATCATTTTATCATCTCAGTTTTACCTAAACCGTGGTTATTGCAGAAAAAAGAGACCACACTTCTACATAAAACCGAGATTATTTTTTCCCATATACAGTCTCACTTCTACATAAGAGGTACTTTCTCGTATAGATTTTTTTCATGAATTAGATAACACCCAACGTCTACAATTAAATTATGACGACACAAGTAAATCAAAAATATATATTAGCTGACAAATTGATCGTACATTTTGAATTAGGAACATTTGGTACATCCACAACCTAACAAAGTAGAAACTATACAATGAAAACTGAAAAATAACATACAGTACAAAATAACTACCCTAAGAAGTAATCTAATCCCGGTGACACGTCCATGTGCGTAACAGGTCCAAACGATCCTTACAACTAGCTCCCTTCAAAAGGGCATCTACTGCATTTGCCTGAATAATAACAAACAATAAAAAAGGGATCAATGAACTTCCAAGTCTATAGACGACGAGGACTAAAAGAAAGTTATCAACATATAACAAGACAGAATATGAAAGAATCTATTATCTTTTTTTTTTGGTCAAACGGAATTTCTGAAAGAATCTATGATCATGCTTAGCTTAGAATAGATAACAGGTCCAAACGATCCTTACAACTAGCTCCCTTCAAAAGGGCATCTACTGCATTTGCCTGAATAATAACAAACAATAAAAAAGGGATCAATGAACTTCCAAGTCTATGTTCCGACGAGGACTAAAAGAAAGTTATCAACATATAACAAGACAGAATATGAAAGAATCTATTATCTTTTTTTTTTGGTCAAACGGAATTTCTGAAAGAATCTATGATCATGCTTAGCTTAGAATAGATAACAGGTTTAATAACATCCAACTTCTAAAATCATACGCAATCTCAATTGTCCCTCTCAATAAATATGATCCAAACGTCCTTAAGGTATTATCACAACGAATGCTTTCTACAAGGGACAAAACAAAAATTGTGGCATGAAATCCAAAACCTGGAGTAGACCTTCATTTTGTCCTCCACCAATATAAGCAATCTTCAGTTTGTGATGGTCACCTCATCTTCGAATTCAAGAAGCAAGTACGAGCTAATATCTGCTACGACAAAATCTGTTGCTGAAAGTCACTCTTAATTGCAGTTTACCAACATCTTGAATACAAGAAAGAACATTGCACGATGAAGTATGTCTAATAATTTTCCATAACAATTAGCATTGGAACTTTTACCTTGAGCGTGTATGACCCATATTCTTATCTAAAGATACCTTAGTATCTCTGCTGCTTGTTGTCTTCAAGACCTGCAAAAGACCAGCATCCACACCAAGACAGTAAGCATGCCTTGTAAAAACAAGCTACTCACTTAAAAGTAGAGCACAAGAATACAAGTGAAAGATGTCGTTCAAAAAAAAAGGTAGCAAAAAGCATACAGTATTTGGATTCAAAGGAGGATTCCAGAGAACAAAGAGCTTTCGACCAGAAGGGCTACCATCATTCTGAATCAACTCCATTGTTGGTAGATTAGCAAGTTCCTAATGTAGGAGAACATATGTTTGGAATGAACCATGTAGTGTTAATGAATCTCATAAAAAACTAAAGTTACCAAGTGGGAGAGAGACTGAAGCAGTTTAATAAGGTACAAAATAAGGAGAATAACAACTCACCATAGCATGTTCACGAGGGTTTCCAGAAGTTACAGTACAAAATACAAAAGAAGGGTCACTACCATACACTGCATGAGTAAGGAAGTTCAGAAGATAAGCTCCGCATTACAGAGATAAGGACAAATGAATTATAAGAAAATCGCGCATCGTTTGCACACCATACAGGGAAAAAGTACCATGGGAACAAAGCCGACGAAGTCTCCTCAATATCAGAGCGGTATGATATCCAAACGCACCTTTATATGCATGGGCTTCATTAATGACAACAAACCTGATTAATAAAAAGATTTTTCAGATATAAGGCTTGTGCCGATTAACAAATATAAGGCTTGTCTTAAAAATCAGTTCCGTAGAACATTTTTCAGATATGAAAACGAAAACAATCAGTCTCCTGTGAGATCATTTCCTGCATATGGATTACATATCCGTTGGATTACCCATCTTGCATAACATAGAAAATGCAATACATTGATTGGTAGCACCATGCTCTACGGCGACCTTGTTTGCCAAAAGGTCCGGTATTCGTTGGCTTTCAAGAATAGTCCTTATTCTTCTCAAAGTCCAAGAGAAGAAAACATATATGTCAAAAGGAAGCATGTATTTGGACTCTACAGCAGCACATCCTCACCTTCGTCTCTGTCAATTGACTCAGTCCTATAGGACAGAATGCAAAAAAATACAAAACAAGTGCCCTAAAAGACTCATGTCGCACACTGACCATAATACAAGAAAACTACCACAAGATATAGTTTGTTTATATGTTTGATATACCCATAACAGAAGTTGACTAGGGTATCTTGACATCAACTCCAGCTATTTAAGCCATTATAAGTGTATCAAGAAAATGTGCACCACCGAGTGTTAGCCAGCCTCCACATATCATTGGACAATGAGAAAATAAAAATAGACTGTATTAATTAAAAAGTCAATCTCGATTACAAATTTGGCAAAAGCACGATGATATTTGTAAATTCTTCATTGAATAATCCATTTTACAACCAATTGTATACGTAATGAACACACCTATATATCATCTTTCGCCATACCTGCTCTAGGATGTATCTAATTCGACCAGATCTAGCAAAACAGCAACATATAAAAGAAAGAAAAAAAAAATGTAAATCGAAGATTTTGAGAATAAATCTGATACCTTAGGGACCTGAGGCACGACGTCCCAGCCCAAACGTTGCCTCTTTCGCGGGCGACGGTGACTGGTGAGTGAGTCGGTGAGCTGAGGTGATGAGAGAGTCGGAGAGAGAGAGAGAGAGACGTTGAGAGACTGCGACTGTGCTTTACCTGAGATTCGAACGATTCTCCTCCTGCTGCTCAACTAGCTCGGTCTCAGAGAGACAGAGAGACAGACGTTGAGAACGGAGAGTTGGAGAGACAGAGAGAAAGAGACGTTGAACAGTTAACAGAGAGTCGCCGACGTTGAGAGAGTGAGATCAGATGACTGCTAGGGCAGATCTCATTGCCTTTATATGATCTGTGTGATCATGTGCGTATGAGACACCATAATCCATATGCACCAACTTATCGAAAATTCTCGTAAAATCCTGTAATGCATCACTCAAAGGCCGCCCGAGCTGTTTTTTGAAAATCGGAACCGTCTATCTTTTATGTTGGAGTGATTATATACTTCGTGCAAAAAATGAAATAAATTGGTTATTGTTATATACTTGATCGCACTTAACAAAAAATATCATATTAATGAATTTACGTCCCGATGAAAGGGCTTCCAAAACCCAATAGACCCGAAAATTTGCGAAAGTGATTAAAACACCAAGAACAACAAGATGAATGGTATGGATCGTCATAGTTGTGTTGCAATCGTGTGGCTAGCGTACATTGTACTATAGCGGGATATATTGGTTTAGAACCAGATAAGTTGGATGTATAAATTTGAAAGGTAGCTACAGACTCATTTTTTCAAATGTTCGATCTAAACCGTTACGATTTAAGATCTTATCAAATTTATCATTCTCCCCTAAAATGGTGATAATCGGATGTTGGAAACCACGTGATCGGAACACATTCGGTGCTTCCAAAGGCGTTAAAATCCTATAATGAATCACTCAAGGGCCGCCCGAGCTATTTTTTGAAAATCGGAACCGTCTACCTTTTATGTGGGAGTGATTATACCATTCATGCAAAAAATGAAGTAAATTGGTTATCGTTATATACATGATCACACATAACAAAAAAATTCGTATTAATGAATCTACGTCCCGATGAAAGGGCTTCCAAAACCCAATAAACCCAAAAATTTGCGAGAGTGATTAAAAAACAAGAACAACAATATGAACAGAATGGATCGTCATAGTTGTGTTGCAATTATATGGCTATTGTACAAGAGGCCCGTTTTTATACAATAGAATTATTAATATATATTACTTGTTCCAATTATAAGCACAAAAAGATTGTTGGCCTTGGTGGTTTGAGATGTGTGTCAAGTCCTCAAGAACTTGGGTTCGATCCCCATAGGGATTATTTTTTTAAAATCAATTTTTTCCTTATTTATTATTAGTTGAACATTAGGACCGTGCGTGGTTGCTTTGATTCAATAAGCAACAGTCAGAAATAGTATATATATATTTACTATCCTAAAATATTATAGATTCTTGCAAGCTGTAAGTTGTTGGTACTGGTCGCGTGAAAAGCACGAGCGTATGAGTTCGAGCCTTGGGCATGGCCTACCATTTTTCAATGGTTATGTTATTAATTACAGTTACAATCACAGTTTTTTGAAATGAGATCTTTAAGTAAACAATCACAGTTTTATCAAACGAGATCTAAAATATTTAAGTAACAATCTCAGTTTTTCTAAAACGAGATATATTCTTTTACATACAATCTCAGTTTTTCGAAAACGAGATATATTCTTTAAGTTACAATCTCACTTTTTAGATTATTGAGATCAAAAAAAAAATTCATCTCAGTTTTTTTGTATAACTGAGGTTAAAACTATAGCCCATAATATTTTATTACGCTTTTACGAAAAGTGAGATCTTATTAATTTTTAGACCGTGATCTTTATGTTATTTTGTAGTAGTGTGCCAACTTTATGGGGAGGTCTGTTCTTGGTTGTTATGCCTTCTCACCTATGATCTCTTTAATTTTTGTAGTCTTCTATTAAAGATTAATAAATTCTTTTCATGAACATCAAGATCCTAGTTCTTCCGAGGCAAGATGCCATGTAAAGAGGGCCAATAGGGAAGGATTTTCTTTCACGCCACCAATGATGTAGTCGTTTGTGGTATGGGGAGCAAAGTTGATGCATGTAAAGGAATCTCCTTTGAATAGGTATGCCTCATTAGTATGGTGAGAAGCAAATGCTGCCTCAATTCCGCTTTCAAAGATGGTATCTTTCAAACTAGCAAAGCCTTCAGTGATGTGACGGATGGGATGAGATGGGGATCATTGTAGTTTATAAGAGCATACTGGTTGCCTTTGAAAAGGTAAGTGTGAATATATAATGTTGTTTGGGTTCTTTTGTAAAGTTATTTTATGTTAAGGGTAGTTTAGTCATTATAGTTTTAGGGCTTTTGTATTTATCTGGGTTCCCTTTCATTGTACACGGAGAAGTCATATTTGAAATGTTTCATGGTATCAGAGCCCAAACTGGGCTACACGCATCGTTCGTCTTCTCCGGTCTCTGCATCGTCTTCTCCGGTCTCTCTCTCTCTCTCAAATCACTGTCGTTCTCTCCTTTCTCAGTCACATAGCAAAACAACACAGTTCAGCATTCCTCTACTGCACCAAACGATCTTTGATGCCTATCCTACAGCACCGGTAACCACTCTACAGCACCACCCAGCCATCACCGACCACTGCCGATCAATTTTCGACTTCCGGCGGCCTCTTTATGCACTCAAAATCTACTGGGTATCTTCCGTCTGCACTCGAACTTCTCTCTTGTTGAACATTCAGGTATTTTGCATCCAAGTCTATACTTTTTTTTTCGGCACTGATTGAGGGATTTCAATCTGTACTCTAACCTACTGTGTTCGAATCTGTCTGGGTTAACATCTTCGAGATTTCAGTATTGTTCGACTTTGTTTCTGCATTGTTTGGTACTGTTCTGTATTGCTGGGTACTGTTTGGATATTATTCAGGATCATTCTGCACTGTTTGATAATTTTTGACTATTTGGGATCTCTTCTTTTCATCTCTGGTGCATATCGTGTTCTAGTGCTTACTATGTCAGAAGATAAAGTAATTAGTGTTCGGTTGAATGGTGGTAATTACTCGTATTGGGCAAGTGTGATGAAGAATTTTCTTGTCGGTAAGGAAGTGTGGGGTCATGTGACAGGCCTTATTGTGAAACCTCCTCCTGTGAATGTGAAAGCTGATGATCCTACTTATGAGGCGAAACATGCAGAGTATGTCAAAAACTTTGGCAAATGGGAAGTTGAAAATGCACGAATTCTTACATGGTTTCATAATTCTTCCGAACCTAGCATTGGAATGAACTTTTCAAGGTATGAGACTGCCAAGGAAGTTTGGGATTACTTAGAAAGGATGTATCTTGAGTCCAACTTTGCAAAGCAATATGAACTTGAGGGCTCTATTCGACGGGCTACGCAGGGAGATAAATCCATTCAGGAATTCCACAATGAAATGACTCAATATTGGGATCAATTGATGCTAATGGAACCCGTAGAATTGCAGTCTCTTGATTTTTATGTAGCATACCGTGAGAAACAGCGTCTCGTACAGTTTCTCATGGCCCTCCGTGATCAATTTGAGCCTCTTCGGGGGGCCATCCTTCATCGTTCTCCCCAACCTACAGTTGATGGTGCCGTTCATGAGCTCATAGCTGAGGAAACTAGGTTCAAGGTTGGGACTGTTGCAGCTCCCTCTCAGTCTGTATTTGTTGCGCCATCGGTACAGCCTATTTCGTATATGGCACCTCTCTTGCCTAAACCGTCTTCTCACTTGATTCAAGTTACAGGCAAGCCTAAACCTCGTGTTGCTTTGGATGAGTGTAGTTTTTGTCACCAAAAAGGGCACTGGAAGCATGCATGTCCGAAATTGTTACAGATGACAAGTAGCACTCCTCGTTCGAAGCCCACCTCCTCTAGGCCCACACAGCAGCATTCTCGGCCCACACAGCAGTATGTTCGTCCTCTGGCTGCTTTCGTAGCTCCTGCAACTGATAGTATTCCACAGTATCCCTCTTTTGAGCAGTATCAAGAGTATCGTGCGTATTTGGCTGCCACCCAAGGAGGTCATTCTCAAGCTTCTGCTATGACCACTACTCCATCAGGTTTGCATGGTTCTTATAACACAGGTATCCTACCTACGACATGGATTTTTGATTCTGGTTGCTCCCACCATATGACTCCTGCGTTGTCATTATTAAGCCATTGTATCTCTCCTGCTTCTCCCATTAGTATTTCCACTGCAAATGGCTCTCCTATGCATGTCGTCTCTATAGGTTCTATTGTCCCGTCTCCATCTTCCTCCTTGTCTATACCAAATGTGTTTTATGTTCCTCATTTATCTCTTAGTCTTATTTCTATTAGTCAATTGTCTGATTCCGGCTTTGATGTCTTGTTCTCTTCTTCTGGCTGTGTTGTGCAGGATCAGATGTCGAAGAAGCAGATTGGGACCGGGCGTAGAGTTGGCGATCTATATGTTTTGGAGACTTTGCATGTTCCTATTGAGTCTACCACCACTGTTATGTCATCCTTTTCTTTAAATCAGGAGTCCTCCCCTTTTTATCTTTGGCACTCTCGCTTAGGGCATTTATCTAGTGAACGTTTGAAACTTTTACTTAAGTCTGGCTATTTGGGAAACATTTCTGCAAGCGATATCTCTGAATGCAGTGGTTGTAAGTTGGCCAAAATGTCTGCTTTACCTTTTAATAGAAGTACTTCTGTTTCTACTTCTCCATTTCAGCTTGTTCATACAGATTTGTGGGGTCCTTCCCCAATTGCTACTAAAGGTGGTTCTCGATATTATGTCTCTTTTGTTGATGATTATAGTAGGTTTACATGGGTATATTTGTTGACACGCAAGTCAGAGTTTTACCAAGTATATCGCAATTTTCACTCCATGGTTCAAACTCAGTTTTCAACAGAAATCAAAGTTCTTCGCTCTGACTTAGGTGGAGAATACTCTCTTGGTGAATTCACACAATTCTTAGCTTCTCTTGGCACCATTCATCAATCTTCTTGTACCGACACTCCCGCTCAAAACGGGCGTGCTGAACGCAAGCATCGTCATCTTTTAAATACTGCACGGTCTCTTCTTCTTTCCTCTTCTGTGCCTGCCGCCTTTTGGGGCGAGGCTGTGCTCACTGCAGCTTATCTTCTCAATCGGATGCCTACTCCGCTTCTCTCTGGTTCCTCCCCTTATGAACAACTCTTTGGTCAGGTTCCTAACTATTCTCTTCTTCGTGTGTTTGGCTCCACTTGCTTTGTCCTTCTCCCTAAAAAGGACCGCACTAAGCTTAGTGCTCGTAGTGTCTTATGTGTCTTCTTGGGGTATGGAATCCAACAAAAGGGTTACCGTTGTTATGATCCCGTGGCCCGAAAGTTGTATGTGTCTCGGCATGTTACTTTTCTCGAACGTCTCCCCTTCTTCTCTCTTCCATCCAAACCTGTTAGTGTTGTCAAAGAGGATCTTGTGCATATTGATCCATTCCCCGTGGATGTTCCTATAGATGAGTATGTTCGTACCCTCGAAGTGTCTGATATTCCCATTGCCCCTCCTGCTTCTTCTAGTTCCAACCGCATTCCTCCTCTTCCCAAGCATTATGTCCGTCGCAATCGTACGACTCCTTGTCCTCCCTCTGCTTCGGAAGACTCTGATCCACCAGAACGCCGGTATCCCTCTCGTGATCGTCGTCCATCGGTAAAACTTCTTGGCTTTACTAATACTTGTTTTTCCTCTTCTTATCGCAATTTCTTATCTCGCATACATACTCATTTTGAACCTCGCTCTTACAAAGAAGCTTGTAATGATCCTAACTGGGTGACTGCCATGAATGACGAGCTCACTGCTCTTGCTAATACTCAGACTTGGGACTTGGTTCCTCTCCCGGTTGGTAAGAATCTCATTGGATGCAAATGGGTATACAAAGTAAAGACTCATTCTGATGGTTCTTTGGAGCGGTACAAAGCCCGCTTAGTTGCCAAGGGGTTCTCTCAGGAATATGGTATTGATTACGAGGAGACTTTTGCTCCTGTTGCAAAAATGACATCTATTCGTCTTTTGATTTCTGTGGCTGCTACGCACCAATGGCCTCTCTTTCAGCTGGATGTTAAAAATGCCTTCCTCAATGGTCATCTATCTGAGGAAGTTTATATGCGTCCTCCTCCGGGTCTCCCTCATGCCACCGGCCTTGTTTGTCGCCTCCGTCGTGCTCTATATGGGCTCAAACAATCCCCTCGTGCTTGGTATGCACGTTTTCATGATGTGGTTTTACAGATTGGTTTTCAGCCTAGCACTCATGAATCTGCTCTTTTTGTTCGTCGCACTTCTCGTGGTTTGGTTCTCATCTTGCTCTATGTTGACGACATGATCATCACTGGGTCTGACTCTGCTGCTATTGATGAAGTGAAACATCACTTGTTTCACGAATTTGAGATGAAGGACTTGGGACTTCTTCGGTATTTTCTTGGCATTGAGGTTGCCTCCTCTCCAAAAGGTTATCTCTTGACTCAGACTAAGTATGTGACTGACATTCTTCATCGTGCTCAACTTACTGATTCCAAAAACGTTGATACTCCCATTGAGTTACATGCCAAGTTCTCTGATTCTGATGGGGTTCCTCTTGCTGATCATACCGAGTATCGTGAGCTTGTTGGTTGTCTTGTTTATCTCACTGTCACTCGGCCGGATATTGCCTATGCTGTGCATATTGTTAGTCAGTTTGTTTGTGCCCCTCGGTCTACTCATTGGGCTGCCTTGCTTCGTATCCTTCGTTATGTTCGGGGCACCATGTTTCAGTGTTTATTTCTCTCTTCCTCTTCTTCCGATTTGACTCTCCGGGCCTATGCCGATGCTGATTGGGCAGGTGATATCTCTGATCGAAAGTCAACCTCTGGCTTCTGTGTTTTCTTGGGTGATTCCCTTATTTCCTGGAAAAGCAAGAAGCAATCCGTTATTGCTCGTTCCACTGCGGAAGCTGAGTATCGTGCCATGGCCCATGCCACCTCAGAAGTTGTTTGGCTCCGCTGGCTTTTATCGGATATGGGTGTCACTGTCTCCTCTCCTACACCTCTCTTTTGTGACAATAAAAGTGCCATTCAAATTGCCCATAATTCAGTTTTTCATGAGCGCACGAAGCATATTGAAATTGATTGTCACTTTGTTCGCCATCATCTCCAATCTGGCGCAATTGCTCTTCCTTTTGTCTCCTCCTCTCTTCAGTTAGCCGATTTCTTCACCAAGACGCACACCATCGCTCGGTTTCGCTTCCTCCTTGGCAAACTCTCGATGCTTTCCGGGCTCGCATCATGAGTTTGAGGGGGGGTGTGAATATATAATGTTGTTTGGGTTCTTTTGTAAAGTTATTTTATGTTAAGGGTAGTTTAGTCATTATAGTTTTAGGGCTTTTGTATTTATCTGGGTTCCCTTTCATTGTACACGGAGAAGTCATATTTGAAATGTTTCAGTAAGCTTCATCACTTACCGTCGATTCAAACGCAGAGTTTACGCTGCTTTCGAACACCGTCCCTTTAAAGAAATGGAACATCTCCATGATGGCCATCGGGCCTTGGATGATCTTGTCATTTGTGGTGTTTGGTGCGTAGTTAATCCGTGCACAAAGATTTCCAGAGAAGATGAACGCTTCATCACCATGATGAGATCCAAAAGCGCAATCTATTCCAGGTTCTGCAAAGGTTGTATTCTTGAGGGATGGATACCCTTCGAAGATACGTAGCGGTCCATTCAACACCTTGTCGTTGTTCGTGCCTGGAGCATAGTCCAACCGCAAATACTCATTCTTCATGAATAGGTAGGCTTGATTTGTACGGGACGAACGAAATGCAGCATTTATGTAACTCGACTTTTTGACGAGATTGCAATTGATGCATGACTTGGCATCCTCGGAATCTAACTGATCATAACTCGAATTTTTTTGTTTGTTAAGTTCCTTACCCTTCAGTGATGCTCCATGTGCAATAATAGCATCCGGCAAGCCTTGGCACTTTTTACAAATTGCCCATGCCTTTTCATGGAGTTCATGATCCTCGACATAATTTCCCACCTTCTTCTTGAAAAGGGCCCATGATTCTTCTTCAGATAAAACTTCGATTCTAAAGTCTTTAACATCCATATTCTTCCACACGTCGCGGTTTCGAGACGTTAGCACAACTTTGCAACTTTTGTTTTCATCTGTGATAGGAATACCTGTCGAGCAGCCAGCGTTTAACAGGTCAATTACGACACCTTTTTCCCCCTCATATGATATGGATTCAAAATACTACACTTAAAAACTCAATATCATGAAACCAAAGAGAGTAAATCAATAAACTAGAACCTATTGAAAAAATTATCATGAAACCAAACCTACTTACCAAAAATAAATAAATTCATGAAACCAAAGGGAGCAATTCAATAAACTAGAACCTATTGAAAGGGGAAAGCCTCTATGGGGTGTCTGGGCATTAAAGTGGTGCGGTTCGAGTCACCACCAACCTCACTTGATGGTCGAGCCATTAATTATGTATCCTATTTCTAGAGATCATTCATAAAAACTAATTAGATTGATCTGGTAATGTCTATTACATGATTCATTCATACTTGATGAAAAAGGATAAACCACATAATCTTCAAATTATTCTCTTGATACTCTTAAAATGGTGAGATCATATAACTATATGATTGGACCAAGTTGATTTTTGTATAGATTATACATAGGCAGGCCTACAAATTAAAGGACTCAAAGCACCAAATTGAGACCCGTGCTAACAGCCTAACTCCCATGGGCCTCATGCTAGACAACACCTTTGCACGTGGAAATCAGTGTCTAGCCCAATCATAAAGCCATCTAGCAATTGCTTGAGGAAGGGCTGGCTCTGAAATTTACGGGCCTTGAAGCAAAATATTTTTAATACGGCCCTGAAATCTCAACATACTTACAATAATTAAAATTAGTTATGAAAAAAACCTTCCTGACGAAATCATTAAAAGCAGTATTTGAACTCATAATATCCAACATCAATAACCATTAAAATATCCCAAAAACTATCATTTAATTATTATCTGCTCACATTTTAGCTGCACAAGTACTTATTAAACTTGCATAATCAAGTTTTTCCACCACGGCCAAGTCTTGAGGAGAGAGAAGAGGAAGATGAAGGAGGTGGACGAGAAAGCCTATCAGGCCGGGTACGACCGAGCTGGTGCTGAGTACATCAGGGACGCTCGGTCGATGGTGAATGATGAGCTCAAGAAGAAGCTCCCGATCTCATACCGAACTGGGTACAAGAACGGTGTGAAGGCCGCATGCGCGGTCATGTAACTGGACGCAAATCTGAACTTGACAAAGTCAATCCCCGCGGTCGTCGTTCCCGAGCTCGTGCTGCCATACACTGATGAAGAATGCGAGCCACTTCCTCCAGAGGAATTTCCCGAAAGCGATGATGACGTCGATGATCTCACTGACGCCGACGGTGGGAATGGATCAACTGGAAAAGATGCTGGAGATGCTGAGGGAGCCGTGGCCGAGGACGCCGAGCAGGTGCCCAAAAATGTTGAGGGGGCTGCTGATGCCGAGGCTGAAACTGCATTGGCTGCTGACGTCGGCGCTGAAGATGTTCCTCAACTTTAGAGACTAGTTTTTGTTTTTTATTTGAACTTTGAAATTTTTGTTGGACTTGGACGGCTCCGAACTTAGGAGTTTTACCGTGCCAGATGTAATAGTTAATTGGGGGTCGGCACCGAACGGTTTACCACGCCGTACCTCCCAGCTTAGGGTTGCTTGTTTTTCCATTGAAACTTTGAATGCATGGCTTCTTTTGCAATGTCTCTGTCATCTTGTTTTGCCGAACTTGGTTGGTTGGTTGCTTTCATGCCTTAATGAGATTTTGATGATCTTGCTTGTTCGAGTGGTAGTTATCAGTAGCCCCCACTTTGGTCTGGGTTTGGCTAAGTAGTTGAATGTTTGATGTGTTGTGGTAAATGCCGAGCCTTGACCAAAGTAGTAATGTAGTTCGCCGAACATGGATGGATGCTTGGTGCCCCTTTTAATATTTGTTGGGGAGTTGTAGTGTGTTTGTGGGTGGTTTGCTCGCCAAAGCGCAAGTATAACCTTTCGGTGGCCGACCATAACGTCTTGCCAATCCGAGCCAAAGCCTGTGTTTCATCAGAGATGTGTGTTTTAGGCTCGGCGGACCATATGTCCTTTGTTTGCTTCTTTGGGCGGTGATAGTGGCCGAAGCAAAGGCTTTTTTAGGAGCCGTTTGTGGGTGTGACCGAAGTCAACGTTTATGTCTGGCAGGTTTGCCGAGAGTGGAGGATGTGAGCGATCTTTAACGTGGAACAGTTATGTAAAAACACTTAAAGACTTTGATTGCAAAACTTGTCTTTTCATTGAGAACTTTAGAATTACAAGATAAAGTAGGAAAACTACTGGCCGAAGCCATTCTTTGAAATAAAGAACATGAGTAAGGAGGTCGAAGCCAAACAAGAACTTAAAGCTTTGTGTAACACGAAGGTAAGCCGAGGATAGTGAGTAGATGAGCATTGCATGAAGAAATGTTGTTCACATGTATGCCCTCTTTAGGTTTTATGCGTTCCATGGGTTGGTAAGCACTTTCCCATTCATGTCTTCCAGCACGTAGGCACCTTCTCCAGCAATCTTGACGACGCGAAAAGGTCCTTCCCAGTTGGGCTTGAATTTTGTTTTCTTGCTTGCTTGCACCACCTTTCGCCAAACTAAGCCATCTGGCTTGAATTTCTTGGTTCGCACGCTTCGATTGTACCCCTTGGCCACCTGTTGTTGATATTCAGCTAGCTTCAGCCGAGCGTTATCGCGCTTCTCTTCGGCAAGTATGAGCTCTTGTTCCACAGCCTCGTCGTTCGTCTTTGGGTCAAAGGTCTCCGTCCTAAGGGTGGGA
This sequence comes from Rhododendron griersonianum, assembly GCA_018127125.1. NCBI lineage: Eukaryota > Viridiplantae > Streptophyta > Magnoliopsida > Ericales > Ericaceae > Rhododendron > Rhododendron griersonianum. Next base: position 22,069,241 of record CM030791.1, on the reverse strand, counting down.
AACCTTGATTCCAGTGGGATGACGGCCTCCATGCCGAAAGCCATGGAGAAGGGGGTCTGGCCAGTAGAGCGTCGTGGTGTGGAGCGATAGGCCCATAGGACCCTTGAGAGTTCTTCTGCCCACTTGCCGCGCTTGGAGTTCAGCCGGCGTTTTATCCCGGCGCAGACAGTCTTGTCCGTGGCCTCAGCTTGGCCGCTACCTTGGGGGTATGCCGGAGTGGAGTTGAAGAAGCGGATACCAAATTCTTCGCAGAGACTTGTGAGACCATTTCCAACAAATTGGGTACCGTTGTCCGAAACGATGGCTTAAGGGATGCCGAACCTGGTGACAATATTTCTCCAAACAAATCGCTGAACGTCTGCCTCGGTGATGGTGACAAGGGCTTCAGCTTCCACCCATTTGGAGAAGTAGTCTGTTGCAGTGATTAGGAACTTGAAGCCCCCAGGAGCCGTTGGAAGTTTTCCGACGATGTCAAGCCCCCATTGTGCGAATGGCCAAGGACTTGTGATGGGGGAGAGGTTTTGAGCAGGTTGCTTCGGAATTGGTGAAAACAGTTGGCATGGTCGGCACTGGCGGACGACTTCTTCATAATCTTTTTTCATGTTCTTCCAGAAGTAACCCTGACTTAATGCGCGTTGGCAGAGTGAACGGCCGCCAGAGTGGCAGCCGCAGCTGCCTGAATGGAGTTCGTTGAGAATCGTGGGTACCTGGGTGGGGTGGACGACGAGGAGGTAGGGACCAGAGATAGATTTTCTATAAAGCTGACCGCTGTCGGAAAGCCAGTAATAAGCAGCTTTGTTCCTGATGCGGTATGCCTCCTTCTTGTCGGCAGGTAAAGTGTCACTTTTGAGGAATGTGACGATCTCATCCATCCAACTTGACCCGAGTTCGACGTTGAGTACTTCCGTAGCGGTATCGAAGCTGGGATGATCAATACTGCCAAAATTGATGGTTCTGAACTCGGAGGCAGCTGAAGCCGAGGCAAGGCCAGCGAGTGCGTCGGCGTGAGCGTTGTGCTCGCGGTTGATTTGTTCAATCTTGAAAGTTTTGAACTGTGTGATGAGCTCGGCTGCTGTGGCCTGGTATTTCATCATCCTGGGGTCCCTGGCTTCGTAGTCCCCTAACACCTGGTTGACGATTAGTTGAGAGTCACAAAAAACAGCTAACTCGTCGACCTTCATTGCTATTGCGGAACGTAAGCCTGCAAGGAGGGCTTCGTACTCGGCTTCGTTGTTTGTGGCGGGGAAGTTAATGCTGATGGCCGGCGCTTTCATGTAAGGTCCCACAAGGGGAGACTAAGACAACCCCTGATCAAACTCCGTTGCTGTTAGAGGCACCGTCAACCTGAAGTCGCCAAGTGTCTCCTTGAAAAAAGAGCCAAGGTTTCTTGTTTGCTTCGTGCTCGGCCACGGGTTGAGGTGGTGGGGGAGCATTGAGAGTCTCAGTATCTTCTTGAGTCAACTCGGCAATGAAGTCGGCAAGAATCTGTCCTTTGATTGCCGTTCGTGGTTCAAATCGAATGTCGAAGTTTGCTAACTCGACTGCCCACTTGGAGACCCTATTGGAGAGGTCAGCTTTCTGGAAGAGAGCTTTAAGAGGGTATTCCATGAGGACAGTGATCGTATGTGCCTGGAAGTATGGAAGGAGCTTCCCAGCTGCTGATACAAGAGCGAGTGCCAACTTTTTGAGAGGAAGGTAGCGTGTTTGTACTGGTAAGAAAGTCTTGCTTGTGAAATAAACTGGCATGGCGTTCGCTCCCTCTCGCCGGACGAGAGCAGAACTGACGGCGTGGTTCAAAACTGCTAGGTAAAGGTAGAGAGTTTCGAACTCTTTCGGTTTGACCATCAAAGGTGCCGAGCTCAGGTACTCCTTGAGTTCGGCCAGAGCTATGTCGCAGTCCGGCGTCCATTCGTAGTTGCGCCGGCTCTTTCCTTTCAAGGCGTGAATGAAGGCGTGGCACTTGTCTGATGATTTGCTAATGAAGCGGTTGAGGGCGGCTGCCATGCCTATGAGCCTTTGAACTTCTTTGATTGTTTGAGGTGGCCGTAAGTCTGCCACTGCTTTGATTTGCGTAGGATCGGCCTCGATTCCGCTCCTTGTGACCAAATGGCCAAGAAATTTTCCTGCACTGACGTCGAATGCACATTTTTTCGAGTTCAGGTGGAGTTTATGGAGCTTGAGGATTTCAAATACTTTGGCGAGCTCTGTGAGATGGTTGCGTTCCAACTAGCTTTTGATGATGAGATCGTCGATGTAGGCTTCCAGGATGTGGCCTATCTGTGCATGAAGCATCTTGAAGATTGCTCGGTTGAAGGTGGCACCTGAGTTTTTGAGTCCAAACGGCATGACGCGATAGCAGAAGATGCCATGTGGTGTGATGAAGGCCATTTTTTCCATGTCATCTGGGTCCATGGCTATTTGGTGATAGCCGCGGTAGGCATCTAGGAAACTTAGCCGAGCGTGTCCTGCGGTTGCGTCGACTAACTGATCGATTTTTGGAAGCGGGAACCAATCCTTCGGACAGGCGTCGTTGAGATTGGTATAGTCGACACAGATTCGCCATTTGCCGTTCTTCTTTTTGACAACCACGGTGTTGGAGAGCCAAGTTGGGTATTGCACTTCCTGGATGGCGTTGGCTTCTAACAGGCGATCGACTTCTTCGACTACAGCGTCGGCGTGTTCTGGTGCCGAGCGTCGAGCCTTCTGTACCACGGGTTTTGAGTCCTTCTTGATGTTGAGAGAATGGCAGATGAAGTCAGGATCTACCCTTGGCATTTCGTTGGGGGTCCAGGCAAAGACTTTCATGTTGGCTTTAAGGAATTGGAACATCTCCTCTTGCTAGACGTCGCTGAGGGATGAGCCGAGTAAGAAGAAGCGTGAGCCGTCCTCGTTGATTGGCATTTTGACCAAGTCTTCTTCCGCTTTAACTTCAGCCTTTTGGCCGACGTCTTCGATCACGGCCATGTCTGGGACTTCAACCCATTGTACTTGTTTGGCTTTGGTAGAATTGTGGACGGCCGAGACGTAGCACTTTTTGGAAGCTACTTGGTCTCCTCGCAGATCTTCTTGTCTCCCATTCATGCCAATGAAGCGGACGACCTGGTGGTAGGTGGAAGCGATGGCTTGCATACCATGGAGCCAGGTTCGGCCAAGAATGGCGTTGTATGGGCTCGGCACGTTGACGACGATGAATTCGACAGTCAATGTTTTTGAGCCGACGAAGACTGGGAGAAAGATTCGGCCAAGTGGCCAAACAGGTGCTCCATTGAATCCGATGAGGGGTACTTCGGGTGGTTGTAATGCCGACTCTGGGAGATCCAACTTTTTGAAAAGGTCGTAGTACATGACCTCTGCCGAGCTCCCCTGATCGATTAGGATGCGCTTGACGTCGTGGACCCCGATTTGGACGGTGACAACAAGGGCGTCCGAGTGTGGAGTTTGAACGTGTTCAAGGTCACACTCGGTAAAGGTGATTGACCATTTGGGCACTTCTTGTGGGCGTTGACGTTTGGATCCGCAACCGACTGAGAGTATCTGCTTTGATGTGGAGGCGCGATCGATGTCGGCCTTGAGTGTGGTTTCGGATGCCTTCGTCACTGGTCCGTGGATAACATGTATCAGCGGTCGCTGTTCATTGGGGTTGGGATTGCCTGTTGGTTGTCGGGCGGGTGTTTTTGTTCGGTCGATGTATTGATCGAGATGTCCTTGAGTTGCGAGTCTTTCTAGGAGAGCTTTGTAAGGCGCGCAAGCTGTTGTATAGTGGCCTAGTTCGTTGTGGTAGGAGCACTTCTTCCTTGGGTTTTGATCTGGCTGTCCAGTGTCGGTGCTGAGCTCGTCTGTTGGCCACTCAAACCATGGTTGTCTCATTATCTCTTTCAGGAAAGACCAGATGGATTCTTTAAAGTACATGGTCTCGGCCACATAATCGTGTACCTTCGGCGGACGCTTTTTCCCTTCCTTGATGTTGTGTACTTGCTTCTTGGGCTGCGAATGTTGGGCGATGATTGGTGCTGGCAGCTGAGTTGCCGCTGTGGGGAAGGTGTGGGTTGAACTCGGGATTCTTTGAGCTGCTCGGTCCGCATAAAACTCTTCAAGAGCGCAAAACCGCTCCACAATGCGCATTAACTCACCCATGCCATGAGGTGGGCGGATAGCGAGTTCGTTCAGGATTTTGCTGCCAGTTTCCAAGCCGTTTTTGAAGGTATGTGCAGACCAGTACTCGTCGATCCCCGAGATCTCATTGAACAGCTACCAGTAACGCTCGGCGTATTGTCTGAGAGTTTCAGATGGCAGTTTCCTCATCTGAAATAAGGATTCTGGCTCCTTGGCCGTTTTGTTGCTCGTGATGAAGCGGGTATTGAAGGCCCGTTCAAGGTCGGCTAGATTCCGTATGGATCCAGCGGGCAACTTGTTGAACCACTGGAGTCCAAGGGAGCCGAGGCTGGACGGGAACGCCTTGCATTTTACTTCATCTTTTTGGGTGTAGAGTTCGATTGTCTGGCGGAAATGGATTAAGTGGGTGTAAGCCTCACAGGTGGCCGGGTCGAACTTTGTGAATTTTGGTAAGTGGAAGGTGGATTCGGGTGCCGTGTTGATGATGTGGGGAGTGAAGGGAGACACGCCAAGGTCCTTCAGTTGTCTCTCAAAACCAGGGCGCGGCGGCTTGCCGTGCTCATCTGTTTTTGTTCTTTTGGTATCCCTTCCTTTGGGTTCTTTTGTGGAAGTCTTCTCGGCGTCCCTGTGCCGAAACTTGTCTCTCAAGTCTGTTGTTGTTCGGCGTAGGCCGTCGATGGACTTCTCTCTGTCACGGCGGATGTTATTGTTGTCAACCGCGCCTTCAGTGCGTACGCCTTTTCCTTTCCGCCTTTTGTGGTGCTCGGGATCCAAATTCTCAGGTGGGATGTCCCCGAGACTCTTAGAGACGTGGCGTCTGGTCTGTACGGAATCTCGGCTATGGTGCGAAGCCGTCGTGCAAGAGAATTCCGCACGACCAGTCGAGTATGTGCTCGTGAACGACTCGATGTCCCTTGTTCTTGTACGCTCGTGATGGCTTCTAGAACGATGTGTTCCAGATGCGGTAGGTTGCTTGTAGAGGATTATTTCCCTGGCGTCACCAGGCGCTGGGGTAAAACCAAGGCGGTCCTTCACGGATCCGCGTTGGCCTGTCTTGTGCGGACGCTCTTGTGGTAGTGGTGGTGGTGGTGGTGGTGTTTTCCTTTTTCGCCTCCCGCCTTCAGCAGATTTGGAAGTGGCTGGAGTCGCGGTTTGTTGCATCTGTTGCTTCATTTGGGCCACCTCTGCCCTTAGCGCCGCTAGTTCGTTATCTCCTTCATCACCGCGACGTTGCAATAGGCGGATGTAGGCCGCCATAACATCGTCCGTGGCTGGTGACAATCCAGAGCTAGCGGGGATCGAAATTGACATATGCCTCTCCTGGGGTGGTGGGATTACGTTTCCACTAGCGTCCTTGGCCCCCGAAATGGCAACATCCGTCAGATCTCCGCCCATGGTGGTTGATTTCGTGGTTGTTTCAGGAAAGAGGAAGGTGGTTTGAAGGGAGTGATCCACTTGAGTCAGAAGTGTGGTTCACGTCGGGTTCACCAATTGTGTGGCCCGTGTTCCTTGATCCTTGTCCCTCCTCCTGTGGTTCAGCGGTTGCTCAGTCTTCTTCCCCTAGCCTGCACAGGAAGCGCATGACTAAGACCTGGCCGGGGTTGCCCCGGCAAGGCCCTCCGACGAGAGGATAAGTATATGCAGAGAGCGGTAGTTAACTGGAATTGTATCAGTATGAGTCTGTGAGAGCATGTACCTTCTAGGGTTGCCATGGCTTGGTATTTATAGAATTCCTTTGGCTTGCCCTCCAAGTACGATCACGTGCTTGGCACAAGCCGAGTGACGTTATGGTGACATCATGGAATAGATCTGGTAACCGCTTTTGGGGTGAGCTGGCATGCCCATGTGCGCTCATGATTATCTTTTGGTATAACCGCCTCAACACGTGGGAAGTCCTCAGTAGGTTACCGAGCGCCAGCCGTGGCCATGCTTCGCGGGTGGCCGAGCATCAGCAGCGGCTGTGCTTCGTGGATGGTCGAGCACATGCTTAGCCGAGCACCATGTGTGACTCTTGAGGGGGGGACACGCCGACAGGGGCCTCCGCCAAGGAAGGTGGCCGAGCACAGGCTTGACCTATGCTGAGCCTGTGGCAAGTGGGATGGCGATGAAGAAAAACGACGGGAAGCCGTGCACAAGGTTTGGGTTCGGCTTGGACTAGGTTCGATCTTCGCAAACGCGAACACTCATATTCGGCCTGCTACAATGTATTATGTTCTTTTGCTACTCCTTGTCGTTTCTGGTTCATCCAGAATGATGGTCTGGTAATTTCTTCTTTCTGTTGGATGAGCTGCTTTGCTTGAATCCTCTGTATGCTTGATCTCTTTCTTTGTAAGACTACTCTCTTTCCAAAAGCAGTTTTTGGATCCCACATTTTCCGGATCCGTATTCTCTGTGGAGATTCCCACGCGAGAATCTTGTGAGGCTTTTGTTGCATCTGGTAGTTTCATGTCGAATGTTTGTGGATTATTGGATCATTTCGATGAGGGATAAAAAATGTAAAGAATCACGATGTAAACTCAATTTTTTAAATAAAGACGAAAAAACTCAAAAAATTTGTACTTTTGATTTATAATTGTTCTCATTCAAAAAAAATTGTGTTTCAAACATAACTTTTTACTTATTCGATTCTTTTCGTCGAGATGAATATTTTTTTAGTAAACTCAAATATTATAAAGCAAACCAACTACAACCATAAAAAGAACTAGTCCTTGCCCAAATTTATAACCCAGAAACTGGAAACACCACTAAACTACAAGCCTACTAATCTATAATACAAATCGCGACGGTGTGGTGGCCCACATATTTTTTCTACATAAATCTTAACCGTTTGATTTAACACACATTTTCTGCATAAATCCTAGCCGTTGAGTTGCTCAATATGGTCAATGTTTTTTGGTAATGAACGAATTTTTGGTAATGATTAGGTAAACATTATATTCAGTTACGGACTATAAAGACTTGATTGGATGAACAAATATAATGACTGATTTATAAGGGAAGAATTTTGATAATGAAATTAAAGTTGATTGACATGATATAATGGAGGTAATGAAATTGCCGTTGATTGGGTTGGAAATTTGGTAATGAAATTGCCATTGATTGACATGCTATAATAGAGGTAAGAAAATGCCGTTGATTGGGTTGGAAAATACAATGCTAGAAATATATTGCTGTAAATTCTCATTTTTGGGTGAACGAATTTCTCATTTTTGGGACTCAAGTTGGGAGGATAGGCCATTTATTTTCCGATTCCAATGCGAAGCCAAGGAAAGACAATTTTATTCCTTGCTGAATGATCTAGCAAACCAAACACTATTACAAACATAATTTTTGAATTTTCCCGAGACCGTAAACAATACTGCAGTCTTTTGCAAATACTGATATGAAATAAATTGCCCTCTAATCGAATAGTTGTGACGGCTGTGAATTCTTTGTTCTCCATCCACGGTAAAGTCTCTTTTTTCCAGTTCTCTTTGTTCTCATTTCAGATTGCACGTTTTTTTGTCCCAGTTCTCTTCGTTCAGTCCAACTTCAAATTTTTTTTGATTACGCTTAGTTCAAATTGGAGTGACGGCTGTCAATCGGAAAAAAGTTGGAGTATGCAACCAGTATTCAGGATAACGGTTTCCGAGCGTAAATTCTCTTTTTTTCCGTGTAGGAGGATATTGGGTTTGCATACTGTGGGCGTCCAAACGTAAATTTTTTATAGTCCATAACTGAATATAATGTATTACCAAAAATTCGTTCATTACCAAAAAACATTGACCATATTGAGCAACTCAACGGCTAGGATTTATGCAGAAAATGTGTGTTAAATCAAACGGTTAAGATTTATGTAAGAAAAATATGTGGACCACCACACCGTCACGATTTGTATTATAGATATAGATTATAGATGTATTATAGATTTTATGGTGTGACAAAATTGCAATTGAGTGGGTATGAATTTTTTTCCTCACAATTATTTGATTCAACTTCCACATTCATTTTGCAAATTGGGTTTTACTAAATCAATTTCTCTTCCATTATGCTTACTTATCAATTTCTATAATCGTTTACCATGATTTGTTGTCTCTACTCTACTTCTAACTTTGTGATATGCTAATCAAATAAGTTGAGCCAAGGCTAAATCCTTATAAAACTATCTATAATACAAATCGCGACGGTGTGGTGGCCCACATATTTTTTCTACATAAATCTTAACCGTTTGATTTAACACACATTTTCTGCATAAATCCTAGCCGTTGAGTTGCTCAATATGGTCAATGTTTTTTGGTAATGAACGAATTTTTGGTAATGATTAGGTAGACATTATATTCAGTTATGGACTATAAAGACTTGATTAATTGGATGAACAAATATAATGACTGATTTATAAGGGAAGAATTTTGATAATGAAATTAAAGTTGATTGACATGATATAATGGAGATAATGAAATGTGTGTCAACTCAACGGCTAGGATTTATGCAGAAAATGTGTGTTAAATCAAACGGTTAAGATTTATGTGGGAAAAATATGTGGACCACCACACCGTCACGATTTGTATTATAGATATAGATTATAGATGTATTATAGATTTTTTGGTGTGACAAAATTGCAATTGAGTGGGTATGAATTTTTTTCCTCACAATTCTTTGATTCAACTTCCACATTCATTTTGCAAATTGGGTTTTACTAAATCAATTTCTCTTCCATTATGCTTACTTATCAATTTCTATAATCGTTTACCATGATTTGTTGTCTCTACTCTACTTCTAACTTTGTGATATGCTAATCAAATAAGTTGAGCCAAGGCTAAGTCCTTATAAAACTATCTATAATACAAATCGCGACGGTGTGGTGGCCCGCATATTTTTTCTACACCGGTGGATTTGTAACACATTTTTCTACATAAATCTGCACCCTTTATTTATTTCCATTATAAGACCCCAGTGATTAATTGGCTCCCACGACAATAATTTACAGTAAGGCAAATCAACGGCTTTTGTTATTGCTATTCCTAATCCCACGGCAATAAAATGCCCATTATTTATGGAATGTTCAAACTCAAAGTTAGAATCTCAATGTCTATATACACGGAAATATTATTCATGGAATGTTCAAACTCAAAGTTAGCATCTCAATATACACAATCAATATACACAATCCTACCTCTATTTACAGACACGAAGTGGGTACAAACACGAAGTAGGTTAGGATCACAAGAGATGTATGAACAAAAACTATGAACTTGATATTAGACTGACATAAGCTGAACTTGATATTACATCGGAGAGGCTTCCTCCTTTTATAGGCGTAAGGAGGGTAATACAGACACTGGTAATACATCACTGATTACATCATCAAACAGTACTACATATAATTGAACTCCTTTACTACGTATAACTAGTCTACTGACACACATACTATTCACATGACTTTGACAATACATATTACTATTTATGCCTGCCATTTATTTATAATTCACACTTACTACTCTGCACCAATTATACTCTTCCCCCTCACTCTGCTTTTGAAACGCCATAACTTGAGGTGAGTGTATTTCATTATTTTTTTTGTATTTTACGGTTCCTATTTTTTTTTATCAAATTTTTTGTGGAATACCTATTTTTCACTCTGCTTCCAAAAGAATTGAGGTGAGTGTATTTCATTATTTTCTTTCAGTATACCCCCAATGTTTACGTTGATTTATGTAGTGAACTAATACAATTACCGATTTTTGTTTTCTGTAGTCATTGTTTACTTCTTAGTTTTTTTTTTTTCAATTTTTTGGTAATGGACTAATAGGTTGTTGATTTTGGACTATAGTGACTGATTTTAATTGTGAAGGTCGACTACTGAAAAGTCTACTAGAATACCAGATTATGAACTAAGGGCGTCTTATTTTTTTCAGTCACACCAAGATTCGAACAAATGTGGATTTTTAGTCTACTTACTATAATGTCGAGAAGCACCAGTTGTGTGATTCTTTTTTAGTGTACAAGTACTTATTTATCTTAAATAGGAATGAAATGAAATTGTTGCCATTGCTTTGGGTGACTCTTCTTTTTGCTCTTTATGTGCCTCTTTTTCTTTTTCTTGGTTCGTTGGTTGGTAAATGACACCATTTTTTTTTCTGTATGGTGTATGGACAGTTTGAGTGGTGGTTACTTTCGGGATTTCTGCATGCTAGGGAAAAAAAACTGTTGATAGCTTAATTCTATTAGCAGGTAACCTGTGAGTGCTAAGCTTTAGGATGACTGTCAGCAATGCACGTTTGTCTAATGGGTGGACCATCAAGAAAATCATCTGGGATGCAGCAGAGTACTGCTATAGATCACAAAGAACAAAGAGCTGTATGGTTTCCCTTAAAATCATGAAATATATGGATTACAGAATGTCATTGAATTAAGTTTCAGGGGGAATTCGGTGAGAAACTTCAACCTTAAAACATTATTGCTTAGCTTCCAAATGATTCTTCTGTGTAACCATAAAACCTTTGATCTTATTTCTCCTTTTGATGTTTAGGATTGACTTAAGAACCGCAGCGGAGTTGTCTCAATGTCACATCGATGTCCTTCCCTTCATCCTATTTGACCACCATCATGGCAATTGACAAGGTTTTAGACAGGGAAACCAGTTAAAAAATTTCCTAAAAATTTGCAGACGGGTGAGTAGCTTGCAGATTATGATTGTTGCTCTGCTAGATTAGGATTCGTTTAGTTGGGGTTCATATTATAATTCGACCAATTCTCGGTTCGGCCGCTTCTTTATGTTCCAAGGATTAGGGTAGATGTTAATTGTGATGTTGGAGCAAAAGAGTCAAGAATCTTCTATTTTCCTTTAATATACTTTCTTCATATTTATGGTAATTAAGTGCCTAGCCATGCTGCTAAGTTTGTTTTATGGCAAGGGTTTATCACGCCCCAATGTTTCCTTTTTATGTGTAGGAAAATGATATTGGCACTCCAAAAATTGATGGAGGCACTCCAAAAAACAAAGGAAAGTGGTTTTGAAATTACACTGGTTTTGGAGTGCCAATATCATTTACCTATGTGTAATGTATTAATGTTGGGTTTTTTTAAATATTTCTGTCCATCGTTTTCGCAATCTCATTTTGTTGGATTCCTCCTTTAAAAAATGTCACCTTTTTTGGTAGTTGGCAATCCATGGCGAATGCACCATGCTAATTGTGGATTAGGTGGGAAGTCTAAATAGGTGGTTGTCTTCTTGACAGTTGGTGGCTAAAGCAAAATCAAAACCAGGGTTTGAAAGTGCAAAGGGTACAATCAGTTTAATGCCACGAAGCAATAGCCGCTAAACATATATAATTTGGTAATTGATCTTAATTTTTTTATTCATGTATCTTCTACTATTTATAGAGTTTCTCTATGCATATTTGAGGGTGTTACCGAGTTATAATGTTATGTTTGTATACTATATAATGACATATTCGTTGAGATTCTGACCTACGATGTTGTGTTCATATAATGTTAGGCACCATCAGTTTGTTACGCCTAACTAAGGTCACTCAAAATTATATTGATTAACAAATTTTTTGATCCGTGTAAACCCTGGGAATTGGTGAGCTTTCTAACTACCAATGTAATATATCATGCAGTTCGATTGTTCTAGAACCATCTGCTCCATCTTCAATTGGATTTTTAGTTTTTCATGAAATTCCATCTTCAAAACCAAAAGGCTTTACTTGGAATTTTGTTTATTTATTTCAAATGTTCCGTGTTTCAACTTCCGCAAATTGGTTTATGAATGGTGATTGTCCATTCTCGATTTTTTGGTGTCCAGTGTGACTATTGATTTGTGTTATTTGCAGTTAGAGATGTACATAAGTTCTGAAATTGTATAGCTCAAGTCACTCTCTCTGACTCTCGAATGGAATCAAGTTAGTAATAATTAATGTAGGGATTACAAATTGAAATAATTAATGCAGTCTTAGCTGAGCATTGCTGCATCTATTTGGCTGAGTTAATTAAAGGGTTTTTATTATTATTATTTTAGGTCGAGTTAGGTTAATAGGGGTAGTCATAATAGGGCAAGGTCATTGGTTAGGACGGACAATTTGCTAGATAAAATGGTTTCTGCTTTGTTGATTTTATAAAAAAAGATTCATGTTTGTTTTAAGGAAGATGCTTAATTTTTTGTTTTTTAGTGTTTGCAGGTAGTTTTTAATGTACAAGTGGCAAGATTACTGAAATACAATAGACGTTTATAATTTTTCTTACCTGTGTGTTTTCCGTAGAGTTAATGAACAACGATGATATGTATTTTATTTTCTAATATGTGGTCGAGTTGTCTTTTTTCTCCTTATCTTTGGATGTTGGGCGAATTATATTGTACATAGGTGTGATATGAATAATTGCTTGATTGATTATTTGGTGGTATTTGTTATCTTAATTATATAGTATCAAGATGAGTTTCCCCACGGGGCTAAAAGGGGAAATTTGGCCTTAAGTCCGGTCTTAGTTTTTTTTTTTTTTTTTTCCGGAGAAGTCGGGATCATTGGTAGAGGTGGTTAATAATAGAGAATGGTAGTCATTTATGTTGCGCTCAGAATCCGTTGCGCCGTGCCTTCAGGCACGGGCAATTTCTAGTCTATAATACAAATCGCGACGGTGTGGTGGCCCACACAATTTTCCTACATAAATCTTGACTGTTGGCTTAAGACACATTTTTCTGCACAAATCTCCACCCTTCATTCAACCCTTGGCGTTGAATGGCTCAGATTGATTTCATCCGACGTTTGAGAGTTGCTCAATATGGTTTCAGTCGAATTTTTGGTAATGATTGGGTGGACTAGAGTTGCTCATTACGGGAAGATTATGGACTATAATTACGGTCATACAAAGACTGATTTATACGAAATTTTTGGTAATGATTTCTGAAATTGCCGTTGATTGCGGTTAATTGGGTACGTGAGAATATAATGACATGCTATTGAAAAATACAATGACATGCTATAATGCCGTTGATTGGCGGCGTTGATTGAGTGAACAAATTTTGGTAATGATTTATTAATATTTTATTTGCCTTTGGGTGGACTACGAATTTTGGTAATGATTAATTTGTTCAAAATAACGAATTTTGAACAAAATTTTGGTTAAGTCGAATTTTGGGTGAACGAATGTCTCTCTCTCTCTCCCTAATCGTTTTCTTTCCGGTTCTCTTTCCGGTCTCCCTAACTCTTGCCCTCTCTCCACAGGTATGGCTCTTTGTTCTCTCTTTTTTTGAACAAACGGTTGTGACGGCTGTGAATCGAAAAATTAGTTGTTTAGAAAATTAGTTCTTTGTTCTCTACTCACTGTGAATTCTCTATCCAGTTCTTTTTTTTTCCATGTCTTGGAATATCAAATCTTCCTATTTTAATTTAAAGCACAGTAGATGTCAATGTTCTCATTTCAATTTTGCATATCGATGAAAACAGATAGGTTGGTGTGTGCCCTTTTTTTCAAAGCAGGATTTTTACATACTCCAAAGCAGATTTTTCCTCCATTCAATTGCTGTGAAAGCATTTTACTAAGAAGTACTGGAACTAGGTACATAAGGCTTAACCTATCTGTTCCCAAATTACATTTAAACAAATCGATTTTGAGTAAAAGATGACAATAACTCAAATAAATCTTACACAATCTTAAGTAAGTGTCTCCAATTAATGTTCACAACGGCCTGAATTGCTTTTTTGGATCCTCTGATAACCTCGATTGGCATCAATAGAATTTTGTTGTACTTCTACTGTATAATTATGAGTTTTTTTTTTACCTGATCACGGGTACGATGGTACGATTGTTTGCGTGGAGAAGAGAAAAGAAGATAAGAAAGCATTAGGTTGAGGTTGTGAGTAAACTATTTTTTTTTTACCTGATCACGGGACGGGTACGATTGGCATTTGTTCGGTTTTGTTGGCGACGTCGACGATAACCATTAGTGTAGTAACCCACTGTACTAGAGATTGTAGTACTTCCTGATCACGGGTAGATTGGCTTTTGAACGATTTGCCATTGGCATGGGTTTCTAAATGGGTTTTGAGATACTTTGTTTAAGTAGTTTGAATGTACATGTTCAATTTATTTTGAGATTCTGTTTGGATATGTGTAAAAGCTTAACATAGTGGTATTATATTGGTTTGATTTTGAAAATATTGTTCTTTTTTCTGCCTCTTACATATATTGTGAAAAAGAAGGCTCAATGGCCCAAGAAGAAAATTTTTACACGAACTTCTGCCATGGGAAAGGAAAATGCACCGGTATGATTTTTTGAATTTTTGTATAGCTTTTATAAAATAAATTAAGGTTCGACCTCTTTCAAGTCTCTCTATTAACTCTACGTAGGATTGACCTCCTCTACAAAGGGAAAAAAGTTTATGTGATGAGCAAAACGTCAATGTCATCTGTACAAGCAATGAGGTAAGTCCATCAATTTATTGACAAAAAAAAAAGATGTCCACCAGTTCCATATATATATATTCACTATTTTCTTTCGTAAACTTTGACAATACACCGTACCTTACTTTTATAGGACGAACGGAAACAAGAATCGGTACTTCAGGCAAAACAAATGTCAAATAGAGGAAAAGAAAAGGTAACTTATGCCATGGGAAATGAAAATGAACGGGTATGACTATTTCATTTCTCTAAACTTCTTTAGAATCAAATAGATATGTCATCTTCTGATTATTTTATTAACATTTCTCAACTGACTTTGTACATTCAGATTCAACCTCTTCGAGACAAAAATATTGGAATAGTAATCCGTGATGAGCGGGATCACATTGTTATCCATGTGGAGAATGGAAATCAAAATTCAAGGGTATCATTTGCATTTCTTTTGGTAGTTTTAAAAATTATCCTCCGGAGTTGAATGACAAACTATGCATGAAAGCATCTCTAAACTACACCTGTCTTTTTTGAGTCTAATCTAACAACGTCATGCAAATAGTTTAATTTTTTAAATGCATTACGTGTTTGTAATTTAAAAAATTTCCAAATTTAATGTGTGCATTTTCATTCTCCTACTTTAGGCCCAAGCTGGTAATATGTTATCAAAAGTGACATTGGCGCAACGTGCACGTTGAAAACGAGAAAGAAAAACAAAGCGTTGTACATTTGGGCCAAAGCTTGCCAGGAAATTGTGAGCGTTCTGGCGAATCGCAGATATTTTCTAGCTTTCCTTTGGTAGCATCATGCAATTTTCTAGCTTTCTTTTGATAGTTTCATGATTGTAATGTTCTTTAGGTTCTTAAAGTTGTAGCATTGAGCAGGCCCT
Source organism: Rhododendron griersonianum (assembly GCA_018127125.1). Lineage (NCBI taxonomy): Eukaryota > Viridiplantae > Streptophyta > Magnoliopsida > Ericales > Ericaceae > Rhododendron > Rhododendron griersonianum. The sequence goes on along the minus strand of CM030791.1, from coordinate 22,053,868 downwards.
CTAGAAAGTAGCAGTATTGTAGGAAATGATGTTATTCAATGTCCAATTGCTCACGTTCAAAGGATTAATCTTGAAGAAAGCACGGCAGAAGAGGGTGTGTTTTTTTTTTTCGTTACAGATTACAGAATTCATAGCCGGCAAAGGCGGCCAACAATTTTGTCGCTAGCACTTCAATTGAGAGCCCATCTATGAGGCCTAGGAATTCACCAACTTCAGACAATGATGAGCTTATATGTATACGGGGTTCTATGTATATCCCAGTCACTATTTTTTCTCCATAGAAGGACTAATGTTTTGCAAAGAAGATTGGTGTTCGCTTTTCTTATGTCAGACAACAATCGCTCTCTTCAATATATCATTTAATTCTCTTTTTTACTCCTATATGTTTCAGTAGACATTCCTTCTTTTCAGTTGTTAACTAATGAATGGTTTATATTAAAAGACACTTACTAACATTAGATAGTTCTGATGATCCCATTGGGAGTTTGTCTTTGAAATTGGTAAATGTGATATTTTTTGAAAAACAAATTTGGATAGAAGTGCAGTTTGTTGGTTGGAGAGGCTAATGGTAAGGAAGGATAAGTTTAAGCTGGGTTAGGATGGCATGTGTTGCATTGTGTCTTTAGGCACAGGCTATTACTAGCATCAAAGAATGGGGATTAGAGTGAATCTACAAAAGAGTACTTTGAATGTTCTAGAATTTCCCACCGGAAAGAAAATAATGAGGATTTTCATATGCTATCTATGTAATCGTTTTATTCTGCTTTTTTTTTTGTTTGTTTCATCTTTTGCCGAACAAACAAAAAAATAGCAGAATTTTTTGTTTATTTGTTTACTTTTTTTTGTTTGGTTTAGTTGTTGAACAAATGAAATTGACTTGGTTAATTGCTGGTTGCTTGGAATTCGATTGTAAATCCCATTTGATTCTACCTTCCCATTGTATGCAATTACTCATACTTGGTTCATGAGCAATAAGAAATTAAATTCATTTGTTGTTGTAAATTTTAATATTTTTCTTAAATACAATTACCTTAATTGACTAGATATAAACTCTACCTTATATGAAAAAAAAACTTTTCAGAGAGGACGGCTTTCTTGGCGGGGGAGGTCAACGGTAGAAAAGGATAATTCATTTTAGTTGTGTTTGAAACGCGTTGTGCCGTGCCTTCAGGCACGGACAATTACTAGTCTATAATACATTTCACGACGGTGTGGTGGCCCACACATTTTTTCTGCATAAATCTTGACCGTTTGATTTAGTACACATTTTTCTGCATAAATCCTACCCGTTGATTCAACCCTGGCATTTTTGTAAATACTTTGCATTTTCTGGAATAAATGGTTGAGTAATAAAATTTTCAGTTTTGGTAATTATTTTTTCGGTTTTGGTAAGTCTTGGCTGCTAAAGGCTGGTAATGAAAATCTATTACTATCAAATTATCAATGCTGGTAATGATGGCACGTGCTACTAAATGCATAAATGCTGGTAAACCGCGTAAATGCTGGTAATGCATTTTTGGTAATGAACCGTGTAACCATGTAAATGTTGCTAATTACATTTTTGGTAAGTTTGAACAAGTAAATGTGGGAGACTAATTTTCTCTCTTTTCTTCAGTTCTGCACGTTTGTTTTGTCCAGATCTCTTTGTTCGGCCCAATTCCCAAAATTTTTTTAAAAAAAAGAGAACAAAAGAGTTATACCTGTGGAGAGAGAACTGGTGAGAGGGTGAGAGTCAGGGAGACGGGAAAGATAACGTTTAGGGAGAGAGAGACATAGAAAATAGGAAACAAATAGTGAGAATTAATCTTTCTTTTCTTTTCTTTTTCAGTTCTGCACATTTTTTTTTTTTGGTCCAACTCTTTGTTCGGTGTTCGGTCCATTGTACAGGGAGTTGCTGGTTTATTGAAGAGAACGAATTTGGGTAAGAGAAATTGCTTTGATTGCTTTGATATTGGGTAAGACGAATTGCTATAAATCGGGTTGGACGAATTTTTGGTAACTATATTTGGTAATAAAATATTCTCATATCAGTGAATGAATTTCTCCCTCTCTCCCTCCCTAATCCTTTTGGTGAACGAATTACTCTCTCTCTCTCTCTCTCTCTCTCTCTCTCTCTAATCATTTTCTGAACAAGTCCTCTTTCCAGTTCTCTTTGACTCGCGCCCTCTCTCCAGTTCTCTCTCGAGAGGTATGTCTCTTTGTTCTCTATTTTTTTAATATGTCTCTTTGTTCTTTTTTTTTTTAAAAACAATTGTAACAGCTGTGGATCGAAAAATTGGTTGTTTAAAAAATTAGTGGTGTTGTGCAAAGTCATGAGAGAAGTATGTTACTCCACTTCTTTTTTTCCCATGTTCAAAATTTGATCAGTTGATTAGAAGAACAAACCAATTGGAAAAGGGAACAGGGAAACGTCACTACTACAATAATAGATAAATATTACACTAAGGAGATTCACAAAGATCACGGTTTGTAGTGAAAGCGTGATAAAAAGTGGTGCTTAAATTTTTTAATCTCAGTTTAAGTCCAAAACTGTGATAAAAAGTGGGTTTTAGCGCGGAATAAAAGACCTCGCTCTTGTGGCGAGATAAAAAAGAAAAGACCTCACCCTTGTGACGTGATAAAAAACTTTAGCGCCAAAAAAGTGAAATAAATGACCTCACTCTCATGGCGAGATAAAAAGTCTAAAAAAACCGTGATAAAAATACTACTCATTTAGCCGCGCAATCTAAATTTTCCCGTGGACCAGGCTGGCACTCATTTAGGCGTTTTTGAAGATAAAAAAAAAAAAAAGAAACATCAAAAGTCAAAACCCACGATCCACCCGCAATCCATCGTTCCTTCATTATTCACGTACGCTCTTCCAGAGCGCCTCTCTCTCTCTCTCTCTCTCTCTCTCTCTCTCTCTCTCTCTCTCTCTCTCTCTCTCTCTCTCTCTCCTCCTCTGTGTTGCAGATGTATATATACGATCACGGTGCAGATCTCCCCAATCGCCGATTGGGAGGAAGATTTCAAAGAATGAATCGCCGTTTACCTAACAATGGGGTTTCGCGAAGCCTTAGATCTCTCTATACAAGTATCTCTCTCACATTGTGTGTGTATATGTCTATATAGATTTCTCCCTTTCTACTTATCAATCGCTTCTTCAATCTTTCTGTTTTTCAGTCTTTTTTCCGTTCTATATTGTTAGAGTTTCAGTTGTTTGGGACCTATTGGCTCAGATCTGAGTTCAAGTTTGCACCTCAAAGATGCAAGTAGTAAGCATTCTACTTCTAATCGACGATATTCTTCCCTTAAAAGTGTTATACGTATATATATATCTTGGATATTTGTAGGTATATATGCTCATAATCGATCAATCACTGCGTGTACCCTGAGTTTTAGGAATAATTTAGTAACTTCTGTTATTTTGGAGTTTTAGGGTTTATAGGAGTATTTAAGTTGAGTATAATTGTGTATGCTCATGTATGTCTCTGTATATTTTCTCTATAATAGTACGCATTGTTTACACTAATTGTGTTAATTCTCTATAATAGTATGCACTGGTTACACTGAGTGTGGCTAATTCTCTGTAATGGGATGCATCGTGTTTTCTGATTGAACATTTTGATTTGTAGATTCTAAATATCTTTGTTCAGCTTTTTGGTAGGCTTAATACTTAATCATGTGCCACAAGGCATTGGCTTTCCAGTGGGATATGTTAGTTTTCCATAGTAATTTTGTTGGTAATCAATAAAAAGTATGCTACTTCACTAGACAACATGACTTAGTTAGCATTGGCCTTCACAGCTTTCAGATTCATAAACATATTAAAATTGTACATAGCGATATTTCAGCCCTTCTATCTGAGGGAGAAATGAGAATGACTCTGTTAGCATCTTTCTTTTTTGATACTGAACATGTCAGGTTTCGTAGAACCTCTCAACTGAATATAAGAGTGGTTTGTGCTGCTTCGTCGGCCGCAGGAAGTTCAAGTTCTGAAGGCAACTTCAACCCGTATGAGGTAGTTTCAGATGGTGTTACGTTGAGCGATTCGTTTGCTTCATCAAGTTCTCCCTTTTTAATACTTTTTTCAGGTGCTTGGTGTGAGCCCCGTTGCAGGATTTGAGGTGGTCAATGAGGCATATGCAAGAAAACACAAGGATGCACAGGAGAGAAGGGATGAAGCAACTGCTGCCCAAGTTGGTTACCCTTTTTTCCCATTCTATCCTGCTTGTGTTTTATTTATTTCTTTGCAAAATGGTGTTTATGCAATTATTTTTGGGATGTGTGTGTTCTACATGTATTATTTCCAGTTAGAAGAGGCGTATGACAAAGTGTTGATGGCAGAATTGGAAAACTGAAAGAAGGGTGTGACATCTGGTTCTTTTGAGGTATATTTTACGAATCTCGGTTTGTGCCTGCTTCTAGTTTCGTATCTTGAAGGATGAAACAAGTTATTAAGTATTGATCTCTGAAGCTGCTGATGTTGAGGCTGGGATCTTACTTGTACCATGGACTGTCGAGGGAGATCACAGGGTTATTTATGAGGCTGTTGGCGTGTTCGTTAGTTTTTTTTTTTTTTTTGTAGAAGAGATAGTGTCACTGTCTTCATTATAAGATGTCTACCTGCCATTTTTCTAGTGCAATATGATGCTGTTAAGTGTTGAATTTTGGGAACCAAAACAAGGAAGTCAAAAGATCTTCTTTTTTTTTTTTTTGAGAAACTTATGCTTATATCACCTCTTTCGCTTGGGGGAACTTATGAATTTGCCATGTTTTTCTCATTTTCCCAATGTTATATATGCTGTTGGCCATAAGTTTCAATGTATACCCCAACAATGAAGCCTAAAGAGTTTTGTGCAGAAAATTTGTTCTTATATGATATATCCCATCTTTTTCGTGGGATAAATTCTCAAACCATTCCATTGCTTCTTTACTCGAATGCTTTTTCAGTTTGCTGGATGCCTGACGCTTAGTTCCCATTAGTGTTTTACCATTTATCATGTGGTTCTCTATCTTGTGATGCTTCATTTAGATATTTCAAGACTTATGAGTGGTTATATTCTTTCTCATAATGTTGATTATTAGTCTTATGGTTCTATCATTCAGGTTTCTAAGTATATCAAGTATGCCGATAAGCAGCCAATAGTACCATGGTGGCCAAGGTCTGTCTTTGCATTTCATCATAGCATTAGAGAGTAGTGCTGTTACGAACTCTTCTTTGCAGTCCGATTGTATACTTTACCAATTTATTACTGTGCATTGTATATTAGTATTAAAGCTGCTTTGGTAGTGTAACCAGGCTGATGATGACGAGGAGTATCAAGTACTGGCTGACGGTGAGGATGGAATGAGTTCTTCCTCCGAAGATGTTGAATCTTCTGGGGCTCGATTGAATAAGGTGATGTTGACTCTAGCTTTGGGTTCATTTTGGTCTGTTGGCAACAAGGAATATGTTGCGGGTTATGCTATGGTCATTTATGTATAGCTCTTACCACTTGTTAGTTGCTGGAAATACAGTTTTAAGGCATAAATTTACCTCTGTCAATGCTGAAATTAAGTGTTAAGTGATGATACTAAAACTCAATTACTGCAACTACATTATTGGGTGTTGAAACTGAAATTTATTTGCAGGAAATAATGGTTTAAACGCTGGAAATGAATCAGCTATGGAGCAGCAACCACATCCACAATCTACCAGTAACAACACTAATTCAAACTTGCACTCGTCGGCCTTGATTTTTGGGGAGTGATAATTACAAATTTACAATCCAGTTTAAGACTCTTAGAATTCCTTTTTTTTTAGCCACTCAAAAGGGGTAGTGTGAGGCTAAAAGTAGAGTCCAGATGTCTTTCCCTTAACTCCATTGCCCTTGTTTTGTCAGTATACATGTAGCAGTTGTATCCTATCAGCACCCTGAAACTTCTGCGACTCTGGTCTTAAGAACAGCAGTTGAAATCCTTAAGCGGGAGCATGTTTTTGACTTCTATAACATTATCATTTCTCCTATTGTTGAGGGAACAAAAGGGAGGGCTGTTCCAAACATAAGAAGGTGGATTTCTCGTGGCCCATGTGATATTTGGTTATAGGCTAGCCTAGGGCTTATAACTTGAACAGTTTTCTAAATGCCCAATGGGGCTCAAAGGGAGTTTCCCACCCATAAACTTATGCCCGGATATGTGTTTTTATGAATGGTAATTTCAAGATGTTCTCTTGACTGCAGACTTGTGCTTTCAGTATGCTAATGTAGTTAGTTATTCGCATTTTTGTTTTCTGCTGGATTTAGGCAATTGAGTTCTTGATGCTGCTACTTTTTGTTTTTTGGTGGATTTAGGCATGCTCTGAAAATGATGAAGTGCTTGAAATTGGCTTCAGAGAATGACGAGTGCTTGAAATTGACTTCAAAGAATGAAGAATTCGTTGTAGCTTAGGACATAACTCCATGCTTGTGGTTCAATTAGTTTTCTTTGTCCTTTTTATTGTTAAACTTTTGTTCTGCATTTTATATGCATTTTCAGAAATTTGATTGACGTTAGATTAATTCAATGTAGGCTTTCCGGCATGATGTTTCTATGTATGACATGTTTTGTGCAAGATGCAATATTAGTTATGCATATTTCGTATTGCTATGTCTTTTGTTTTGGAGAATATAGCTACGGGCTGAATACATATTTTACGTGTATTTATTATTGGTTAGAGATTCGGACATTTTTTAAATGCACAAAAAAAAAAAGAAGCATCTTTCAATCACATTTCTAGACTGTGATGATAAGAACATTTAATCACGATTTTAGACGAAAACCGTGATCTAAAAACCAGAAAAGATCACACCTAACTATTTTCCATCTCATTTTTTAGCCATAAAAGATCACAGTGTTTGGTGGTGATCGTTATCTACATATAATCACGCTTTTTCAGGAAGAGTGATCAAAACTCGGGAAAGAACATGGAAATGAGTTTCCATCTCGGTTTTGGCTGGAAACGATCACGCTTTTTGGGTGTGATTGTTTCTATCTTTCAATCACGGTTTAAAACCGTGATAAAAAAGAGTGACTTTACAATCACACTCAAATCTATCACGGTAGGAGGAGTGTGATAGAAGACTAACTATCACTGCCAATAGCTGTGATTGTTATGCTTTATTGTAGTATGCGTTCCCTACACCCCAAACGTTAACCCATTTTGGTACCAGGTACTACTTTATATTTTTCTTTTTTAGATTTTTTTTTCAGTTGCACGTAAATGGCCTACATCAATTCTTATAGTGACTAATTATGGAGAGAGAGAAGATTTGTGACATATGCATTAAATAGAACTAAACTTGCAAAGTCATGCAAGTCTTCTCATTTGCAAACGTTCTCTCATTTTTTGTTCTTTATTGCTCTCACAAAAGAAACTCTCGGTTGAGGCTGTGAATTAAGTGGAAAGAAACTCTTGCAAAAGAAGTGGCGTGCCTTAGGGGAGATCTGCAGCAAGTACAGACTTTATATAACAGCTGAAGTTTCCAAATATAAAGAACGTAATGGAAAATCCTTGCTTGAAGACATTTAGATAACGCTTTTACTGTTGGCTGTAACCCATCTCTTTTGTTTGGAATACGACCTGCGGTTGCAATTATTGACTCTCTTAGTGCATCTCTTAGCATATGACCGGACTGGCTTTGACATTTTTTATTTCACTCTTGGCATGTTTGTAAGAATATGGCATGGTTAGTTAGTTGGTTTTTTTTTCTATTAATAAGCAGTACTAATTCACAATGATTTAAGGATGATTTTGGACTATGCATTGGTCCCTTGGGAGCCAGTTCATCCAGTTCTTTAAGAATAAGTATATTATCTTCTTAAGAGGTACTGTGCGAATCTATGTGTGTGTATGTGTGCATTACCTATGAAGGTCTAATTAACTGATTCAATGGATGTATATTGTGTTGAACAAAATTGTCTCTTCTTCTTTGGGACTTTTATATACAATTGGTGAGGATATGAATATAGAGTGGAAAAACTCCTATGTCATGAGTACCAAGGTTACCAGAACGACAGAACCTTTTATTTTCGTTTCATGTGCTTCCTTTGGGGTTATCATAAAGTTAATACCCATGTTGTAAGACAGATTTTTTGGAAGACTTTAGCACCAACCAATGAATTGCATGGATAATTTTATCCGGAGTGCTAGGTGCGGACCGTTAACTAGGGGTTACGGTATGCAACTCTTAAATCTAATTGAAAGGGAACTTAGGTCCAACATAATAGCTTCTACCAGAGTTCACATCATATGTAGCCAATTTTGCTGATCGTCAAACAATACATTTATACCATTAAGTGTCCAACGGAAAATGATTTTGATCTTGAATTAAAAATAATCTTGAAAGGTTGGACCTAAGAGGTTAGGAGGAGGATATTGAATTGTTTACTGATCATTCGAGCCGTGCCTTCAGGCACGGGCAAACCCTACTAAAATGTAAATATGATTTATCCAATGTCTTTACAAAGCTGTTATCACGACGACCTCATTGTGGTGTTGCCAGTCCTCGACATTCCTACATAAATAAGATTAAGAATTATTATGTAGGTGTGACAATGAAATATTTACCACCATACATAATTGTTGTAATCGTATATCGCTTATTACCTTTGAAAAGGTATGAAAATTCTTCCGTCCAATCAACTTTTAACACGAAAGTCACTACAGAGGCACAATGGTCAAGACACACAGTTTCTGGAGCAGGAATGATAAACACGTATGCTCGTCCATAATATTGAGCAATATAGTCTTTGAGCATTTGTAGTCCATTATCCTGGCAAAATATCACAAATAAAGGTATTGCTATAAAATGTGATTTACATCTAACATTTTAATATTTACCTTTGACAATAATTCCTTCAAATAGGGTGCGACACATTGTAAGATGAATTCTGCCTTCTTATCCTTTAGCAAGAGTTCCATTGAGCCAGTAGAGTCTCTCACGATCATCTTTACATTGTACCTAAAATGCATATGTTACAATATTAGTGGAGTCTCTCACGACCATCTTTCAATTTAACCGTTTGGGATATGAAATGAATACCTGGTTACGCTTTGGACATCGTCTTGTCCACAATGAGTACACACAAACCAGCCGTACTGATCTTCAACTTGCTTCAAGCATGTCTTGCATAAATCAATCCACAGGTGTTCAACATATATTTTCTCGATGCGGCCAATAATGCGATAATATTGGACCTACGAAAAAATTCACAAACCGAAGTGTAAAATATATATATATAAAAAAAAATATTTGTAACCATGAAATCATGTTTAAAAAAAATCTTACATTGGGCATAAACGAAAATTGCTTTATTCGAATTCTCTTGGCATTTGAAATTATTAGCGCCTGTGGAAGCGAAAATCCGTGTGTGCGATTCCATGCTACCAACTTTTGTGCACTTCTGTCCTTGGCCAACCTAGATGAGCACGCAACTAATTAAACTGACAATTCTACATTATAGAGTGGTTAACATACAAAAAGTGGTTATATGTCCAACTTACCATTCAAGAATGCCATCTGTACGAAATGAGTGGTTAACATATAATTTGCTCTTCATGCAGGTGCAAAGGTACGAACCTATAAGATAACATATTAAAATTATTAGATTACTGTGCAGATTTTAAATATTTTAAGATAAAATATTTTAAATATATTAAGAGTAGTATTACCATGAAAATAATCGACCTTCAACCCTGTAGCAAATAAAACTTGATTACTATGCAGATTGTCAAGCAGACGCATCCCATCTCTCATTGCAAATTCATTCCACAAAGTAAGTCGAACAAATGTCATACTACTGAGAACAAAGATTAAATTGACATTGAATTGACTTTTTACTAACCTTTTATTAAGCAACACCACATCTCTAATCATAAAGTTTCTATTTTGAGTTTGTCGACTTTGAGTGACATTGACAATCAATCCAACCACATCTGCATAATAACAAATATAGTTACAAAAAGAAAATTAGGAGACCATATTGTATGATGCTTTGGTCAACTTATAGGTTTCATAGAGCAACGTACCTATCAATTGCACATATTTGTGTGTAAAATGATGGATGTCTTGTAATCTTATCAAGAAATCCCAATGCAGAGGAGTCTTATCACATTTGATAAAGACATGTTCAACTCTTGTATCATCAGTGAAAGACATTTTGAAACAACACGGGACAAAATTATATTTATCATCAGCTGGTACAACATCCACTCCTCTAAAAAGATAAACCTGTCCCTCGGAAAAAGAAACGGCCGGTGATTTACTCTGTTACATTTTTATTGTCTAAAACGGTGCCGTTTTGCTTTAGAAATAAAGAAGGTTGTTGTGGACTATTAGATCTTCTCACTGGTGTGTTGTCAAGCTCACAATAAAAGCCTCACAAGATCCTGACAGAAAAATTCTCACAGAGGATCCAGATCCACATTTTCCTACATCTCTTAAACTTAAGAAGAGAAAAAAAGAGAGTTAAGAATATGATATACGTATGGGAAAATTTAAAAAAAGTCCCTAAATTTTTAAGAACTTTACAAAAAAATACTTGGACTTTAACTAATTATAAAAAAATACCTGAACTTACCATTTCGTTAACAATAAAGCTCCCGCTGTCCAATTCCATCAATTTGTAACGGATGGAGCTAACGGAATGCGGTAACCTTCCTTTCTTCTTCTTTTTTCCCTTTTTACTACCAAAAATTACTTTTAACTCTTTTTTTAGTAGTAAATAAATAGGCACTAAAGTTCTTCTTTTCCTTACTATTTATCAATTATTACTTTAATTCCATTTTTACTATTTATCAAAAATTACTTTAATTCTATTTTTACTATTTACTTTCAAAAAAAATTCAAAATAGCACCTGACCTTTCACACAAATCACGCATAGGCATCTGACCTTTTAATATTATCAAAAAAACACCCGACCTATTTAAAAATTCATCAATTTTCCACCCTCCATTAACTTTCCATCCAAAAACAGACTAAAATGCTGAAATGGCCTACACCTGGCCATTTGGAGGGAAACCATTATATATTTTGAGGGAAAAACACATTACTCTACTGATTTCTATAATTTTTAGTTTTTCTTTTCTTTTTTTTTCGCGTTTGTTATTTTGCGCCAACCTATTCGTCTCGACAAGACAAATCGGAAAAATATTTTTTTTTTACTTTTACCCAAATATTTTAGGAAATAACCACTTTTAAGTAAAAAAATTTTGACTATTTCCCAAAATAGTTGGGTAAATATATAATATTTTTAATTTTCCGATTCGTCTTGACGAGACGAATCAGAAAACCAAAAAAGTGAGGCGCAAAATTAAGAAACATGAAAAATCAAATAAGAACAAAACTAAAAGTTATAGAAAAAGTTAAGTGGAATGGGATGTCCCAAAATCCTCAAACATCTCCTTATTCTCCTTCATTTGCCTCACACCAACTCAAACTCTGCTGAAAAAAATGGCACACAAATTTGATCCCTAAAATGTGCAATAACCAGTCTTATAAGCATTACTTTTGTAACATACCATTACAATAACAAGTTAATACCATAATCAGTTTATGCACCAAATGCCCATTCAAAATAGCTGTACCAACTTACTACCATAACTAGTTTAAGGACCACATGCCCATCCAAAATGCTAGTACCAGCTTACTACATATTACATTTATCCAAGTCCAAACTAGCCAAGTTTTCAAAACACATTAAAACAGAAAATCATAAATACTATCTACTGCAAAATCATAACATTACAGCTTCACAAAAAGTAGTTCCACAAAACTAAAAGTTATAGAAAAAATAAAAATAGTTGTTATTGGAATTCCATTGCCCCATAGGTGGGTTTTGGCGGGAGAAATCAGTAGAGCAATGTGTTTTTTTCCTAAAATGTATACTGGTTTCCCTCCAAATGGCCAGGTGTAGGCCATTTCAGAATTTCCGTCTATTTTTGGATGGAAAGTTAACGGCGGGTGGAAAATTGATGGATTTTTAAATAGGTCAGGTGTTTTTTTTATAATATTAAAAAGTCAGATGCATATACGTAATTTATGTGAAAGGTCATGTGCTATTTTGAAATTTTCCCTATTACCTCTCTCTCTCTCCCTCCCCCCCCCCCCTCCCCTTTTTTTTTTTTTTTAGAAATTTGACCCCCCACCACTAATCAACCTCACAACCAATCGCAAAAGCCTTAGCCCTAATTTAGAATTTTAAGATTATTTTTTTTAACCTTTATTTTATGTTTTACTTTTTACTTCCGAAAATTACTTTTAACTTTTTTTTTAGTAATAAATAAATATGCACTAAAGCTCTCTTTTTAAAATTTTCAAATTTTACCTTTCCCTCTCTCTCCCTCTTTTTTTTTTTTCTTCTTAAAATTTGACTACACACCACCACCAATCCCCACAACCAATTACTTTACTCTTTTATTTTATTTTAGTCAATTACTTTAAGTAATTGTTGTTGGTATTTTGTTTAAAATGATTGTATTAAACCTCATTCAGACCAATTTTAGTACTCCCTATTTCTTCAAATAAGAATTCAGTACTCCATTTTGGTCTGTCTCATAAAAAATATTAATTCTAAAAAGTTAATAAGTAAAAATTTGTACAATTATCATTTTTTTCTTTTGAAAAATTAATGAATAAAGAGTTACTAGGTAAAAGTGGAGGTAAAAATTGATGCTAAAATTTATAATCATGATGTCTCCTTAATAAATTGAAATTACGAAACAGGATACTTAAAAAGTGACGGAGGAACTACAAAGTTGTTTCATAGCTCAAATATATAATATAAGGCTCCGTTCCACTTTATCAAATAAGTACTTAAAAAATAAGGACTTATTTTCTTAAAAATAATGATCTTACGAAAATAATTTTTCAATTTTTTTGCGGGGTTTGATAGATATCTATAAAACAAGATCCATATTGCATATTTTTAAATTTTAGTAAGTCTATTATTTTTAAACTTGAAAATTATAAATAAGTACTTATTTTTTAAGGGGCCTTACTGGAACACTTGGCCCCTTTCCGGATTGGGTTCTTAAAAAATAAGTACTTATTTGCAATTTTCAAGCTTAAAAATGGTAGGCTTACTGAAATGAAAAAAATATGCAATATGGATCTTGTTTGATAGATTTCGATGAGATCTATCAAACCTTGCAAAAAAATTAAAAAATTATTTTTGTAAGTCTATTATTTTTTAAATACTTATTTGAGAAAACAGAACAGGAATTGTTACTGTTAAGTTTTTTTTTATTTTTAACAAAAATAATGGAGGGGGACGAAGCTATGTAGTTTGATGATAAACTTTTTTCAATCTAGTAATAGATTTTTCAAAAATTGTAAGCGGGCGATGACTCCATTATTAGTCCAATCACATGTCCAACCTCGGAATGGAACACGCTAGCTCTAATCCTTTGATCATCCAAAAGAGTACTCAGGACTGGAAAAGGCATGTCACTTCCGGGAGAAATTTTTCGGTGTCGGATGGCTATATTTTACGTGGTACTCGATTGGCACATTCGAGCCGTTCAATATATTTTTGAACGGTTCGGATTTAAACCCTCTTTCTCCTTTCATCCCAATATTTTCTCTCTTCTTCTTTTTTCTCTTCAAATTCGAGCCGTCCAAAAATACAATTGACAGCTCTGATGCGCCGAGCAGACACCACGTGTACCACTCGGCACTGAATTTTTCCCACCTCGGCCAACTTGATGATAAATCTATGGGAAAAATTCAAAAAAACCCCTGAACTTTGAACTCAATGTCAAATAGGCACCTAAATTTAAATAAACTTCAATTGAACACCTGAACTTTCACTCCGTTATTAATTTACCCCCTGCCGTCTCAATCCCGTCTCAATCCGTGACTTGCCGTTAACGGCAAAGGCAAAACGGCAACGTTTTGGTTAAATAAAAAATACTTACCACCAGTTTGCAATCCTATGAAGCAAAAACGTGATTATGAGAGCCTTAGAGACAAAATTTGATTATGTCTCTTTAGAATAATATGATCAGAATAATAAAATCTTCACACCGTTGTCGTTTTCGAGATAGCTCGAGAGCTCCAGTATGAACAAGCTCTGTGATGGAATCCATGGGATCCAACTCCAGGAATATACTCGAAAATCAATCTCCTCGTCGACTCCGGAGAAAACGGTGGTGGAAAAGGTCTGTGAGAGGCGGTGGCGAGGTGGGCGCCGTGTGGAGACGGCGCGGTCTATTGGCATCGAAGGGATGGGCAATTTGCTAGTCGACTTGGCCGGCGGTGGTGTGGAGAAACTGGGTTTGGGTTTGTTCAAGAAAGAGAGAGAGAGTAAAGTAGGGTGAGATTGAGAGTTGGGCAAAGAAGTAAATTCACATATATGAGTTTTGGCAGCAACATTTTTTGTTTTGGCATTATCAACTGCCTTAATTATTTAGAAGTCTTGGAGAGAGTTTTTCATGCAAAGGGTATATTCCTATTAAAATCTTGTTTGCAGATCAGCTGTAAACAAGTGTCTATGGATTGAAAAGAATCTCTTAACAGTAATAGATAAAAGATACATCCTCCAACCCTTTTTAAGTGTCCTGTTTCGTAATTTCAATTTATTAAAAAGACAACATCATTACACATTTCACATCAACTTTTACATCTACTTTTCCTCCTTACCCTGTATGAAAACATCATCATTACATTTTTACTCAATAACTTTTCAAAATGGAATCTACTTTTAGGGTTAAAATGGAAAATTCATCAACTTTTACCCACTTACTTTACAAAATGGACACTTATTAAGGGACAACCCAAAATGAAATACTGGACTCTAAAAAAGGACGGAGGGAGTAATCTACAATAGTTAAGAGATTATTTTCAATTCGGGCTGTCCAATACCGAAACAAACGACTGAGATCACTTAGCTCCGAAAAGAGCCATTTTGCAGCGACTCGGCCAAGGATGGGATCGGGGGGGTCTAGTGGCGGCGGCTGCCACGACAAGAATTTTAGAAAATGCAATTATTATATGTGGAAAAAAAAATTATCCCCAACTTATATAGTCCAGCCACTGCTAGGTTTTTTTTAAAATTATATATTAGTCATAAATCCTCTATTATTTTTTTTAAGAAAGGAGATCCAAAAAGGTATTCTAAATATAAATTCAATGGGCCAAAGTGAAATAATATAAATGATGATGTATAATTAAGAAAAAACTCCACATTCTAACTCCTAAAATAACTTAACCTCCAAAATTAAGGGAATTAATTATAATGCCCCTCTCCAAATTTTAATGCCACTTCCAAAAAGGGGTGCGGTTATCAATTTGGGAAATCTATATAGGGATCTGGGAGTGACATTATAAATTTGGAGAGTGACATTATCTTTGTGCATACCGATGCTTTAAACTATCAATGAAAGAAGCATGGTAATGTGCACATAAATTTAATTGGGTCTCTGGGCCGCTCTGATGCCATTTGGCTTTGATTTGAGGGCATGGTTTCGCAGCAAAATAGGTATAAGGGGGCTATTGTTTAAGTAGTATTATGAGAACAATCACTTTGTGCATATTGCCAGAGGTTAGGTCTGTCTCCAATCTTCCCCCGCTCATACCTCCAATGATTGAGGACTACATGGGTTCTGTTGTTGTTCTTGTTGGAGTGGCATTATCGATGCCCAAAATTAAAGTTATTCTTTTTTCATACTCCATGTGCGAATGAAAAACATCATTTACTATAATTTTTGTTATGTTATTTTAAATTTTTTTTGGAGCCGATGACTATTAATATTGTAATGCATCTTTTTTATTTTTTTAGTATACATTTCGCTTCTACTAAAGTAAAATTCTGGTTCCGTCCTTGGACTCCGCTCATATCCCCTTTTTCCTTTGGGGAGATAGTTTTTCATGTTAAGGGATTTGTTTAGTGAGAGGCGTACTGTATTGTGAGAAGAGGTGGATATATACCTGTACCATTCTCTATTCACGTAGACGTGCATTCAGACCACTAAAAATATTTTCGTTTGAAAGTGAATGTGTAAAAATATTTTCGTTTGAAAGTGAATGTGTAGTGAAAAACATAGGAGTGTAGTAGTTTAATTTTGTTAGTCTACCTAAAAATTAGGATACCATAACTTTTGGGGCCGACTATTCGCAGCCCCGTATTTTCTCCCATAGTCCGTTAAAAAATTTCAAAGATTATATTTCGGTAACTACATGTTGAAAATATGTTCAATCTTCGGTAAACAACTGCCGAACATACATTTCGGTAAATAGCTGTTGAAAATAAGATTATATTTCGGTAACTACATGTCAGAAATACACAAGAAACATATATTTCAGTAATTGGATGCTGAAAATGTATTTTAATTTCGATAACTAACTGTCGAAAATGTATCTCAATTTCAGTAACTAACTATCGAAACATATTTCGATAGTGGGAAATTTTTAATGGGCTAAGGGAGAAAATACAGGACTGTGAATAGTCGCCCCCTAACTTTTTGGTGAAATTACACAGAGACCCCATCATCTATACGTTTTGGACACGAACACCCCCTAACCTTTAAAATCGCCCACAGATACCCCCTCATGTATTACCGTTACCCAAGTTAACCCCTTCCGTTGGATTGCCGTTTGTTTCAATGGCACGTGCCAGTGCTTTTGGCCTTTTGAGATAAAAATACCCTTAAAACCCCATCCTTCTCTAGAATCCTTAACAAAACTTCCCAAGACCGACCCTTCGCTCCATGATCGGCACCATGATCGGCGACGAGATGATGTTACCAGGGCCAGCCCAAGGCATTTGGATGCCCTAGGCCAAGCGGTGAAATAGTGTCCTACATAAATTTTCTAATTTAAAAACGATAAACATAAATACTTTTCTATATATAATTTCCATTCATACTATTCAACATGGTAAATATTTCGGCTTTAATGGCTTTTGCGGTTGCAATAATATTCAGTGAACTCAGGTTTGAATCACAGTAGCTCCAATTTATGTGGTAGGAGAATTTTTTTTTGGCAAAAAGATACTACAAAAAAGTACCATACCAGGATTTGAACTTAGGTATCTTATGTGAATAAGCAAACACTTTACCATTGAACCACCAAAGGAGTTTGTATTATAGTTGCACACAGAAAATATATATACTTATCTAGCAAGGGGTGCCCCATTTTTGGCCCAAAATGTGAAGGCCCAAGGCGGTGGCCTCTTGGGCCTCCCTATTGGGCCGGCCCTGGATGTTACCCATGGCGCCAGCGGTAGGAGGGATCAACACGGATGGGTAATTTGGACAACGGTATTTTTGTCTCTCCGAACCGGATAACAGGCCACCGTCGTGGCGAGGTCAACGTCTCCGAGGGAGTGGACGGTGGCAAGGACGTCAGGGTGGCGGAACACCAACGAAGAAGATCCCAACCGTTCCCTTGACCACCGAATCTATATCAAAAGGGAATCAAATCCCCAGTCAAATCCTCAATAAACCACATCATGAACCACTTCCAATCTGTCGAGCACAAGCGAGGACTGGATGAAATTGATTGGTTGAAGACTCATAGGGTTAGAGAGAGAGAGGCGAGGGGAGGGGAGGATTGGATGAAATTGAATCGGCAACCCTCCCAAATCATCAACGAGGTACTTCTTCCCCGAATCATCAGTCTCTTCCCCGCTTGGATGAAACAGAGTTTGTGATTTTTTAATTTCAAGTAGATGAGGGGGTGTCTGTGGGCGTTTTTAAAGGTTAGGGGGTGTTCATGTCTAAAACGTTTAGATGAGGGTGTCTTTGTGTAATTTCAGACAAGGGTATCTTTGTCATTTCAGCCATTCCGTTAACAGAGTTTGTGATTTTTTAGTTCCAAGTAGATGAGGGGGTGTCTGTGGGCATTTTTAAAGGTTATGGGGTGTTCGTGTCCAAAACGTATAGATGAGGGGGTCTTTATGTAATTTCACCTTACTTTTTTTAATTAGTTGTTATAATGGATAAATTTCTTTTTAATTTTAAACCTCACATTTTGCTTTTAAATATTGTCTAGTTAAACTATAGTTAACTTCTTATTGGAACAATAATAATAGAGTTTTTTTTTTTTTTGCTTTTATCTCCTAAAATATACACATGTTTTCTACTTACTTCATAAACTACCAATTTGACGATTTCATCAGCTCAACTATCTTATTGTTACCTACTTAGCCCAATCGATAACAGAAATTAGAAATTTGGACGGAAAATGCCACTTAAGACCCGGTTTGGTACTCGCAAGAAATTGATGATTTTTTTATTTTTGTGGGGCCCATTATGGGTCCTACAAAGATAATTCAAACCGCAAGTTATTCTTTAAATATTTTGTTATGGGTTTCTGAAAAAAATTAACTCAATCCCAGTTCCTAGTTTCCACTTTTTCAGCACCACACACACCTTTTTTGCTCTATTGCTCTCTGTTGTTTGGTTGCCTATATTGTAAACAAATTTGTGCTCATTTTATTTCAATTTCAGCTATATAAAATTTTGTTTTTACTTCAACTCTTAATGTTCTGCATCTTATCTTGAATCTTTTCTTTATTAAAAGTTCATTTTTTTCTCTCTCTGTTGTCTAGCAAATCTGTCTATTTTCTTTTGTTTTTTATAAACTTTGGATCTCCAAATTTCAGCGGGGATCCCCATTCCTTGTTTGGGGCATGAATGGAGGGAATAAGCTAATCCCCATTAGGGATCGGGGCGGGGATAAGAACAAAAAAGGGATTCGGCGATCTGAAACGTCGGGTTAGTACTCTTCGGCCCCGATCCATCCCCATTGCCAACTCCACTCATAATCTGTTAGTTTTGGGTCAGCTTTGGTACACAAATTGGCTTTAGTTATCGTATTGATTTAAGCTAAACACTGAAAGAGTGAGGGTGGTTGGTCCACGTTGAGGTACAGAGAACACAGGAATTGAAATGGTGTCATGGTGATTGTGAAGCTTTTGTTTTGTTTTGAATCTTTTGATGCATGTGGGTCTGTCTAAAGGGAATCCACGGGAAACAACGAAAAGCAAATTGCTTCCCCCCCCCCCCCCCACACACACTCGGTGGATCCCATGACATAAGTTCAAAATACCCCTCTCTTTTAACTAAATTCCATTTTTATTTAATTTTTTAATTATTTTATCTTATTATTTAATTCATTTATTTAATTATTTATTTTTCTATTTTTCTTTATATCTTTTATCTCTTTTATTTATTGAATATTTTTTTTTATCTATTTATCTCTTTCTATCTATTTCTTTTTTCCTTCAACCTCACTATAGTATATTTAATCACCGAATTTAGGAAGCCGAAAATGTTGATTTGTGTTCCAATTAATAAATATGGCCTATTATTAGTTCAAAAAAAAAAATAGACAGAATGTAAAAAAATGTTGATTCGTGTGCCAAGAATATTTATTTAATATTCTTTATAGCTTTTTTCTCTTTTATTTATTTAATATTATTTAATTGCTCCGATTTTCATTCCGGTTGACTTAGTCCGAAGATCTTATTTTTTTTATCATTTTATCCTAAATGGTCATAGTAAATTTTTGGCTTTAAGACCTTTCAATGAGCACCCTAAGGCTCCTTATTTAGTTTCAGGGCTCTCTTAGGGTGCCTCCATTGAAAGGTCTTATAGTCAAAAATTCATTGCGACCATTTAGGATAAAATGATCAAAAAAATAAGATTTTCGCACTGGTTCTACCGGATTGAAAATATGAACAATATTTTTTTACACTGTTTATATATTAAAAAAATATAGTTAAAAAATTAAGTGTTTCAATTTTTAATCTATTTGAACCGGTGCAAAGATCTTATTTTTCTGATTATTTTATTTTAAATGGTCATAATGAATTTTTGGCTCTAAGACCTTTCAATGGGCACCCTAAGAAAGTCCTGAAACTAAATAAGGAGTCTTAGGGTACTCGTTGAAAGGCCTTAGAGTCAAAAATACATTATGACCATTTAAAATAAAATTATTAGAAAAATAAGATTTTTGCACCGCTTCAACTGGACTGAAAATTAGAGCACTTAATTTTTTTAATCATATTTTTAAACCC
The DNA here is from genome assembly GCA_018127125.1 of Rhododendron griersonianum. Classification (NCBI taxonomy): domain Eukaryota; kingdom Viridiplantae; phylum Streptophyta; class Magnoliopsida; order Ericales; family Ericaceae; genus Rhododendron; species Rhododendron griersonianum. The sequence goes on along the minus strand of CM030791.1, from coordinate 22,033,845 downwards.
AAAATAAAAAATCAGCTAATGAAATCATATTTATTTATTATTCATTGTTAAGACAAATTAATTAAATAATTAAAATAATATAAAGTCAAATTTAATTGAAAATATAATTTGAGTTAACTAAATTAAAATTAAATAAATTAAGATATAAAATTAAGAAAATAAATAAATAAAGATAGGGGGGGCGGGGTATTTCTGTCAAGGGGTGGGGTGGGGTGGGGTCGGGGGAGGGGGGAAAAGTTGCTCAACGAAAATGGTGATTTTGTGGAGTACTGCTATGGATATTGGGCCCACCACTTGCTGTGTCAGACTATCTAATAGATGGGAAAATTACCCACAGGCGGCGTGGACTGAGGTTAATTACCACTTTCATGGTGTGAAGTCTCCAAATTACCAAGACATGGCACCTGCAAATAATATCACCAATACATGGTATGGGGTAATAAGCATGATGAGACTGGACAAATTTGCCCTTTGTCCAAGACGACATCGTTCAAAGCCTTACCATGTGTTTGTGATTTGTAACGGCGTTGTTTGCCTTCAGTGAATACTGAATACCAGAACACGTTCTTTCTCTCTCTCTCTCTCACCTCCTCCATCGTTCCATATCCCAAAAATCTCCACGAAACCCTAGCTTCCTGTCTCTCTACGTCACCTCCTCCTTCCCTTTGTGTACATGTTGTTCCCGCCTTCGAAGTTGTTGCACCCTTCTCAAGATCTAGGGTTTGTACGATCGTATATTGAAGGAGTCGACTACAACAACGATCAGCAGTCGAAGGAGTCACAGTCCCCTACGACAACAATCGAACAACTAATTTAGGTAAATCAGTTTCCTTACCTGCATCTAATGTTTGGTCAACACTGTAATGTTACGTAATGAGTAAATTCATGGAATTTCGTTTCGATTCAAGGGAAAAAAGGGGGAAAAAATGGATTTCCAAAAATTTTGTTCAAAGTTCAAACTCTCTTTGTTTATTGATCTTGCTCATGTTTAACCACTCTCTGGCTTCCACGTACATCTTGCTTCCGGGTTTTAATTCCAAAATCTGGTGGAGATTTGGGTGATTGATCAGAAGAGAAGGCATTGGGTGGAATTGGGGGAATTTGAATGTTAAGCTTTGATCCAATAACACCTCTTCTATGAGAGTAAATTTCATCAATCAGTCAGTTGACAAGAGCAACAACACCAATGCTCTTCGGGTCCAACTTTTCCTATGGGTGTTTGTTTCCTGGGAAAATGTTGCGGGGTTTTGGTTTGGACTAGTTTTTCTCATACCCAAAAGGTTGGTCGATTGATATGGTAGTGAATGGTTCAGTGTCAAAAATTGAAGTAGGCTCATTGTGTGAGTATCAACCGTCGCCTACGGCATGTTTTAATCTATTTTTTTATTAGATGGGAGACTGTAATGGTATTATTTGATCCTTATGTTAAAAAACTTGGTCTGTACCCATTTTTTTGTTGCTCTGCACCTCCAAATTAGAGGTGCTGAAACTGTTAATAGGTTGCTGAAAAACTGCTGTTGGGATGCTGAAAATCGCTTAAATTACTGCTGGAAATCACTAGAAAGTGCAGGAAATATGTGTTTAAGTGCAGGAAATTGATAGTGAAGGCTGAAAATATGATTTAGAGGCATAGAACACCCCTTAGGGTGCTGTAATTGAACTCAAATGGCTGAAACTGGTCATGTTTGCCTAGAATATGGCTGTGAGAATTGGAACTCAGGTTCATAATGTTGAGAATTGAAAAACAGTTGCTAGACTTGGTTAAAGTTAGTGCTTCTATTGCTATATTTGGTTAAGGAGTATAAGCAAGTAGTTGCTAAAATTCGTTCTTATGAGTATTCCCATATTAATACTCACATGTTTGGTTACGTATGATGAATGTTAGGTTCGGAAGCAACGACAAGTACCGCGACTCCACGTAGGGAGTGAGCTTGTGGTGGTTTTCCTTTTTGTTGGAGACCGAGGTGAGTGTTCGATTCATAGATGTTTTTCGATTGAATTGAACTTGTGATATTGAACTGACTTTGTGTCGATGAGCAATAATGGCTAATGGCCGGACTTAGTGTCGTGCTCCTGACTTCGTGTCGAATCAATGGCTTTATGCCAAAATTATGACTTTGTGTCGAGCTAGTGACTTTGTGTCGAATTAAAGACTGTGTCGATTATTTGCTTTATGCTTAATTAATGGTGAACTTGGATTTATTGTTTCCATTGAATAGCATCCATGTCTCATATACATTTATTTTGATATCGTTTCGGGTTCCAGTTTTGCAGGTATAGGTCGGTGTCCTCTACAGGTCGCGTTTTGCGTTTTGTGACTTGCTCGAGGAGTGCATGGTTGAGGCCTATGGGAGTCTTTGTCTCCCGGCCCATAGATGATTTTTGCCTAGTTTAATTTTTGGATAATAGTTGGTTATGTAAAGTTTTATTTTTGACAGACTTCCGCTATAGTTTGTAAATGACAGTTATTTTGAGATGTAAATAAAATGTGGTTGTTGAACTCCAGTTTTTTTTTGGTTATTCTTGGATTTGCCAGCTGGTTGTCGTTGGGTGGTTGTTGCGTGTCGTGTCGGGATAGGCTGATGAGGTGCTATTCCGGAACGGGGCGTGACAAAAGGACTTGGGTATGCATACAAGAATGTGCATTTTTTTCCAAAATGCCAAAATCAGCTGAAATTTATAAATTTAAGGTGACTGTATCTAAGAATGTGTATCTTTAACGATACAAAATTTACATTCTACAAACCATAATAGATTGGGATGGGGGAATTGCTTGGTGCTGTTGTGTGAAAGCCGAGTCTGCCAAGCGAAAGCGCACCAGTCCAAGAGCTGAGCTGTTAATTGTAACACACTTTAGTTAGTTTAAAAGTTTGCAGTTCAATTGACTAATGATCTGATGTATTTGCAGGTTTGGAACCATTTCTACCGTACAAGGATCTAATACATTGAAGCAATCAGAGGAGCACAAGAGAAAGGCTAGAGCAGAGAGGTTTGGTTATGCAATCCTCGTCGTTTCATTACAGAGGACATTCTTCTTTTTTTTGTTTTTTCTTTTGATGTATATATTACGCTTTTCAGCTGTTTTTTTATACTGCTTTATGCGTTTCAGGTTTGGGCTTGCACAGTCTGTGACTGCTGATGAGGAGGCAAAGAAGAAAGCTAGGCTTTCCAGGTTTGGAGCAGTCCCAGCAGTACCCAAGGCAAATGCACAGGAAGAGGACAAAAAGAAAGCTAGGGCACTAAGGTGTGCACCACTCTCACATCTCTACTCCTTTTACTAGTATCTCTCTCTCCATTCCTCGTCCCCACTCTGCATCTTCTCATTTCAAAACTCTCTCTCTCTCCCATTCCTCTTCCCCACACTGAAAGCTAGGGCACTCAGTGTACGTACATGTTAAACATAGAACCTACCTAAGTGAGTTGTAGAATTATAGGAGGAGCACAAGAGAAAGGCTAGAGTAGTCTTTGAATCTTTGCTACATAGTACATAGCAACCTTTTCCATCCTTTTGATCTCTTTAAATCATCATTCGGCATTGACTCTCTGCACCATATACTAACAATTCCTAATTCTTTATTTCTATATTTGTTCTCATGCATGTGCATTGTGTAGTTGCAAGTTGTGCTGTTAGGTAATGTATTTTCTTTTTAAAGTTGGTGTTCTTATGGAACGTGGTATCATCCAACATCATTGACTGTGAGAACTTTTAGTCTTTGTTTGGTGAAGTTATCTGTTGTTTTTCCTCCCTTCGGTAAGTGTGTAAGGCTACCGTCTAGTTTGGAGTAGTTTTAGTTTCAATCGGCGGGGAGTACCTTATTCTGGTAGTTATGGGTTCAACAGTCCAACTGTCATAGCTGGATAATGGTATGTGAAGATTATGACTACGATTGGCATTCTTGGTGGGTACACATTTTACCGAACGGAAATCATGGATACCAATCCTAATGTTCACTGTTTAGAAAGTGTGTTATGAGTTTGCTGTCACTTGTTAGAGAATGCTAATGGTTGGCTCTGATTTTTTGCATGTGGAACTGAACAATGGATGTAGCTATCAATTCTATTTTTTGCTGAACAATGATTTTTTGCTGCCAAACACAGTTAAGCTACTAATTTGGCAAACAGAACCATGTTCAAAGAATACTTCACATACATCATCTAATACAGTAGGGAGAATCTGGTCTTCTCAATTGGGGTGCTTCTATTGATTGCAAGTTTTGATTCCCAATCATCTTTCTTTCCCTTGTTCTTTCAGTGTCTTTCTCTACCATATATTTTGATGGTTCTTGCTAGTTCATTAAACACTACAACAAATTGTACTTTTGATAGCTTTGAGTTATGAGTGGTTTAGTGGAGATTCTTATGAATGCTCTACTATTATTATACCTAGCTATTAGCCTGGAAAAGGAAAAGGGATAAAGGCACCAATAGAAAGTACCAACACCAATCCTTATCTGTTATTCCTGTATGTATGTTTACCACCGATGTAGTTAAGTGGATATTGTGTTCAATTCCACCTTGTATTGACCTTAACAAAATATTACATTTTCTACAATTCCAAATGCAGTGACGACCATATCAAAAAAGCTAGAAAGGCAGAAACTGGTCCGAGGTTTTTTGTATCAAAAGTTAGAGTTAATGCAGTTCTAACTCGTAAACTTTATGATATTTAAACTTCAGTGGACTGCTAGAGTGTTATTTTTCTCCCATTGGACTGCTCTTCTTTACATAAGGGTTGCAAAGTTCTATTTTTATTTTCTCATTATCTTGAGCTTTGATCAAGTTGGATTATTTTTTATTATTGCTTTGAATAGGACAGTGCATGCTTGTGTTCTTGCCATGTTATCTCATAGTGTTGGCCATTGTTACTAGCTTCTTATTTTTTTGAACGGTTAATGTTATGTACTAAGTCTTCTTTCTTGTAATTTTATAGGTCGATTGGTTGAAAGAGAAGATTGATACTTTATCCCTTTTGCCGAAGATGGTGATATGATCATGTGCTAGTGTCGGTTGGGCATTGTTCAAGCCTTTTCCTTGATGCATATTACTTCTTGCCGTCACACCTTGTAGTCCACTTTTGGATATATATGTTTAAGGGTGGGCCTGGAGTCCATTGAATTTCCTTCATTTTAAAGTTAACATGTATAGTATCTGATGTTGATGAAGTACAATTTTATTTTTGGTTTTGTATGGAATGTTGTGACTATATTGCTACCGAATGGGTATTAATTAGATTATCCAGTTCTTTTTCTATGAGCTTAGTTGGAATGATATCAATGATTCAATGTTAGTTGGACCTGCTACGTTTTGAAGCTTATATTGGCTTTTGAATGTGAAAGTTCTGAAGGTGCATGGAGTTCATTTACTGCAAGTTAGCTCTCATTTAATGTGGTCCTTTAGTTGGACTATTTCTTGTTAATGCTTGATGTCAATCTGGGCTACAATTAGCCTTTTGTCATGTGTCTCCTTTCCCTCTTTCTAGAGGGGATTGAAATATTCGTTAATTAGATCTTTTAGCGCTGTGTAGCCTTTTGGCATAGGCGTACTCATATTTATTGTAATTTTTTATTTTGTTTTGTGTTCCTCCTAGGATATGCACCTTGTAGGCCGTATATTCGCTTAGGCTTTTTTTTTTCTTATTTCAAGGTGGTTTATCCAAAAGAAAATATTAAATTGAGAAATGGTAAAGTTCCATCTGGTAAGGACAAAATATGAGTAATCATGAGTAATATTCAATTGAGAAGCACGACGGTTGAGAGGTACAAGGTACAACAATTTAACATAACATCCACCTAACTAAACATGAGTAATATTCGCTTGGTCTTGGTCTTGAAATAACCACCACCTAACTTTCAACACTTACCACTTGTTCAAAAATATGACATGCACTTTATACAACAAACATATGGTCCACAAAGACATACAAGTTGGTGGTTCTTTGAAGACCAAGACCAAGTCCATATTGCAAAATGACTACACCCTATGTCTGTATGGACCACATATTTATTGTATAAAGAGCACGTCATATTTTTTGGCAAGTGATAAGCGTGGAAAGTTGGTGGTTCTTTGAAAACCAAGACCAAGTCCATATTGCAAAAAGACTACACCCTATGTCTGTATGGACCACATGTTTATTGTATAAAGAGCACGTCATATTTTTGGACAAGTGATAAGCGTGGAAAGTTGGTGGTTCTTTGAATACCAAGACCAAGTCCATATTGCAAAAAAACTACACCATATGTCTGTATGGACCACATGTTTATTGTATAAAGATCACGTCATATTTTTGGGCAAGTGATAAGCGTGGAAAGTTGTTGATTCTTTGAAGACCAAGTCCATATTGCAAAAAGACTACACCCTATGTTTGTATGGATCACATATTTATTGTATAAAGAGCACGTCATATTTTTGAGCAAGTGATAAGCGTGGAAAGTTGGTGGTTCTTTGAAAACCAAGACCAAGTCCATATTGCAAAAACACTACACCCTATGTCTGTATGGACCACATGTTTATTGTATAAAGAGCACGTCATATTTTTGGATAAGTGATAAGCGTGGAAAGTTGGTGGTTCTTTGAAGACCAAGACCAAGTCCATATTGCAAAAAAACTACACCCTATGTCTGTATGGACCACATGTTTATTGTATAAAAAGCACGTCATATTTTTGGGCAAGTGATAAGTGTGGAAAGTTGGTGGTTTTTTCAAGACTAAGACCAAGTCCATATTGCAAAAAGACTACACCCTATGTCTGTATGGACCACATGTTTATTGTATAAAAAGCACGTCATATTTTTGGGCAAGTGATAAGCGTGGAAAGCTGTTGATTCTTTGAAGACCAAGTCCATATTGCAAAAATACTACACCCTATGTCTGTATGGACCACATGTTTTTTGTATAAAGAGCACATGACCAGAAGGATCCCAAAGGCCTTTTAAAGCACTAATAACAAGTAAATGACTACAATTCTAAAAACAGAAAGCTATAAACTGGTTTTGATCAATGAAACAAGGTGATAAAATGCAAAGGAAAGTAGAAAATGGTTGATCAATGATCCCCACGCCAGTATTGCACGTACTGTCATAATTGGCGTATGGCTCTATGGTACTGGCGTGCGCCACTAATGATCCCACACGATCCTTGAAACCTTGCCAGTATTAGGGCCAAGACTGGTATAGATTACCAGCCTTGACCCTGCCAGCCTACTCAGGGGTCAGAACAGAAAGCTTACAAAAGGTGGTATACCTTTGTTTTTGAGTTTGGAGGAGTGTTTTGAGCTTGAACTCGGGGTTTGATAGATGAATGGTGAATGTAAGGGTGTTGTAGACTGTGGGATGATGTTTCCTTGCCTAAACCTTCAATGGATGAAAGGTAAGCAAGAAAACAAGAGAGAGAGAGAGAGAGAGAGAGAGAGAGAGAGAGAGAGAGAGAGAGAGAGGGCTTGGAAGCTCTTAATGGTGGTTAACCCCTTGCATATGAATGCAAGGGGAGTATTTATAGGCAAGAGGACAACTGAAGGGGCTGGTAATCAGTTGGGTTAAGGGCTGGTTGGGTTTGGAGGGAGCCTCCCATGCATTATTTAATGCATGGGACTTGGGTTGAAAGGTGGTGTAGGAGAGAGGGGGAGATAGCTTGCCCGTCCAAAATGATCATGGAACTGTAGATTACGTCAGGGTGGGCTCAAAAGTCTCTTGCACGTGGCTGAATAAAGTTGATTTGACTGGATTTGACTGGCGTACGCCATATATGTACTTGCGTGCGCCAGTGGCAACTGGGTCAACGGTCGATGACTGACACATGGCAATCCACCAGCGCACGCCAACGCAGTACCAACGTACGCATGTAGGGTTTTGCTGAGGCCATTGTAGACACCCCAATTTGGACTCGTCGAATTTCCTTGATTTGTGGCCCTGAGGCTCCCCGATGATGAATTTGGATCGAGACAAGCCTTGTACCAATCGAGACTTTGCTCCTTGAAGGATTTGAAAAGGAAACAAAATGGTCAAAATCATTCCCAAACTGATTTTCAAAACAACTGGCCTGGTTCACTCTCGAGCGCTCGAGTCTTTTGTGTTGCCCAATGGATGGCAGGATCACCCACTATCCATGCAACCCATCATTACCACCATCTTGAGCCGGCTGATGTTCAGTCAACACTCAACCTCTGGTGGCAGAAGATCAGGCCAGAAGATTTTTCTTCTTAAAAAAACATTTTATTCAAATCTATTTCATTTCAAAACTATAGGTTATTTTGGCCTATAAATAGAAACTGTTTTCAACTGAAAAGGGGGGGAACGAAATTTCTCTCTCTCTAAACCCCTCTCCTCTCTCTTGCTCAAGGCAAAAATCTTCAAATACAAACTTGTTCTTCAACCTTCAAACTCAAAAGGTTTTCAAAAATCACCAAGCAAAAGGGTAGTAAGTTAGAACATTCCAAGCTTCTGATTTCTGGTGTTCTTTTCTCTGCACCAATTTTGTAAAGTCATTCAAGTAGCTAAGTTCAAAGCAAATGTAGAAATCTTTCTACTTTGATCTCAAAAACAAAGAGGTTGTTTTTCCCTTCTGAGAGGGGTCTCTCAGCCTGTCCCAGTCTTTAATACTGGGTGCAAGGTTGGGAGACCTCAGTGTGAAAGACAAGAGCAAAGGGTGCACAAAAAAATGTTTTCTTAAAACCCATACTAGAAACACTCTCGAGCGCTCGGGACTGTTTCCAGTCCCATGCATGACACTTTGGTACACAACAGGCTGGGGATGAGGTGCATCCTAAGATAAATTGGTTTCATCATGACATGCATGCTTATTGTGGTGATTGTCATATTTTTTGGCAAGTGATAAGTGAAAAGTTAGGTGCTGATTTTTTCAAGACCAAGACCAAGTCTATATTGCTCAAAGACTACATTTTATATCTGTGTGTACCACATGTTTATTGTATAAAGAGCAAGTCATATTTTTTGGGAAGTGATAAGTGTGAAAAGTTAGGTGACGGTTCTTTCAAGACCAAGTCCATATTACCCAAAGACTACAATCTATGTCTGTGTGGATCACATGTTTGTTGTATAAAGAGTAAGTCATATTTTTTGACAAGTGATAAGTGAAAAGTTAGATGGTGATTTTTTCAAGACCAAGTCCATATTGCCAAAAGACTACACTCTTTGTTTGTGTGGACCACATGTTTATTGTATAAAGAGCAAGTCATATTTTTTGGGAAGTGATAAGTGTGAAAAGTTAGGTGACGGTTCCTTCAAGACCAAGGCCAAGTCCATATTGCCAAAAGACTACACTTTTTGTCTGTGTGGACCACATGTTTATTGTATAAAGAGCAAGTCATATTTTTGGCAAGTGATAAGTGAAAAATTAGGTGGTGGTTGTTTCAAAACCAAGACCAAGTACATATTGCCCAAAGACTACAATCTATGTCTGTGTGAATCACATGTTTGTTGTATAAAGAGTAAGTCATATTTTTTGGCAAGTAATAAGTGAAAAGTTAGGTGGTGATTTTTTCAAGACCAAGACCTAGTCCATATTGCTCAAAGACTACACTATATATCTGTGTGAACCACATGTTTATTGTATAAAGAGCGAGTCATATTTTTTGGGAAGTGATAAGTGTGAAAAGTTAGGTGACGGTTCCTTCAAGACCAAGACCAAGTCCATATTGCCAAAAGACTACACTTTTTGTTTGTGTAGACCACATGTTTATTGTATAAAGAGCACATCATATTTTTTGACAAGTGGTAAGCGTGGAAAGTTAGTTGGTGGCTCTTTGAAGCTCAAGACCAAGTCCATATTGCAAAAGACTACACTGTATGTCTGTGTGGACCACATGTTTATTGTATAAAGAGCACGTCATATTTTTTGGGAAGTGATAAATGTGAAAAGTTAGGTGGTGGTTCCTTCAAGACCAAGACCAAGACCAAGTCCATATTGCTAAAAGACTACACTCTATATTTGTGTGGACCACATGTTTATTGTATAAAGAACAAGTCATATTTTTTGACAAGTGATAAGTAAAAAGTTAGGTGGTGGTTCTTTGAAAACCAGGACCAAGTCCATATTGCCAAAAGACTACACTCTATGTCTGTGTGGACCACATGTTTATTGTATAAAGAGCACGTCATATTTTTTGTGAAGTGATAAGTGTGAAAAGTTAGGTAGTGGTTCCTTCAAGACCAAAACCAAGTTCATATTGCCAAAAGACTACACTCTATGTCTCTGTGGACCACATGTTTATTGTATAAAGAGTAAGTCATATTTTTTGGCAAGTGATAAGTGAAAAGTTAGGTGGTGGTTCTTTCAAAACCAAGACCAAGTCCATATTGCCAAAAGGCTACACTCTATGTCTGTGTGGACCATATGTTTATTGTATAAAGAGCACGTCATATTTTTTGGGAGGTGATAAGTGTGAAAAGTTAGATGGTGGTTTCTTCAAGACCAAGACCAAGTCCATATTGCAAAAGACTACACTCTGTGTCTGTGTGGACCACATGTTTATTGTATAAAGAGCAAGTCATTTTCTTTGGCAAGTGATAAGTGTGAAAAATTAGGTGGTGGTTCTTTGAAGACAAAAACCAAGTCCATATTTCTAAAAGACAACACTCTATGTCTTTGTGAACCATATGTTTCTTGTATAAAAAGCACATCATAGTTTTTGGCAAGTGGTAAGCGTTGAAAGTTAGGTGGAGATTTTTTCAAGACCAATACCAAGTCCATATTGCTAAAAGACTACACTGTATGTATTTGTGGACCATATCTTTATTGTATAAAGACCACATCATATTTTTTTGACAAGTGATAAGTGTGAAAAGTTATAATTAATAACTTGGTGTTTTATATACATTTGTTGGGTAATCCATCATTAGTATGGGAGGTTTGGAGAAAAATCATGAAAATAGTGTCATGGATAGTTACATCGACTTCCCCTAAAGTTCGCCAACATCTTATTTATATAAGTGGGAAACAAAAGTGCCAACATCTTGTTTATATAAGTGGGGAGCTAAAGTGGTATCATGGATAGTTACATCGACTTCCCCGCCAGTTCGCCAATATCTTGTTTATATCATATGTGTCCATATGTTGTTGGAGTCGCCTTCATCAAGGGAAGATGGCACTGGTGGATTCCAATTGTGACACAACACTGAACAGCTCCCCCAAAGAGCTCGACATTAAAGATTTCCATTGCTGAGATGGTCCTATGAAAGATATATTATGTACGTTTAACCACCACCACTACTATTGCGATAACTTGAATACCATTTCATACAAAAAATAACCAAAAATGTCCCAATGACTACTCATTCCTTGGTATCAACAAACTAATAAGTCAGTATCATAAAAATGAAAATGTTAATGCATTTTCACCATAAATTGCATCGAAAATTCCAAGTATTTAGAAAAGAACTCTATACATGTAGTGATTAAAAAAAAAAGAAAAAAACTAATGCACATCTCTTCGTAGCTAAAAGAAAGTTTTCTACTAAAAAACAATAAGTGCTAGAGAATGATGAACACTGAATTGACAACCCTTCAACTCTTAAAATCAGACTTGATCTTCACGTTGCGTATCCCTTTCTCTAGAATAATATTCAGTCATCTATAGATTGGTCACAGCTCAACTTCCGACTACTGGTACAATTAGCCTTCCCATAGAAACCAAGTGTCCAATTTCCTTGACCATCTCTGAATACTCCACCGAAACCTGCCTTATTGTTGCTCCCATAAAAGCATCCATCAGTATTCAACTTTATCTCACCTGCGGAAGGGAAATTCCAGTAAGTTAGACAGCCACAAGCAGACCTGAGTTGGTAGAGGAGCCTTAAATGCATCAGAAATATCCTTGGCATAGGGTCAACACAATCTTGTAACACTTAGATGTTGTAAATCTTTAGGACTTTCATTGCGGAGTGGAGAAAAACTCATGGGAACAATACCCCTATGAGCTCTCATGCTCTCAGATCATTAGTAGGAATGTGTGCACAAAAAAGCACGGCAAGATAACGACAAATGGATCATAAATTGGCCATAAAAATCCAACAAAGATTCCAAACATTTGGAAACCCAATTTTCCTATAAACCTAATTGATGAAGTAAACCATCAATACACATGGACTTATTCATGATAAGCGTGTTCAGGGTCAATCTAGGGAAAGTACGATAAAGTCAGGAAAGCAAATATAGTTTTGCAGTGAAAGAGCAATTATAGTAGGCATAAAAGGGCCTGCAAAGGGAGGTGCTATTGTTGACAAATGGTGAAATGTCATTCAAATTACTCAAGTGACATAATAGGGCCGTGAAGATTTTAAACAAGATGCGAGTTTTACAACCAATTGAACCCAGAAGTCTAAAGATGTGGTAATCTTATCATGGTATGAAATTTATTTGCAACTAGGGAGGCTATGATCAATCACTTGCTTGAAAACTCACCAGCAGTGAGAAGGAGAACTCCTTGCCTCTTAATACAAGCTTAAAAGACCTGCTTTCCACTCCAATCTTCTCCAACCATACATCAAAAATCGAATATAAGAGAGGTAAAAGCAATTCCTTTGGAATGGGAATTACAATAGTATAAGAAAGCTTACCACTTTTTTTGGTTTCCTGCATCCACAAACAACCATAGTATTTCAAAGTGGGGGCTGTGGCCCAGAGCTCAAAAACTTAAGTAACGCAGTAATGTCAGAACAAACAGAATAGCTTTACCTAACAGAATGAGAAACAAGTTGGATGGGCATTGTAGTCCACAAGGTTATGAAAGCTAGGGAAGGCCTACAACTTCTTTGAGCTTCCCTCTGATGATTTGTATATCCGGAATGCGGCGATGCACATGGTGGCGTTTCCTATTACTGTCAATGCTGCTTGGAGAGCCACCAGTATCTACAATTCCACCAAAACCAGGGCCATTTACGATGTTAACTTAGAAACAACAAGAGCATCTCCAACGGGAAATTTCAAATCCCACGTGGCAAAGCAACAACCATTTTTGAAGCCAACACCAACTCCAAGCCTCCAACTCAACTGCCATTTGAAAGGCCAAATCGCACGTGGATTTGGTATGACCTTCACTCAGGCCATTTTTAAGGCAATGTCAAATCTCTTTTTGCTAGAAAAGTTGACCATTTAAGAACAAAACCTCTAATAATCCAGCAACCACGATGGAGACTTTGTACCTGAAGAGCCTTGGAGTTATAAAAGAAATGCCATATGCATGCACAAAATGCTCCGCCAAGCAATGGTACCTGAATAAATGAACCAAACATAAGAAATGAGCTTTCGATCAAGATGGACTTAATGAAAGCCTTTGATTCAGTGGATTGGGAGTTTCTGCTGGAAATGACGAGGGTTATGGAATTTCCTAGTCAGTTCATTCAGTGGTTTCATACTTGCATTACATGTCCTATTTCTCAGTGGTAATCAAAGGGGAGCTAGTGGTGATTTTTCGAGGGGAAAGAGCACTGAAGTAGGGGGACCCTCTGTCTCCATACCTTTTCGTGTTAGTCATGGAGGGGTTTACCTCCCTTCTCCAGTACACTATTGGTCAGAATGGGGACTTTGTTTTACATCCCAACTTCAGAAGTTTGAATATCACCCATTTGATTTTTGCATGTGGCTTGTTTGTTCTGTCTGGGGGTGAGTTCAAATCCTCTCAGTTAATTGCAGATGCCTTATCTGACTTCCATTTGTTTATGGCCTAAAGCCTAACATACAGAAAAGCTCCATCTTCTCAGGGGTTGATGATGCTACTAAAGTTTGTCTAGGAAGCATTCTGCCAACTCCTGAAGGAAGCCTTCCAGTGAAATATCTTGGGTTACCTCTAATCTCATCTAGACTCAAAGCTGCAGACTGTTATCAAGAGACAGAGAAGATTCTGGGTAGGATTCAGTCTTAGTCTAATCATACCCTATCTAATGGGGCAGAGCTTAACTAGTGAGGTCAATAATCTTTAGTATTCAGGTCTACTGGTCCACCATTTTCATTCTGCCTCAAAGAGTTATCCACGATATTGAAAAGTTGATAAGGTCTTTCCTCTGGAATGGTCCTGATCTCAAGACTTCTAGTGCTAAAGTGGCTTGGCAGTTTGTGTGTGCTCCCGAGAGAGAAGGTGCCCATCAGTTATTAAATGTATACCAGTTAAAAAAAACCCATTACATATCCTCTGTAAGGATGACAAAGAAACCTCTATTATATTGAACCGAAATGAAGTTTTAATAATAATTCTCCAAATAATATGACACTACCTTAATGCATCTTTGGGTTTAAAAAAGAAGAAGATTCATAGTTTCAACGTAATTTCTATGAATTTTATTATTTTTCTTGTTTATCACACTTATATTAATATGATATGCAAATACTAGTAAGTTATTAGGTGGAGAAACTTCATATAGTATGTGTAGAAAGTTTATATCCAAATCAAAAGCTTGAGTAATTAGGTGGAGAAGTCCCAACATTAGAATAACTATTAAGTGAACACCCATTCCTTACCCAAGCAATGTGGGATTGTATTCCTTAACATCCCCCTAATGTACAACCGCATTTGAGGTCTGTTATGTGTAGCCTCATTTTGGGTCTTTCATTGTGCAGCCTTTTTGTTGGGTCTGTCATTGTAGGGAGTGGATTATAAAGCTTTTTAAAATGAGGAGTGAAATGGGCCCCGCTCTAATACCATGTAGAAACTTTATATCCAACCCACAAGATTAGGCTATTACGTGGAGAGGTAAAACATTATATTAAGTGATTATCCATTCCATACCCAGGCAATCTGAGATTGTATTAACAATATGGCTCCGAATTCCTCTTATGGCTACGATTCACTCACACAAAAAAAAACCCTTTCCAAATAAGTTTGCCTGATACAACTAATACAACCAACAAAATTAAAACAAAAACGAATCAGAAACGTGATCACGAAATAAATTGAACGAAGAGGCGATTAACTCACCATACCCCAAGATAGCCCCTTCCACGATTCATTCCCAGATTTCTCCCCATATTGCCACACCAACGCCATTGCTGTAATCCTTTTCAAGTAGAAAAAAAATTAGTAACTACAAGACCAATTTCAAAAACACACCAGATTTGTGTGAGTGTGTGTCATGTGTGGGACTGCAAACGAGCCGAGCCGAGATTTAGAAAGTTCAGGTTTGTATGTTAATATGTTCACGAACTCGAGCTTGATCTCGAGCCCAAGTAGAATTTGACAAGCCAAGCTTACCTAGTTTGAATCGAGCTCGAGCTTGTTCACAAGCCTTGACGAGCCAATAATATCGGATATTTATACACACATACAAATCTAGAACATCAGATAATTTTTTTTTTACATTCATATCAACAATTACAAAAATATACTCTACATATACATATGTGCGTTTATGGTACTTGTAAGGTGTAACTGTTTACACATGGAAAAATTAAAAAATTTACATTATTCACATATATGAATGTATACATATACAAGTTATCTAAGCTTAATATACGAACTTTTAATGATATACATATATATGCTCAAAGTTCGTGAGCTTAATCGATTCCAGTCACAGGAACAGGGAACACTGATGCAGGACCGAATACTGTCGGGTTCTGCCTCGCCTCAATCTGTCACTTTCATTAGCAGATTCATTTTCTTTGGTTTTCCTGATCAGTTACCAAAGAACCATGCATAGCACTGAATAGGGAGCCACCTAATACACCAGCTACACCTAACATGTGAAATGGGTGCGTAAGGATGTTTTGCTAAGCCTGGAATACAATCATTATTAAACAAGCTTAAAATTGAAGCTCGTGTTCAGTTCATTTAATAGACGAATCAAACTCAAACCAACCATTACCAAGTCGGGCCTCTAACAGTTCAAGAACCGCTAAGTTCATTTGCACCCTAAGAGTGTGTGTGTGTGTGTGTGAGAGAGAGAGAGAGAGACGGCAGAGTCACCATTCGACGACACTGGAGACATGGATGGCCCAGGTGGGAAGCGAAAGGGCGTTTGATGGTTCGTTGAGCAGTTGCAAAGAAGAAGAACCCAACAACAACGGAAGGTCGGCGGCGGATGCAGGTCCCACGAGGGCAATGGCAAAAAACCCGGCTCCCAAAAGAGCCGCCATCGTGGCTCTTCCCTTGTTACTCCGAAATATGCTGCAAAAATTGATGGGTTTCAACAGCGACCGGGGTGCTACCGCTCGAACCGCCGAGGAGGAGAACGAGGGGTGTGAAGCAACGGGTGGTCGGTTTTGTGCGGGTTTCCGGAGAGAAATTGTTGTCGAAGGAGGACAGAGTAAGGTTGGAATCGACGACATGGTCGAGAGTCGAGACGTATTTGGGAGGAAAATGGGCGTTAGGGTTTTTTATTGATATATATGGGAGGGTATAATTGTCAATTCAACTTCTCACACCATGTGTTGGTGAATATTTTTTCTTGTGTCATCAGATTGGTGATTTCGAGAGTGGAGTCCATGAGGTGGTGAATAAGGCTGGTCAACTCCGCCTGCCGGTAATTTTCCCTCTATAGATTTAGGGAAAAATTCAAAAAAATCCCTGAACTTTGAACTCAATGTCAAATGGGCACCTGAACTTAAATAAACTTCAATTGAACACCTGAACTTTCACTCCGTTATTAATGGCACAGCAGCCCCTACCCACACACCAAAACGGCAACGTTTTGGTTAAATAAAAAATACTTACCACCAGTTTGCAATCCTATGAAGCAGAAACGTAATTATGAGAGCCTTAGAGACAAAATTTGATTATGTCTCTTTAGAATAATATGATCAGAATAATAAAATCTTCACACCCGTTCAAACGGATTAAAAATTGGAGCACTTAATTTTTTAACCATATTTTTAATCCGTTTGAACGGGTGTGAAGATTTTATTATTCTGATCATATTATTCTAAAGAGACATAATCAAATTTTGTCTCTAAGGCTCTCATAATCACGTTTCTGCTTCATAGGATTGCAAACTGGTGGTAAGTATTTTTTATTTAACCAAAACGTTGCCGTTTTGGTGTGTGGGTAGGGGCTGATGTGGCAGCAGAGCCCCCGGTGTTCAATTGAAGTTTATTTAAGTTTAGGTGCCTATTTGACATTGAGTTCAAAGTTCGGGATTTTTTTTGAATTTTTCCCATTTTAAAACTTAAAATTATCTTCTTTTTTTTCTAAAAATTCTTATTTGGAGAAAGTGTAACACCACCTTATAATCCATTTTAAATATACACCCTCCCTCGGTCCTCCCCCACTCACTTCATCTCTTATAACCCCCTCTCTCTCTTTCCCTCTCACGCACCCCGGCCCCATGGAACTATTCTCCCTCTTCTTCCTCTCCCTCCTCTCTCTCTCCATCTACCTCCTCTTCCTCCGCCCAAACCCCAACCAACCCAAAATCACCGGCTTCAAATCCTACCCACTATTCGGCACCCTACCCGAATTCCTCAAAAACCGCCACCGCTTCCTCGACTGGACCACCGAGGTCCTCTCCGCCACCCCCTCCAACACCGCCGTCTTCCGCCGCCCCGGCAAAGTCCATGGCATCATAACGGCGAACCCGGCCAACGTGGAACACGTCCTCAAGACCAACTTCGAGAACTACCCGAAAGGCACCAAGTTCATTTCCCTCCTGGAAGACTTCCTCGGCCGCGGCATCTTCAACTCCGACGGCGACCTCTGGCGGGTCCAGCGCAAGACCGCCAGCTACGAGTTCAACACTAAGTCCCTCCGGAACTTCGTCATCGACACCGCCACGGTTGAGATAAGGACCCGGTTGGTCCCGATTCTGGAAAAGGCGGCAGAATCGGACCGGGTCCTGGACGTGCAGGACGTGTTGGAGCGGTTCGCGTTTGATAATATATGTAAGGTGGCGTTCAATGTGGACCCGGGGTGTCTTGGCGGTGATGGCACTGCTGGCGGTGAGTTCATGCGGGCGTTTGAGGAGGCGGCCACGCTCAGCTCTGGAAGGTTTGAGATTATGTTTTCTGAGATTAAATTTTATTCTCTTTCAAAAAAAAAAAAAGATTAAATATATTTTCAGCGTTACTATCTTTATAGTTTATTCTGTCTGATTTATGTTACTTTAAATGAAGGTGGGAGAATCATATGGTACACATTTTAGTCGAAGTTTACTTCATATGATTTGTAATTTGTACTCATTTTTTTGTAATTAATTAGCTAAAATCAGTCATAATAAATTAGTAAGTTGGGGGTAAAGTACACTTTGCACTTAGCATCATTTTGCCCTTACACTTTTAATTTCACCCGTAAAGCCCTCACTCTTTCGATCAAGTGTCAATGTCCCCCATATAAAGCCCTTACACTTTTGATCAAGTGTCAACGTCCCCTTACCGTTATATTCCGTTAGTTTCTGCCTAGGAAAAAATATCAGTTTCAGTGATAATATGATCTAATAATTTTACTACCTTTGAAAACTTGATTAGTGACATTAAAGTCATTGAATTAAAGATTTGAAGATAAAATTATCCTCTTGCTTTCCCCCGGGCTTTTCACCTCATTTTTTAAAGGGGTTATTTAGCTCAATTTCTTTTGCAACATGTACCTTCTTTTTCTTTCTTTTTTTGGGTAATGGTTCACTTGTCAAAAAACTCAGCATGTCAACCTATTAGGTTGTGAGGTTTGAGTCGGAGAACATCCACTTATATATTTAAGACTTCGCTAGCTACTAATTCAACACAAGTCCCTCCGGAAATATGTCTAAAAATAAGTTGTCCTGTATTTGTTAGTTTGGATAGCATTACTGATCATTCCCATTGTTTCTTAAATGTGTCTTTATGAGTCGCTTTCTGGTGTGCCTGGTCGATGACCTACAAAACAGAGTGCTTGACACCGGTGTGGTGTCGACCAACACCCCTCTGATACCTAAGTCGGAATTTGTATGTAAAGTAGAAAGGGAATGTTTGGAGAGTAGGGCAGATGTCGAGAGTTTGTTACCTTCTTCTGGTTGATGGGTGCATTTATAGGCGACTAGTAAGGTTGAGCATTTAAAAAACCGGTGAGGTTTTTGGAGAAAACTGGGATAGGATATCCCTAGGACTCCTTCAACAGCTTGGAGCCTTTTGTATTTGAATTCGAACTCCCTGAGGGAACGGTAACTCTCACGTTGAACCGTTTAGGGATAGTATCAAAGTATTGAGTTTCAAACTCCGGAGAGGAGAAACCGTTCAATTTCATTTGAATCTGTTTCTATCTTGTATTTGAGTTAGGCAAAACGAGATCAATGTCCATCTGCTCAGGGAGCGTGGAACTGTCGAGTAGAGCAGGAAGGAATTGATGTCTATCTGCTCTCGGAGCGTGGAGTTGCCAAGCAGAGCAGGATGGAATTGATGTCCGTCTGCTCTCGGAGCTGCCAAGCAGAGTAGGATTTCCCGAGCAGGGAAGGTCACTTCAGTCAAGTCCTGCTCAAGAACCGATTTGGGCCTATCAAATCTATAAATAAGATCAGTCTTCCATTCATTTTGCATATCTTCGAACTCAAAGACAGTGGCCCGACTGTGCTCTGAATTCCGACCTCTTCCTGAACTCACAATTTAAACTGTTCAATATTTAGAGCCAAACGCAAAATTTTGAACTGTTCAATATTTAGTGCCAGACACAATTACACAGAGAACAATTTTGTATATAAATTAAGTCGATCGAGAATCAGCATCTTAATTACCGAATCAAGTAATCATGCCTGTATATTTTGTAAATTATAGAGTATTTGTTGGAAAAAGACACATGATTTGTTGCTCAATTACCGATGTCCGACTGACTTGATTTTTCTTAGAGTTGTTGCGCGCATCAATGCGAACGGTTCAGATTATGTTCTTAAGCTCGGTACTAGACCCAAATTGAGAGTAGAAGAAGTTGCTGTGCTCCAATGCCCCTGTCTGAAACTCCCTTGTTTTTACTCGACATTGTTTCCCTGTTTCAGTTGAGAAACTTTGAGAAAACTTAGTATTACCATCTTCCATCATGGCAATGAGAGGACATTATGTGAAATTTCTTTATTAAATAGCTAGTTTCTTCAACTCTTCTTCCCAAATAGTGGAAATTTTTGTGGTCCCTTGAGTTCCATGATTTGTGTATCTTGGTTCCTATTTTGTATTTGTGATCGATATTATTATTTGATTTGTAATTAATTTATTCTCTTAATACCCTTCACAGGTTCATGTACGCATTCCCCCAATTGTACAAAATCAAGAAATATTTCAACATGGGTTCAGAGCACAAACTCATGAAATCAATAGCAACAGTTCACGAATTCGCAGATAAAATCATCAAGTCGAGAATGGAAGAGAAATCCGAAAACAAAGACGAAGATTTACTCTCCCGGTTTATCGGGACGGACAAGATGTCGACGGAGCTCCTCCGAGATGTCGTCATAAGCTTCATTCTAGCCGGGCGCGACACAACGTCGTCTGCTCTCACCTGGTTCTTCTGGATACTAGCTTCCAACCCAGAAGTGGAGAAGAAAATCCTCAACGAGCTCGAAACGATTAGAAACCGCAACGCGAAACGTATCGGCGATATGTACAGCTTCGACGAGCTACGAGAAATGCATTATCTCCACGCGGCGATATCGGAGGCGATGCGGCTTTACCCGCCGGTGCCTGTCGACACAAAGGCTTGCCTGGATGATGACGTCATGCCGGATGGGACTTTCGTGGTGAAGGATTGGTTCGTGACGTACCATACGTACGCAATGGGGAGAATGGAGAGTATTTGGGGGAGTGATTGTTGTGAGTATAAGCCGGACCGGTGGTTGGAAAACGGGACCGGATTTTGCAGGCAAGAGAGCCCATTTCGGTTTCCAGTTTTCCACGCGGGTCCGAGGATGTGTCTGGGGAAGGACATGGCGTATAATCAGATGAAGTCGATTGCAGCGTCGGTGATGGAGAGGTTTGAGTTCGATGTACAGGGTGACAAGGAGACGAGTCCAGAGCATTTGTTGTCTTTGACTCTTCGGATGAAAGGGGGGTTGCTTGTGAAGGTAAGGGAAAGATGTATGGGTTAATTAAGTTTTGAGTAGTACTAATGTAGAAGTGTTTGATTATTACAGGGCTGGATTATTGTAGTCTATGGGTTTTGTTTCCTTTCTCTTATGTTAATAGAAAAATTGGAGTAATCAGTGGCACCAGGATAAATTTATGCTCACTAGATGAAGGTGGATAAATCATTCCTATCATGTCCATTGCCCATCCTCTGAAAGGGAATACGAAGCACTATGTGCAAAAGCAGAATGAGCCATATACTGCATTCTTGATTTCGTTCTCTTTTACAGTTCTGAATAGTCCGTTGGAGCTCCGATCACATGGAAGTAGAAAAGGAGTCATCCCCCGATGTTACATTGAGTGTCGGGAGGGGCGGGCCTCATATTTTATCTCCGTTTTGCGAAATGTCATTGAGTGTCGGGAGGGGCGGGCCTCATATTTTATCTCCGTTTTGCGAAATGTTAGATCCAGATCGACTAGCATTACGGCTGCCAAAGTCCTTCATTGTTGCACTGAGTTCTTCTTCTGTAAATACTGCTTCCAAAACAGCAGCTTGTTCAGTAGACAAAGATCTTGCTAGGAAACTGACCTCCCAACTTAAGCCTACTAACAATCTCTTTAAGAAATAGTGTAGTAACTGGAAGAAATAAGATTTGGAGAGCCAGAAGTCCATAAACTTAAAAGGCTTTCAGTAGTCCCTAGAATCATCAGCTAGCATCACTGGGCAATGGTCAGATATTGGCCTGTGCATGCAACCCCCATTGGACTACCTTGAATTTATCCAACCATTCACTAGACAAAAGAAATCTGTCAATCCTACTATGAATATTAGAATCCTGGAAATTTGACCATGTGGATTTCTTCGATTCGTTGCAAGATCAAACACCTCCATATTTTTCAAGGAAATCATGGAAGTTCCTCATCCTTCTCTCTATTCTCACACATCCCACCCTTTCCCCAATTGATTTTTATCTCACTGAAGTCACCACTAATACACCAAGACAGCTGATAATTGTTTCTAATCTTTGATAAAATCTCCCATTCTCTCTCTTTGATCCATTTCATTCGGGGCATACACATCTGAAGTCAGGGAGTACAGTACCTTGAATTTAGATGAATTGTTATGGATATGTACAACTTCTGTTTTGAAATAATCCTTGTGCCATAGAGTTAAATTCGACCCGAGGCTCCCTCAGATTCTGAGATAGCATACTCCACTTCAGAAGACCCCAAAGCCTTTGAACCTCTCCACATTTTCAAACTTCTCTAGCTTCTTTTTTTTTCTTGCAGGAAGATTATACCAGGTGTAGGCGCGGTCAACATTATTGACATGTCACCGAGAAGACTTTTTGACTAGCCAATCGGTCGCGGACACGTGGTAGCTGGGACCCCGCGGAAAGTCAATCTTAATTCTAAGAAGATGTTTGACTAACCAATAAGAGGGAAGCACGTGTAGCCCATAAGATCGACGCCCGCGGAAATGACCCGCGGAAGGGAAGACCCCGCGGGCCCCGCAGGGGAGAACTAAAAGCCTGCCAGGATTGGTACAGAAAACTACAGGAAGGCCCCGGGGTCCTATTCGGGCCTAAAAGGTAGGGCCCGGAAGGGACCCCGCAGGAGGAAAACGATCGCCGCGGGTCGCGACCTTGCTCTTGTGGCTTGGTGGCTTGGGATGGAGGTAGCGTCGCGGAAGCGCGAGTTCCCCCGCGGAAAGATCTCCGCGGGAGGATGAGTCTATCCGCGACCTGGAGGTACGGGAGGGACACGTGTTGGGGTCTTATAGGAGTGCCGTTCTGGGCCTGACCTAGGTCCAGGTGCCCTATAAATACCCCTGACATTCCCAATGATTGCCAGAGGCTGACTTTTCTGGAAAAGGAGAGAGAGAGCACTGATTTTGAGGAAGGAGAACATTCTTCCCCGGAGAGAAGGTGACCTCACTCGTTTGATTCCAGAGAAGGCAGACGTCATCCCCCCGCGGAGAACAAAGGAGACACGTTGCCTTTGTCCTTTCCGTACCTCTTGCTCCATCCCTCACCCCACGAGATCACTCCTCTTTTCCCCTCGGTACTAATTATCAGCCAATCGCACATCTCCAGCTCACTTTTCTACACGTAAGCAGCCCCCAAGGAACCGGCTTCACCCACACCAGGTTTCTTCCCTTTAATTTAGCTTCGACACAAACCTCTTTTTTAGCTTACTTCCCGTTCCTCGAATATTCCAAGTTGTAATCTTCATTGAAAGAGTTAGTCCTATAGTTCACCACTTCACCGGGCCAGAGTAACTAGCACCCACCTTCTCCTAGATTGATTCTATCCTCAATCATCTCTTTTTTTTTTTTTATCAAGACATCATCATTTTCATTGAAACCCAACCCTCAATCCATGCAGCTGACATAATGTTAGTTATTTCTTTGCTCAACACATGCACACCTTCATGTCTAATATCCTCAACAGAAACCGATTCACTGAGGCTGTGTAAAGATTCAATAAATTGATTGTTGGATAAGAAGTTATCTATGTCCAAGCCTTCTCTTCCCCTGACACCTCCTAATATAATCTTCGAGAGGTTTTATTGTATTCATATATGAACTCCTGGGAATGAACACCTGTATATGGTGAGAGATGATGCGCGCATCATCACAGGCACCATTTTATGTTTGATTTGCAAGTAAGCTAAGTGCCAAATAAAACAATGTACGCTTTTTATGGTTTGCTCTCTCACCAGCACAAGTCCCATTGTATGAGCATCATCAATGGTTATGTGAAGTTAATACGTAGGTTTTTGTTTGGTGAAAGTCAAATTTATCTTCTTTTCTTTTTTACTTACCAAAGAAAAAAGACGTTACTGGAAAATATAAGTTCTGTAATAGTACAATAAAATCGCGGGAATATATTTAAGAAAATTGTACTATCAGTACGAATAAAGTTAGATATATACAAATGCTACAAAAAAAAAGCGTTTCTCACTTTGTTAGGATCAATTAAGCTAGAGCTTACCATCTCACCAACACCCTGCATGTATTAGCGAAGACGCTACTTTCTTAATTCCTCATACCACGTAGCAAGCTAAAGCGTCAACAGGCTAACTGAAACTTGGTCTACTTCGCCTCGAGCGCCAATTTGTTCACCCTCCATAAAAGAGGGTGAACAAAACACTCTCTTATTTGCTAAGAGGATATAATGAGACCACCCTTAACCCAACCCAAATTAGTTTGTATGCTTCAATTTCAAAACTTTACATACATAAATGTTTGCTTCGGTTTCACCACCGAAGTGAGTAAAACAGCTTCCACAAAGTACACACAACGGCCATGATGCTCGTGCTTCGCACGAGGCGTACCACCTAGTAGTCAAACAAAAATCCCTTCATTGGGCTGGGCCAAATAGGATGTTGTTGGTATCTTTGCCGACAAAGTTGTATTTGGTGTCTTATTGTTATTTCTTATCTAAAAATGTGAGCTGAGGGGATAGGTTGATTTATCACGAGCTCTAACTTGTCAAAGCTACCTCAATGTATGACTCCTCTTGTTGTGTTACTAGGTCTTTTATGATCATTTAATAATATGAAAACCTTTTTTACCGATCAAAATAAATAAGAGTAATGTCTTGTTTCAGGATCATGATTTAATTAAGTCTAAATTTTATCTCTTGGAAAGTTTGGAGATTACAAAAGCCTTATAATGGATACTAATAGTAACATTTTAAACTCTCATTTGCAACTTGCATTCATTTCAGTAATGTATTCAATATCATACAGTGTGCAATGGTTACTGGCATGCATTTATGGTTGGCTTATAATATCTAATATCTATAGGTGGCTAGCGCAAAAGGTGAGGATGTAGATTTTAATGAAATATGCCATACATACTTCGAGATTCTTTTTTTTTTTTTTTCTCGGCAAAAACAATGGAGTATTTAATTAGTCTTCATAAACGATTACAAAGATTAAACGAAACAAGTGCACACCCACATAAACTATGTATACCCAAGACAAAAAAAGGACGGCAAAACGCCATCTAAAATAGCAAAACCTGAACCTAACTAAGAACAACCGTATTTTTCAGCATCTCGATTCAGTTTGTTTTCGTTTTATATGAAGCTATGGGTTTTGAGGTACGGTTTGGAGTTCTTCGTTCTGGGATAGCATTCGGGTCATTCTTGAATTGTGGGAGGGCTTTAGCTACACATGAAGTCATTTGTAAGATCCTTGTATTTTGGGAGTGGAGTGCCATTCTAGCTACCCGGTGGCAAGAGGTGGTGTTTAATTTTGTTCTCTAAGAAAAGCGTATTTTCGCGTGCCTCAATCTAGATGGTTCTCTGTACTCAAACTATTGTGATGTTGATCTTATTTTTATTGTTGCATGTTCCCTGTTTGAGTTTACAGAAACTCCTAAACAAAATTTCTTTTATCGGCAACTCCTAATTAAATAATATTTACAATAGCATCCTGATGAGTATTTTAAAAAAATTGGTCAAAATCTTTTACTTTTCAGAATTCTTTTTTCAAATACGAACTGAAAAAATAACCAAGTTCGAGGAAATACGGGAAAAAATCCACCAAAAACGAAAAGATTCCTACATAAAATAAGCTAATAACGGGCCTTTTATAGTACCATGGAAACTCAAGGACACCTCGTACAAACACGAGCAGAGGATTTTTACGTGCTTCAAAATCACCTACGGGGCAGTTTATTTCACTACATGGAGGAGAAAAATCTCTTTTGGATGCTTCAATTGTCAACAATGGTTGTATTAAATTAACCAAATCGATCTCTTCATAAATTTGTCCAATCTCGCTCTTAGATTGCACAAATTAATCTTCTGCAATCCCTCTTGGATTCAAACAATCTTCACCAAACCTTCATATACGTAAATGTATATAAAACGGTACGCATAAGGTAATGAAGACAACAATAAGTAACATAATCTTGACAACTTGGTAGATAACACAATGAGCCGATTCTTCATTCCATCGACTATCCTGTTCTTTCACCTCATTTGCTCATTAGCTAGATTTACTTTTTGTCCGGCCAACTACATTAATGTTTTTTAATATAGTTAAACACATCCTACACTATCACACACGTGATAGTATATATTTACGTACGGTGGTGTCACTGCTATATCATGGTGTTACATGAAGAAAACAACAATTACCACTTCTTTCTCAACCATTCTGAAATTTAATTAGCAATCCATGAGCCATGCCTGGAATATTGGTTGGTTCACGAGGATTAGTAGAAGTGCACATAACCTAGCCCGGATATCTAAATTATCAAAACATACAGTTCCTAGTCTCAAATTATTCCTAAAATTAAGAACATGAATAAATAGAAATGAAAATAAAACAAATGGTGATCTTAAAGGGCTATGAGAAGGAAAATCAAATTGGGTGTGGTTCTTTTGTCGAAATGGAATGACCTTACTTTTTCTTTTGATTTCCTATTTTTCGTTAATGGTAGAATCTTTAAACAAAATCTCCACGGCTCATTCGCGTTTTTTTTTGTTTCGTTTTACACCCCGTAACTCTTCTTGGCTTGGGTAGAATAGCAGAGCAACTACCGGTAGTACCATTACAAAAATGTCTCCCTCGTGATCGATCATTAATCATTAATATGTTTATGGTCTCTCTGGGAGAATCGGTGTAATATATCTGAGAATTCTTAATTCGCTAGTTCTAGCTTTTTTTTCTTCTGAGTAGACATCATGACAAAAATATAGATATAAAACTAACCAACGAATCGCGACTAGGCATTAATCCTAGCTGCGAAGGCAAAAAGCGTGCACATCTTTCACGAGTTTGCGATTAACTTGACAAACAATAACATAGCCCAAACAACAAGCAATAAGCATTTCTAATTTTAGGGAAATTAATACTAGGAGACTAGGAGTTGTAACAGGTGAGGAGAACCCGGGCGTGGGACAGTGGCAGCTTCACCCTCTGCCAAGTCTTGGAAAACTCTCTCCAAGACTTCTAAATAATTAATTCATTTTATAATCCCAGGAGAATATAAACGGTATCCATTTTTATAGTGCAAAACTTTCTCTCCAAGATTAATAATTAATCCATTTTTATAGTGCAAAACTTTCTCTCCAAGATTAATAATTAATCCATTTTAAATATACACCGTCCCTCCTCCACCACTCAATTCATCTCTTATAACCCCCTCTCTTTCTCTCTCCCTCCCTCTCACACACCCTGGCCCCATGGACCTATTTTCCCTCCTCTTCCTCTCCCTCTCCCTCCTCTCTCTCTCCATCTACCTCCTCTTCCTCCGCCCAAACCCCAACCAACCCAAAATCACCGGCTTCAAATCCTACCCACTACTCGGCACCCTACCCGAATTCCTCAAAAACCGCCACCGCTTCCTCGACTGGACCACCGGGGTCCTCTCCGCCACCCCCTCCAACACCGCCGTCTTCCGCCGCCCCGGCAAAGTCCACGGCATCATAACGGCGAACCCGGCCAACGTGGAACACGTCCTCAAGACCAACTTCGAGAACTACCCGAAAGGCACCAAGTTCATTTCCCTCCTGGAAGACTTCCTCGGCCGCGGCATCTTCAACTCCGACGGCGACCTCTGGCGGGTCCAGCGCAAGACCGCCAGCTACGAGTTCAACACTAAGTCCCTCCGGAACTTCGTCATCGACACCGCCACGGTTGAGATAAGGACCCGGTTGGTCCCGATTCTGGAAAAGGCGGCAGAATCGGACCGGGTCCTGGACGTGCAGGACGTGTTGGAGCGGTTCGCGTTTGATAATATATGTAAGGTGGCGTTCAATGTGGACCCGGGGTGTCTTGGCGGTGATGGCACTGCTGGCGGTGAGTTCATGCGGGCGTTTGAGGAGGCGGCCACGCTCAGCGCTGGAAGGTTTGGGATTATGTTTTCTGAGATTAAATTTTATTCTCTTTCAAAAAAAAAAAAAAAGATAAAAATTTATTTGCAGCGTTACTAGACGTCACCTTGTTTGGTTCCCATTTTAGTTTTGTTTTTCAATCATTACCCTATTTCTTTCTTCAATCATTACCCTATTTCTCCAATTATTACATTCTCATCTCTCTCTATCTCTCCAATCATTACCCCTATTTTCAATCATTAACCTATTTCTCTCTCCATCCACTATCAAAACTAAACTAAACTCCCAACCAAACAAAGCCAGATTTATAGTTTATTCTGTCTGATTTATGTTGCTTTAAATGAAGGTGGGAGAATCATATGGTACACATTTTAGTCGAAGTTTACTTCATATGATTTGTAATTTATACTAATTTTTTTGTAATTAATTAGCTAAAATCAGTCATGATAAATTAGTAAGTTGGGGGTAAAGTACACTTACACTTACACTTTGCCCTTACACTTTTAATTTCACCCGTAAAGCCCTCACTCTTTCGATCAAGTGTCAATGTCCCCCCATATATAACCCTTACACTTTTGATCAAGTGTCAACGTCCCCTTACCGTTATATTCCGTTAGTTTCTGCCTAGGAAAAAATATCAGTTCAGTGATAATATGATCTAATAATTTTATTACCTTTGAAAACTTGATTAGTGACATTAAAGTCATTGAATTAAAGATTTGAAGATAAAATTATCCTCTTGCTTTCCCCCGGGCTTTTCACCTCATTTTTTAAAGGGGTTATTTTCCTCAATTTCTTTTGCAACATGTACCTTCTTTTTCTTTCTTTTTTTGGGTAATGGTTCACTTGTCAAAAAACTCAGCATGTCAACCTATTAGGTTGTGAGGTTTGAGTCGGAGAACATCCACTTATATATTTAAGACTTCGCTAGCTACTAATTCAACACAAGTCCCTCCGGAAATATGTCTAAAAATAAGTTGTCCTGTATTTGTTAGTTTGGATAGCATTACTGATCATTCCCATTGTTTCTTAAATGTGTCTTTATGAGTCGCTTTCTGGCGTGCCTGGTCGATGACCTACAAAACAGAGTGCTTGACACCGGTGTGGTGTCGACCAACACCCCTCTGATACCTAAGTCGGAATTTGTATGTAAAGTAGAAAGGGAATGTTTGGAGAGTAGGGCAGATGTCGAGAGTGTGTTACCTTCTTCTGGTTGATGGGTGTATTTATAGGCGACTAGCAAGGTTGAGCATTTAAAAAACCGGTGAGTTTTTTGGAGAAAAGTGGGATAGATAGGATATCCCGAGGACTCCTTCAACTGCTTGGAGCCGTTTGTATTTGAATTCGAACTCCCCTGAGGGAACGGTAACTCTCACGTTGAACCGTTTAGGGATAGTATCAAAGTATTGAGTTTCAAACTCCGGAGAGGAGAAACCGTTCATTTTGGATTTCATGTAAATCTGTTTATCTTGTATTTGAGTTAGGCAAAACGAGATCAATGTCCATCTGCTCAGGGAGCGCGGAACTGTCAAGTAGAGCAGGAAGGAATTGATGTCTATCTGCTCTCGGAGCGTGGAGTTGCCAAGCAGAGCAGGATGGAATTGATGTCTGTCTGCTCTCCGAGCTGCCAAGCAGAGTAGGATTTCCCGAGCAGGGAAGGTCACTTCAGTCAAGTCCTGCTCAAGAACCGATTTGGGCCTATCAAATCTATAAATAAGATCAGTCTTCCCTTCATTTTGCATATCTTCAAACTCAAAGACAGTGGCCCGACTGTGCTCTGAATTCCGACCTCGTCCTGAACTCACAATTTAAACTGTTCAATATTTGTGTATCTTGGTTCCTATTTTGTATTTGTGATCGATATTATTATTTGATTTATAATTTATTTATTCTCTAATACCCTTCACAGGTTCATGTACGCATTCCCCCAATTTTACAAAATCAAGAAATATTTCAACATGGGTTCAGAGCACAAACTCATGAAATCAATAGCAACAGTTCACGAATTCGCAGATAAAATCATCAAGTCCAGAATGGAAGAGAAATCCGAAAACAAAGACGAAGATTTGCTCTCCCGGTTTATCGGGACGGACCAGATGTCGACTGATCTCCTCCGAGATGTCGTCATAAGCTTCATTCTAGCCGGGCGCGATACGACATCGTCTGCTCTCACCTGGTTCTTCTGGATACTAGCTTCAAACCCAGAAGTGGAGAAGAAAATCCTCAACGAGCTCGAAACGATTAGAAACCGCAACATGAAACGTATGGGCGATATGTACAGCTTTGACGAGCTACGAGAGATGCATTATCTCCATGCGGCAATATCGGAGGCAATGCGGCTTTACCCGCCGGTGCCGAACGACACAAAGGCTTGCCTGAACGATGACATCATGCCGGACGGGACTTTCGTGGCGAAGGAGTGGTTCGTGACGTACCATACATACGCAATGGGGAGAATGGAGAGTATTTGGGGGAGTGATTGTTGTGAGTATAAGCCGGACCGGTGGTTGGAAAACGGGACCGGATTTTGCAGGCAAGAGAGCCCGTTTCGGTTTCCGGTTTTCCACGCGGGTCCGAGGATGTGTCTGGGGAAGGACATGGCGTATAACCAGATGAAGTCGATTGCAGCGTCGGTAATGGAGAGGTTTGAGTTCGATGTACAGGGTGATAAGGAGACGTGTCCAGAGCATCTGTTGTCTTTGACTCTTCGGATGAAAGGGGGGTTGCCTGTGAAGGTAAGGGAAAGATGTATGGGTTAATTAAGTTTTTTGAATTACTAATGTAGAAGTGTTTGATTATTACAGGGCTGGATTAATGTAGTCTATGGGTTTTGTTTCCTTTCTCTTATGTTAATTGAAAAATTGGCTTCAATCAAATGATCCAAAGTCGTCTATCCGTTTTGCGAAATGTTAGATCCAGATCGACTAGCGTTACGGCTGCCAAAGTCCTTCATTGTTGCACTGAGTTCTTCTTCTGTAGATGCTGCTTCCAAAACAGCAGCTTGTTCAGTAGACAAAGATCTAGCTTGGAAACTGACCTCCTAACTTAGGCCTACTAACAGTCTCTTCAAAAAATAGTGTAGTAACTGGAAGAAATAAGATTTGGAGAGCCAGAAGTCCATAAACTTAAAAGGCTTTCAGTCCCTAGAATCATAAGCTAGCATCACTGGGCAATGGTCAGATATTGGCCAGTGCATGCAACCCCCATTGGACTACCTTGAATTTATCCAACCATTCACTAGACAAAAGAAATCTATCAATCCTACTATGAATATTAGAATCCTGGAAATTTGACCATGTGTATTTCTCCGATTCGTTGCAAGATCAAACACCTCTTTTTTTTTTTAAGGAAGTCATGGAAGTTCCTTATCCTTCTCTCTATTCTCACACATCCCACCCTTTCCCCAATTGATTTTTATCTCACTTAAGTCACCTCTAATACACCAAGACAGCTGATAATTGTTTCTAATCGTTGATAAAATCTCCCATTCTCTCCCTTTGATCCATTTCATTCGGGGCATACACATCTGAAGTCAGGGAGTACAGTACCTTGAATTTAGATGAATTGTTATGGATATGCACAACTTCTGTTCTGAAATAATCCTTGTGCTATAGAGTTAAATTCGACCCTGAGTCTCCCTCGGATTATGAGTAGAGGTGGCAAACGGGCGGGTCTGGGCTGGTTGAAATGGGTCGTGGGTTAAATATGGGTCAAAAAATAAACATGTTCAAACGGGTCGGGTTGAATATGGGTCAAGCCAAATCCAAACCCGCCCGACCTGACCCGTTTTCGTCTTCTTCTTCTTTTTTTTTGATTTTTTTTCTCCTTCTCCCTCTCTTCTCCCCCCTTTTTGATTTGTCTCAATAAGAGGATTCAGAAAAGTAAAATTTTATGATTAAAACTTATTTAAAAAAAATAAAAATGAAGCAATTGGAGGCTAAAAAAGCTTTAAAATTTCATGTTTTTAATTTTTTTTTCCATTTCCAAATAGTAACGTAACTTCGACGAGGAGTCAGAGGCCGCTTTAGAGAATTGTCTGGAAGGCGATGATTGCACCGATTGAACAGTTTCGGTCTTCGTTGCGTTCGTCATGTTTTTACTTTTTGTTTTCCCATTTCCAAACAGTAACGTAACTTCGACGAGGAGTCAGAGGCCGCTTTAGAGAATTGTCTAGAAGACGATGATTGCACCGATTGTACAGTTTCGGTCTTCGTTGCGTTCGCCGAAACCATCGCTTAGGTTTGGATTAAAACGTCAAGTGACTTCTTTTTTTTTGTCTCTGTTCAATTTTTTTTGTATTTGTTTGTTTTGCGACAAATTTTTTATCCCTATTAGTTCGTCTCGATGAGAGAATCGAAAAAGTAACTTTTTATCCCAACAATATTTTTTGGGCTTTATCTTAGATGTTTTCAAAAATATTTGGATAAAAGTTATAATTTTTTACTTTTTTGATTGGAGCGAATCAAAAATCGTAAAATACTTGTCGCAAAACGATAAACGCGGAAAAAAATTGAATTAGAACAAAAAAAAAAAAAAAGCCCAAAAGAGGGAGAGGAGCTCAAGGGATTGGTCTTGGTAGTTATACTATTTTTGTCTTTTTGTTGCCTAAACAGATGAGAGAGAGAGAGAGAGAGAGAGAGAGAGAGAGATATGTGGGTGAATTGGATTGAATTGTAGTCAGTAATCAGAGAAGTCCGGAGAGAGTGCGGGCAATTGAGAAAAAGGGGTGTTGTACCATTTTTAATTGGGTTGGATTACAAGTAAGTGGATTTGGGCGGGTTAAGAAATATGGATTGCAATTGCCACCTCTAATTATGAGATAGCATACTCCACTTCAGAAGACCCCAAAGCCTTTGAACCTCTCCACATTTTCAAACTTCTCTAGCTTCTTTTTTTTTTTTTTTTCTTGCAGGAAGATTATATATACCAGGTTTCTTCCCTTTAATTAGCTTCGACACAAACCTCTTTTTTAGCTTACTTCCCGTTCCTCGAATATTCCAGGTCGTAATCTTCATTGAAAGAGTTAGTCCGATCCTATAGTTCACCACTTCACCGGGCCAGAGTAACTAGCACCCACCTTCTCCTAGATTGATTCTATCCTCAATCATCTTCTTTTTTTTTTATCAAGACATCATCATTTTCATTGAAACCCAACCCTCAATCCATGCAGCTGACATAATGTTAGTTATTTCTTTGCTCAACACATGCACACCTTCATGTCTAATATCCTCAACAGAAATCGATTCACTGAGGCTGTGTAAAGATTCAATAAATCGATTGTTGGATAAGAGGTTATCCACTTATCTATCTCCAAGCCTTCTCTTCCCCTGACACCTCTTGATATAATCTTTGAGAGGTTTTATTGTATTCATTTCTGAACTCCTAGGAATGAACACCTGTGTATGGTGAGAGATGATTCGCGCATCATCACAGGCACCATTTTATATATGTTTGATTTGCAAGTAAGCTAAGTGCCAAATAAAACAATGTATGCTTTTTATGGTTTGCTCTCTCACCAGCACAAGTCCATTGTATGAGCATCATCAATGGTTATGTGAAGTTAATAGGTTTTTGTTTGGTGAAAGTCAAATTTATCTTCTTTTCTTTTTTACTTACCAAAGAAAAAAGACGTTACTGGAAAATATAAGTTCTGTAATACAATAAAATCGCGGGAATATATTTAAGAAAATTGTACTATCAGTACGAATAAAGTTAGATATATACAAATGCTACAAAAAAAAAAAGTGTTTCTCACTTTGTTTGGATCAATTAAGCTAGAGCTTACCATCTCACCAACACCCTGCATGTATTAGAGAAGACGCTACTTTCTTAATTCCTCATACTACGTAGTAAGCTAAAGCGTTGTAGGCGCGGTCAAGATTATTGACACGTCATCAGAGAAGACTTTTTGACTAGCCAATTGGTCGCGGACACGTGGTAGCTGGGACCCCGCGGAAAGTCAGTCTTAATCGAAATTCTATTCTAAGAAGACGTTTGACTGACCAATAGAAGGGAAGCACGTGTGGCCCATAAGTTCGATGCCCGTGGAAATGACCCGCGGAAGGGAAGACCCTGCGGGACCCCCGCGGGCCCCGCGGGGGAGGGCTAAAGGGGTACCGGGATGGGTACAGAGGATCACAGGAAGACCCCGGGGCCTAAAAGGCAGGGCCCGGAAGGGACCCCGCGGGAGGTAAACAATCGCCGCGGGTCGCGACCTTGCTCTTGCGGGAATTGGGGAAGCTCTTGTGGCTTGGTGGCTTGGGATGGAGGTAGCTTCGCGGAAGCGCGAGTACTCCCGCGGAAAGATCTCCGCGGGAAGACGAGTCTATCCGGGGCCTGGAGGTACGGGAGGGAAACGTGTTGGGGTCTTATAGGAGCGTCGCTTTGGGCCTGACCTAGGCCCAGGTGCCCTATAAATACCCCTGACATTCCCAATGATTGCCAGAGGCTGACTTTTCTGGAAAAGAAGAGTGTGAGCACTGATTCTGAGGAAGGAGAACATTCTTCCCCGGAGAGAAGGTGACCTCACTCGTTTGATTCCAGAGAAGGCAGACGTCATCCCCCCCGCGGAAAACAAAGGAGACACGTTGCCTTTGTCTCTTCCATACCTCCTGCTCCATCCCTCACCCCACGAGATTATTCCTCTTTTCCCCTCAATACTGATCATCAACCAATCGCACCTCTCCAGCTCACATTTCTACACGTAAGCATCTCCAAAGGAACCCGCATCACCCACATTAGGCGACTCTGCTGGGGAGGTGTCTTTTGGTTTATGGTTAGTACCCGTTCCACAGAATACATCGAACGGCCATTGTCACGCCGTAGAGCAATGACGGCACCACACGACGGCGCGCCAGTTATTGAGGAAGTCGAAGAAACCAACAGCGCGGGCACGGCAGCGCAGACGCTG
Organism: Rhododendron griersonianum; assembly: GCA_018127125.1. Taxonomy (NCBI): domain Eukaryota; kingdom Viridiplantae; phylum Streptophyta; class Magnoliopsida; order Ericales; family Ericaceae; genus Rhododendron; species Rhododendron griersonianum. Next base: position 21,999,123 of record CM030791.1, on the reverse strand, counting down.
CGGGCCCTCCAGGACGGCCAGCGGCAGTTCCTCGAGACGCAGCGACAGTTGCTCGCGGCCTTTACTGGTCTCACTGAGCTCATCTCAGCGGCGCTCCCGAAGGCCGCGGTCGGCCAGAGTGACGAACCACCACAGAACCAGGCAGTGGGCAGCACTAGCCAGACGGTGCAACCCCAGGTTCCCCCGACGGTGCCTCCCCATTTGCGCCCTGTGCTTGTTGGAGGCATCGCGGGAAATCACGCTGGAGACCGCCAGAAGGAGGTGGCCGCTGATGGTGCCAGCACGCCCTCTGCGGGACCCTACATCACCATGGCGGAAGTCCAGGCCCTGCTAGCGCAGCAAAAGGCAAGTGAAGCAAGCAAAAAGGAACCAGCCGTTACTGAAGTTGGGGCCCCGTCCGCGGGGCAGTTCATCACTCTGGCGGACGTGCAAGCCCTCCTCACTAAGGAAAAGACAAAGATAGTTTTACCCTCCCTTCCTAGCCCAGATATCTGCCCGCCCTATCCTATAACGATCTTATCACTACCTTACCCGGAAGGGTATACCCCACCAAAGTTCGTCAAATTTGATGGGAAAGAGGGCAGTGCCCAAGAGCATGTGGTCCGTTTTATTGAATCTCTCGGGGCCCACGCATCCGATTCCAACTTGCGTCTCCGCGAGTTTTCGAAGTCCCTCACTTCTCGCGCGTATACCTGGTATGTCGATTTGGAGCCTTACTCGATCGCCACTTGGGAGGAGATGGTGAATAGCTTCTATGTTAAATTCTTCCAGGTCCGCGAGAAGGTAACAGTAATTAGTCTGACAAAGGAAACACAAGCTAGCGGGGAAGACGTGGTAGACTTCATCAGGAGGTTCCAAGATCGGGCGGTCGACTGCACTGAGTCGGCGAAGGAAGTCCAATTGGTGGAAATCTACATTGGCGGAATGATGGATGAATTCAAGATGTTGCTCAACAACCTGAAGTTGGGAACGTTCTCCGCTCTACTGGAATCCGCGTACAACATCCGCCATGTGGTTAAGCCAGCCAGGAAGGATACCTGGAAGGGCAAAGCCGCAGGCGCCACTGTAGCTGTCGCGGAGGCGCCGCGGGCCCAGCATGCCGCAGGAGGAAGAAAAAGAAGGGAACGTGAGATGGGGCCAGCACCGGATTTTCCCTGCACTATGGATGAAGTGCGAGCCTTAGTGAATGCATGGGTGCAAGATGGAGAGCTGGAACTCCCCCCTGTGGAGTATGAACCGACGCGGGAGGACCGCGAGCATCCGCGGTACTGCATGTACCACAGGCACACCAAGCACCCGACGAGTGATTGTTGGTCATTGAAGAGGTTGTTTAAAAGAAAGCAGAATGCGAATGAACTGAGGTTAGGACGGTGCGACATCCGCATCGAGCCCTATCCAGTCCATGGAAACAACAATGGAGAAGTCAACATGGCGGATTGTTACCCGTTCATGTACAACGATGAAGACGATACCGACAACAACTACTACATGGAGGGAGAGGATGACGAAGCATGGGCCTACATGGTCTCGTACCACGAAATCACAGAGGAATTCGGGGATGGTCCAGCCCCCGCGGTGACACCGGATCCCAACGCGTCGGTCAAGACATTGCAGAATAGTGCAAAGTTTCGCGCATTCTTTGACGGCTTTGGCTTCACACCGGCAGCAAGGTTGGAAATCACTAAGACCATTGTCAACATCGCGGAAGTTCATCAAGAGTCGTGTATGTCCACGGAGGGGTCCGTCCCGCGGACGATCCGCGATGAGTCCAACTCTGTCACCTTTTCGGACGCGGACTGAAGGGTGCCCTACCCCCCATAACCGCCCGTTGTACGTTACATCCCGCGTCAACGGGACGGAGCTGAAAAGAACCTTTTTAGATGGCGGGGCCTCCATAAACCTGATGCTCATGTCAACATTCTAGAAGGCGGGGATACAGACCAATCGGATAGTAGAATCTCCGATCACCATCACGGGATTTGGAGGAGACAAGAAGCAATCTTTGGGATATGTGGTGGTAGACCTAGAAGTGGGGGCAATCCGCTCAGCCACTAAATTTCATCTCATCAACGCGGACCCCAATTATCAGATCATCCTCGGCAGAAGCTGGATGCATAAATACGCGGTTGTGCCATCTAGCTACCACCAATGCTTGAAAGGAATCTGGGCAGGAAAGAAAGTCACAATTCGCGCATCTGAAAACCCGTTTGATACTCACGAAACACACCTCTCGGACGCGGTCTATTTCTCGAAACTGGGCGAGGTATCTCAGGCAATCACCGCCAAGCCTCGCGCTGTCAGGATCCCAAGGTGGGAAGATATTAAAGATGAGAAGCCGGAGACATGACAGAGAGACCCATCCGCGGCAGACGCCGCAGCCCCCAGAAAGATAACCAAAACAAAGGAGGGGGGCAAAACAGTGTACTACTTATGACGGTCCACCGGGGCAGCGGTTGATCATGAAACCACTGGCCCCGGCGGAACATGTGCCGCGGTAGAAGAAGAAGTAATACAAAAATCGGAGCCCGCTCCGGAATGCATGCAAGATCAGCCCTAGCCGCAGCAGGAAGCATTAGAAGAGGTCGATTTAAGAGCCGGAGAAGGCCCAAAGAAGCCGGTGTTCATAAGTAAGGAATTGCACGAAGAGTTCCGCGAAAAGCTAATAGCACTGCTACGTGCTAATTCAGATGTATTCACGTGGCACTACGAGGAGATGCTTGGGTTAGACCCAGAGCTGGTGACGCACCACTTGGACACTTTCCCAAACTCTAAGCCCGCGAAACAATCCCAGCGGAAGTATCACCCCGATTTGGAGGGGCAAATCAAGGAAGAAGTCGAGAAGCTGCGCAAGGCGGGGTTTATCCACCGGATCCAATACCCGGAGTGGCTAGCGAACATTGTCCCTGTGAAGAAGAAAAATGGCCAAATTAGAGTATGCGTCGACTTCCGCGACCTCAACAAAGCGTGTCCAAAGGATGAGTTCCCGCTGCCACACATTGATACGTTGGTAGATGCCACCTCGGGCCACCAGATGTTCTCCTTCATGGATGGCTTCAGCGGGTATAACCAGATCAAAATGGCGCCGGAAGACGCGGAGAAAACGGCATTTCGAACACCATTGGGAAATTTCTACTACATCGTGATGCCCTTTGGGCTCAAGAATGCGGGGGCAACATACCAGCGGGTCATGACAGCGATCTTCCACGATCTCATGCACAAGATAATAGGATATTATGTGGATGACCTGGTGGTGAAATCCAAGGAGCGGAAGGACCATCTTGCAGATTTAGCCACTGTCTTTGCCAGATGCAGGAAGTTCAACCTTAAGATGAACCCCCTGAAGTGCGCATTCGGAGTCACCGCGGGCAAGTTCTTGGGTTTCCTGGTACATCGCCATGGAATCGACGCGGACGAGGCCAAGATCAAGTCCATTACGGAAATGCCCCCGCCCCACTCCCAGAAGACACTCAAGCGATTCTTAGGAAAAGTATCCTACCTCCGCCGTTTTATTCCCGCGATGGCGGAAATCGCGGCACCGTTCGCGGACCTGTTGAAGGGAAATGCAAAATTTGACTGGAAGGAGGAGCATCAGCAAGCGTTCCAACGGATTAAAGCAGCGTTGACTTCTCCCCAGACAATGGTGGCACCAGTTGCGGGGAAACCGCTGATTCTCTATTTGACCTCTACCCCGAGATCCATTAGGGCCCTGCTGGTGCAAGAAGTAGATGGGACAGAGCGCCCAGTCTACTACATCAACAGGAAGGTACAGGGCACGGAGGAAAGGTATACCGCCATCGAGAGACACTGCTTAGCCCTCGTCTTCACCGCGCAGAAGCTCCGGCACTATTTCCTGTCATTCCCTATCCAGATAATCACTAAGTGTGACCCGGTGAGATATCTTCTGTCGCGGCCTGCCCTCACAGGACGGGTCGCTTGCTGGTTGCTAACGCTCGCGGAATTCGACATCTCATGCGCAACTCCAAAAGCAATCAAATGTCAAGCCCTAGCGGACCTACTGGCTTAGTTCCCAAGCGGACAGTTCGAGCTGCTCGAAGAATGTCTACCCGGAGATGGTTTCAAAGCTCTCGCGGCTAGCACAAATGAACAGCACTGGACGCTCAGCTTCGATGGGGCCGCGGGTAGTGGATCAGGAGGCGCGGGAATAGTATTACAAACCGAAGAGGGAGACAGAGTCCATTTGGCGTACAAACTGAACTTCCCATGCTCCAACAACGAAGCGGAATACGAAGCATTAATCTTGGGTCTCATAGCGGCGAAGGAGAGAGGAGTCAAGCACCTGAAGATAGCGGGAGACTCAAAACTAGTAGTCCTACAAACGGAAGGGATTTACGCGCTGAAAGAATCAACTTTGGCACCGTACCGAACGACAGTGCAGAAACTGATGAAATTCTTCAAGAGCATCAGTATCGTCCATAAGCCCAGATCAGAGAATCATTTCCCGGATGCTCTTGCGACGCTGGGGGCAAAGACGGAATTTGAAGAAGAGAGAGCCTGCATTGAGATTGTGAAGATGTTTGAGCCATCCGCGGTGGAAGACTTTTCAGAGCCAACGGAGGATTGGCGCAGATCTATCAAGATTTAGTTAGTCACCGGCGTAGGGCACCTGTCCACCGCGGAGCTTTCATGTTTCATAGTACTACGCGGAGAATTGTATTATCGCGGCCCGCAGGGATGGCTCGCGCGATGTGTTGATGCGAAGGAGGCAGAAGAAGTCTTGGACAGGATTCACAACGATAATTGCGCGGACAATGAAATAGCCCTGTACAGAAGAATTCAGAGGCAGGGTTACTATTGGCCTAGCATGAAGAAAGATGCTGATTTGATCACAAGGAATTGCACTTGGTGTTCCCTGTACATGGCCCGACCAGAATGCCTGATGGCAAGCGCTGACAACCAGGAGACAGACTGGAGACAAGTTTACATCGACTACTTACGAGAAGGATCCCTGCCCATCTAGCGAACTGAGTCCGCGAGGGTTGTCCGCAGAGCACGGCGTTTTTTCTTGGAAAAGGGATTCCTATTCAGAAGGACTCTTGACGGAATGCCTCAAATATGCATAGACAAGGAACAGGCGGAAGAGGTTCTAACCAAGACTCACGGGACAGAGCACCAGGGGTGGAGGAAGCTTTACGAGCAGATGGTTCATCTGGGATATTTTTGGCCCACCATGGAGAAGGATTCGAAGCGGCATGTGCAAAGATGCCAAGCCTACCAGAAATTCGGAAACTTGGTCCACGCTCCTTCTGTGGAGTTGCATTCCATCCGCGCCCCTTATCCCTTCCACACTTGGGCCATGGATCTAGTCGGACCGATTAGGCCAGCATCGCGGAAAAACAGATGGATTTTGGCGGCCACAAAAGTTTACACTAAGTGGGTCGAAGCTGTTCCGCTGAAGAAGGCCACGGGAGATGCAGTGGCAGCATTCATCAAGGAAAACATCATTTGTAGGTTCGGCATACCCAAAGTGATTCTTTCCGATAACGGGACTCCGTTCATCAATCACCACGTGGGAAGCCTCCTCGATGAATACACGGTCGATCACCGTACCTCTAGCGCCTACTACCCACAGGGAAATGGGCAGGCGGAAGCAACAAACAAGACCCTGATCAGAATATTGAGCAAGCTATTGGACGAGCGCGGGGGTACTTGGGCTGATCATCTTCCGATAGCCCTTTGGGCTTATCGCACTTCAAAGAGGAAGTCTACCCGCGCCAGTCCCTTCAGCCTGGTATACGGAGCAGAAACGGTCTTGCCTGCAGAACTGAGTGTCCCCTCCGCGCGAATGGTCCTCGCGATGGAGAATTCCGCAGAAGGAAGAAAAGGAGATCTGGAAGCCCTCGAAGAGAGAAGGACGACGGTGGCTCTTGCCCACGATAAATACTGGGAATCCGTGGCACGCTACTACAACAAGGGCGTGGTGCCGCGGGTATTCGAAGTCGGGGAGTTAGTTTGGAAGGCCACCACGGCAGTGATGAGGGATATGAAGACGCCAAAATTCACGCCCAGATGGGAACGACCCTATGAAGTAATCAGTGCTTCCGCTAGCGGGTACTACCACCTGGTGCGCGTCAAAGATGGTTTCAAGACAGGGGCAGTGAATGCCAAATACGTCAAGAAGTTCTACCCGTAAGGGAAGACACTGGGAGCTCGCGAGCCTCTGTCCTGCCCTGCCAGTTCCCTCCCCTTCAGTTCTGTTTGTTTCTTCTTTTCCTTCTTGTAATTTTATTTGAAGTACAATGAAGAGTGACATCATACCGCGAATTACCCTAAAAAGCTTGTAACTGTTGGTTTGATCTTCTATTAATGAATGATGGCACTTGTTCCTAATTCATACTGTTGCTTTAACTTTTTACGCTGAAGTGAAGCGATACGGTCACGCGGAGAGAACATTTCCGCGGAACCGTCAGCTCCTTTTTTATGATTCATTCCTTCAAACTTAACGATTATCAAAAAGAGATGATACTAAGTTGCGAGGGGTCAGAACATGACCCGCGAGATTCATACCTAGTGATTGTCGAAAAGAGATAATGTTAAGTCTTACGTGGCCAGAACATGGCCCCCGATTCCAAACTTAACGATTATCAAAAAAAGATGATACTAAGTCGTGAGGGGCCAGAACATGACCCGCGAGATTCATACTTAGTAATTGTCGAAAAGAGATAATGTTAAGTCTTAAGTGGCTAGAACATGGCCCCCGATTCCAAACTTAACGATTATCAAAAAGAGATGATACTAAGTCGCGAGGGGTCAGAACATGACCCGCAAGATTCATACTTAGTGATTGTCGAAAAGAGATAATGTTAAGTCTTAAATGGCCAAAACATGGCCCCGATTTCAAACACAACGATTGTCGAAAAGAGATGACACTAAGTCGCGAGAGGTCAGATAATGACCCGTGAGATTCATACCTAGTGATTGGCAAAAAAGAGATAATGTTAAGTCTCAAGTGGCCAGAACATGGCCCCCAAGTGACAGACTCAGTATTTATCAAACCAAGATGATGACGAGGCACAAGGAGTCAGAACATGACCCGCGCCCCCAGGGCTTGGCAGTCATCAACAGAAGGTTACGTTAAGTCCCAGGCGGCCAGAGCATGGCCCGCGGACTCAAGCAAGAGTACATGTATTATGATATCATTGATGTAAGAACCCGTATTTTCAGAAATTAATAAAAGGTTTATTCGAAATGATAAACAAGGAAAATATGGCATTTATCGAGCTTAATTGAATTGGGGTGAATGTGATAGAATTGCTTGTAGGAGGGTATATGTGCAATATGTGTTTATGTGAGTATAAATAGGTGTGGGTGTGTTTGTAGAGGAGCATTTTCACTCCTCACTTCCTCTCTCTATCTCCCGATCTTTCTCTCCCTCTCGGCACACACCCTCTCTCTTCCACCAACACCCAAAATCCCACTCACCCACTCAAAACCCATGGCAACTAACCTTCAATCCTTCATCCATTCACGTTATTGAGCTCATATCTAGTTGGGTTTAGCTCGGAGAGGAGATTTCTTACTCGGTTTGAACTTGGGAGTTCTAGGACTTGATCGATCCCTTGGGTTTCGGCTTTGGTAACCGAGGTAGGGATTTCTTACTCTCTCTACATGTTTATGAGTTGATTGTGTGCCCTTTTCGTGCTCTAATTGGTTGTATTCTACGTTATGCTCTCTTTTGGTTTTTCTGAAAAATCGTGCTCTGCGAAGTAGTGGTATCCATACCATCTTTTTAAGGTATCCATACCTTGGTCTCGGGTTGCTCACTGAAGTGGTTTGGTATCCATACCATCTTTTTAAGGTATCCATACCTTGGTCTCGGGTTGCTCACTGGAGTGGTTTGGTATCCATACCAACTTTTTTGAGGTATGGATACCACTGACTCAGAAAAACTGCATTGAACTTTGTTGATCCCTCTTCGATTGTTTTGAATACCGATCACTCCTAACACTCTTCGATCACACTCTAGTCATTTCTAAACTTGATTATTCATGTTCCAAGGATTCGTTGATCGTCCCCACCCCTTTGGCTCTCGTTATAACGAACAAAAGTGTGAAACTAAATGAATATGAGACTTGGATGTTTGTCTATGCATTTGGGTTGTTACGTGAATATTGTGACATGTTTTGTGAATCATATGGATTTGTCTTATGCCATGCTTTCGGTATTGAGGCTAGTAGAATGAAAAATTGCAATATGAAATGATAGAACGAAACGAAGAAAGCCACGGATCCACTAAAAGGTGTGATGCCGGAAATGGGATGCACGGGGTCCCAAATGCCCGGAAGTGCACAAGAAAGCCACGGATCCATCGAATGGTGCGATGCCGGAATGAATTCGGATGCACGGGATCCTAAATGCCCAGAATGGAAACCGACAACGCTTGAGATGATAAAAATGGAGATATTAGAGACTACTAAGTAGCATGCATGTGAATGGTGTTGAGTGTCAAGCTTTATCCTCTTGCTCTTGTTCATGTGGGAAGTTTTCTTGTATCAATGTTCATCTCGGTGCATAGTTCATCTCATATGCATATAGTTTGAGCAAAGATTTCTCTACTGGGCTAGTGTAGCTCAACCTATTATTATTTTCAGGTACACCGCAAGGGTATTGACTTTGGAGTGCATGGAATGCTTGTGTGGCATCAAACCTTTTTAAAGCTGACATTGAAGAGTTATTCTAGCATCTTTTGTACATCCCTTTTTGAAAAGATGTAATTGTAACTCATTTGTACTCTTTGACTGTGGAGATTATGTAACCTTTAATCTTACCCTCTTTTGATTAAATTCTGGTATTTGGGGCCGGAGTGCCATTATCGTAAACTTTCAGACTTGTTTGTTAACTCAGATGGATTATGGGAAGTATTTTGGGGCATTATTGTGATGGACTTTTATCGAAAATACTATTATTATTATGTTGAAAATGTAGGACGTGACAATTGACATAAAGACGATTTTATTCCAATAATGCCGAAGTTTTATTCAAATAAGAAAGAAGGGAAATGGTACATGTGTTCAAAGAAAAAAGAAAAGAGAGACAGCAACAAAACAAAGAAGAAAATGCTCTAAGTTTGCCAATCCGCAAAGACAAGCCCATCGGGGTTAGGATCGTCAAGGTTCAGCGAGGTGGCAGCCAGTTCCGCGTCGCGCTGCATTACTTGGGCAAACCTGGCCTCCAGATTAGCCAGGTGCTGTCGAGCGGACTCCATCTGGGTCGACAAGCCCTGAATCTCAGGCCTCAGAGCGGCCCTCTCCCCCGCGGCCCTCAGAGCAGAACTTCGCGCGCATAGCCAGGCCAGGTCAAACCCGAAGACCTGCATATCCTGGGCAACCTCCAGCAGATCGGCCTCAGTTCCGGGATTGAAGTCCCTGTAGCGAAGCTGCCCCCAAGGGGTAAGCACGTCGTGAAGGCTGTTGAGGTAGATCACCCCAAGCCGGACAGACCGCAGATTGAAGGAGCTAAAGGTCTCCGGGTGAGACCAGGCTATGGCGTTTAGCAGCGGGTAGCGTTCCGCGGTTACAGGATAGCCCGCGGGGAAGAGGCGGATTGGCCCCGCGGCCTCAGTATCCATGGGGCCCTTTCCCAGATCTGGAACAAGCTGGCTCGGCCTGGGCGGAGACTGCTCCCTGGACTCGGCCTCCTCTCTTTGTTCGCCCATGTCCAAATTCAAGTCAAGCTCGTAGTCTCCAAGGGCTTGGCTTTCCTGTCCCCCCAAAACATCGTCAGTTGGCAAGAAGGCCATATCTTTAAATAAAGAATTTAGATCTGAGTCAGTAATGGAGGTGGGGCCCCCAAGAAGCTCTTCGTTTACCTCCAGCTGTCGGTCGAAAGATTGGGCGGTAAGCTCAGCGCGCGGAGTCGGCGTACGTCTCGCGGACTGATGAGGAGAGTGGGTTTACGAGGTGGAGCACGCTGGGGAATGGGGACTGGCGGCGTCCACAGCCGTGTCCTGCTCTGCGTTTGATCCTAGGCCTTGGAGGAACGAGGCATTGGAGACCCCTGGAGAGCCGCTAGCAACCCGGCCCAGAAAGCTCTCCGTGGAACGGATGCGGGCGCTGGTGGACTGCTGGTGAGAGCCATAGGGAGTAAAGGTTGAGCCCGCCCCAGGTTGGTCCGCGGCAGAACCCCCTACGGCAGCGTGAGGGAGCTCCTCAAGGTCATCTTCGTCTCCCTCCCTCAAAAGCTGCGCAGCCGCCGCGTTGAGAGGTTCCGCGGCAATATCGGCCTGGCCCACAGACTCACGGGTGTCCGTTGATGGCGGGGGCTTGCGGGCCTCAGAAGCTGCTGCATTGGATGGAGAAGGGTCCCGATCAGCAGAATATACTATTACGTTTTTAGACTCCTCCGAGGAAGAATACGACTCGGAGGAAACTGTGTTGGGATCTCCCCCGAGGTCAACAATGGAAGGCTCATCGGGTAACGTACCTCCAATAACTGCGGAGGATTCCGGCTCCAGGTGAGGAAAAGGAACTGGTTCCGCCCGAGGCTAAATCACCTTTGTTGCCCTCTGTTCCTCTGGGGAGTCGGAAATGTCCACTGTAACGATGTCCTCCGCGACAGGACCTCCCGCGGGCATGGACAACCGGGCTTCCAAGACACTGAGGGGGAGTCGGTCTTCTTCATCATCATCGTCATCACCGTCACCATCATCGCCCGCCCCCGCGTCCTCATTTTCCTCGTCGTCGGACTCCACCACAACTGTTTGAGAAATTATGGCAAAATAAAAGTCAGAGACTAAGGATGCAAAACAACAGAGACGACATTCTAGTGAAGCAAGGCTTACCATCAAGGTGGCGTCTTTTCGGCTGAGCGTCTGGGGCATCCTCTTCTGCCCCGCCCGCTGTTTGATCCGCTGCCTCCGCTGCCGCGGCTGCTTCTGACTCGAAAGCCACAAAAGTGCTAGTATCCCGCTCCCGCTGTTGAAGAAAAGAAAGAAGCAAGACAAAGGGAATAAGCCCCAGAGAATGGAGTGATGAAGCATTGTAATGAGATGATTCAGCACGGGGAAAGACACTTACATTCCGAATGCGTTTTTGGCGAAGGGTTTCCCCCGCCGTGGGCTGCGTCCTCGCGTGGAGATGGTTCTGCTGGTGGAGGAGGCGGAGGCTGCGTCCTCGCATGGGATCCCTGCGCACAGGTGCGCCCCGTGGCAGCTTGAGGAGGTGCAGGGACCTCCGTAGGAAATACTCTGTTCAAGGGAGCGGCATGGACCACGACCCATTGGCTGCGGGGTCCGCGTCAATCGGTTGTCCGAACTGCAGTAATGGCTCGCAGAGAGGTATCCCGAGTGCGGATTGTAGAAGCCTCGGGGACCACGGCCTGCCCGCCGACGAACGTTAAGAAGGAGTCAAGGTTCCTCCTCCAGAACGCGCGAAACTCCGGTGTGTAATTCGAAACCCTGTCCCTGGCAGGGATGGATAAATTACCAAGTTGTGTTAAGATTGGGGAAAGCTGGCCCGCCATGAATCGGAGCTGAGAGTCCGCAAAGGAGAGCATCGCGGGGACAGGTCCAGGTATCCCTTGGTCGAAGCCCAGTTGCCTCGAAAAATGATCCGGGCGGTACACCGCCACCCCAGTTGTCTCGCTGCATAGGGACGGGAGCCACCCAGGAAGGGCTATGAGCGCGGAGTTGATCACCGTCCGCGCCACGGGGTCGCCACCATTTGCGGCACTGAGGGAAGAAGCAACTGGGAGAAGGCATTAGCCCACGCCCATGATGCCCGGAGAGGGAATGTTGTAAAGACGTTGAGTGAAGTCGGCCTCGAAGTCGCATACCTCGTGCCATAAGGCTTCACTGCTGGTACCGTGCCATTGTTTCGCGCGGGATCGCACCCCTGACGCTGGGAAGACCAGCAGAACCGGGGCGACGATACGAAAATGCTCGAAGAAGTATGCGAGCAGGAAGGTGGAGTGGGCCATCGAAAGATGGTCGCATCTACCAAGAGACCAGGCGTAATCAGCCTGAACCAGGTCCAGTTGGCGGTAGAGCGACCCCAAGAATAGCGGCGCTAGGGCGACAGGTTGACCGCGGGCCAGGAGCACGGCCAGAGGAAAGACTGCCTGGGAGAGGCCATCAATGGGGTAATCAGGCAAGACATAGTAGGAAAGGAAGTAAGAGAAGAAGCCAGCCATGTAGAGCCGTTGCTGGTATTGGGGGCCCGCGACGAAGTCCCGCGCGGCCCCAGGAGCGACAGTCCTCGCGGGCCGAAGGTCCTTGAAGAAATAGCGAAGCCAGCTCCCAAGAGAAGTTTTCTTGGCATTCGCTGGGGCGGCTCTGCGGACGCCCTGGGGGGAGAAAATGGGCCCGTTCTGGGCTTGCTTGTGTAATGCCTTCAGAGCCTCGATATCCTCTCGGTCCTCACGCGAGAGTTTGGCCGGGTCCACGATGTTGCCCCCGCGGAGAGACAAGCGGGTGAGAATGAAGACATCCTCTAGCGAGAGTCCGCTCTCCCCCCATGCCCATGCAAAGGAATGGGCATCGATACTCCAGCGAGAGCACGCGAACTCCAGATTCTTGTTGGCCGCCCCCTGGCGAGGGATGCTCAGACGCCGTGACAGCTGGACGGCGTCGGGAGTACTGTTGCCCAGGAACAACTGCCTATAGCGGGGATCATTGGCGACATCATCCACCCAGTCAGACCAGTCGGTGGGTGGGGAAGCTTGGGCCCCAAAGCGGCATTCCACAAAAGGGAAATCCCCGCGCTTGAGTTGAAAGCGAAGCACCGAAGAAGGGTTGATGAGTTCTGCATTCTCCGGGGCGGCAGGGGCCGTGAAGAAGGTGGGGTCAGCCACAGCAGCGCCCACAATAGGATACACCCCCGTGAAGGCCCAGAATGGGTCCCCAATTGTCCGCAAGTATGGGGCCCTCTGCCACTGGTCCGCGGAGGGGACTGGGACCTTGACGATCGTGCCACGCGCAGCCATTTATGAGTAATGTGAAAGAGAAAGGGAAGTTGTAGCCGCGAGGGATGGAAAGAGACAGGAAAGAAGACGATCGCTCGCTGAGAGTCAAAGGAAAAAATGATAGCACTTCGACAGAAATTCAGAGTTTGGTGAAAAAGGAAATAATGGACAAAGGGTTTATATAGTGGTCAACCGGTGGGGACATTTATGACGTCTGCACACGAAGGGTCATGACGGTACACGAAGAGACATAACGGCACACGAAGAGGCATTAGCAGTTATCACACCCGTTGCTCCGCGGAACGAGTCCGGGGCAACCGCGGAAACTCACAAAAGGGGTAGTACGCACGCGGACGACGTGCACTTGTCGTTCGCGCGCGGGGGGCATATGTAGGCGCGGTCAAGATTATTGACATGTCATCAGAGAAGACTTTTTGACTAGCCAATTGGTCGCGGACACGTGGTAGCTGGGACCCCGCGAAAAGTCAGTCTTAATCGAAATTCTATTCTAAGAAGACGTTTGACTGACCAATAGAAGGGAAGCACGTGTGGCTCATAAGTTCGATGCCCGTGGAAATGACCCGCGGAAGGGAAGACCCAGCGGGACCCCCGCGGGCCCCGCGGGGGAGGGTTAAAGGGGTACCGGGATGGGTACATAGGATCACAGGAAGACCCCGGGGCCCTATTCGGGCCTAAAAGGTAGGGTCCGGAAGGGACCCCGCGGGAGGTAAACGATTGCCGCGGGTCGTGACCTTGCTCTTGCGGGAATTGGGGAAGCTCTTGTGGCTTGGTGGCTTGGGATGGAGGTAGCGTCGCGGAAGCGCGAGTCCTCCCGCGGAAAGATCTCCGCGGGAAGACGAGTCTATCCGGGACCTGGAGGTACGGGAGGGACACGTGTTGGGGTCTTATAGGAGCGCCGCTTTGGGCCTGACCTAGGCCCAGGTGCCCTATAAATACCCATGACATTCCGAATGATTGCCAGAGGCTGACTTTTCTGGAAAAGAAGAGTGTGAGCACTGATTCTGAGGAAGGAGAACATTCTTCCCCGGAGAGAAAGTGACCTCACTCTTTTGATTCCAGAGAAGGCAGACGTCATCCCCCCCACGGAGAACAAAGGAGACACGTTGCCTTTGTCTCTTCCGTACCTCCCGCTCCATCCCTCACCCCACGAGATTATTCCTCTTTTCCCCTCAATACTGATCATCAACCAATCGCACCTCTCCAGCTCACATTTCTACACGTAAGCATCTCCAAAGGAACCCGCATCACCCACAAGCGTCAACAGGCTAACTGAGACTTGGTCTACTTCGCCTCGAGCGCCAATTTGTTCACCCTCCATAAAAGAGGGTGAACAAAACACTTTCTTTTATTTGCTAAGAGGATATAATGAGACCACCCTTAACCCAACCCAAATTAGTTTGTATGCTGCAATTTCAAAACTTTACATAAATGTTTGCTTCGGTTTCACCACCGAAGTGAGTAAAATAGCTTCCACAAAGTACACACAACGGGCATGATGCTCGTGCTTCGCACGAGGTGTACCACCTAGTAGTCAAACAAAAATCCCTTCAACGGGCTGGGCCCAATAGGATGTTGTACAACAGGTTGTATTTGGTGTCTTATTGTTATTTCTTATCTAAAAATGTGAGCTGAGGGGATAGGTTGAGTTATCACGAGCTCTAACTTGTCAAAGCTACCTCAATGTATGACTCCTCTTGTTGTGTTACTAGGTCTTTTATGATCATTTAATAATATGAAAACCTTTTTTGCTGATCTCAAAATAAATAAGAATAATGTCTTGTTTCAGGATCATGATTTAATTAAGTCTAAATTTTATCTCTTGGAAAAGTTTGGAGATTACAAAAGCCTTATAATGGATACTAATAGTAACATTTTAAACTCTCATTTGCAACTCGCATTCATTTCAGTAATGTATTCAATATCATATAGTGTGCAATGGTTACTGGCATGCATTTATGGTTGGCTTATAATATCTAATATCTATAGGTGGCTAGCGCAAAAGGTGAGAATGTAGATTTTAATGAAATATGCCATACATACTTCGAGATTCTTCTTTTTTCTTTTTCTTTTTCTCGGCAAAAACAATATTTAATTAGTCTTCATAAACGATTACAAAGATTAAATGAAACAAGTGCACACCCGCATAAACCACCCAAGACCGAAAAAGGACGGCAAAACGCCATCTAAAAGAGCAAAACCTGAACCTAACTAAGAACAACCGTATTTTTCGGCATCTCGATTCAGTTTGTTTTCGTTTTATATGGAGCTATGGGTTTTGTGGTACGGTTTGGAGTTCTTCGTTTTGGGATAGCATTCGGGACGTTCTTGAATTGTGGGAGGGCTTTAGCTGCACACAAAGTCATTTGTAAGATCCTTGTATTTTGGGAGTATTTTGGGAGTGGAGTGCCATTCTAGTTACCCAGTGGCAGGAGGTGGTGTTTTCTTCTCTAAGAAAAGCGTATTTTCGCGTGCCTCAATCTAGATGGTTCTCTGTACTCAAACTATTGTGATGTTGATCTTATTTTTATTGTTGCATGTTCCCCGTTTGAGTTTACAGAAACTCCTAAATAAAATTTCTTTTATCGGCAACTCTTAATTAAATACTAATATTTACAATAGCATCTTGATGAGTATTTAAAAAAAAATTGGTCAAAATCTTTTACTTTTCCAAATTCTTTTTTCAAATGCGAACTGAAAAAATAACCAAGTTCGAGGAAATACGGAAAAAAATCCACCAAAACGAAAAGATTCCTGCAGAAAATAAGCAAATAAGCTAATAACGGGCCTTTTATAGTACCATGGAAACTCAAGGACACCTCGTACAAACACGAACAGAGGATTTTTACGTGCTTCAAAATCGCCCACGGGACAGTTTATTTCACTACATGGAGGAGAAAAATCTCTTTTGGATGCTTCAATTGTCAACAATGGTTGTATTAAATTAACCAAATCGATCTCTTCATAAATTTGGCCAATCTCGCTCTTAGATTGCACAAATTAATCTTCTGCAATCCCTCTTGGATTCAAACAATCTTCACCAAACCTTCATATACGTAAATGTATATAAAACGGTACGCATAAGGTAATGAAGACAACAATAAGTAACATAATTGTTTACACCCGTTTTTGGCACCCAGTCCTGAACTGGCGTCGAATGGCCATTTAATTGAAATTCAATTAAATTGAACCTTGAATCGAAGAGTTATTGGATCAAAATTAATGGGCCAAAATGATACAAGTGGGCCCAATTAATTTTAATCTATTTTTCGGCCTGGAGATGAGGTTTATGAGTTGTGGGCCATGTTCGGAAAAAATCATTTACGAGGCCCAATCAGTTTATTATAAGAAACGTGGCCTTGTGCATGTTAATTTGAGGAGGCCCATGATTGTAATGGTGAACTATTATTCTGGAACAATCCCACAAAAGGTGGGAGTGAGTTAGTGGAAAGGTGGCCACATGGCCATTTGACCCGGTAAAATGGTCCACGTTCTTTTACTTCCACAGGAGCAAAATGTGGAGAAGGCCCACTACTTTTCTAACTGCCCATGACCTTGTGGGTAATTGATTTTCACTTTCAGTAACTTTTCCTAACAACCCATGATCCCATGAGTTGGAAGTTACTTGGACACATGTCAACACGAGAAGCAAGGGCGGGAATTCCATTTGCATGCAAGAACCAAAGAAGCTTGGCCTATAAATACTAGAAGTCAAGAAGAAAAAGGGATTCCCACACCAATCAAGCTCAACGCTTAAAAATCAAAGCCTTCTCAGCGAAGCAATTATCTCTATTTTCTCACCTTCACTCAATTACTTCACCAAGTAATTCGAGTTTCTATCTCTTTTGTACCCCAACTTTATTATTACGAAACATAATAAAGTTATTCATATCTCTCTTACATCCCCTACTTTATTATTACGATATAATAAAGTAATTCTACGTTGTTACTTTCTTTCCTACACGGTTAGGAAATTATTAAGTCCTCGCATGAAGAGGCAAAACCACGGACCTTCACTGCAATCCAGCCCTTAGGTTGCAGCACTATCGCCCTCTCAGATCTAGAAGTCAGAAAAGGGACGCCCAGTCCTTCACGTTGGACGCGACATGTCCTGGCACGCCTACTCAGTCCTTGAGCCACCTCCGCACGAAACAATAATCTTGACAACTTGGTAGATAACACAATGAGCCGATTCTTCATTCCATCGACTATCCTGTTCTTTCACCTCATTTGCTCATTAGCTAGGTATAGTTTTTGTCCGGTCAACTACATTAATGTTTTTTAATATAGTTAAATAAACACGTCCTACACTATCTTTGAGGAGGAGTTTTTCAGTGCTGAGCGGGTATTGCCGACGTGGCACCCGCTCGGCGCATCTCAGCCGTCCGATTCACTTTTGGACGGCTCGGATTAAAACCCTCTCTCTCCTCTCACCCCAACACTTTCTCTCTCTTTTTTCTCTCTCTAAATCTGAACCGTCCAAACACGAAATGGACAGCTCGGATGCACGAGCGGGCATCACGTGGTACCCGCTCGGCACTGAAAAATTTTCCATCTTTGAGGCACAATGGACGTGGGCCTATTTTGTTCACATGGCTTGATGCCGAAACTAGTTGGATATACAAATGCTTGTTATCTAGTATCTGACATGTAGGGCTGCAAACGAGCCGAGCCGAGCCAAGTTTTAGGGTGCTCGAGCTCGGCTGCCAAAAATTTGGTTGGCTTGAGCTTAGCTCGAGCTCGTGACGAGCTGCAAGACGCGAGCTCGAGCTCAACTCGAAATATATTTACAAATAGGGCTATAAACGAGCCGAATCGAGCCGAATATTAGAATGTTCAGATTCGTTCATTAAGTTTTTTAGCGAACTCGAGCTCGAGCCAAACTCAATGAAAAGTACGACGAGCCGAACTCGAACCGAACTTGTCTAGGTTTGGGTTGAACTCGAGCTTGTTCACGAGCCTTAACGACCCAATAATATCATATATTTATGCCCTCATACAGGTCTAAAACTGCAAGTAAAAATTTTAGTATGTACATAAATACGTTTATATACATATAAACTGATAAAAACATATACATAAATAAGTTTTTAGTAATTGTAAACGTTTAGACTTGTACAAGTTTTAAAATTTTCACTATGTAACTTTATAAAATCCCCATGATATACATATACTCCAGGTTCACGAGCCTAATCGAGCCGAATACTACTATGTTCATGTTCGGTTCATTTATGAAACGAGCCTAAATTGAGGTTCAGGTTTGGTTCGTTTAGTAGACGAATCGAATTTGAACGAGTCTTTACCGAGTCGAGCCTCGAACAGTTCACGAACGGCTCAGTTCATTTACAGCCCTATTTACAGAGCTCGAGCTCGGCTCGCTTAGGCTCGAAAATGTGTTCGAGATCAGCTCGGCTCGTTTATATATAATATATATAATATATAATATTATTGGGCTCGCGAGCCAATCGAGCCGAGTTTCGACTAGCTCGAGCTCGGCTCGTTTATGAAACGAGCCCAATATTTTAGCTCGAGCTAGTTCATTAGTGTCTCGAACCGAGCCGATCCGAGCCGTTGTCGAGCCGAGCTTTGAGCCGCTCGCGAGCGGCTCGGATCGTTTGCAGCCCTACTGACATGCATAGAGCTCAATCACACACGTGATAGTATATATTTACCTACGGTGGTGGTGTCACTGCTATATCATGGTGTTACATGAAGAAAACAATAATTACCACTTCTTTCTCAACCATTCTGAAATTTAATTAGCAATCCATGAGCCATGCTTGGAATATTGGTTGGTTCAGGAGGATTAGTGGAAGTGCACATAACCTAGCCCGGATACCTAAATTATCAAAAAAATACAATTCCTAGTCTCAAATTATTCCTAAAATTAAGAACATGAATAAATAGAAATGAAAATAAAACAAATGGTGATCTTAAAGGGCTACGAGAAGGAAAATCAAATTGGGTGTGGTTCTTTTGTCGAAATGGAATGACCTTACTTTTTCTTTTGATTTCTTATTTTTCGTTAATAGTAGAATCTTTAAACAAAATCTCCACGGCTCATTCGCGTTTTTTTGTTTCGTTTTACACCCCGTAACTCTTCTTGGCTTGGGCAGAATAGCAGAGCAACTACCGGTAGTACCATAACAAAAATGTCTCCCTCGTTATCGATCATTGTAGGAAAGGTCAATAGGCGCGACCGTTGAACGTTTGACTAGCCAATGAGCATGTGACGCGTGTGCTCGTCCTCGCGGGGTTAACGATTTGACCGACGAACCCTAGCTCGCCACGTGGC
Source organism: Rhododendron griersonianum (assembly GCA_018127125.1). Classification (NCBI taxonomy): domain Eukaryota; kingdom Viridiplantae; phylum Streptophyta; class Magnoliopsida; order Ericales; family Ericaceae; genus Rhododendron; species Rhododendron griersonianum. The sequence continues at coordinate 21,979,892 of CM030791.1, read as the reverse complement.
GCCTCAGTCGCGCGACACGTGGCCCTTTGCGCGAGGGAGCCTCGCGCTACCCATCGCTCTGCAGCGACCATGTAAGGGTCGCGAGCTTCTTTTCCTCCGATTAAGGAGAGAATTACATTTATTCAGGTGAACACTTGGCGCGGTCCCAATCTAATGGAGACGATAACGCAGTTTAACCAAGACACCAGTGATTTGCCTAGGCTCTTATGCCTACTCCGGCCTTTAGGCAGGACCCGAGGGGCCCCTTGAGGCTTGGCAGCGGTACAGGCGCGATCGATTAAGGTCACGACCTTGCCCTTACGGGAATGAAGGGGGATCTAGTGGTTTGGTGGCTGTAAAAGAAGAAGAGGATCTCCGCGAATAAGAGGATACGACGACCGTCATACTCGCGGGTCATCGCGAGGGTTGCGACACCTCGGCGGTCAGGGGGTACAGGGGGGACACGTGTCATTTTATTAGCGCGCCACATGGCGCCCGAGCATTAGCTCGTGTGGTCTATAAATATGAACGTCTCTTCACCAGATCCCACACATACAGAGCCTTGTGAACATTTCCTAGAGAGAGAAAGTTGGTGAGCACTGATTTTAAAGGAGGTCTTATCCTCTTTCAGGGGCTCTATTGTCTTTCCTCCTAGGGATCTTTGGGTTTGGGTCTCCACTGCCTACCCTTCCTATTCACCCCTGCTCTTCTTCTTCACCCTTCTAGATCACTCCTTCCATTCCTTTCCATAAGCTATTCTAACCTCTCCGGCACATCTATTCCTAAGGAGTATTTGTCCATTCAGAAATCGGACCTATCCTACATTGGCGACTCTGCTGGGGAGGTTGTTTAGTTTATGGTTAGCTTAAGAAGTGGTCTAGAAACTCCAGCTCTTCTTCCTCCTCCGACTCATACTCCAGCCATGGCGGAAAATCTGCTCAATACCGGGCCGATCTTGGCCGAGGGCGATGGATCTTCCACCCATGGAGGAGACGCCACCATGGAGGTTCTCCAAGCTGTTCGAGATGGCTAGAATCAGATGATTGCTGCCATGGCTGCTCTCACAGAGGCTATTACTGCAGCTCTGCCAGTAGCGCCGGTGGTACCGCCAGTAATACCACCTCCTTCTCCCGCTGCCGCAGCAGCTGCAAACCCCCTTCAAAACCCTCTTCAAAATCCCCAAAACCCCAAAACCGGTGGACCGGCCCCTCTTACGGGTACCGGTTCAGTCCACCAACAACCTCTCCCGGCCGGGAACAACGGCCAATCTCAGAATCAGTTCCTCACTGTAGCTGATGTTCAAGCCCTCTTACTCAAAGAGAAAACCAAAGCCACACTTCCCTCCCTACCCAATCCCGATATACAACCCCCTTATCCCATAACCATCCTCTCTCTACCTTATCCAGAGGGATATACCCCACCCAAGTTCATCAAGTTCGACGGAAAAGAAGGCAGCGCCCAAGAACATGTGGTTCGGTTCACCGAAACACTTGGGGCCCATTCTGGTGACCATAACCTCTGCCTTCGCGAGTTCTCAAAATCCCTTACCTCGCGAGCGTACACTTGGTATGTGAATCTTAAACCTTATTCGATCGAAACTTGGGAAGAAATGGTAAACAAGTTTTACACTAAGTTCTTTCAAGTCCGCGAGAAGGTCACTACCTTGTCCCTCGTGAAGGAAACCCAGCGTAATGGTGAGGATATCATCGATTACATCAAGCGTTTTCAGGACAAAGCTGTGGACTGCCACGAGCCAGTGGGCGAGTCACACTTGGTCGAAATATGCATTGACGGAATCCTGCGCGAGTATCGCGTATTCCTGGTGAACATCAAGATCCCCACCTTTTCAGCTCTCCTTGAGGCCGCTTACAACCTGCGGTATACTGTGAAACCCCCTTCCAAAGACAACTGGAAGCCCAACCGCTCTATCACAGTCGCTTCTGCCTCTTCCGCTCAACAGTCGCACAAGAGGCAGGGGGTGGTAGCGACGGTGGCGGTCATAAGAAGCGAAGGGACAAAGAACCAGCCGAGGTCCCAGAATACCCATGCAGTATGGAAGAAGTGAAGGCGCTGGTGGAACAATGGGTCACCGATGGCGTACTTAGGCTGCCTGAAGTTGAGCGTGAACCATTGCGGTAGGATCGCGAGAGTCCGAGGTACTGCATGTACCATAGGCACATGAAGCATCCAACAAGCGATTGTTGGACCTTGAGGAGGATCTTCAAAAGAAAGCAAGAAACCAACCAGTTGAGGGTTGGAACTGGCCGCCCTAACGACGTGCGCGAACATCCTTACCCTGAGCACGAGCGAGCTGTCCATATGGCCACCTGTTACAATTTCTTCGCTGATGAAGACGAATACACGGATGACGAGGTCTGCATGACTTCTTATTATGATCACTTGGATGAAATTGCCTCTCATGAGCAGCCAAGGGTCACTCCTGACCCTGACGCTGCAGTCAAGGTGTTGCAAGGAAGTACTAAATTCAAGGCGTTCTACGACGCGCTAGGCTTCACAGCCGCGGCTAGAACAGAAATCACTAAGTCCATCGTGAGCATCGCGGAGGCGCACCAGCAGGCGTGCATGGCTTTGGATGGCTCAGTGCCGCGAACCATCCGAGAAGGAGCTAACACTATCACCTTCTCCGACGCTGACCGTCGCGTCACGTTCTCCCACAATAGGCCACTCTATGTAACAGCCCACATCAAGGGGGTTGAGTTGAGGCGAGCTTTCTTAGACGGGGGAGCATCCATCAACATCATGCCACTCGCTACCTTCAAGAAGCTTGGAATACCAGAAAACCGAATCATAAAGTCCTCCGTCGCGATCACGGGATTCGGAGGAGATAAGAAGGGATCCTTGGGCTACGTGGTGGTGGATCTCGTGGTAGGCGCCATTCGCGCCACGACGAAGTTCCACATCATCGAAGCACAGACGAACTACCATATCATTCTGGGGAGGAGCTGGATGCACAAGTATGCTGTAGTCCTGTTGAGCTATCATCAGTGCATGAAGGGAATCTGGGCAGGAAAGAAAGTCACGGTAGCCGCGTCAGAAAAGCCTTTTGACCCGGATGATGCGCACCTACCCGATGCGGTCTACTTTTCTGAGATGGAGGAAGAAGTGGATGTGGTGTCAGCAAAACCCATAGGCATCAAGGTCCCAAGATGGGAGAACATCATGAACAGGGAAGAGGGGGTCGCGAGCAAGCGACCCGCCGCGAAGGTGGCGTCGGCAGCCCCGAGGAAAGTTACTAAGGTCCAAGAGGGTGGAAAGACAGTGTACTGCTTATGACGGTGCGCGGGGGTAGCAGTCCCTCCCGGGGTCGCTAACCCCCACACTGTGATAGCAGCAGAAGTCGAGCCAGACTTGGTGGATAAGCCGGAACCAGCACCGGAATACATGCAGGACGGTCCTAGGCCCCAGCAAGAGGCCTTGGAAGAGATAAACCTGAGAGAAGGCGAAGGAACCCCGCGGCCTGTGTTCATAAGCAAGGCACTAGGGGCGGAAACCAGAGAGAAGCTGATACAACTGTTGCGGAAGCACGCGGATGTCTTCGCGTGGCACTACGAAGAAATGCCCAGGCTGGATGAAGGCCTGGTTTCGCACCACTTGGATGTGTTCCTCAACTCCAAGGCTGTGAAGCAAGGGCAGCGGAAGTACAACCCTGAGTTGGAAGAGAAAATCAAGGAAGAAGTCGAGAAGTTGAGGAAGGCCGGTTTCATACGGCCGATCCAATATCCCTCATGGTGGCCAACATAGTCCCAGTGAAGAAAAGAATGGGCAGATTAGGGTCTGCGTGGATTTTCGCGACCTTAACAAGGCATGCCCTAAAGATGAATTCCCATTACCACATGTTGACACTTTGGTCGACGCTACCACAGGTCACCAAATGTTCTCATTCATGGATGGTTTCAGCGGATACAACCAGATAAAGATGGCCCCCGAGGATGCGGAGAAGACTGCCTTTCGCACGCCGCTAGGGAATTTCTACTATGTGGTGATGCCCTTTGGTCTGAAAAATGCAGGCGCCACTTACCAGCGCGTCATGACGGCAATTTTTCACGACCTAATGCATCACATAGTGGAAGACTACGTGGACGATCTAGTAGTCAAGTCAAAGGAAAGCTGCGACCATTTGAAGCACTTGGAAGAGGTGTTTGAAAGATGCAGAAAGTTTAACATGAAGATGAACCCGCTGAAATGTGCCTTTGGTGTGACAGCAGGAAAGTTTTTGGGATTCTTGGTGCACAGGCACGGGATCGACGCGGATGAGACAAAGATAAGGTCCATCGCGGAGATGCCCGCGCCACACTCGCAACGGTCCCTCAAGCGTTTTCTCGGAAAGGTCTCGTACTTGCGGAGGTTCATTCTAGCACTAGCAAAGATCACCGCACCATTCAGTGACCTGTTGAAGGGGAAGGCAGAGTTCAAATGGAGCGGCGAGCATCAGAAAGCCTTTGACAGCGTCAAGGCTGCCTTAGCCTCGCCTCAAACTATGATCGCGCCACAACCGGGGAAGCCACTCATTCTGTACCTAACGTCAACGGCGAAATATATCGGAGCACTCCTCGTCCAGGAGATAAAGGGAGTAGAGCGACCGGTGTACTACATAAGCTGGAAGATCCAAGGAGCGGAGGAAAGCTCGTCACCAAAAGTGACCCGGTGAGGTACTTCCTGTCGCGACCAGCCCTTTCGGGGAGGATCGCGAGATGGCTTTTAGCATTGGCTGAATTCGAAATTACATGTGTTACTCTGCGGGCTATCAAGTGTCAAGCTCTAGCAGATCTCCTTGCACAATTTCCGAGTGGGCAGTGCGAACCATTGGAAGAGGCGCTACCCGGAGATGGTTTCGAAGCCCATGCGGCCAGTCCAGGTGAGGTGTCCTGGACGCTGAGCTTCGACGGGGCAGCAGGAGGAGCACATGGCGGCGCAGGAATTGTCCTTCAAAGTGATGAAGGAGAAAGGGAATACTTGTCTTACAAGCTAGGCTTCGCATGCTCCAACAACGAAGCAGAATATGAGGCCCTAATCTTGGGGCTCTTGGCAGTAAATTTCAGAGGAATTTCACGGCTGAAAATAGTGGGGGATTTAAAACTTATCATCCTCCAAACATCAGGGGAGTATGCGCTAAAGGAGCCCACCCTCGCGCCTTACAGGGCGACGGTACAAAGGCTAATGGAAAGATTCGAGACAGTGGACATAATCCATAGGCCAAGGTCAGATAACAGATTCCCGGATGCCCTCGCGACGCTGGGGGCAAAGACAGAATTTGACGAAGAAAAGGTGACGATTGAGATCATTAAAAAGACAGAGCCGTCGATCATAGACGAGCTCGGGGCACGATGTGGGGAAGACTGGCGCGACCCCGTCTTGAAGCAGTTGGTTTCTGGAAAGGGGACTTTGCCTATCGCGGAAGTGGCTCAGTTTACTGTCCTTCGCGGTGAGCTTTACTACCGCGGACCTCAGGGGTGGCTAGTGATAGGTGCGTAAATATGCCTATTTACGCCCCCTAACTTAGGTTTGTTATGTCTGTTTAGTGTGCTACTTGGAGTTTGATAATTGTTAATTATGTTTCAGGACTCTTTGAGCTGATGATCAACATTTGGAGCTAAAGTGCAAAGTCAAATTTTATTTCGTGTCAAAACAAAGTCGGTCGTCAAATTAATTAAAGCTCGAAGTGGCAATTGACGAGTAAAAGGCGTGGACTGATCTTATTTAGGTCAAAACCCATTGTGACCCAATCATGATTGACTGGAATTGGACTATTATAAAGTGGGCCTAGTAATAACAATTTGGAAGGAATTAAACAAGGAGTTTTATACTTTTACCAGCCAAAAAAAGTCTCGGCTCATTACAACCGACTACGGGGCAATATATAAAGAAGAAAAACAAAGGGTTTGGGAGGTCTGATTCCCACGCATAAATCGAGAACAGTGGCTGCCATCAGGGAATCTCTTTTCCACACAGAAACGGCGAGAACGGGGGTTGCAATCAATAGACGGGTTCACGCACAAGCAAAGGGCTACGGCACCTCGACGCAGATCACGACCGAACCAAGTGACAGAAGCTTTGGGGTTTAATTCTTTACTGTTATTTCAATGGAGTCATATACTTGCATGATTATTTGTTCTAACTCCATGAGTGGCTAAACTATTCGGCTAGGGTGATGAGGAGGTCTCTCCAAGTAACGTAGTTGTTAGATTTCTAGGGTTTTATGTTCAACTTGATTGTATGATTTGATCGATTCATAACTTGTTATGAAGTTTAATATTTTTTCCAATATTTGAATGTGTTTGTATCCATGGTTTCAAGCACTATCATACAATGGTTTTGAATGTTCCGAGATAGGTTTTGAGATAGACTATACGACGTGAAACAGGTCGTGCCGTGGTTAAATCCAATGAGACGATCCGTGCCGTGTTGAGATAGCCTATACGGAGTACGAATCTTGATTATATTTTTGGGGATTATCGATAGGAATTGCTACCCTAAGATGATCTGGTTGAATGTTGAATGTGAACCCTAGGTTTCGAAATAATTATGTTACAAGGGGAGACTGAATCGGAAACCCTAGTCCTTTCTCTCATTTGTTTCAAAATCCTTTAATCGCTTTCTAGTTTACTCTTAGTTTAATCAAATCAACTCAAAATCCAACTTCTCGTTACTTTCCGAATTAAATTAGAAATTAATTGAAACTACTGCAACTCAGCTTTTTACTCCCTGCGGACGATCCTGGACTTAACCACTGTTCTTCGGAATACTAGTTAATTCCTTGGTTTTATAAATTATATTTTTGGTACGAAAACGACAGACCAAATTTTGATCTGTCGTTTTCGTACCAAAAATATAATTTATAAAACAGGGAATTAACAATTATCCCGAAGAATAGCAGTTAAGTCCGAGATCGTCCACGGAGAGTAAAAAGCTAAGTTGCAATACGTTCAATTGATTTCTAATTTAATTCTGAAAGGAAAAGGTTTGGATTTGAGTTGATTTGATTAAACTAAAATTAAACTAGAAAGCAGATTAAAGGAGTTGTAAACTGATTAGAGAAAGGACTAGGGTTTCTGATTCAGTCTCCCCTTATAACGCAATTGTTTCAAAACCTAGGGTTCACATTCAACATTCAACTAGACCACCGTAGGGTAGCAATTCCTATCGATAATCCCCAAAAAGATAATCAAGATTCGTACTCCGTATAGGCTATCTCAACACGGCACGGGTCGTCTCATTAGATTTAACCAACGGCACGACCCGTCTCACGTCGTATAGTCTATCTCAAAGCCTATCCTGGAACATTAAAAATCATTGCATGACAGTGCTTGAAATCATGGATACAAACACATTCGAATATTGGAAAAGTATAAAACTTCATAAAAAGTTATGAATCGATCAAGTCATACAATCGAGTTGAATATAAAACCCTAAAAATCTAACAACTACGCTACTTGTAGAGACCTCCTCATCACCCTAGTCAAGGGATTTAGCCGCTCATAGAGTTAGAATAAATAATCATGAAACACGTAAACTCCATTAAAGCTTTCGGAAGAATAAGAAAAGAATAAAACCCAAAGCTTCTGTTGGCAATGATTCGGCAGTGATTGTGAACCGTGAGCCGTGATCGAAGTGTAAGCTTTGCTTGTGCGTCAACCAATTCTCCACAGCCCCTTCTGTTTCTGCCGTGGGCAAAAGATGTGATGGCAGCCCCGTTCTCGCCGTTTTTGTGTGTGAAAATAAGATGTCCCAAAACCCTTTTTCTCTTCCTTTTATAATAGCCCCGTAGTCGGTTTCTTTTCCGAAAACAAAACATTAGTCGGCACTCCTTTTTCTCTCGCTTGTTAACTGCCGAAATTTCTTCTTGTAATTGGTGGGCCCAATTACCATTGCAGCTAGGAATTTAATCTAGTGCTTCTCTTTTCTATTTCTCTCTTTCATTGGCACTAGCTTTGCTTTAACACAAAATAAAATCCGACTTTGCGCTTTAGCTTCAAATGTTATTCATCAGCTCAAAGAGTCCTGAAACATAATTAACAAGTATCAAACTCCAAGTAGCACACTAAACGGACATAACAAACCTAAGTTAGGGGGCGTAAATAGGCATATTTACACACCTATCACATCCCCCAACTTACACTTTGCTAGTCCCTAGCAAAGAAAGGAAAAACAAATAGAAGAAAGCAACTAACTAGGGGATAGATCTTTTAAACCCCCGGGTGGCCCCGGTAGGACGAGTGAAGTCTCGTGAGGGTTTTCAGCAGTGATCACCCACAAAACACCGTAGATCCCTTCACTTGGAACCCAAAAACTGCAATGCATTCATCAAAATACCAATGCCAAGAATATAGCATATGCGAAAATAGTTCTAAAGGCTATCAAAACATAGAAATAAATCATGGCACCCAAACTTAGCGTGTGTGAGCAAAGACCTTGACCACAAGTAAACCACAACCAAGAACTCTCTCCGGACCGAGTCTCAACTTCAATTCTCACCGTGTCATGCACTCAACAAAAGAAAATACTAGAAACAGGGTGCATTTAATGAAACTCTCAATGTGTGCGGGCGGAAGTTATGCAATACGGAACCAAAGAAGCACGCACACTTAGACATGAAAAGAAAGCTTTTTAAAGTGGACACAAGATCTCATGAAAGGAATGTCAAGTATTGAAAACTATTTCTATCCATCAATCCACAGCCCATTGCCCCTAAGATCAAGTAGGACTTTTATTCGGTTATATCATTGGGTAAGGGAAAGTGCTTCAAAGGTAAGGGTAAGACATAATCAAGTGTCCGAGAATAGGCCAAAACAACATAGGGCAAGTATAATAATGTGCGCCCTCTTACCAATCTTTTCAACTCCGCCACATCTCTCTTATTTTTCACCCTTCACACAATTCCACAATAAAATTCACACGTTTCTTTCTTCAAACAAATGCATGGGTGTCTTCCCCTTTTTCATTCAAGTTATATATTTTTTTCTTTTGCAATTTTCTTGTTTCTTGCAAATTTCTCTCTTTTTTTTTTCTTTTTCTTTTTAGCCTTGGGGAAGAACACACCACAATTCAAGCACATCGTTCTCAAAATTCGCTCACTCCCTTCTCCAAAGATTAATTCTCACATATTTGCCATGCTCAAGACACAATATAGATGGTGGAGCGCAACAAGAAAAAGGCTTATGCGAGAGGTTCAATGTGGCTAACAAGGGGTAAGCGTGTAGAAAAAAAACGAACTGGCTCAAAACACAAAAATGGCCTACTATCATCTCCTAGGGGCAATACAACCATGTAACTTTCCATTCCCAAAAGATGAAATAATAGGCATGCATTAAGTCTTAATACTTGACGACAAAGATAATGAGATCGACAACGATTAAGCTCTTTTTTTTTACAACAAACAAAGAGTTTATAAGACACCGCTCCAAAGGAAGGTAAGGCACTAAAGCTCACATGGGCATAAGTCTCCACTAATCTAGCCATTGAAAGACTCAAGTCACAGTTCACAAGCAGTCAAGGTCCAAGAAACGTGCATGTGCAAAGATGCTAAGAGTGTGCGCCAAGATAAATTCCTATCGCCAAGCTAGCAAAAAGAACTATCATGCAACAGAATATCCAAGTAATGCCCACCAATTCTCAACACTAGCAACCAACAAGTAAACATCGTGACCTCCAAGTCTCAAGTAAAAAGGATCCAACAAGTATTTTTGAATTTTTTTCAAGTTTTGCAATTTTTTTTGTTTACTGTAACTATAAATAAAAAAACAAAGTGAATCATCCCCCAACTTAAAACGGCACTGTCCTCAGTGACGGCTCAACCATAGAAAAATAAAAGACAAGCCGGAGAAAGAAAATGAGAGATATCACCTCACGTAGGAGCAACAAAAGGCAAGGCAAATGAAAAGGTGGGAGTCATCCCCCAACTTGAAGCGGAGTACCTGCAGTTCGTTAGTCCCACAACACAAAATATAGAGAATAAAAGAAAAGACAAAAAGCAAAGAAATATAAAAAATAAAATGATAACAAAGACCCCCTAAAATACGCCACCAAGACAAAAACGTATCCACTTTCTTCACGCGAAAGACACGGGTACTACTTTTCTCCCTTGTCAAAGACTATGGTTCCCTATTTGTTGGAAGGACAATATGTGTAGGATTCAACGATATCTTGAGAAGAGGTGCCATCATCTAATAGGCTATCACTCCCTCTGGGGCTGCCAGATTCCTTACCCACCACTCGGTTTATGAAGCAATCTCCACCAAGTTGGACACTAAAATCAGATGGTTCAGACAGAATTCTCGCTGCTAACTACACGCTTGCCGCCAGACCCAACCTCCTAAGTACTACATACATAGCTTTGACAAGGTGGCTATACCAGACCTTTAGAAACCATTCGAGCACGGCAAACACTGGAGGTCTCTCAAACTCCATGGATTTCAAGTCTCCTAGACTCATTGAAAGTGCTTAAAGGTGAGGGTACACTGGGTCCACCAAATTGATGGACTCAATTTCACCCTCTTCACTTAAACCGTCCACATACTGCTTCAATCGTTGGCCATTAACCTTAGATACTTGGCCATCACGTGGATCCCGAATTTCAATCGCACCATGGGGGTAAACACGAGTAATAATATAAGGTCCATCCCACCTAGACTTCAACTTGCCCGGAAACAATTTCAAACGTGAGTTGAAGAGCCACACCTTTTGATTAGGCTCAAAGGACTTTCTGTGTATGTGCTTATCATGGAATGCTTTAGTCCTAGCCTTATAGATTTTAGAGCTCTCATATGCATCATTATGAAGTTCTTCTAATTCATTGAGTTGGAGTTTACGATTCGAACCGGCAACAACCATATCGAAATTAAATTTCTTAATGGCCCACATGGCCCTATGTTCCAACTCTACAGGCAAGTGGCATGCTTTACCGTAAACCAACCGGTAAGGAGACATGCCAATGGGAGTTTTAAAGGCTGTACGGTAGGCCCACAAAGCGTCATCAAGCCTAAGCGACCAATATTTTCAATCTGGCCTAACCGTTTTCTCGAGAATTGATTTAACCTCCCTATTCGAGACCTCTACTTGGCCACTAGTTTGAGGATGATAAGGTGTTGCCACCTTGTGAGTGATAGAATATTTCTTCACTAGCGCCGCAAAGTATTTGTTTAGGAAGTGGGTTCCCTCATCACTTATAATCGCACGTGGATAGCCAAAGCGACTAAAGATGTTACTTTGCAAGAATTTGACCACAACCTTGTGGTCATTAGTCCGCGTGGCTACCGCTTCCACCCACTTCGAGACATAATCGACTGCCACTAAAATATACTCATTCCCAAAAGAGGTTGGGAATGGTCCCATAAAATCAATTCCCCACACGTCAAAAATTTCTACCACAAGAATATCGGACAAAGGCATCATGTCTCGGTGGGATATGTTGCCAACCTTTTGGCAACGAAGGCATGCCTTGCAAAACTCATGGGCATCCTTAAAAAGTGTGGGCCAATAGAACCCGCATTGCAAGACCTTCGCTGAGGTCCTCTTACTGCTAAAATGTCCCCCACACTCGAGAGTATGACAAAAAGTCAATATGCTCTGTTGCTCACTTTCGGGGACACATCGCCGAATCACTTGATCTGAGCAATATTTGAACAACTCCGGATCCTCCCAAAAATAATTACCAACCTGCGCAAAGAATCGGTCCTTGTCTTGCTTGGACCAATGAGAAGGAATGGCGCCAGTGGCATGGTAATTTACAATGTTCACATACCAAGGGGGTTGACTATGTGACACCGCAAAAAGTTGCTCATCCGGAAAGGAGTCTTTTAAGGGTAAAGGGTCACATGCGGAGTCAATCGAGATCCTCGAGAGGTGGTCGGCTACGGAGTTTTCGGAACCTTTCTTGTCCCGGATTTCTAAGTCGAATTCTTGTAGCAACAAGACCCACCTAATCAACCTAGGTTTCGTGTCCTTCTTTGAAAGCAAGTACCGCAACGCAGCATGGTCGGAGTACACGATAATCTTCGACCTCAGGAGGTAGGACCGAAACTTATCCAACGCAAACACTACTGCGAGCATCTCCTTCTCCATAGTGGTATAGTTCAATTGAGCATCGGAGAGAGTCTTACTCGCATAGTAAATGGCGTGAGGCACCTTATCCACCCGTTGGCCAAGGACCGCGCCGACCGCATAGTCGGACGCATCACACATGATCTCAAAGGGAAGAGACCAAATAGGAGATTGCATGATCGGGGCGGAAGACAAGGCAGTACGAAGCTTCACAAAGGCATTCATGCACGCATCATTAAAGACAAAAGGGGCATCCTTGGCAAGGAGGTCGCATAAGGGCTTTGAAATTTTGCTAAAGTCTCTAATGAAGCGGCGGTAAAATCCCGCATGCCCTAAAAATGAGCGGATTTGCTTGACTGTAGAAGGGGGAGGAAGCTTAGAGATAAGGTCCACTTTAGCTTTGTCGACTTCGATCCCCCTTTTAGACACGACATGACCTAGCACAATCCCTTCTTGAACCATAAAATGGCTCTTCTCCCAACTTAACACCAAATTGGTCTCCAAACAGCGCTTAAGCACCCTCTCAAGATTATGGAGACAACTCTCGAAAGACTTCCCAAAAACCGAGAAGTCATCCATGAAGACCTCAAGAAAATTCTCCACCATATCGGAGAATATTGCCATCATGCACCGTTGAAAGGTCGCAGGTGCATTGCACAAACCAAAAGGCATCCGCCGATAGGCGAAGGTGCCAAATGGACAGGTGAGACTGGCCTTCGCGGCCGAGGTGACACAAGAAGAAAGAAGGGCAGACCTGGAAGCCATGGAGGAAAGAAGGAATGATGCGGCAAGAAATCAGGAAAGGTATTGGCAGTCAGTAGCCAAGTATTACAACAAAGGTGTGGTGCCGCGAGCGTTTCAAGTCGGGGACTTAGTGTGGAAGTCCACCACCGCAGTCATGAGGGACCTGGAGCAGCCAAAGTTCACTCCAAGGTGGGAGGGTCCATATGAAGTAATCAAGGCCAGTAGCAGCGGCCATTACGAGCTAGCAAGGGTCAGTGATGGCTTTAAAACTGGCCCTATCAATGTTAAGTTCATTAAGATGTACTACCCATGATGTAAGGGTATTTCCTATATTTTCAGTTTTTAAGAAGGCATCAGGCCATTCTATCCTTGGTTCATTTATGAACAGTTGTCATATGTAAGGCGGCAAGTATTATGTGATGGGCAATGAACGGAAAGTAAAGCGGCAGTTGTAATATCATCTAACTATGTTCCTAAAACATAGGCATATTACGCATAAGACTACTGCAAATATCCGAAGTTGTCATTGTACCACCATAAAAGTTTACTACCAACAAGCCATCAAAGTCATCGTATTACAACACAAAAGAGTAAACAGAATCAAGCACCAAAGATATTCCTCAGGAAAGGGTCAGTATCGCGAAGGGGCGCATCGACAAGTCTGTCGCCAAGGCGAGCCTCCTCAGCCAAGCGCTCGTAAGCCAACCTGCGTTCTTCTACTGCTGCCTCCGCCGCAGTTACTGCACTTTGCGCTTCAGCGAGAGCCACGCGAGCCTTCTCTAGGGCCACTTTAGCCCCCTCGCAGTCCATCCACAGTTTCTCATTCTCGCGCACGATCTTCGCGGCCTCGAGCTCCTTGTACACCCACCAAATGTCAAACCCCAACTTGTCAAAATTTTGAACAGTAAGCCCAACCTCCTCAATCTGTTGAGGACCCAACTCGCACACCTTTAGGCCTTTGATACTCCACAAGAAGGTGTAAAGGCACTCCAGCTGCATCCGGCCCATGGTCCGGCTGTAAAGGCCGCGGACCTTGAAGAATGTATAAGGGAAAAGATCCCGGACGAAGGAGAGAAAAGAGGTCGACTCAGGAGTAAAGCCATAATACCCGAAGAAGTCCTCGTTTGAAGGCTCCTCCACCTCGTTGACCACTGGCGGATCCACCACTTGCACCTCAGCATCTTCATCAACTGCCGCATGCTCGCGGCTAGTACTGGCTTCAACTTGTTGCTGCGAAACAGACTCGCTAGCTTGCAACGAAGTACCGTCACCCACGTGCCCAACGGCGTACCCCGTCTGCGAAAGCCCAAGGGACACAAGGGAGTCATCCTGCAGGTCCGCGAAGACCTCAGCGGTAGTCAGATTCGTGAGTGCCACTGCTGCGTCGTGCGCCTGGAAGTGTGAAGTGAGATCACCGGTGGGCGGAATGTTAATGCGTTTGTCAAGGAGATGCAGGGCAGTCCTTACCGCCTCTTGGGAAGATGGTGGCGGAATGTCAGCTTCCGGGGCCAACAGATTAATATCGGGAACGGAAAGGATCCCCTCAGTCAGAATCCTCCGACGAGGAACCAAGCCCGGAATGTTTGCATCCTCTTCATCCTCATCAATTACGGGTGGCATCACATCACCACCAAAATTACCGTCATCACCTCCGCCACCATCGCGACCTTCGTCGCCGCCATCACCATCATTACCACCATCGCTGCCCAGATTTTCATCCTCATTATGAACAAGGTCCTCACCGCCACTACCATCACCACTATAATCCTCATCGTCGTCATCTTCATCACTTGGGTTGCCCTCGCTGCCACCCGCACTACTATCGTCATCCTCCTCATCATCGCGATCATCGCTACCATTAGCGTCGCTCTCATCATCATCAGGTTCCCCCTCATCGATGGTGATGACCACTTTCTTACCTGCGGCAGCAGACGTGCCGCCAGGGCTGAGATATGTAGTGCGAAGCAGTTTGAAAGACTGACTGATCGGGGCGGTATCATCAATACTGCTGTCGGAACCCCCCTCGCGAGCCTCCTCGCCTTCCCTCTTTCTCTTCAACTTGCTCAAGGGGGTGTGCTCTCCCCCTTTGTATCTGAACGAGGAGCCTACAAAGCGATAAAGGGTATGTGAGAAAGCGGTGACAAAACAAAGGGAGAAACAGCAAAGGTAAGTCCAAGGAAGGAGACAAGTCTCACCCGTAGACGCGACGCTCGCGGGAGTCTCTTCGGAGCAAGGAGTCCTTGTAAAGCGGACGGGGGGACCCTATGAAAAGAAGTAAGTTCAAAGTCACGGGAGTGCAAATGGCAAGTATCGCGGAGGGAAGAACAAAGGTAATACGATCAAGGAACATACCTTCCGAAGCCGTTTTAACTTAAGATCTCCTTGCTGCAAAGAGGCCTGTTCCTTAGCCTTGGCGCGGGTCACCCTCGTCGGAAGTACGGTCGAAATCGGCTCCGCAATGGTGATGCCTCGACTGGCCGCGGGGGTAGGGGTTGTCCCCGAAGTTGCCCAATAAGTGCTCTTGTCACGCCACCCTGGCTGCCTTGCCTTCGGAGACCTGAGAGATATGTCGCGATGGTAGACGGCCGACATAGCCGGGATCACAGGAGCACCGCGGACGTAGTTAATGAACGAGTCAAGGTTGCGGCGCCAAGCCAGACGGTTGTTTGCCATGAAGAAGGTTTCCCGGTCGTTCCGTGGCAGCACCAGGATTGTGAAACCCTCAGACAGTTCCCCCACGAAGGCCCTAGTGAAGCGGCGAAGGCTCTCAACAAAACTTCTCAGGGGCGGCGCCGGGCCCGGTGCACCCTGGTCGTAGCCGAACTGCCGCGCCACTCTGTCTGGACGATACAACACAGCACGTGGACCCTCCGCGCATAACGCAGGCAGGGAACACGGGCACGCAACGGCAAAAGCAGAAAGACAAGAAGTGGGAACGGCAACGCCATCAGTTTGAAAATCCACAATGCGGTCATCCTCTGAAAAGAAGCTGGTGGGAAGGGTACCTTCGACTGGCTCTGCGTAAAGGCGTGGAAGGAAGCGGCTAGCATCATCGACACGCTTCCCCCAAGACTTGGTCGAACTGGCCCCGCTCCACCTCATGATCCGAGGACGAGGCTCCTCACTCCAACTGAGGTCCGCGGTAGAGGGCGCGAGGCTCGGGAGGTGCTCAAAGCAGAAAGCCATCAGAAATTGTGTGTGCACCACTGACACCAGGTCATAGCGTCCCATAGACCTCTCAGTATCAGTGTGGACTTGATCCAAACGATGAAACAGGGAGCCCAGAAATAGAGGACCAAGCGGAACGAAGTCCCCTCTCGCGAGACTCACCGCGAGGGGGAAAACAGTTTGGTTGGGCCCTTCATAGGGAAAGTCAGGGATTACGAAAAAGGACAGCCAATACACGAGGAAACCTGCAAGGTGGAGGTCGGAATCGTACATCTTCCCGTAGAACTCAGCCGCTTACTCCACGGGAGGCTCAGTCCCTGGAGGAGGCAAATCCTTAAAAAAGTAGCGCAGCCAACAACCCCAAGAGGTTTTACCCGACTTCGGAGGGGCCCGCACGCGTCCCTCTCGATCGAAGCGGGACCCGTGCTTGCCCGCCTCCGTGTACGCCCTCCTCAAACGGTCTACCAGCCTCGTGTCCGCCGAAGAAAGGTTAGAGGGGTCAAAGGCCACTGACCCCCTCGTGCTCAGCCGCATCAGCACGGCTGTGTCCTGAAGCGTCAGACCGCCGTCCCCCCAGGGGAACACAAATGTATGGGTGTCTTTGCTCCAACGGGAAACCATCAAATCAACATTAGCATTATTCCTCCGAATGCTCAACTCTACCGAGAGACGAATGGGCTCAAGGGCACGGGAGGACCTGAGAATGTGTACCGACTCCGGATTACCCAAGATCGCCTCGACCCAGTCGCCCCAGTGGACCGGTGCCTGGGAGACAGCCTCGTAGTTGACAAAGCAAGAGGGGATATCCCCTCTCTCCACTCGGAATCTCAAAACGGAAGAAGGAGGGATCAAATCAGCCTCCTCATGTGGTACCTCGGGAACTAAGGAGAGGGGTTCCTCCTGGATCTCTGTCTCCGGCACGAAAGCCTCCGCCTTCCGCCAGAACGAGTCACTCGAGCCGCCGAGGTACGGCGCCCGAAGCCACAAATTTGCGGGGAGTGCTCGGATGGAAGTCTGCAATATGGCCTTGCTCCCTTGCTCTACGTCGTCTCTCACCATCATGAACCAAGAAGTGGGTTTGTGAGGGAGAAGAGAGAGAGAAAGTTGCAGTCGGTGAAGGAAGGAAGAAGAAGAAGGAAGATGGGGCTCTGGTAGAGGGAGAGAAGAAAAGTTTGGGTCTTTAAAAAGTGAAGAGGTTTATGGCTAAGAAAGGCTACTTATACTCAGAGAGAGGTCCCCCAAATCTCGAGAAAGGGACATAGTGAATGAAGGGGTGTGATAAACTCTGCAGACTTGAACAGTCCCGACCGTTGCACGCGCGAATGACAGCGCGTGGGTCATACGCGCGTGGGGGGCAATTGTAGGAAAGGTCAATAGGCGCGACCGTTGACCGCTTGACTAGCCAATGAGCATGTGACGTGTGTACTCGTCCTCGCGGGGTTGACGATTTGACCGACGAACCCTAGCTTGCCACGTGGCGCCTCAGTCGCGCGACACGTGGCCCTTTGCGCGAGGGAGCCTCGCGCTACCCATCGCTCCGCAGCGACCATGTAAGGGTCGCGAGCTTCTTTTCCTCCGATTAAGGAGAGAATTACATTTATTCAGGTGAACACTTGGCGCGGTCCCAATCTAATGGAGACGATAACGCGGTTTAACCAAGACACCAGTGATTTGCCCAGGCTCTTATGCCTACTCCGGCCTATAGGCAGTACCCGAGGGGCCCCTTGAGGCTTGGCAGCGGTACAGGCGCGATCGATTAAGGTCACGACCTTGCCCTTACGGGAATGAAGGGGGATCTAGTGGTTTGGTGGCTGTAAAAGAAGAAGAGGATCTCCGTGATTAAGAGGATACGCCGACCGTCATACTCGCGGGTCATCGCAAGGGTCGCGACACCTCGCGGTCAGGGGGTACAGGGGGGACACGTGTCATTTTATTAACGCGCCACATGGCGCCCGAGCATTAGCTCGTGTGGTCTATAAATATGAACGTCTCTTCACCAGATCCCACACATACAGAGCCTTGTGAACATTTCCTAGAGAGAGAAAGTTGGTGAGCACTGATTTTAAAGGAGGTCTTATCCTCTTTCAGGGGCTCTATTGTCTTTCCTCCTAGGGATCTTTGGGTTTGGGTCTCCACTGCCTACCCTTCCTGTTCACCCCTGCTCTTCTTCTTCACCCTTCTAGATCACTCTTTCCATTCCTTTCCATAAGCTATTCTAACCTCTCCGGCACATCTATTCCTAAGGAGTATTTGTCCATTCAGAAATCGGACCTATCCTACAATCATTAATCATTAATATGTTTTTGGTCTCTCGGGAGAATTGGAGAATTGGTGTAATATATCTGAGAATTCTTAATTCGCTAGTTCTAGCTTTTTTTCCTTCTGAGTAGACATCATGACAAAAATATAGATATAAAACTAACCAACGAATCACGACTAGGCATTAATACTAGCTGCGAAGGCAAAAAGCGTGCACATCTTTCACGAGTTTGTGATTAATTTGACAAACAAAAACATAGCCCAAACAACAAGCAATAGGCATTTCTTAGTTTAGGGAAATTAATACTAGGAGACTAGGAGTTATAACAGGTGAGGAGATGATGAATTAAGCTTGAGAACCCGGGCGTGGGGCAGTGGCGGCTTCACCCATTGCCAAGGGTAGTCATTTGAACACCCCAAAAATTTATTTTTTCATAGAATACATGTAATATTTTTAGGTTTAGCTTAGTAGCCCTTCTTGAATACCCAAAACCTGGGCGAGGGGCAGTGGCGGCTTCACCCTTTGCGAAGGGTAGTCACTTGAACACCCTAAAAATTTATTTTTTCAGAGAATACATGTAATATTTTTAGTTTTAGCTTAGTAGCCCTTCTTGAATATCCTATCGAAATATATCTGAACACCCTACCCAAAATATTTGAACATACAATCCAAAAATCATGTCACAAATCAATCCAATGTATACAACCCAACTAATAGATTAATTTTTGAGTAGTGATGATGCCAAAACTATTTTTGTTGGTGCCAAAACTTTCGTGCATAAAAGTCTTGTACACTACCCATGTTATAAGCTTTTTGTGCACTAGAATTTTGGCACCAACAAAAACAGTTTTGACATTCTCATTTTGCCTAATTTTTTTTTGTATATATGGTTGTGGTTTCTAGAGGCATTAGAGATTTCTGAACACACTTCTCAAAATTTTTGGAGCCACCACTGGGAGGGGGAGCAGCAGTAGTAGCATGAGCAGAAACAAGATCAACCCTAGATGCGCCCTTCATCTTCGCTTCGTATCCAAGCCACGCCTTTCTACCGCCTGGTCCGTAGAAGAACTTTTCTATCTTGTCGAAATCCCACCCTGGGGAGAGAAAGTATTGCAGTATTAAGGGGAAAAAAAAAAAAAACACCACATACACACTATACTCCGAGGGATGGCAACGGTTAGGGTATGGGGTTGGGGACCCTATTTCATCCCGATCCTCCAATTAGGAAACTCTTTCCCATCCCTGCTTCCGTACCCCAAAAAGTTATTGGATAATCAACAATACCCGCCTCCGTTTGGTTTGGTGATTGGGGTATACTCGGGTAAATCCATATCCAGTCTACTTGAACAAAAAAGAATCGATATGATCGAAACAAAAATAATTCATATATCTACACGTACAACAACAAAAATAACATTAAAATATCTATTATAAAACAGAAGGATGTGGAGACAAATTGTTGGAACAGCTTAGATTCATTTGATCCAAAGGCTGTAGTGCATCCTCCCACTTTCCGGTTTAAGTGCCTATGGTTTTCACCTAAATGGTTTTCACCTAAATTACACAACTGTCATCCCCTTCCAACCGGGATGCATAGTGCCGTAGGCACGGGCTAGCACTAGTACAAAATAAAATGGGAGGTCATTGACAAACACTATTTACAAACAAAAGATTAACAAGGCAATACCATTTACGAAACTTTTTTAAACTTAAGTATACTTACACATATTGTTTCGCGCGCGGAAGTGGCTCAAGGACTGAGCGGGCGTGCCAGGACTTGTCGCGTCCAACGTGAAGGACTGGGCGTTCCTTTTCTGACTTCTAGATCTGTGAGGGCGATAGTGCTGCAACCTAAGGGATGGATTGCAGTGAAGGTCCGTGGTTTTGCCTCTTCGTGCGAGGACTTAATAATTTTCTAACCGTGTAGGAAAGAAAGTAACAACGTAGAATTACTTTATTATATCATAATAACAAAGTAGGGGATGTAAGAGAGATATGAATAACTTAATTATGTTTCGTAATAATAAAGTTGGGGTACAAGAGAGATAGAAACTCGAATTACTTGGTGAAGTAATTGAGTGAAGGTGAGAAAATAGAGATAATTGCTTCGCTGGGAAGGCTTTGATTTTTAAGCGTTGAGCTTGATTGGTGTGTGAACCCATTTTTCTTCTTGTCTTCTAGTATTTATAGGCAAAATGATTCACGGTTTTGCATGTGTCAAATTTCCCGCCCTTCTCTTGTGATGACAAGTGTCCCATGTTGCCTTCATTATGTGTGAGTGGGTAGTTACCAGGAGTGAATAATAGTTATCCATGGGTTAATTCCGGATCATGGGCAGTTGGAGAGATCATGGGGTTCCTCCACTTCCCTTTTCCGTGGGTCTCAAAGGGTAATGGGCCATTTGACTTGTCAAATGGCCATGTGGCAAAAACCCCCCACTAACTTATTTCCTTTTTTCGTGGGTTATCAGAAACTACCAGCCATTTGACTTAGTCAAACGGCTCTTTGCAAGACAATAAATACTTACCCACTTTCCACTTTTCATGGGACTCTCGGATAATGGGCCATTTAATCAAATTAAATGGCCTTCTAGTATTCTTGGCCCATCAAATCACCTAATAAACTTATACAAGTTATGGGCCAAACAACCTTCCTCGTAATACTGGCCCAAAGTTCTTAAGCCCGTGCCCAAATCAAACCAGAATCAACTGGGCCCATTCAATTTACCCTCGGCCCATTAATTTTGGTCCAATACTTCTTCGATTCCTGGCCCAATTTAATTAAATTTTAATTAAATAGCCGTCCAACGCTAGTCCAGGGTGCCAAAAACGGGTGTAAACACATATGTAGTATTATATACATCCAGTTATATACACACATGTATCATTGATATGAAGCGATTATGGGTATTTGGGGGCGGGTATTGAAAAATCATATTTGCTCCATATCAAAGCAAAATTTTGTAAGTTGTACCTACCCGTTCCTATTGGGTAAAAAATCGGGTAATACCCTCCTCCTCCTCCAAATAGGCGGGACGGGTACCTATCGAATTTACGGAAATTGCCCATCCCTATGTAACAAAATAGTACTGAAGCACGTACAATAGTAGAAATTTAGTATTTGGAGAAGCGAGAACGAACGAAATTACCAGTGTGGGTGAGTGCTTGGAATTTGGATCGGAGTCCTCTGTATATAGATTTGGTGATGCCAGGCCATGGGGGGGTGGAACCCCCGTCCCTCCTCCTCCTCCGAAGGACGTTAAGAGCCGCCACCATATGGTAATACTCGACCATTGTTGTGTTTATTAGGACTGTTTGATTTGAATTGATTGATATACTCCAGTCCAGTAGTGTGACAAGATATTGATCCGTATATATCTTGGAACGCTGGCCCAAAAACCCTACCTACTCTCTCTCTCATAACCGCCCTTCCTCTTCTTCTTTTTTTTTTTTTTTGAATATTAGGAATACTTCTTAACCACGATCACAAAAAAAAAAAAAGGAATAAAACTAAGGGTACAAAAAGAATTATCAAAAATTATAGTATTGAACAAATGGAAAAATTAGCTAGCTTTGGCTTTACTCTTTGACTATTTTACTTTCCGAATAACTTTTTTTGTTTTTAGTGAATTTTTGTAAGAGGTGCTTAAACAATGTTTTTTTTGCTTTACATATCCAAAGAGTCAAAAACAAGTTATAAAAAATCTAAAAAAAAATTATTAAGGACAAAAAAATACGAACGGCGAAAGCAATAAAAAAAATTGCAGTTAAGTTTTTTAAGAGGAGAAACTAATAAAGCCGCGTTTTCCTTTTCCCTCTCTTACGTTCCCAAGCTTAATAGCCTCTGTCAAAGTGATTGGAAAATACAATTTCAAACCGACGAAACATTTTTCCAGAGCCCACTTCAATTATCGTGACAGTTCATTTTTTTCAATTAATTGAGAGAGCCAAGCATGCCAAAAAATACATTGATCGCATGTCATTTGATGTGATTTTCAAACACATTTATATTAAATTGGCTGAAAGCTCATCCTTTAAGCCTTCTGACGATTGTTCGATCACTTGATATGAACAAAGATCCTTTTCATCCTCAAGGAGAGGGTGAACAAATCATTGGCTCTAAAGTAACCCCTACTTGAATGCAATCGGTGCTCTCATGTATCTGGCAAATGCACATGGGCTGATATTGCATTTTCAGTCAATTTATTGGCTACATATGGTTCTTGTCCAATCATAAGGTATAACGGAATGGAGTTAAACGGTATCCTACGCTATCTTATTCAAAAGGCACGAGGCTAGAACTAAGATAGATATACATATTGTAGGGAGTAAATCCCGAGCAGGTACAAATTGTGCCCGGGTAAGTGGTACGTGGGACCACGATATAATTATGATGGGGACAGTCGCCGTGCAAAACGGTGGTCGGCGACAGAGACCAATGATATGAGAAATCATTGGTTCAGAGAGTCTATGCAAGGTCAAGGTCCAGTGACACGAAAGGATATTGAACCAAGGGATTGTCAAAGGACCAGTAACATGTAAAGTCATTGGTCCAGGTAGCTTGTTCGGCAACGATAAGGCCGAACAGGGGGGAGTTTATACGAAAGTAGTCCCAGAGCAGGGGACGATCCAGAAGGTTCCAGAAACAGAGATGTTCCGTGAAGGAATGAGATCCCAATAAAATAGGATCTTGGGAAGATACCCAACGGGAATGGGAAGCTCGGCCAGCTGTGGAAAAGAGTCCTAAACGGACTAAGGTAATGAACTGATAAGGGAACGAGAATCCAAGTTATTCTGGGTTTCCTATACGAGATAGGAAACCTAGGAAAACGTGGATACTTGGGCAGCAAGCATCCATAAACCTATAAGTACGAGGCAAACCTAGAGGAAAAAGGTACACAATACATTACGGTTTTACATATTCTTCTACTCGAATTAGGGTTTTTCGACTAGTACGTGATACTAACTTAGGCATCGGAGGGCCTTTGCCACGAGAGGCAAAGGTGCACTCACACTTTGTCTGTTTTGCAGATAAAGACTACGGCGACATATTAGGGTTCCGGCGAGGATATCGAAGTAGCCGTTACGTTCTTGTGCTACTTAAACCACTCACGGTTTTTCTGCACTTACACATATGCTTAATTGTTATCTATCTGACCTGCAAAGAGCTTGATCGCAAAAGGACTATATATACTTACATATGTTGTCACTGCTGTGTTCCGTGATCAGTCATAACCATTAATTACACCATAATCTCCTAATATAAGAAGAAAGTAACTTGACCATCAACAGTAATTATTAACGTCGAATACCATTCCGGCCAGCTTCGTCATTGTTTCATGGTTTTTCAGTAGTCATTACCTTTTAGCCATTGATTTAGATGGTGTCTTTTTATCGGTAGTTAACTCCACAGCTCATCCTTCCGTTATACCTTCACTTACCTCTTCCAAGGCCTTGTAACTGTAAAATTTGGTGCATATCAAATAATACATCATATTAACAACTTGCAGTCCAGACACAAACAAGAAGTAGTACTCCAATCTTCCACGGTTGAGGTTTCGATTGGGAATCCAATTCCTCCCTCCCCCTTTTCCCGTGTAGTCGTGAATCAATGATACCATCAGGGTACCTGTAAGGAAACACATACCCATTCTGGTAATTGAACAATATTTTCCTGCTGAAGAAAATCCACGCGCAAAACAATTTTAATTGGTTTTGGTTGGTTGCAACGATAAAAACAATAGTTCTGGTACTGAGTCTATTGACTGTGTTAGTGATGCTGGTTAGTGGTGGCGACAAAGGTGGTGCAGGTGGCGGTGGTGGCTGTGGTTGAGTAGTAGTTGCGGGGGTGTGGTTGTGGTGATGGTCCAGAAAATATTTCTTCCTCCTTCAAGAAGTGGAAAACATTTGAAGCCAAAATCAACTCATTTTCCGTTGACTAAGTAAGACTTTTTCCCTTGATTTACCTTTTCCTCCAAAAGGAATCACGTATACCTGATAAGATTGTTACGGAAATATGCGTAGATAATTTTAGACATTGATATGAGTACTAGTAAATGTACCTGCGTAGTTCCCCAGTGCTATTGCTATCCAAAAGAAGGACGCGGAAGTGCTTCTCATGCTCTCTGGCGACTGATCATAAAAGAACTCAATTCGCCCGACATTAATGAAAGCCAAAGCCATCCCATGGACCCAGTACTGAGGGACCAACCAAAACACACTGATTGGGATAACGGCAGTCGGTTTTCCTAACAAGTTGTGATTCGTCGCCACTCCTCTCCGCTTGATCTCCACCATAGCTGCAATAAGGGTACCGAAAACATTGATCGCATACCCTATTCCGATTCTCTGTAGGGTAGTGATTCCGTTTGGAATTCTGGTGAAACGACGGGCAAAAGGGACAAATAGCCGCTCGTAAAGTACGAGGCCAATGAGAATGCTAAGGATTTGGAAGATAGTCATGGTGGCTGGAGGTATTTTGAATGAGGGGGAGAGGGAACGATCCATGGTGCGAGCCTGTTGGATGCTGAAGCTTCCCTGGTGGGAATAGGCAACGATAGGTAGTATTCCAGATGCCCAAATTGGTAGCATTCTGATAATGGACTTCAGTTCTTCTACGCGGTGGACGGTGGAGACCCTCCATAGATTTGGTGGTTTCGAGTCTGATTTCTCGGCAACGGTTACAATTGCAGCTTTGTCAAACCATCTAGAAGCATGAGCGTAAAGACGGTTAACATATTGTACGAAAGAATGAACTCATCCAAACATACTGTTAAATCTCAAAAAAAAAAAGAAGAAGAAATTATGGGTGTTCCAGTAGACGAATGAATTAAACAAATAATATTGTCGGTTTTTTAACTATTTGCCTGTACTTATAAAAGCAGAAATCAGCCATATTGGTCTCTCCTAATATGTCACCTTTTATTAAGAAAACCATTTGTTGATATCCACAAGGTCGATATCACCTCCAATAAAAAGGTTACCGAATTTCCTATTACAGATGTTATATCTTAAACACAATCCAGCAAGCAACTAATCTCTTAACACCCAGGACAGGTCTCAGCCACCATTGCACCATGGAACATGGCACAACCTTCCAAAAAATGTTGCAGAAAAGTAGATAATCGACAACAGATTCTCTTCTGAGCCATGAAACACTTCACGGGATCCAGGCAGACGAAATCCGTTGTCAAGATGATATCTCTAGCTAGTAGCAACTTTCCCCAGCAAAGCTTGCCAGCAGAAGAACAGAACCTTTGGTGGCACAACATTCTTCCACACAACCCTCACAAAAGCCTTATTCCCAAATTTCTTTAACCTGGCAACCAACAGAGGTAACTGCAAATAATCCAACTTTTTAGGCCCAGAACCAATTCATCACACTTGTTGCACAGGTTTGACGTTCTCCAACAAGTTACGCAAATCCTTCAGAAGTTTCTTGTGCCATTCAAGCCACTCCCTTGTAAATTCCAACTTCCTCTCAGAGCTGTCACCTCTATAATTCCCATGGCCAGCCAACACTCATTAAGAAAACCAAACACTAGTGGTATATATAGTTATATGGGTATGCAATGGATTTGACCATTGAAACTTTTGTTTCTTATACCACGTTTAATTACTTATCACCATCTCATGTAGAGAAGCTCAAACTATTATAGAGAGCCACAACTTGATTAACTTTATTCTCAACAATTGCCATACAAAAATTTGTTCAATAACTTAATGATTTATTGGTAACTAAGATAATTTACTATTTATACTAGCTTTTGGTGGAAAAATATGAAATGCAACTTACTTGTACTGGTTGGTGTGGAGAAGCCTTCCATTAGAAGAAATAGTCGCATCAAGTTCTTTATTTTGGTACAACAGTCCCGAATCTGCTGGTGCAATTGCTTTCCTCTTATGCAGAGCAGCAGCAATAACCTGAGCCAATCTAACCAACGGACTCCCTTCTGGCTTCTGTTTCTTATAATATGGAGATCCAATAATGAAGACTATAATCGATAGAACCATGGCAATAGTAGGAATTCCAAGGCCCCAACCCCAGCCCACATGGTCTTGAACGTAGACAACAAATGTCAGAGCCAATAGCCCCGCTATTTCGAGAGAGAAAAAGTACCAGTTGAAAAAATTCCAACTCCGAGACTCTACTTCGTTCTTGCTCATGCCGAGTTGATCCGCAGCAAAGGTAACTACGCAAGGCCTGATTCCTCCCAATCCCAGAGAAGTGAGGAGAAGAGAGGTGTAAAGGACCCATAGCTGTAAGTCAGAGGCTTCCTTGCAGTTCTCTTGAGTTGGGCAGTCTGGTGGCCGTAGCCCTGGTAGAATTGCTGATAAGATGACGCCAGCCAACCCCTGTGGCAAATGTTATACTATTTCAAATTTTTTCTGAAAGATATCTCATGTTGATGCTGAATGAAAGAGATTTTGCTACTATGCAATGGGATGAAAAGTTCATGTAACAACCATTGAACCCAATTCCCGAACTATATATGTTCACATTTCATCAGCATTTCTTGCATTCTGATTATTTGTCTAAGTTATTTTTGCTCAACTCAATGCAACGTGCATCCATAGGACCCTCGCCTCTCCTTTGTGCTTAGGCGCCAACAACCATTGGTGCTTTGTTGCGTCAGTTTTGTAACTATGATGCTTACGAATGGACATTTAGGTCTAGTAACTTTCATTGTTGTCGAATGCTGGAAGAAAAGAAAAAAAAACGAAACGGACATGTGAGAATTTGGTCATTCAAGGTTGCGATCAATAGGTAGGCCTCTATGTTGAATTTTTGGCTCTGCCACTGCTCACCATGGCACCACCCTCCCATAATCGACCTCGCAATCCTATAATATCGCCATCACTATAAAAAAAACCAGACACACCACTCGTCTCCAGCTCTATAACTGTTGGGTTTTTTCCACATTAAATGCAGTTTAAAAAGAAAAAGAAAAAGTGAATAATGGGTTGTTGAGTATTTAATTGGCCCATGTAAATATGGTCATTGGAAATCTTTTTGAGTGGGTGCCGGCAATTCCAAGAGCATTTATAATGCTTGGAATTTGAAGAGCCAAATATGTAGATCTTTCTCCTCCTGGCCCTTTTTAAGTGAAGTGGTGCATGTGTGTTGTGTGTGCCGAGTGAGAAAAAGGAGAGGGCAGCCCCTTTGGGGGTTGCCGCAAAGGGGCTGCTGGATACACCGGCCGAGAGGTGAGATGAGAGTAGATGTGAGGGAAAAATAGAAATGTTGGGGGTGAGGGTAAAACATTGTATAGAGCCAAGTGTTAGGAGCTCGGGGAGGGTTTTACATCTCACATTGTAATATCTATTTTTCATATAGTGGAAGATCTCTCTCCAGTGGACGTACCCGAGTTTGTGAAACCACATATTTTGGTTGTGTTGTTCTTTTGTGTGTGATTTCGTTTTTGTTGTTTGTGCTTCCGTTGCGTAGTGGCATCAGAGTATGAGAGTGGTATCGGAGCGGTGGGTATATTTTTCCCAACAATAACCATCTCGATTACCGAGTTCGACCTCAAGTATGTCTTAATTTCTTCCTCTTCTCCCCATCACCCCTTTTTCTATGTGATGAAAAGCCTATCTATGTGTAAACAAATACCAATTTTTTTTCCCAAAGTTAGATTAATACGATGGGTCCGCGCAAAATCAGTTTCAACACACAACCTCACCTCAACCTCGAAAACCAACCTCACGGGAATAGACAACTAGGATTAGGATAAAGCCGAAGGCCTAATTACAATGCATAATTTATAGAAGGTGGGCTAAGAAATAGAAATACATCAACCTTATACGAAAACCCAATTCAAAACACAAACACACACCCAAAAAAAAAATCCCAAAGCTCATTAAGCACTACAATCAAATGTCAATCTAACAATAATGCAGACTGTAGTGGTTGCCTTTGATGTAACTCCGGCTGGTTTTTGTGGTTATGACTGCATGGTTTTGAATTAGTTTGTCTGTGTGTCTTGAATTGCGTCGATGGCTTGTGATTGGGTTGCGTGTGGGTAATTCGTGGTGGTTTTGACGGCGATGGGTGGTACTTCTCTCTACAGAGCAAGTGGACCAGATTAGGCAAAAATTGAGCCAAACATGCTAGTGAACAGTGCACATTTTTCCTATAGCTATTCATATCTTTTTTAATACTACACCTATACTATCTATTTTACCTATTCTATATTAAAATAATACTTTCTTTCGTTTTCTTTTTCTTCTTCTCCTTTCACTATTCTTGTTGCAGGAAAGAGAGAGAGAGGAGCCAGGGATGAATTTTGAGGGGAGAGAAAATAATACTAAATGTTTTGATAGTGAATAGTTGTTAGGTAAATTTATCTAGGCACGGGAGCAAAACCTATTTTACCTAATCTCAAAAGAGGCTATTGCTAACATGCTGCAATGCTGATTTTGGATTTTTGCTTAGGTAAAATACCTAAGATGCTCTTTTACCTAATCTAGTGTACATGATTGTGGTTTTGGTGGGGCTAGAGGGATTAACTACTCCACCTATCCCAATCCATTTTGAGGGGCCTACCCTGGGCTCACAAACATAGTAATTTTTGAATTTTTTAAGGCGTTCATCTCGTATAGGTTAGGAAAGGCGGCAAACGAACCAAGCTTTTCATGAGTAGCTTAAGGCTCGGCTTGTTATGCGCTCAGCACTGCTCGTTAGTAAACGAGTCAAGTTCGAGTTTGAAGCTCGTTTGGCGAACTGAGCTCGAGTTAGCTGTAACTCGGATCGTTGATAAAAATTCAGCTCGGCTCGTTTATAGAGCCTCGTTTAGTAAACAAATTAGGGCTCAAACACCTTAATACTAACTGAGATCGAGCTCGATTATTTGGGCTTCACTCGAGCTCGCCCAGAATAGTCTTGAAGGAGTTAAGGTCCAACACTTTAAAGCTCGATTCGGCTCAGTTTTTATACAGCCCTACCAACAACTAACAAAGAAGCATGAACAAATTACATTTCTTTTTATTATAATTCATTTTAAGGAGAAATGTAACTTGTTCAAATATCTATTTGCATCCGATCAAATTATATTTTTCACTAATATGTTCCTATTTTGCTGACTTTGTAAGATGTAGTGACAATTTGGAGGATGGGTTAAGTGGAGTATCATAAATATTTAAGGAAGAACTGATGCAACTGTGAAGCATTGTGAGCTATCCTGAATTTGGTACGGTACGTGCTACTCAGATCCATCGATTCTCTGTACCATCACACATTGATATGAGGTTTTGATGTACTTAATTTTGGGTATGTGGTGGTGGAACGGCTCCGTGCACCACGTGACGGCCCGCAAAGACATTTTACGATTTGTAGAGTTCGTCACAAGACTACTCACCTATACGATTAATTTGTTTTCAAGAAAACGCATTGCATCAATAGTTATTTTGAGAATTAATTGTCTATTCCGGTTAGATAACAATGTAATCTGCAGCTGATTGTGTACGCTATCTAGCTACATGGAATCAACATCTAACTTGATTTTTTTTACAATTGATATCGTTGGAGAGCCTTGCAAAGTGAATGATTTAAATCACACGATCCGTATTCAATATGAAGTTATATACCAATACATCACTCCTACCACTATACACACTGATAAGTAAGAAATAACCTCCTAAGGTCAGCCCAGGCCAAGAAGCCCAGCACAACACGAAGGGCCATGTAGGAGACCTAAGTGACGCAGAGCTTAGCTTGAAGAGCTGAGCTCAATGACCAGCCCAAGGGCAAAGGTCATCCCAAAGTCAGCCCAGACCAAAGAGCTCACGAGCATAGCCCAAAGGGCTCAAGCTAGAGTCCCAAGAACATGGAATCTAGCCTATAAGAGCTAGCCTCTATTAAACCAGTCCAAGGACAGAGGCCAACACACGAGCACAGCTCATTGAAGAATACCGAGCTCAGCTCACGAGGTGAGCTCGGCAGAGATGGCAAACCTGCATCCAGAGACTTATAAAATACTCTACGGAGGGAATTCATACAGTCTAAAAAACTCCTGAAACGACCAAGGTCTAATCCACCAGTAAAGGATAAGCACTAGAGATCCCAAGGGATAAACCTCTATATGTCACAAGGACTCTTGATCTAGATAGGAATCAAAGAGTTCGAAAGAGAGGAGAACTCCTAAACCTGATAAGGACCAAAGAAGTCCTAGGTATGGAGGACACTCCAACCTCTTTCCGTCATGTGCGGATAAGCCCAAGAGGTCCCAGCACCGTAAGGACTCTTAACCTGATAAGCTGGTACAAGAGTCCAAAGGTGAATGGACTCCCCAAACCTGATAAAGACCAAAGAAGTCCTAGGTATTGAGGACACTCCATCCTATTTTCGTCATGTGCGGATAAGCCCAAGAGGTCCCAGCACCGTAAGGACTCTTAACCTGATAAGCTGGT
Source organism: Rhododendron griersonianum (assembly GCA_018127125.1). Taxonomy (NCBI): domain Eukaryota; kingdom Viridiplantae; phylum Streptophyta; class Magnoliopsida; order Ericales; family Ericaceae; genus Rhododendron; species Rhododendron griersonianum. The sequence goes on along the minus strand of CM030791.1, from coordinate 21,949,277 downwards.
ACAAGAGTCCAAAGGTGAATGGACTCCCCAAACCTGATAAGAACCAAAGAAGTCCTAGGTAAGGAGGACACTCCATCCTATTTCCGTCATGTGCGGATAAGCCCAAGAGGTCCCAGCACCGTAAGGACTCTTAACCTGATAAGCTAGTATAAGAGTCCAAAGGTGAATGGACTCCTCAAACCTGATAAGAATAAAGGGAGTCCTAAGGTGAGGAGGACACTCCAAACACCTATCTATACCCGCCACGGGCGGATGAGACTTAAGAGTCCCAATCCTAAGGGATTCCTCCCAAGATGCCTATATAAAGATCACACATTCATATCACAAAGGTACGCAATACAAACGATACGAAACTCATACTCAGTCCAATATCTCCATATCTCGACTGACTTAGGCATCGGAGGGGTGATGGCGACAGCCACGCCGGTGCCCATAGTTTACCGTGTCTGTTTTGCAGGTCGTTAATCGAGCACGCAGGAAGCCGCTTCATCCGCTGGAGGACTAGGTGGGCGGTTGAGGAACCCCTCCTCTGGAGGTGACCAAAAACCGCTTCATCACACACGTACATAAGCACTTGCACACACATATCACGTTCCCAATGTTTCAAATTTATGATATTTATTTCCATTTTTTCTCTAATAGTTTGGGATTCAAACTCCTGTAATGAATGGTATATCGCAAAAGCAAAACAAAACAAAAATATTATTAGTTTCAAGAAAAACAACTTTTTACTCGGGCAACCACCAAATATTGTTTCACGAAGTTGGATTTCGAGAAAAAAAAAATTGAAGTTCGATTTAAATTTATCTTAGCACTTCGTCGGGGCGCAGGCAATATATTGGGAAACCAGTGAGAGAGGGAGGACAGAGAGATACCAAAACATAGAGAATGGAACCGGCAATGATCATCCAAAAGCGGCCGGCAAAAGAGTCGGCAATGAGAGCGCCGACGAGGGGAGTGAAGCCAGCAAGTCCATTAAAATTGGCGAGGATGTTGGATGCCTTCACCAGCGGCAAGTTCAGCACTAGTGTTAGGTACGTTATCATGTTCCCATGGAACCCCTCTGTCGCGAATTTTTCGGAGATTTCATTTGCTGTCAAGTACAAGTTATACACAAATTACTTATCCAAAAAAAAAAGTTATACACAAATTAAACAGAGTAGTACTGCCTAGCTAGCTATTAAACATGTTCTTGCTCTTCTTACATTTTCATTCTATTTTCAAATTTATGTATTTACGAAAACTGGGAATATTCAAGAATTTAGGACATTCTCACTCGGTCACAGAATTAATTTCATATTTTACATAAATCATGGTTTGCACAAATCATTTCACATCCTTAATTTGCTACTCGGAGACAACAGATACTATCTGGAAACTGAAAATTGGTTAAAAAAAACCTTGAAACTAGAGCAACATAAACACTCCTATGAACGAACAAGAACGTAGTAGTTTCGTTAATTCTCCCTCCATCCCGTTTCGTTTGCCAATTGCCCCTGTTCTATCCTAACGGAATATAAAATTGGTCATGCTTTTTCAATATTTGAATAACTCAGGCGTTCGAGCTAGTTTGCGTGCACGTTAACTAATCCTTATAATCAATCCCACCACCCACTTGCCGGGGTCCCAATTAATTAAAACCCAAGCTATGGACTGATCCCAAAGGAGTTAATAGCACGTCAAAAATTTCGAATCTAAGGGCTTAAGAGAGAGTAAACCCTTGAGTTCCAGACCTTGACTACTAGGCCAACCCACTGGGATAACATGTTTTCCAATGATAACAGTTCTTTTTATGTGCACTATGAACCTTGTTAAATAGGAGAATAGTATAAATTACGAGATATAAGCTGATGAAAAATGTCATAAACATGAACTTCCAAAAAAGACACCCTGGGATGCAAGAACTAGTTTTTATTAACAAATTAAAACCAAATTATGCTGACCTTCCCGAAAAAAAATTTGAAAATTAGACGACGAATTTAATTAATACTCTCAACAAAACAAGTTTTCAGGAATGACCTTTCTGTTCTAACTATGAGGAAACTCCTGAACACCTTTTTTTCACTGTCAGTTCTCGTGGAACACTTGGTCGATTATAGTAGTATGGTGGCAGATGGTTTGGGTTTGTCCTTCTTCTTTAGCGGCCTTAGCAAACTGGTGGTTTGGATTCAAGTTTAGAAATTTGGAGAAGCACCAGTGGGAGGTAACTTTCTTTGCTTCTATTTGGTCTCTGTGGCTTGCCAGGAATGCCCTTATCTTTAACAATGTTTCAAGGACAGCTAGTGAGGTAGGGGACCTAATCAAAACTAGGGTGGCTATGTGGATGAAGGTGAAGTCCGATATCAAGGTGTATTCAGTAGAGGATTTTAAGAATTTTCTAAGAGGAATTCGTAATTAAGCTGAAACTCTAACTGTGAATTTGAGGTGCGCTACATCCAGTATCCAGCTGGATGTTGTGTTTTGTTTTTATGTTTGTTGTATTGTGGATGAGCAAGTTTTGCTTATCTTCCTCTCCCCCTTGAAGTACCCCTTTCAAGATTTATAAAAATGTTTCGTTTGCTTAGAAAAAAAAACAAAACAAGTTTTCAATCTTTTCCACAGGAAAAAATTAGATGGGAAAAAGCTCAAAGTAGCAAGTTCGAATTAAGTCTTACAAATAATGAATGGAAGTGTTTTGACGCCTCCAAGTTCCTTCTCCTCCTCCTCCTTCAGCAGCTTCTTCTTCTCAATCTCTCTCCTCCCCTCCTCATTTACAGGGATGTTTTCTTCCAACTCCATCTTGTACGTCCTATCAAGACTTGAGCAGTACTTGATTTATATATAGTACTCCATCTGTTCCTTCTCAAGTGTCCAGTTTCGTAATTCTAACTTATTAAGAAAATATTATCATTATATCTTTGATATTTCATATCAACTTTTACCTTCACTTTCTAATATTATTCTCAATTTTTACCCATTAACTTTGCAAAACGATAAAATCATAATTGTACAAACTTTTACGCATTAACTTTTCAAAATGGATACTTATTATGGGACGGTCCAAAATGAACTATTAGACTCTTATTTGGGAACGGAGGGAGGACTATTGTAGCTTCTGATATCAGCCTTGAGATATTTTGCATTCATTCTATTAGATTTCTTGGAGGCCGGGTTCTCTTAAACCTCTAGACTATATTAATTAAGTTTGGGTGGTTGAGGTGTGGGATGTGTGATATAGTCTGTAAGGTCCATTTTTAGTGTGTTGATTTCCTCCCGTGGTTTTTATCTTTTTTAAGGGAGGTTTTCACGTATATCTTTGTGTTCATCGTTTAATATTGTTTTTCGATTTCTTTTATTTGCTTGTTGAGTAGATGGCAAAACAAGAATTTCGTAGTCTACCACTCTCTCTCAGGTGCAGCTCGAATGCACATAAAGGTATGAATTAACGAGGTGAGGCGATTGACTCGGGTGGAGAACCGACCACGTTAGGTGAGACCATCCATTGAAAAAAATATTAATGTTGTGTGAACTAGAATAGTTCTCTGTGTTGTTCCAATGTAAGCAAGTTGCATCACTTTATATATTTATTTATATATGGTTGGTAGTTAATGGATGGTTTGTCTATTTGTATGATTTGGAAGGACATGGAATAAGTCCGAGGGAAAAAGCAACACCATTGTCTAAAGCGAAAAAAATGCGTTGTTTTTCACCATTCATTTTTTTTTTTTTTTGGTCCAACGGAAATGATTGTGTTTCCCTATCCATCAAACTTATGCCTTTTCAAAAAACTTATGCCTTGTGTGTTTCACATTTTGAAGGGTTTTTTTTTTTTAAAAATACCCCCTACTTTCAATCATTAATCTCCACTCATTACCCTATCTCCAATCAGTATTTTCATTTATCTCTCTATCTCTCTCCACTCGTTACCCCTACTTCTAATCATTACTGTAACGACCCTGATTTTTGGTAAATAAAAATTTCGTTAAATATTTGAATTTTATTATAATTACTTGGATTTCTTTTAAAATTTCCTTTTAATTTCTAATAATCCGTCATAATTAGATTTGAGACTTTTAAAATTATATCTTTTAACACCGGACAATCTAGTCATTTTCTAAAGACAAGTATGCTTATAAAAACACTTGTATATTTTCCTAGTATTTGAAATAAGGTCTTAAAATTATATTTCTTGGCTAGAAATCCTACGTGGCATGTAGAATTAGTTTCCAACCGATTAGTTGAGGGAACCAAACTACCGATTCACCTAGTTACATTTCCCTAACCTTAGGTGGACCTTTTTGACCATCTTTGAGCCTTGTAAACCCTCCTAAGCCTAATTAAATCAATAGACCATTAGAAACAATCATTTGACCTTATGTTTTGTCATTTCAAAGCCTTATGTGGCATTTTTCTTCCTTAACCTTTGGTTAATAATTGTTAGGAGAAATTTTACCCCTTGGACAATAGGAATTAGTCTTGCTAATAAAATACTTAGATTAGTAAGGCTAGTCACTTAGGTACTTGAAAAATAGTAAGCCATTATATTATTTCAAAAAGAGGTAAAACTAGTCTTGCCAAGCATGCAAGTCTAAGAACAATAGCCTTAACCCTAAATTGGCCAACCTAATTACATTTCTAAATTTTCTTTAAGCTTATATTAGTATGCCCCTTGGATAAAAGTTTCCTAGGAAAATTTAACCTTTGGTCAATGCTTAAAAGCCTTAGCCATGTCATTACTTCTTTTATGCCTAATAAAACTACTTAGTACTTAAGCATGCCTAAATAAACCTAGGTTTGCTTTCTAGGAGAAAGATTGTCCATGGGACAAAGTTCTTACCATTTAGAACCTCACCATAATCATTTCCTCTTTCCTTAGACTTATAAGCCTACTTGATGCTTTAGTGTACTTAGGTTTATACACATAGGCACATTTGATACCAAAAAAAAAAGAGAAAAAGGGAGAGGGAGAGAGAGGCCGGTTGGAGGGGAGAGAGGTGGAGTGAGTGCATGCTTGTACTTGTACTCTTGTGCAAGCTACCATTAGCCTTAAGCCTAATTACCCAAATGCCAACCCATTTTCTAGCCAACTTTAAACATAAACCTAGCCTTTTTTTTTTGTTCTTTCTTGCAAGCCAACCCATTCTAGGACAAGACAAGGCCATGAACCCTCCATAATAACCTAGTTCATTAGCCTTAAGCCTAAAGAGTTGGATATGACAAGGCATGGCATGCTTTCAAAGCCATGCCTTTCAAAAATTACCCCTTGGTCAATAATTGTTAGGGAAAAATTTATCCATTGGATAATAAGCCAAGTTTTTGCTAAAAATAGCACCCCACATTGGCCATTCAACTCACACCTTCACCCATTCAACTTCTCTCTCTAAGAAAGTCTAGTGTTCTTACCATGTTCTTGCTTTGTTCTTAAGTTCTTGAATTTTTTCTAAAAACTCTTCAAGAAACTCATCCTAGGCCGCCACCAAACCACCACTCAACCACCCTTCGATCCATAAAAAGTTAGAAAGTTAGTCAAGAATTAGTTTCGAGAGAAACCTTTCTCTTTCGAAGCTACCGGAAGCCACCGTAGAAAATTACTCCGTCCGACGTACTTACTTTTTCCCGTAGCCGTACCCACCGTCAAGAAGGAAGGTAGAATACCTCTATTCTATCCCTCGTATAAAAAAAAGATAGTATTTACTTGTATGATCAAATGCATGTTAGTTAGTAACCTTATTTTGCTAATAGAATTATGAGCATGAATATAGGATTATTATATTTACTTGTCTTGATATGTGATAAGGCATAAGTGGTTTTTCACTCCAAAGGTGTCCGTCCATGTGACACTATGCCTTAGATTGTATATTAATTGCTTGAGCATGATTATGTGGAATTAAGGATAAAATGAGCATGCTAAATAAAATAGAGTTGGATGATCTTGCTAGTTTAGTTTCAAGATTTCAAATTAAATGATTTATGTTAATTATGTGAAAAAGTCCCACCACGGAGTCTAGCATGAATACGAGACACGGAAATCAAGGAAAATTAGAAACATGACACCTAGGGTGTGTTTAAAGGCAATAACTTGGTAAAATATTTTTGAAACTACATAATGACCAATGTGGGAGTCATTATGTGAGTCGTGTGTATTTTGAAAAGGAGAAAAAGTCTTGAAATGTGATTGTGTGCCAATGGGAACCCGGTGCGGCGGGACCATTGTGAGGCTGTGTGTGTTCCAATGGAAATTCGTGGTGGCGGAACCATTGTGAGGCTGTGTGTGTTCCAATGGAAATCCGGAACAGCGGAACCATTGTGAGGTTTGTGGCTTGGTTATCCATAGAGAGGAGCCAATGCTGTTGTGTGCCAATGGGAACCCGGTGCGGCGGAACCATTGTGAGGATACTCGGGAACCCGGAACAGCGGAACCGAGGTTGGGTGTGTTAAAATACTTTTCGAAATGTTGATTTGGTAAAAGAAAAGTGAAAATGATGACACGGTCTATGAAACGCTGCGTAGGAGAAACTCTGATGTCACGGATACCAACGATAGTTAATAATGAATGTGGATGTGTCATTGTTAACTGTTTTATTTGATAAGCATGTACTGTGTAGATAACGTTATCTGTATGATTCATTGTTTGTAAGTTATGGGTTAGCGGGTATGGGATTATTCTGCTGAGCTTTTTAGCTCATGGTGTTACCTTTGGTGACCCTGACATATTATATCGGTGGCGACGCTGGTATAATGTGTCAGACTTTATAAATGATCAAGGTGAGCTGTACACCTTGGAAGCCTTTGGAGCAGATGAGCTGGCTAGAATGGAGGAGCAGGCGGAGCAGTAGATAGGAACCCTAGTTCCCCTCCTTTTGTTGAATAAAAGTACTCTTGTGAGAATTATGATGTAATAATGAGCCAGACTCTATTTAGATTATCAATAAAATTGTCCATTTAACGTACCCGAAAATTGGGGGCGTTACAATTACTCTCATAAAAGAAATTTTAAAAATTTCTCAAAAACTCATCCAAACACAACATAAAAGAACCAATTCCATAAAGATGGCAATTATTGATGCATCTTTTACAAATGGGACTTGGTGGGATTCATAAGAAAACATGAAAGTGTTTATGAAAGAGAATGGACGACTCGGAGTGTGAATTCGAGCCGTCTAATGTGAATCCGAACCGTCAATTCTCTTTCGTGGACATTTTCATGTTTTCTATGTCATGTATCATAACATTTCGGTTTACAAATAACCTATAAAAAGACCAGTGACGGATCCAAGAATTTTCTAGGGTCACTCTTTTAGGATCGGCCTTATCTGTTCGAAAGTCGTAGGTGAACTCACATCAATTTTTATTATTTAGTTCGGAAATAAATATATGTATACATCAAATATTTTTCTTGATAGTTTTAGTTAATTTTGAGCTTGAAAAAAAAATAAAAAATATGTAAAATGTTAAAGAAAGTACATATTTTTTTAAATTTTACGTGAAACTTATAGTTATAGTAAACTAACTATAAGTTCCACGTAAAATTTTAAAAAAAATTCATGGAGAGGTGTTTTTTAACCATTGGCACCAATGCTACACGAGTAAGTTTACGTATGAGTTTGAGTCTGAGCACACTCAAAGAGTCAAAAATTCATGGAGGTGTTTTTTAACCATTCGCCCACAAAAAAAAAAAAAGAATAAGAAACTGGTAGCACCAGGATTCGAACTCATGTCACACATGATGAGCCGAGACGTCCTACGACTAGAACCATCGGGCAGATTCAATAGATTTTGGGATGTTCTATCACTACAAGAAAATGCAGATTTGGCGATGCAATATAACGCATAGGCAAAAGTGTAATTGTGTCGGTGAAGGTTTTTGTCGATGAAAAACGTTGTGTCGGCAGCCTGTCGGTGTTAGTATATCGGGAAAGATATTTGCCGATGTGAACTGGCACTCATCGGCAAAGGTAATAGCTTCAGCGATGCAGACTTGCATCGGCAAATGCTACTGCATCGGCAAAAGTGGGTCAAAATTTAAGACCTCCAACACTTTTGGCTACAGGATTTTGCATCGGCAAAAGTGGGTCAAAATTTAAGACCTCCAACACTTTTGGCTACAGGATTTTGTATCGGCAAAAGTTAAAACAATTGGCAATGTGCTATGTTTGCTGCGGAAAGTTACCTTCACTGCCGACCAACTTCGTGTCGGCGATAGTATTTCCATATTTTTTTATTTATTAAAATTCCTATTTTCCCAATAACCTGTCCATAAGAATTTATCCCATCCAAGCTCATTTAGAAATTTATATAAATATCACAAATGTACAACCTGTTTACATATGCAATCCATCTAAACTTGTTTAATAACTAACATAAAAGATACATACATTCCAAATCATACGAGAATTTAATCCATTCAAGTATAAAATACACCAAATTACACCAACTCGCAGACAATAGGACTCCAAAACCAAATCTTTCCCCACCCAATGTCTCGAGCTAGTAATGATCTCGTATATGCTCCTTGATCGCATGAGCCCGGAAGTTCAACACTCGACCTCTACTGCCATAGTTTCGTGAATATTATCGACCGCAATAGAATGACCAAGTATTTTCCTTATCTCATCTGAATTCTTCCGCCATGTTGAACCCCGTACATGCTTCATACTCGAGAGTGACGTGGACCCTGTAAAGACCACAATATCTCAGGTACTAATAGGTGAACAATCTAACACATAAATAATATTTCTAGCACGCGAGCTCATAACTAAGAAATGCAGTAGCATATAATGTAACACTTTGATCCAAAGGTATCCAGCAAATCGTAAGTACTTCAAATATGAACCTTATCAAGTGCGAGGATCTTAGTCCATATAAACACAAGAATCTGCCGTAGCTCCGGTGTAGTAGTTTGCAACAGCTTTAGAACATATGGAAATATTCCAACAGACAAGGCCTACAAAAACAGAAATTTCATTTCATTACATATTTGATAAGATGCCATACTCTACTGATGCACATACATGCAAAACAAATAATAAGAATTCCAACAGCAAAGCCAACGAAAACTACCAGATGTACGGCCTAGGGACCCATATCGAGGAATCGTCCCAGAAGCACAAGTGCACGAAACCGATGACATTGACTAAGTAAAACCTAAGGAAAAAAAAAGATGTGTGAGCTGTCATAGAAACAGTGAAAACATAAGCAACTATTCTTTGAAAAGAATAAAACCAAAAAAACACCGCAACACTAGTCCCAGAGTGCACATCCCAAGGAACACAGACAAAAACTAGAAATGAGTAACATGGATATTCTTTTTCTTAACAATAAACACATCTTGAGAGACTGGATTTCAACTTTCCTATCACAAACGTTAACGCTCTATACTAAAGTTGAAAATATACTTGAAACTACCTGTGGAATTGGAGGTAGGACATTTAATCACCTATATCCTGAACTTAGGTACCCAAGGTGGAAAAGAATGACCAGATTAAGGTTCTGCATCCAACAAGGACCATGCAAAGAGCCAGACCTGAAGAACGATAGGCAACTGCTCAGGCGGTTTCTTATGTTCAGATCCATGATCAAGCCACACCTCAAAAGCTGTTAATTGTTTTGTGAAAAAAGGACTTGGCTGAAAACAAAATGAATAGCCTATCATTCCATAATGACAAACACATAGAAAAGTCTAGAAAGCCAGAAGCACAATATTCTAGAAGCACCAAATACTAATGAATAATTGTGCCAAATGCAAGATGAGAGCAATATTCTTGAGAGAGAGAGAGAGAGAGAGTTTTAAGGAAAGACACTTGGAAATCAGCATTAGGATCCTCCAGCAAAGTTGGAAGCTGAGTAAGGCAGATTTCAGCAGCCATGTCCCAGGCATCTCTATAGTGTGGAAAGTGAAATGAATCAAAACACACTAAAAGACTACGAAGCAGAAAGACTTCACACGTAAACAGTAGATACCACATATGATGCTGATGAGTAGGTGGCAACATAGGATATGAAATCGGGGAACAATTTGCCGAACGCATTATTCTCTCAGCAAGTAAAAAATTTCGGAACAAACTAGCAACTAGCAGATCTTGTCTAAATAATCTCTGAAAAAGATCTGCAGGAGGTAAAATTCAGCAATAATTACCATATCAGCAAAAAACTGTAATAAGCAAAACAGTACAATCACAGCTGCACCATACAATAAGCCTATTTCATTACCATGCAGGAGGACATTCCAAGCAATCGTGTCTGTGATTGCTGTAAATATCCAATTCAGTTCCCCCATAAGTGTTTTACGGTCATTAAAAATAATAAAATTAGGGAAGCATGGCAGTAACAGCACACTTTTGGAGTAACAACTACAACCATAATAGTATCACTACAGCTGCTTGCAATTGGAACAACAGTAAAAGTTAGCTCGTATAAACAAGAGTTTATGAACTCTCTATATATAATTAAAGAAGAGTTTCGCCATGCCTATTCCAGCAGTCAATTCAAATGGCAATTGAAGTTTCAGTCGTGGAGGCTTTAACAAATAACAACAGTTACACAAAACTGAAGTACCACAACAACAGAAAAAGAGTATGCAAGAAGAAATCTCACCCCTAAGATGAGTTGGACATCACAAGGAACCGTGTAGGTGTGCATTAGACCTTTTTGCGCTGGCTATATATAGATACATATCTGCACAAAAACCATATTTGCACATAAGACATAAGACATTTTAGAGCAACAAAGGGAGAAAACACAAAGAAACTTGTAACTAGCATTAACATATTAAATTTACAAAGTGAAAGACAGATCGAGAGAGAGAGAGAGGCAGACTTGGTAACGAGAAGGTGGGGGGCCGGGGGCTGCACATTGCCTTGGTAAAGAAGAGGAAAGAGAGGGGGAAAGAGAGCAACGTGTAGGAACAATTGATTTCTTTTTAAGTTATAAACCTGTTTTCGCTATTCAGATTTCCATTCCTAATCTATTTGTATGTTCATCTCATCCAAAATCCATGCCAAAATATTCCATAAAACTTCACATACATCCATATCAAATCCTAAATGCATCAAGCAAAAGTCATGACACTTCAAAATATTTGATAATTCATACATCCAACATATATGCATCCAAAAACTAATCTCAATGCCTAGTGCATCCAAAAAACTAGTCACAGTATATGTTAATGCATTGAGATTTTACCAAATACATCACCAACAGCATAGTGTCAAAATCAATATCCAAAAACTTGCTTAAGTATTTGAATTCAGCACCCATGTGACCATCTTAATGACCAACTTCGTCATCTTCCTCTCCAGCCAATGTGTTGTCCTCTTCATTTCCACTACATGAAACTAGCCCCGGAATGCAAGCTGGATCTATTCCAGACTTCATTACTACCATCATCAGCATATGTTGGAACATTTTAGCTTGATCAGCCATGGCTTTCTCATGATTAGCCTCGACTTTCTCATGATTAGCCAATTTTTCTTGAAGAGCAACCACCTCTGGATTTGGTATTGGTTGGGACGGCATTGCATTCGCTTTAGTGTTCTTGCGAATTCCATATCCTTTCAAGTAGCCAGATCTCTTCCCAAGCACCTCAACGGAAGCATGTTCTTCTGTTTGAGGATTTGTGACATCGGAAGTGATTCTAACAATTTCTTGCTGTCATATTTTAACTAAGTAAGCATGTGGCATATAAAGAAACTCACATGTGGAGTAGATTTATCAAGAGTGATATATTCATACTTACATGAGCTTCCTTTGCCTTATTGTTTATCCACACATCCTTTCCAAGCCGATGGCGTATGTGTGTCTCCTTGAAGTGCTCCGCGAAAGGCTGCTTTTTGTGATTCTCTTTAATCTGAAATTTTATTTTCATTTCTAGTAATTCTAGAACAAGTTGGAATGTTTATAAAATGGAAATCCTAAACCGATACTTACAAACTTGGCTGCTTGTGCAGCAAATGATAGCGAGCCGCTAGTATGATTGAATTTCAAGCAAGACAATGCATGCCGCCCCCTTTCAGATTTCGTCTACAAAAAAAGATAAAATAAAATGCAGTCAAAGAACAAAGTATGACATCTATCTAATAAGCAACTAAAGGGTACCTTCCAATCCTTTTTTGTGATCAGCAATCCAGAAACTTGAACTATCAATTCAAGATAAAATAGCAGGAGACAAGGTACCTTCCAATCTTTGGTCTCCCACACATTCTCAATCATGAATACCCAGTCATTTGGGTTACAAGGATATAATGCACGACTTTTGATGTCGGACACCTTCTTCTTCTTGAGATCCTTGTAGTGTTTGTACAAATCGCACTTCCAGTTCGCATATAAAGATTGGCATTTGATGTCAATGACACGCCTAACAACCATATCATTCTTGTAGTCATCTAGGCCAAACATTTGCTGCAAATGGAAATAATTTAACTTGGCAGTTGTGATTTAAATAGAAAACACATTGAACAAGAACTACAAATTATTAATTACCCCAACTCGCATAATGATAGACTCTCTAATCCCAAAATCAATGTCTCCCCATCCAATGTCTCGGACTGGTGCATGATCTCGAATATTCAACCCGATAGCACAAGCCATAGAAGTTGCATACTTCCCCTCTATTGACATAGTTTCAGGATTAATAACGACGAGGATGGGTTGACCAAGAGTTTTCCTCATGTGATACACATTCTTCCCCCTTGTTGGACCTCTTACGCGCTTTGATGAGGATGCTCCTAAGACCATAGTTCAATTTGCATCACTTGATCAACATAGAGGATACTAAAATTTATTGATTGTTGTTCCCAATGTACTAAAAAATAAGAAAAGAAATCTAAACTAACTGCGCATGAACCATTTTAACATGAACAAATGAAGGTTTGAAGATACATGAACAAACTGCACATGAACCATTTTCAGAATCCTAGCTCCATGTAATTGGAGAATGAACTGACTAAAAGGAATGAGTTTTGGGTTCAGCAGAGGTCTTCTTCAGCTTTCTAATGGGTTTGCGGCTGATCTGTTTTTGTGGTGGTGGTGTTTAGGGTTGCTTGGATTAGGATTTGGTTTTGGTTCTTAGGCTGGGATGGGATTTGGTTTTGGTTTTGGTTTTGGTTCTTCTTCCTCCTATTACTATGTAGGGTATAAAAATTATATGTAGAAGAAATACATCCTAATAATATTTCTCACCTGTGCTGCTCGCGATAGTATGTGGGCTACCAAACGGGTTGGTTTGTTCGGTAGGTGATGTGGGGAGTTGAGTAGGTTGAGCAGCCACTTCAGTCATGCCTTCAGCTAGGACAGTATGAGGTTGGATCTGGAGAGCTTGGCAACCATTTTCTTGCGTTCTTTGCGATTTTCTCAAAGGTTGAGCATCAGAAGTACCTTTCTTCTTTCCTGGACCATTCTTCTTTCCTTGACCTGTACTTGTAACCTGAAATAGAATAGAAAAAGAAGCAATGCATGCTATACAAACTTTGAAGATAGTTTAACCAAACAAAAATACATACTACGTCATTTGGATGTATACATAGTTTAATTAGCAAAAATGTATATAGTTTAATTAGCAAAAATGTATATCGATTAGACAAGCCCCCAACTGAGACCAACCATTTTGAAGGGCTAAGTCTCACACATTAAAAAAGAACAAGAAGCAATGCATGATTTTTGAATCATAATTACTTATCTATAAGTAAAAAAGTGAAGGGAAACATACAAGTAGAAGATCAATATTTTGCCAAAAAGTATACCCTTTTCCTTCATACATTACCTTATTCGCTTGAGACCCCGAGGAGACATCATCATCCGAGGAGTCGTCATCCTCCTCACTAGAACTCACCCTTCCTTCACCATTGGATGGTAGATAGTCTTCATCAATATTGCCATGCCCAGCCTTGTTCTTTCTCTTATGAGTACCTTTAGTGTTACCACTATGATTTGAACCAAACAATGCCTTTGACAGGCTCTTTATTCCAAAAGACTCCAGTACTTGTAAGTTTTCTTCTACATTTCGGTTCCTGAACTTTTCATATCCTGTCAACTGCTGGGACAAGAACCCCGGACTGACATACATGTTTCTGAAAACATAAATGAAATACCATGAAATACACACATGACATATGGTAAAATAAGATGAATACATGTTTGAAATGTAACCGGGAAAAAAAAAGAAGAGAACATGGAGAGCAACTTTTAGTAATTAATATCACAATCTCTATTAAAAATCCACATATTAACAGACATTATAGCTATCATAATGAATGCAGATCTTGCAATGTAACACAAAATGATGTAATATAACACAAGATGATGTAATATAAATAACAAAAGTCACTAATTAATATCACCAGTTACATATAGTCGAAATCTAGTCGTCATAATCGACATCGATTTCAAGATCTACATCAACATATACATTAGTGTCAGCTTGTCCACTCAATTCATTGTCTTCGTCATCTATGTATTCTGCCATTGTATCATCCTCTTCATCCTCATCATCTCCATGGTCAGCCATAAGTTCAGCCTCAAGAATGATCTCAGGACCGCATCATCCCTTTTGTAATGACCAACAACATCATTTTCAATGAAGATTGGGATACCACTATCAGTGGTTTCATCCTGCTGAAACGGTTCGTTAGGCGATTCAACTTGCTCCGGTATATATCCCATACACCTCTATGTCTAACTAGTTCTACCACTCGCCAATTTTTCCCTTTACTGGTATCATTTACATAAAAGACTTGCCTCACATTACTCGGAAGTACAAATGGATCATCTTTATACCAAAGACTTGTGATATCAATACTTGTGACATGTCCATCGGAATATATCCTTTTTTTGTGGCCGGTGTTGTACCATTCTGATAGGCGCGCAATATCATAGATATAAGCGCCTAAGTAGGGCGTTTTAGCGCGTTAGAGGCGCGGTTTATTCCACTTTTCGCTTGATGTCATGCTTTGTCTTGTTTTTGTATTTTTGTTAGTTTCGCAGGAAATAAGGTGGTTTTTGCGCCAAGTTTGGATTGCGAGGTATCCGAAAAGGCCGTGATGGAGCTTGAGAGCGAGGAAGGCTGTGGAGACTAAGTGTTGAAGTGGAATCTTCGTGAGCGCTACAAAGTAAGGAGTATAGCGCTCAAAAGTGGAACAAAAGGTGCCAGGAACGAACAGAGAGTTCGCTAGGGCTATGGGGATTTTGGTATAGCGCTACAAATGGGTTTTAAGGTCAACGGGGTAGCACCAGTCAACGGCCAAGGCATTAGCATAATGGGTTCGGTAGCGCTATTGGTGAAATGGTGTAGCGCTACCGAGGGCTTAAGTAGGCTTTTAAACGGTGGCGTTTCGGTCGTTCGGGGTCCCGATTCTGGTTTATTTTAGGATTTTAATTGTTGGTTAAAGGGGATTACTATTTAAACCCCTTTTTAACTCAAGATTAGGGTTACACGTTTTAGAGTTTTTACGTTTCGTTTAATTTTTGGCTGCTGTTCTTCTAAGTTCTTATTTTGCAGATTCAAGTTTTAATTGAAGTTCTTTTCAAGTTTTCCAGCTTTAATTCCTGTTCTTCTTCGGTAATCGAATCCGTTGCTCTTCCGTAAGTCTGCGGAATCGTGTTTCTATTCTATTTTGATTTGTCGAAGCATGTTTAGATCTAGGGTTTTAATTATTCCTGCGTTTAATAAAATCATGAGTGAGTAGTTCTGTAGAGTGCGGCCACGGGGCAAAGGCGTCTCGTGGCTAGTTTAATTAATGTTTTTATCTCGGGATCGAATTAATTTAATCTTTAAGCAGTTTTAGAAGACGAAAACTCTTCTAACAAACAAAACCCAGGCATCGCCGGAATTCGAATGCGCACGGATACTGGTGACAGGTGGTGCGCATTTGTTAGGGATCCTTTTTCCTATTCTAAAATCAACAAAGTGAATAATTGTGGCCCGAGTAAACATTGGTTAGGCTAGTTGCGGACGCTGAGTTCCCACGGCTGTATTCTCCTTTTTAAATCTTTATTTCATTAATTCAGTTGGGTAATTTAGTTAGTTAATCAAACTCATTGAACAAGGGGTGGCTACCTAAGAGCCAGGTTAAACTAGAATTCAACACTTTTGAGTCATCACCGTCCGTCCGTCTCTGTGGTTCGACTCCGGTACTTCCGGATATTGTGCTACACTGGTCGAGAGTCCTACGCTTGGGACGGGTCTTTATTTTAATACACCCGATCGGTCAAGCATTTTTGGCGCCGTTGCCGGGGACGGCGACGTGTGTTCTAGAGTGTGAGTTTTCGTATTTTTTGTCTTTTAGTTGAGTCACCATAGGTAGAGAGAAGAAGGTGTCCTTTAAACAGGACCCTCTTTATTATCGTGATCCGACACATCGTTTAGTTCGAAAAGAACTGGAGTCGAGTCAGCCTGTGTTGTCTAGTTCTTCATCTTCTAGTTTAGAGTCAGACTCAGCTGAGCACCAGTCAGAGTCTATTAGATTTGCCTTTTGAGTCAGTTAGTGTCAGCAATCCACTTTTCCAGTCAGTTCCAGAGTCAGTTTCGGAGTCAGAATCAGAATTAGTCGAGATGGGAGATAGGCAATTAGTCAATTCGCCGTCCTTGAGACAGCACATGCTTCCCGAGAGGACTACTCCTCTCGGACCCATTGTATTCCCCCAAGAGACACAAGAGGCACGCAATGCCTTTACAGTCAAACCTGGTGTCCTTAATAGTCTCCTTAGTTTCCACGGGAGGGAGTGCGATGATCCGTACGAGCATGTGCGGACAATCGAGGGGTTGGTGCGCAACTTTGCGTTTAATACCCAATATGAGAATGCGTGCCTCAAGCTGTTTGAGGCGACGTTGAAAGATGGTGCGCTTCTGTGGTTCCGAATGCAAAAGTCTCAATCCTTCACCACTTGGGCACAAGTGCGCGATGCCTTTTATAGGAAGTACTTTTCTGAGGCTAAGACTAAGAGTTTCAGGCGTCAAATTCAAGGCTTTAGGCAGGAGAGGGATGAGTCATTTCTCACGGCATGGGAGCGTTTCAAGGAATTACTCCTAAGGCTGCCACACCATGGCTTTGAGAGAATCCAGTTACTCGGTTTCTTTCATCTGGGTCTCAACGTTGAGTCAGTCCAGCACATAGAATATTCTTGCAAAGGGGACGATTTCTTGTCCAAAACAGCGGACCAGGCTTGGGATTTCTTAGATGACCTAGCTGATAGGCAGAGGGCTTTAGAACCATCCGATTTTGAGCGATCCGGACCTTCTGGGTCCAGTGTTGTCCCGGTTACCATTCGTGACCAGCGACTCCAGGCTCAGGTTGAGAAAATGGCTCAGAGATTAGAGGAGTTAGAGGTGAGGCAGGTTCGTCCAGTTAATGAGGTTTCAATTGAGGAAGTGTGCGTGTGGTATGAATGTAAAGGGCACACTACGACCGTTTGCCCTGGGTTTATTGCCGCCAAGGGGGCGAGTCAATTTAATCAAGAAGAGGTTAATGCAGTTAGGACTTGGGATCCTTATTCTAGCACGTATAATTCGGGATGGAGGGATCACCCCAATTTTGGGTGGTCGGACTCCAGACCCGTAGGTGGAGGCCAAGCTCAACCCTTTGCGCTACCTCCGCCGCAGCAGTTTCGGCCTCCTCAAGGCCAAATGACTCAGTTCCGTTACCAGCCTCAGCAGCAGCAGGGGTTTGGTCCTTCGTCTTTTGGACCACCCCCTGGCATTAATCATCCCCCGCGGGATAAGCAGACTGATGAGATGACGAAGGCTCTCATGCAGTCTCAGATTAGCTTTACTGATCAGACCAAGCAGGCCATTGGTGACATTAGGACCCAATTGACCCAGTTGACGGCGGTAGTTGGGCAAATATAGCAGGAGAAGGGAAGGTTCCCTTCTCAACCACAAGTCAATGCCGCCGGTACTCATTATGTAGGCGATTTTTCTGGCCCAAGTAATTCGAATCTCAGTCTGGAAGAGGCTAAGGCGATCACCACTCTCAGAAGTGGGAAGGTGATCAACAAGGACTTACCTCCCAAGCAAAAATCGGTGCCACACCTGGTGCCGGTAGCTTCACCAGTAGTTATTCCAGATTTGGGAAGTGTCCCTGAGGAGGGGAAAGAGGCGGAGTCACCTGAGGTGGTGGTGCCTGTAGCTGCAGACCCCACGACTCCAACACCGCCAGCTGTGCCAGTAGCTCCATTTCCCCAAAGGCTGGCGGTGAAACCGAAGCAGAATATGAACCTTAAGATGTTCGAACTTTTCAAGAAAGTTCAGTTCCCTATCTCTTTAATAGAAGCCATTGATGCAATCCCTCAGTTTGCAAAGGTTTTGAAGGATCTATGCATGTCGAAGCGGAGAACCAAGAGTCAGGACAAAGTGTTTCTGACGGAGCAAGTGAGCTCCATTCTCCAGACTGAGATCCCCACCAAGTGCAAGGACCCTGGTTGTCCCACCATCCCTATAGCTATCGCAGGCCAACAATTTGATAAGGCTTTACTAGATTTAGGAGCGAGTGTCAATTTGCTCCCTTATTCGGTATATTTGAAGTTAGGCTTAGGCGATTTGAGAGCCACACCGGTCAAGCTACAGTTGGCTGACCGGAGTGTGAAAATTCCAAAGGGAGTGGTGGAAGATGTTTTAATTCAAGTAGGTGAGTTTCTGTTTCCAGTAGACTTTATTGTCTTGGATACTTGCCCGATTCCAGAGGTCTTTGAGAAGACTCCTATCATCCTTGGCCGCCCTTTTCTAGCCACCTCCAGTGCCGTCATGAATTGCAAAACTGGACAAGTCCAATTGTCTTTTGGGGACTTGAATGGAGGTGAAAGTGTTTAATGCGGATAACCGAGTCAAGGATGACGAGGAAGTGTATGCGGTGAGTTTGATCGACACGCTGGTGCAAGAGCATGTCGATAATATTTTGTATAAGGATCTTCTGGAGATCGCCAAGGAGGCATCATTCTTAAATTCTCCAGAATTAGGGAGTTTGATGGAGGTGTTTGCAATTGAGGATATGTGTGGCGCCGCTTGGGACCCAGTTCTTGAGCCGCTGGGCGCCCCATTGTCTACAGCTCTCCCATCGTCGGTTCAGCCGGATGACCCTGTTGACGTGTCGGATGATCCTGTAGAGGTTTTGGTTGATTCTGGATGAAGTAGGTGAACCGGAAGAGGTGTTGGTCGATCCTGTTTATTCGGATGACCCTGTTGAGTAGCCATTGTGGCCATGTTTTGACATTCATATATTTAAAATCCAAAAAGATTTTCTTTTCCGTTTGGGATTTTGCTTTTTGGTCTTGTATAGCTACCCGTGTCTTGCTCATTCGCTTGACACGGGGAGAAAAGTATGACACGTTAATCGCGTGAAGATTTGGTGGAGTTTTCTTCTTTTTATTTTTTATTTTTGGTTTTGGGAGCCCGGATACCACGACCGGGCATTACTAATGTCTTTTGCAGGATTTGGTGGCTTGCGTGGAGGCTGGAAACGGCAAATTCCTCGAACATCGGCCGAGGTCATGGTGGTTGGCTGCCACCCGTAGGTCCATCCCTTCTCCCTTGTTCTTTATTTTTTTTTTGTCTTTATGTTTTGAGGACATAGCATGTTCTAAGTTGGGGGGAAGGTGTACTTCGTACATGTTTTTCAAAAAAAAAATGAATTAAGGATTTTGGATACTTGGGTGCAACTATTCTTGGTTGATGACTTCTAATTAGCACTATAGTGGTTGTTGTGCGAGTTGGAGTCTCGATATGTTTTTATGGATAGACTTAAGCTCGTGAACATGATGTTGAAAAAGCACTTGGTTAGCCGGTATCATTTATAGTTGGATACCGTTTGGTCACTTGAAAACATGCTCTCACACACAGAGTGCCCCACATTAGTATTTACCGGTCTAGAGTTTGGTACACATATTTTTGGTATTTCGGTATAAGCTTGTCTGATGGAATTTTTGGAACTCCTTTCCCAGTAAGAGAATAAGTTTTGAGTGCTATATTGTTAATGCTTATCCGGGCGTCCATTGAGTAGTAACCGGGCAATCGATCGGGGTATGCTCCCACCATGTTGTTCGCGTCAAAAGATGGATTGACTTTGTGGAAGTATCATTAAATGTGGTTAGCTTGGATCTCAATATAAAGCCTTTTTGACTTGAGCAATTAAGTCCGTAGGGGTCTCTTAAAACCGGTGCTCTAAAGCCGTTTGGCTTGGGGATAGCCGATCCAAAGCTCGCTAAAGAGTCAACTAGAAAGCCCGAGAGATCCGGGCAGTGCAAACACAAAAGAAAAAAATAGAAAGAGGAAAAATACAAAAAGGGAAGGAGTGCGCTTAAGAAATATTGGGCTATCAACGGTGTGTGAACTGTTCTCGAGGTTGGTAAATTTCTCTATGTGGTTTTTCCATACACGCATGCCATTTGAAAATATCCGATCGTAGGTGAGAGGATTAATTTTTGTGCTAAGTTTGGTACGAAGTTCACTTGTTTAGTTCTATCCATGGATGAAATATCTTGCCTTTGACTTGTCTGATAGTCATTGTAGTGTTTTTTTTTTAAGGTTATTGATTGGGTTGAGTTGCATTCGAAGTGTCCGAATCCTTTGTGTTTTGTGGGTGATCACTGCTGAAAACCCTCACGAGACTTCACTCGTCCTACCGGGGCCGCCCGGGGGTTTAAAAGATCTATCCTTTTATTTATTTGTTTTATTCTTCTTGTCGCTAGGGACTAGCAACCTTCAAGTTGGGGGGTGTGATAGGCGCGCAATATCATAGATATAAGCGCCTAAGTAGGGCGTTTTAGCGCGTTAGAGGCGCGGTTTATTCCACTTTTCGCTTGATGTCGTGCTTTGTCTTGTTTTTGTATTTTTGTTAGTTTCGCAGGAAATAAGGTGGTTTTGCGCCAAGTTTGGATTGCGAGGTATCCGGAAAGGCCGTGATAGAGCTTGAGAGCGAGGAAGACTGTGGAGACTAAGTGTTGAAGTGGAATCTTCGTGAGCGCTACAAAGTAAGGAGTATAGCGCTCAAAAGTGGAACAAAAGGTGCCAGGAACGAACAGAGAGTTCGCTAGTGCTATGGGGATTTTGGTATAGCGCTACAAATGGGTTTTAAGGTCAATGGGGTAGCACCAGTCAACGGCCAAGGCATTAGCATAATGGGTTCGGTAGCGCTATTGGTGAAATGGTGTAGCGCTACCGAGGGCTTAAGTAGGCTTTTAAACGGCGGCGTTTTGGTCGTTCGGGGTCCCGATTCCGTTTTATTTTAGGATTTTAATAGTTGGTTAAAGGGGATTACTATTTAAACCCCTTTTTAACTCAAGATTAGGGTTACACGTTTTAGAGTTTTTACGTTTCGTTTAATTTTTGGCTGCTGTTCTTCTAAGTTCTTATTTTGCAGATTCAAGTTTTAATTGAAGTTCTTTTCAAGTTTTCCAGCTTTAATTCCTGTTCTTCTTCGGTAATCGAATCCGTTGCTCTTCCGTAAGTCTGCGGAATCGTGTTTCTATTCTATTTTGATTTGTCGAAGCATGTTTAGATCTAGGGTTTTAATTATTCCTGCGTTTAATAAAATCATGAGTGAGTAGTTCTGTAGAGTGCGGCCACGGGGCAAAGGCGTCTCGTGGCTAGTTTAATTAATGCTTTTACCTCGGGATTGAATTAATTTAATCTTTAAGCAGTTTTATAAGACGAAAACTCTTCTAACAAACAAAACCCAGGCATCGCCGGAATTCGAATGCGCACGGATACTGGTGACAGGTGGTGCGCATTTGTTAGGGATCCTTTTTCCTATTCTAAAATCAACAAAGTGAATAATTGTGGCCCGAGTAAACATTGGTTAGGCTAGTTGCGGACGCTGAGTTCCCACGGCTGTACTTTCCTTTTTTTTAATTTCTTATTTCATTAATTCGGTTGGGTAATTTAGTTAGTTAATCAAACTCATTGAACAAGGGGTGGCTACCTAAGAGCCAGGTTAAACTAGAATTCAACACTTTTGAGTTAGCACCGTCCGTCCGTCTCTGTGGTTCGACTCCGGTACTTCCGGATATTGTGCTACACTGGTCGAGAGTCCTACGCTTGGGACGCGTCTTTATTTTAATACACCCGATCGGTCAAGCACATTCACACTCAAATAGAACCACCGTATCACCATGTGAATATCGTAATTCCCAAATTTTACACAAGTAACCGTAAAAGTTAATGGTCTTCCCTTTATGCAGTCCTTCGACAACTAAGCCGGCCACTATTTTGACACATCCGACGTTTTTCACGATCTTTGGTGTGGAATCGAAAACCATTGGAGATGCAACCTGAATAAAGGCCAATTATTGAACCGGGACCATTTGCTAATGACCACAGCTCTTCGGTAGCCTCTGGAGATCCTTGACTTCTCAAGTCATTCATCTATACATCAAAACATATGTCAAACACCGACTTTAATGTTATTTGAAACTTATTTAGTGTTTAAAGACTTTCAACTCTAAATACTTACCCTTTTTTTGAACCAAATTGGAAATTGTTCTCGTTGTATTTGAGTTACATCACGTCCTTGTGGAATTTGTATAATGCTCTCATGTTCCCTATGCAAAGAAGTTAAATTCCATAAATAACTTGTATATCAACTTCACTAGTTATGCTTACACTAATACACATACTCTAGATATGGCTCCACCTCGGGGCAATTGTACAACACAAACCAATGAGCCATTTCCCGTTCTTTTTGGGAAGGATCGGGAGCCCTTGTGATCGGAGAGAAGAGACGGACATGCTGGTGGAATATCTCCATCCCAAGGCCATGAATGCCACCATCGTTATTTCGCTCAGGGTTCTTAGTACCTCTTTTTAAGTACATTGAACAAAAAGTGATGCACTCTTTCAAAATGTAAGCCTCAGCAATCGACCCTTCTGGACGCACTTTGTTACTCACATAACCTTTTAGTTTTCCGAGAAACCTTCAGCAAAAACAAAAAAATACCATTACTTAATGTTGATAATTGCAAAATAAGTAACTATTCTAGCATCTTGTGGTAACTTTTACCTTTCAATAGGATACATCCATCGATATTGCACTGGTCCAGCAATCATGGCCTCACGCGACAAATGAACAGTCAAATGAACCATAACAACAAAGAAAGCGGGTGGGAAAATCCTCTCTAGTTTGCAAAGTATGAGTACTGCTCGTTCTTCCCATTTTTCCACCTCACTCCGCTTTATTGTCTTTGAGCAAAGTTCTTGAAAAAAATTTCCCAACTCAAACAAAGTCGTACATATCTCCTTGTTCACAAAACCGCGCATGCCAATGGGAAGAATACGTTGAAGGAGAACATGGCAGTCATGGCTTTTCATACCCGATAACCTTCCATGCTTTGAATTCACACACCTTGATATGTTAGATGCATAGCCATCTGGATAACTAATTGACTTCAAAAATTCATAAAACTCGTCTACTTGATGTGAATCCAACGTGTACATTGCTCGAGGTTTCACAATTGATCCATTTTGAGAAACTTGTAGATGCAATTCTGGCCTTATTCCCATTATTTTCAAATCATCGCGTGCTTTGTACGTGTCCTAATTCTTTCCATCTATACCCAGCATTGTCCCATATAAGCTTTCGCATATGTTCTTTTCTATATGCATCACATCAAGCATGTGTGGGACCATCAATTCACTAAAGTACTCCAGCTCCCATAATATACTTTTCTTCGTCCAATTCAAATTTTCAACATGACGAGGTCTTTTTTTACTCGTAGTATCCTTTCCAAACTCGACTGGTCGCAACCTAGCCAACTGAGCCATTACTTTTTCCACTGGTAAGTCCAAAGTTTTCTTGCTAAACTCTGGCAAACCGGTGAACTTCTTGTCCTTCCTCAAAGGATGATTATCAGGCAAGTAAGCTCGATGACCAAACCACCCAATCTTACTGATTAACTTGTGGGACAGCGGGCTATCATTGCAAGTGGGACAAGCCAAATAGCCTTTTGTTCTCCACCCAGATACATCACCATATGCAGGTAAGTCATGAATGGTCCTTATTATAGCCGCATGCATTTGAAAGGTTTCTCTGGTTGAGGCATCATAAGTTCTGACACCATTCTTCCATAGTTCCTTCAATTCATCAACCAAAGGCCTTAAGTAGACATCAATATTAGTCCCCGGTTGATTTGGTCCTGGAATAAGTAATGGCATCATGAAGAAAGGGTCCTTCATACATCTCCACGGTGGCAAATTATATGGGATTAATATCACAGGCCACATGCTGTATGATGTGCTCATGTTGCCAAAGGGATTGAACCCATCTGTGGCAAATCCTAGTCTCACATTCCGAGTCTCCCAAGAAAACTCAGGATATTTTTCATCTAATCTCTTCCACTGGGGGGTGTCGGCTGGATGCCTCATATCCTCGTCATCCACTCGCTTATCACTATGCCATTTCATGTCCTCGGCTATGTCTGGATTCATATACAATCTTTGCAACCTAGGTGTCACTGGGAAATAACTCAATATCTTATGTTGTGTCTTCTTACCTTTGCCATCATTGACCTTATATCGAGGTCGCTGACATTTGGGATTGGGACATTTTTCTAGGTGAGCATTCTCCTTCCAATATAACACACAATCATTTGGACACGCATCGATGAGCTCATATCCTAAGCCCAAGTCACGTAATAACTTCTTGCACTCATCAATTGACCGAGGAGCTACATGGCCTTCCGGTAGAAATCGCCTTAGTGTTGACAAAAACACATTAAAAGAAGAGTTGCTCCACCTATATTGTACCTTCACTTGTAACATCTCAATGACAAATGCTAAGAGGGTATCCGATTTTTTGCATCCTGGGTACAAGCCACATTGGGAGGCGTCCAACAATTTCTCAAAGTTTTGAACGCCATTCCTCTCACTAGTATCATCATCCATGTATGTCCCCCTATAGTGGTCGTTTAATAGTTCCCCATAAACATCATCATTATCCTTATTGTTTTCATCATCGCTCTCATCTTGGTCATCGGGTTCAAGAATTTCACCATGTAGTAACCAGGTGGTATAAGATAACATGATTCCCCGCACAATCAAATGAGCTCTTACAGTATCATATTTATGCTTATAATAGTTACGGCAATCAATACATGGACACTTAATCTCCACTGCCTCACCTGAATTTGCACTTGCAAATTCAATGAAATAGTCCACCCCGTCGACATAAGGTTGACTAAATCTGTCAGAAAGAGACATCCAACTTCTATCCATATCTGGTCACATGCAATTTTAAGGGCATGTCACCCAATGTCCCACATATATAAGGCAGGAAAATAAAACTTTATCCTCGAGTATTTTGGAGCTATTATATTTGGTTACATTTTTGTGGCACTGAAAAGGTAACTCACAAGTATGATGGTTCCAAAAGATAAAGTATGATGATTGCATTAAAGATATGAAATGTAAAAAATGGAGGGCATGGAAAGAAATGTATTTCTTCCAGAAAAGTTTCCTGCTCCAAAACAACCAAGCAAAAAAGGTTAAAAAAAGAAAAAAATGGGCGGGGAAAAAGAAGAATCTATACTTTATGCTTCCATATTGATATCTAGTTAATTAGTTAATGTTATTTCAGTGGGATTCTTTTCCAATATGTTCCGACCATATGGAATAAAAAATTGTTTTAATTTGAAGTATAATAGTTTTAAATACTCCTTTTGCTCGCCTACCAAACATTAAAAATACTTCTATACTTCTCAAATGCTTCTTTAATCACCAATGCACAAACAACAAAAATCAAACTGTGTGGTTTAATCATTAAAGAAGCTCCCAAATCATGGAGAATAGGGACTGAATAAATAAAAGTGAAAGAGCAAGATACCTTAACAATATGACACCAACGGAGGAAAATGCTAGCAACAAGTGTTGGAGAACTTAGGAATTGATTCAGCAATTTGTCTATGATGAATCACTGTTGTACAACAAAGTCACCATAAAAATGCACTTAAAAATACATACATGAACACATAATTACAGATTCAAAGAAAAGACGGAGCAAAATCTCATAAAAACACATAAATTGAGCAATGGCAAATGACTGAACAGTTCATAAATATTGTCATACACTGTTGTCAATAGCTGTAAGTATAAGAATGGTACGAAGCTCCACCAAATTCAAAGGAATTAGGCAAGATGTACAGAGAATCAATCTGTGATTATTTTAGAAGCTATTAGTCTAATCTCAAAACCCCCATCTAAATCAAAACACCCAATGCCTATTTTAATGGCTTTCTGCTCTGCTTGACTATGGAAACTGCTAAACCTATTGCATATAGAAAACCTAGCTGATGTTCAATCTGTTTGCTTTTTAGTTTGCCCAACAATAAATCTATTCTAGTCCTTTCTATGCCACGAAATTACGACTTAGTTATCATATGCTGCCCTCTAACTTGAGCATTCTGCTATTAAAGATGGAGAACCCTGCGACAACTACAGTAGGCAATCGAACTCTTGAAGGACTACCAATGACCTCAGAGCATCCTCTCTCGCGGGCTGGCGTATATCTCAACTTCTTTCCCGATTATGAGGTAAACTATATTGCCTAGTTTCACATTGTGATATCATGTTACGTACACCAATAAACCAAAAGTGAGTATTAAATATTGTTGGCTTCACACATCGATCTAGCTGAACAACATTTTCTTCTAAGTAAAACCAGGACCATAATTTCAGTAATCTGTAATTTATTTACCCAAATTGCCTAAATAGCTAAAACAACCCAGAAATAAAACAACTTATTAATTTGCCTATAAAACAATTCATGCAGAAGATCCATTCACGAAAGCTATCTGTCACTTATAAATTACATCCAAAATATTGAAGAAAATAATCTAAATACCGCCTGTCAAGAAAGATAAACACATAAAGCAAAAATGACAATTTTCTTTTGTATCTAGACTTCATGCTCTTAACACATACAGTAGACAAATCGAAAACGAGTTCAGCGATAGTGCAACTAGATTCAAATAGAAGAACAGTGGAGAGCCATGTAATTCCACCACAGAGAAACACCGAAATAAAGGAAAAACAAACAAAAAAAGAATTAAAAACTAGAAGATCAAAACACTCTTGTACCAAAAATCCGGATCTCAAACCCTGGATGAAAGGGCAGCGACCTTTGAGATTCAAAACTCAACACTCCGCTCTCCAGACCCAATCCACGCCTGCTCTTCGGTAGACAGTGGAGGGAAGTAGATAAGGC
Organism: Rhododendron griersonianum; assembly: GCA_018127125.1. Taxonomy (NCBI): domain Eukaryota; kingdom Viridiplantae; phylum Streptophyta; class Magnoliopsida; order Ericales; family Ericaceae; genus Rhododendron; species Rhododendron griersonianum. The sequence continues at coordinate 21,922,122 of CM030791.1, read as the reverse complement.
GGTGGGTGGTAGACAATGGGGTATGGTGAAGCAATAGAAGAGGGTGGCGACACGACAGATGAGGTAGTAAGGAGGAGGGTAGCTCAAAATTAAGAGGAAGAGATGGAGATTATTGCAAAACAAAAGGGGAAAATACCTCACGGAGGATATGTAACACCCCCACTAGCTAGGGAGGGAGCTAGCTAGGCCAGAACAGGTGGTGGTTGTGCTAAATAGAGGAGGACAAAACGATAGCGTGGGCTGTTTTGGTGGGAGAATGGGTTGTGGAGCTTGAAAACTAAGCACATGAATCGCATGTCTAATGTTAGGTCACAAATTGTGATCCGGGTGAGCACACCAAAGATCAACGATCATCAATCGTTCCAATTCTCGCTCATCAAAATTCATGCCTAGTTTCGCGTCCCCTGCTTCAAGTAACCTTCCCATTCCATAAAGGTCCCAATCCCATTCCACCATTCCCATTGACATTCTGGCACATTCATATCAAAGGGTTTTCTCCCGCAAGTTATTTTCAACGCCACAACTCCAAAACTGTAGACATCCAATTCCTTACTAGCTTTACCTGTAACCACACATTCCATATTGGTATTTCTTCTCCTCTGAGGTGTGGAAATTTTGAGAACAACAAACATGAAAAACTTTTTAGTAGTGAGACTCAATTCTGATGGTTTATCTATGTGTTCAAATACAATCATTGTGTGTAGAGTACCTGCCAAAAAGAAAAATCTGTGTGGGGAGCCCATCCTCAACAATGTAGTTGTTTCCTTTTTCAATTTATCAGCCAATGGTTGTTGTTTCGGTTTTAAATGGAGGGTAAAAGTTCTGCGTCATTCCTTCTAAGGATTTCGTACAATCGCTTGTGTTTGTATCATGCTGCACATTGCAAAACCTGCAATATCATGCTGCCCATTTCGTACAATCGCTTCTGTGGATGGTGTTCTTTACAAACAAGTACTCCTATGTTTATAGGGCAAAAGGTCCTGTGCTATTTTGGGTAGGTATCATGCTCTTATTTCACATAAAAATAGGTTATAACAATTGGTCTGGATTAGTCTCAAGACGAGTTTGGGACAAAATATTTGTTATTGGTCCACCCATTGAGATTCCAAGTTTCCAACACTTGTGACCTTGAGGAATCATATGCATGGCCGGATGGCTTTTGCTTTGAAAACCCCCATTTAAAACCTTTTAGACCTAGTAATTCAACTATTCAAGCAAAGAGAACCAGATTGTGAAAAGTTTCTAGCTTTACAACCAAAAGCCCCTTAAAAAATTGGTAGTTAGTTTGGCTTTTGCTTTCAGCCACTAAGATTTCCCATGTACGGCAGGCAGATACAAACATGGCGCACCAAAACCTAGGACATGCAAATACAAAAATGGCACACCAAAACCTAGGATAGGCAAATATAAAATGGTGCTGCTTCGAAAACCCCCATTTAAAACCTTTTAGAGCTAGTAATTCAACTATTCAAGCAAAGAGAACCAAATTGTGAAAAGTTTCTAGCTTTATAACCGAAAGCCCCTTAAAAATTGGTAGTTAGTTTGGCTTTTGCTTTTAGCCACTGAGATTTCCCATGTACGGTAGGCAAATACAAAAATGGCGCACCAAAACCTAGGACATGCAAATACAAAAATGGCACACCAAAACCAAGGACAGGCAAATACAAAATGGTGCACAAAAAAAAAAGCCCCGATACAGTGAGAACCCAAAACTCGCAACAAAAATGGCGTATTGTATCAATTAATACAGAGGGAAAGAGAGATCGAGAGGGGGAGAGACAAATAGGGACAGAGAGAGAGAGAGCGACCTAAAAAGGAGATTGCAGGAGCTTCAACTTCGCCTGGTTCGCCATGGTCGTAATGCTAGAGAGAGAGAGAGAGAGAGGGGGGGGGGGAGCGACAGACTTCTAAATACTAGTAGCTAATAGAAAAAAAAATGAAAAATAAAATATAAATTGGATACAATTACCTAATACTATGTCGTTTGATAAGCCTTACTTATGCCAACCCATCAACTTTGTCGGTGAATCCCTAAAAAAAGCGCCAAGTGGAAATTGTGGAGCGCGAAAAACTCGCGCCTAAAAAATTGGGCTTCGGCGATGCAATTTGTGTATTGCCAAATGTGGGCTTTTCGCCGACAACATTTTTTCATCGCTGAAACTACAATTTTGGTCACTAGAAATAGATCCACCAAAAGACCCAATTGGATTATCAGCGGCCGCTCACCGCCGATGCATTTATCAAAGCGTGTCGCCATTGCATACCCAACAGCAACTCAATTTTTGGTTCATCGCCATCTGGGTTGCCCTTGCTGCATTTTCTTGTAGTGTATATATATTACCAACTTACACTTGGGGGCCCTTCTTTAGGATCCAATTTCAGGGGGTCACGTGATCTCTTTGTGCCTACACTGAATCCGCCCCTGAAAATGACGTATATCTACACCTTAGATTACATCAAATAGACCGTCTAATTTGTGTTTTTTCCCATTCCTACAATCTAAGCCCTTGCAGAATGAAACGGTCCAAACGGACACAAGATTCTAACCTTTCTAGTGTAGATACGTTTGAGAAAAATGGTCACAGAGCAAATGTTAGCATCTGGAGAAAAAAAAAAGAAAAAGAAAAGAAAACAGAACAGAACTTAAGAGGGACACCCATAAGATATTTGACATATTCATAATTAAGCTTGCAAAGGTAAGAGCGGCGTTTTTCCTCTTTTAACCGCATTGAGCAAACCTAATATATTCCAGACAAATGTGTTTAATTAGTAGCACATGGAAGATGCTTTCTAACTTTTGTTAACTGCTTGACTTAAAAGTACCATTGTGGGCGAGGTCGTCCAATCTGCATTAATACAGGAGGTAAAAAGCTAGTACAAGACATTTTAATTGCTAATGAAGTGGTGGATTGCTTAGAAACAAAATGGGGAAATAGTTTTGACCATGCAGTTCTGGTTTTGATCATTTGATTGGAACTTTCTTTTCAAGATGAAGCAGAAGATGGATCGCATGCATGGATGTCGTCCGGCATGCCCATTGTTTCGCTAAACGTACGGGCTCTTGACAAATTTCTATCAGCATTCAGTGACAAGAGACCATCACCTGTTCCAGAGAGCTTATGCTGATTTTTATATTCCTTTGTAGGATTAGCTATTTGGCTGTGTTGTATTTAGATTGACAATTTATTTTCTTTTTCTTTTGAGAGGAAAAGCAAGAACTTCATTGTACTCCCTCCGTTCCCTTTTTAAAATCCGGTATTTCATTTTGGGCTGTTCCTTAATAAGTGTCCATTTTGTAAAGTTAGTGGGTAAAATTTGGTACATTTTTCATTTTGCCCCTAAAAATAGATTCCATTTTGAAAAGTTAGTGAGTAAAAATGTAATGATGATCTTTCCATAAAGGGTAAATAAGAAAAGTGGAGGTAAAAGGTGTAATAATGATGTTTTCTTAATAAGTTAGAGTTACGAAGCAGGACATTTAAAAAGGGACGGAGGGAGTATGAGAAAACACAACCAAAGAGCTTGGGTGTTTGTGCTGGTAAATGGGTCACTTACTAATGAATTCAAAATGCACAATTGTGTTAGGTCATGGGATCCTTAGAGCATTCGCAATGAGGTTTGATATATTTGTGTATTAGATAAAAATAGGTTCCACATGTATGTTAAACATTATTAACATAGGAATGTATTAGAACATTCACAATAATTTGATAAATTTGTGTGTTGAAATATTTGTTAGGATAAAAACAGTAAATTGGACTAGAGTCCAAAAGGAGTACTGTGCTATTGGCCTTTTAATCCGTGCTAGATTTTGATAATACCCGGAATCCATTGTTTTAAAAGTTGTAACATATTAGGTCCATTAATGGACAAAAGTGCCCCGACCGTTGGTTTTTCTCTGGTGCGCACGCCTCTTATTCTCTCGGGCGTCACATGCCCTTTTTCTGTCTATGCTCGCCAGCCATCCTCTGTCCCACGTGATAGTACTATCTACTACTGTAGTGCTAATAGAAGAACAGTAAGTCAACTGGTACAGAAATTCTGTATAGATTTTACGTACAGATTTTTTGTGGGGCCCACTACGGGTCTCACAAAAATAATCAGAGTCATTCATTAAATGTAAAACAATTTTTCAAGGGCCGCCGCGAAAAATCAGTTTAATCCGATACTTATAGATGCTCGATCCAATCATCTAACTTTTGATTTAGATTCCCGGATAATAAAACATTATATGATTGGATTGAGCATCTATAAATATCAGATTGAACTGATTTTTCACGTGAGGACCTTGAAAAACTGTTTTACATTTAATGAACGGTTCGGATTATTTGTGCGGAATCCGTAATGGACCCCACAAAAAATATGTACAAAAATTACCAGTAGATTTACTGATAGAAGAACAAGAGTACTTTGGACTTTTCCATCTCTCCACTTTTGTGACTTGCCTCTATCTCCACTATTGATTTTTCAGACTTAAGTCTATAAACACTCGATCTCTTTTTCCTGAAAGGCTGAAAATTTACCCAAACTTGTCAGTTGTATTTCTTTATTTATTGCGCCATGATAGGAATCTAGAGCATTCTTTTTCTCTCTATAGTCTCCACTTATCACAATAATAATACTCCCTCCGTTCCCATTTTTTTTCCCTCATTCTATTCCAACCGGATAAAAAATTAATTATAATTTTTAATTAGTAATATTATTTATATGCAATATGGATCTTGTTTGATAAATCTCAATGAAACTCTTTTAAACGATATTTTCAAAATCACCTAAAATATTATAAATTACAAGATATAATCAATTAAAAAGTGACACAGACTCCCAAAAAAGACTAAAGAAATGGGGACAGAGTTTCTGTACATTCCCCAAAAGTACTCTTCACACTAAGTATTGTATTGGACACTTGTCCAATTTCTGTGAGGAAGACAACAATGGCATTGTTTCACTAAACTCTTTGGGGCTTTTTTTTAAGTAAATTTTTTTTAATTCGTCTTGACGAGACAAACTAATAATTTCACAAAAGTTAGGTGCAAATTTAACGAACGCGAAAAAATTGGACTTAGAACCTTATATGTTCGTCTTTTTGTGATAATGAAGAAGAGCATAGACTTTGACAGTTAATCATATCTGTTTAGATTTTATTGCTATTGTATAGAGTACAAATTTCGCATAGATAACTTTATTAGTTTGTTTTTTGGGTCACACATATAAGGTAATTTGTCTGTATTTATTTGTGTTATTAGGATGACAAAGTGACACACATTTGGAAGAAAATCTGATGGTTCACATTTTCCTGGGAATAAAAAATCGATATAGGGAGGGAGAGTTTTTACACATTTGGCAATAATATCATTTACACAGGAATGGCTGTCATTAATAATCCCTCCATCCCATAATGTTTGTCTGGTCCACAAAACGAGAACGTAACTATTTTTGCAAGAAAAATCAATTTTTTCAACAATTCATTAGATATCAATGAGTATTTGTAATTTATGAAAAAAATTGATTTTTTATTGAAAGAAATGCATTAATTTTGAGTCTTCGTTTTGCGAATCGGACAAACATTTTTGGACGGAGGTAGTAGCATTTAGCATCTATCTTAACCTAGCTCAAGTGTGGGATGCAAAATCTATTTTCCCTACCAACCAAAATATATCTCCTTACTACTGTAGTGCTAATAGAAGAACAAGAGTACTTTGGACTTTTCCATCTCTCCACTTTGGTCAGGGAAGATTCCTGTCCGACTCTCCCTGTCTTACCCGTTTGTTCCCTCCCTCTCGACCGTTGATCTCGTAAATTAACGGCTGAGATGGGCCGAGCATGTTTTGCTCCAAAACGGATCAACGGCCGAGATAGGCCGAGTATGTTTTGGTCCAAAACGACCGTCTGTCCCATCCCTCTCGACCGTTGATCTCGCAAATTAACGGCTGAAATGGGCCGAGCATGTTTTGCTCCAAAATGGATCAACGGCCGAGATGGGCCGAGTATGTTTTACTCCAAAACAACGTCGTTTTGGAGCAAAACATACTCAGCCCATCTCAACCGTTGATTCGCGAGATCAACGGCCGAGATGAGTGGGATAGGTGGGTCGGATAGAGGATCGGGACTCCACTTTGGTGACTTGTCTCTATCTCCACTATTTATTTTTCAGACTCAAGTCTATAAACACTCGATCTCTTTTTACGTCGTTTTGGAGCAAAACATGTTCGGCCGGCCCATTTCAACCGTTGATTTGCGAGATCAATTGCCGAGAGGGGTGGGCTAGGTGGGTCGGATAGAGGATTGGGACTCCACTTTGGTGACTTGTCTCTATCTCCACTATTTATTTTTCAGACTCAAGTCTATAAACACTCGATCTCTTTTTCCTGAAATGCTGAAAATTTATCCAAACTTGTCAGTTGCCTTCCTTTTTTTAATTGTGCCAGGATAGGAATCTAGAGCATTCTTTTTCTCTCTCTAGTCTCCACTTATCACAATAAAATAATATTCCCTCCGTTTCTATTCTTTTATTCATCGTCCTATTTCAATCGGATAACAAATTAATTATAACTTTTAATTGATATTACTATTTATATGCAATATGGATCTTGTTTGATAAATCTCAATGAACTCTTTTAGACAATGTTTTCAAAATCACCTAAAAATTTATAAATTGCAAGATATAATCAATTGAAAAGTGGCACAGATTCCCAAAAGAGACTAAAAAATAGGGACGGAGCTTCTGTACATTCCCCAAAAGTACTCTTCACACTAAGTATTGTATTGGACACTTGTCCAATTTCTGTGAGGAAGACAACAATGGCCTTGTTTCACTAAACTCTTTGGGGCTTCTTTTTTTTAATTTTTCTAATTCGTCTTGACAAGACAAACTAATAATTCACAAAAGTTAGGTGCAAATTTAACGAACGCGAAAAAATTTGACTTAGAACCTTATATGTTCATCTTTTTGTGATAATGAAGAAGAGCATAGACTTGGACAGTTAATCATATCTGTTTAGATTTTATTGGTATTGTATAGAGTACAAATTTCGCATAGATAACTTTATTCGTTTGTTTTTTGGGTCACACATATAAGGTAATTTGTCTGTATTTATTTGTGTTATTAGGATGACAAAGTGACACATATTTGGAAGAAAATCTGGTGGTTCACATTTTCCTGGGAATAAAAAATCAATATAGGGAGGGAGAGTTTTTACACATTTGGCAATAATATCATTTACACAGGAATGACTATCATTAATAATCCCTCCATCCCATAATGTTTGTCTGGTCCACAAAACGAGGACGTAAAAATAATACTATTTTTGCAAGAAAAAATCAAAAACATTTCAACAATTCAATAGATATCTATAAGTATTTGTAATTTATGAAAAAAATTGATTTTTTATTGAAAGAAATGCATTAATTTTGAGTCTTCATTTTGCGGACCGGACAAACATTTTTGGATGAAGATAGTAGAATTTAGCATCTATCTTACCTAGCTCAAGGTGGGATGCATGTAAATCTATTTTCCCTACCAACCAAAAATATATTTCCTTACAACAAGGAAAGAAGGCTAATGTCAAAAAATGAAGCACATGTGTTAATTTGGACAGATAACCTTATTTGTTAGTAAAATTGAGATTGTACAGAGCACATATTTCATAGAAATAACAGTATATGTTTATCCTTTGGTAATAATATAGAGTCTAAACTTGGACAGATAACTATATATGTTAATTTTGTTGCAATTATACATAACAATTCTACGCTAAGATGACCTTATCTGTTAGTCTTTTTCGATTAACATAGAGTATAAATTTGGGCAGATAACTATATCGGTTGATTTTATTAAGATTATACAGAGCACATATTTCACACAGATAACCTAATCTTTTGGTCTTTTTAAGATAATACTCCATCCGTCCCATTTTAAATGTCCGCCACAGAAAATCCCCAAAAATCTATATTTCCATATCAATCGACTAAAGAAAGCAAAATAGTCATTTTTGGTTGCTATTATCAGAAAATAGCTTTTGCCAAATACAATTTGGAGCTATTCATTGTCTTAAGTATAAAAGTCGGACATTTTTCTAAATAGATATTCATAGTCTTACATTTTTCCAAAAAAGTCAGACATTCATCGTTGACTGCCACATGTGTACTCATTATAATCGCAATAAAATAAACAAATGTGCTTTTCTGTTCAAATTTATACTCTGTATTATACCAAAAATATGAATCGATAATGTTATGTTTACGAATTATGTAAATTTTATATTATAATAAAATTAACAAATATGGTTATCTATCTAAATAAATACTATGTATTATCCCAGAAGACTAACAAAAAAGATTATTTATGCAAAATTCATGTTATATAAAAAATAGACTGACAAAGATAACATGGTCTGTAGTGATTGTAAAGAGTGTTTTACATTTCTTTTTGAAAGGGGAAAAAAATTGAGTGTTTTACTAGGAAGTTTATTTAAAAGCTCCTACAAAACACGACGTCTAAAACTAAAAGCGAAATGAATTTATCCTAACACTTTGGAGTACTAAAAATTACTCCCTCCGTTCTAAAATGAGTGACCTTTTTGAGAAAACGTGTCATTTTCAATTGCTTATATATTTTAATATAAGTGTTAAAAAAATATACAATATGGATCTTGTTTGATAGATTTTAATTAGTTCTATTAAACAAAAATTTTAAAATCACATAAAACTTCATAAATCGAAAGATATAAACATTTTAAAATGACACAGAATCCCAAAAAAACCACTCATTTTGAAACGGAGGGAGTATATCCTCACATTTAAGCACCACGTCCAATGGGGCCCTCACTTTGGAGTACTAGCAACTGAAGTCTGGCAATAGCTTAAAGAATTGAAAGAAAAAATAGTCATAAATGGACTTGGGGATTTGTCCACGTACATGTGGGCCCAAGCAAACCCATTAGCCCGTTCACGAAGCAACACGAAACTTGATTGCTACACGGGGGCTCGCGCGAGGGAGAAGAGAGAGAGGCATGCATCGTTTAAAAGGGCTATTTTTTAAACCCATAGAAATCCATATTACATAATAGGTTAAACCCATATTTGTTTGACCTGCTCAATCCGTCAATTTTTAACCCAATCCAACCCCGCCCATATTACATAATAGGTTAAACCCATAGCAATCCATATTTACATGAGTTTAGGTGGGTTAAAAATGAATTCAATATGAATCGAAACTAAGACCCAAAGAAAATCTATCATGTATGTAAACTTTCACATAGTACGGCCCACGAACGGAAAGGCAAGGCATTTCCCGTACTCTCTCCCTCTCGTTCTTTTATTAACTCCCAGGAAAAACGAATTTTCAAATTTTCTTAGTAAATGGGGTCCACACTTTTACAAGCCAAACCTTTTTTTTTCAAACGAAATAGATCCAGCAAAACTTTTACTGGAGTACAAATCATACCGGCACACACACTTTGTAACGCCCCGATTTTTCGAAAGCAAAATAAAATAATTTCTTAAGAAAATTTTGCTAAATAAATATAATTTTCCAAAATAAAGGTCTATTACAATCTCAAAATAAATTTACCGATTCAAAATACATTAACTTCAGAGCTGACTCTAGGCTTGATACGAATCCCAAGTATACTCGATCTCTATTCTTGATATTCTTCTTGTGTTGAACTGCACCATCTTTAAATCTTCTCCATTGAATCCTGCGCCCTCTGGCAAATTCATCGCCGAAGTAATTGATTTACCAGGATACAGACGTATCCGTGAGTGATAAATCACCCAGTAGAATAATCCAACCCAACCACCCCTCTTACATTACAGCTAGCAGATAACCATATATTATTAATGCAGGAAAGTAAAATAGAAGTATCACACATGAATTTATTCATTTCTGTCCAATAGCCTAACAACAAGAGAAAACTATTCACGCCCAGACCATAACTAGGGTTTGCCTATATTAATCACCACATCAAAATTTCCACTGGACTCCCGTTAGTTCTGTCATCACAAAATTTCACTGGACCACCCGCCAGGTTTTATCAACATAAAACGTCACTGGACCACCGCCAGGTTTTATCATCACAAGACATCGCTGGACCACCGCCAGGTTTTATCAACAGAAAACGTCTCTGGACTACCCGCCAGGTTTTACTGTCACAAAATATCGCTAGGCCTCCGCTAGGTTTTATCATCGCAAAACATCACTGGACCACCGCCAAATTTTATCAACAGAAAATATCTCTGGACTACCCGCCAGGTTTTATCATCACAAAACATCGCTGGACCACCGCCAGGTTTTATCATCAAAATTTATCACTGGAACACACCAGGACTCTCAATTTACCACTGGACTCTCGCCAGGACTCTCGATGTTCCACTGGACTCTCGCCAGGACTCTCAATTTACCACTGGACTCTCGCCAGGACTCTCGATGTTCCACTGGACTCTCGCCAGGACTCTCAATTTACCACTGGACTCTCGCCAGGACTCTCGATGTTCCACTGGACTCTCGCCAGGACTCTCAATTCTCATTACAATCTCATCATATTTCAAAATCACGCCTGCAGGCAATTTAAAACAAAAACTTTCCAATTCATCCATTAACTAACATCGTTTAAGTGATTTCTATTTCGCATACCACCCCATGTCTCTAGGGTCCAATCTAACAAATCAATCAAAGGTTGGAATGATAAATAAGCAATCAGAATAATAATTGGAATAAACAGTAATCATAAAAAGAATCACATAGCCTTTTATGAATGGGCCGTTGCTCTTAGTTCTGTATGATCAACAAGTCATTAATAAGGTAAGGAACTTTTAATAAATAAAAGTTTTAATAAAAAGAGTATAATCTAGGCTTGTATAAATTTTTATTTAGGAAAATAATTTGATTAATGATCATAATAAATACAATAAGTAATTAATAACACTAGAATAGGTAGCATGGCTCTAAAAGGAGTCCTAGGGTCCTACGTAACATGTTCGAGTATCAAAAAGTGGGTCCGGAGGGTTACGGAATTATTTTTAAAATAGAAATGATTTTTAAGGTTGTCAAAAGTAGAATAAATAGATAATAAATTATTTAATAAATAAAATATGTCGAGGTTAACAACATATCATCTTTAGGATGTAAAGAATCTAAAAAAAATATTTTGGGAATTTATAAAATGGTTTATAAGGTCGCAAGGATTTTTCGTTTGAAACTTTTGATTGAAAATAAACAAAAAATTAATTAAATAGATATTAAAATAAAAAAAATAATAATATTAACAAGTTATGATCTTTGAGGTGTTAGGAGTCTAGGAAAAATAAATCGGGCGTCGAAAACGATGTTCGGAGGGTCGAAAAATCAATTCGGAACGAAACAGAAAAAACCGCAAGGTTGGACCAGTCAACCTTGCGGTGGAGCACGCGGCCGCGAGGTCGGCGCTTGTTCTTGCGGTCCGCATGTTGCGGCCGCAAGGTTCGGGCAAGGTTCGGTTTTTTTAATGGTTTTCGATGCATGGGACCTTGGGGGACTATGGGTTAGGTCTAAAAACATTAAATATACATAGAGGGGTGTTTGGAATAGATTATAGTACCTCGAATCGGGTCGGATTGATTTAAAACGAATCTTGAACGTTTGGAGAAGAAGACTTCGGTTTCTTCGATCGGGGAACCTTGGGCTCGAATTGGATGACGTTTGAAGATGCTTGGGATTGAGGGAAGTGATTGGAACGATCAATTTGAGTTTCGGTTGATCGTAGACACGAAACCCACTTTTCTCTCTCTAAAACTCCATGGATTGGAGTTCGATTTTCTTCGAATTCTCTCTCTTTTCTGGACTGGTAGGGTATGAGGAATTTCGTGGTGAACCCTAGGGTCGAGCTTAAGGGTTATTTATAAGAGAATTTTCGATGAGGGTGAATAATTCGTATTTGAAAATGTTTCAAATTCTCGGGTTTCGATGGGGACGGAATATGGACGAAAATATGGTTAGGGGAGTGGTAGAGATCGAGTAGGAATAGGAGATGGAGAGATTGAAGGAATTCTAATCATGCATGCAACTAATAAAAGAGATAAATAAGATAATTATATTTTTTTGTATTTATCTATTAAGGAAAAGGATATATATAAAAATAATAATAATAATTAAGATCTAATAATATTAATGCTATAATTTAAAAAAAATTGGGTCGAAAATCCGTGTCGTTACACACTTAGGGGTGATTTGGATTGAAAAGTCGCGCAATAACTTTTTTTTTTGTCATTATTCAAAAAAAATTTGCATTTGTTAGTTTTGCATTAAACTTTTGTGACTTATTGATTTGCCTCAATGAGAGAAATCGAAAAAGTAAGAAATTTTGATCGAAACTCTTAAATTTTTTAAAAAAGACAAAGATAAGTAAAAAAAAGTTGTCTTATTGACTTATTTTTGTCTTTATTTAAAAAATTATAAGTTTCAATCAAATTTTTTAAGTTTTTCGATTTCTCTCGTCGAGACAAATCAATAAGTCACAAAAGTTTGACGCAAAACAAAAAAATTTGAATAAGAACAAAAAAATAAGCCAAAAATGTCTCTTTCAAAGAAATTAAGGGTTCCAATAAAAAAAAATTAAACTTTTTGGTTCCTCTCGTTGAAATGAACCAATAAGTCACAAAAGTTTAACGCAAAATTAACAAATGTAAAAACAATTTGAATAAAGACCCAAAAAAAAAAAAGTCACTCCCTACTTTTTAATCAAAACTCACTCGTATAATGCTATAATTACAGCTAAGTAAAATGGACAAGGAAGGGGGAAACGGGGGAGAAGAGAAAAGGAAAGGGGGGGGGGGGGGAAGAAGAAGGAAAACGGGTCGGGTCAGGCGGGTTTGGGTTTGACTTGACCCATATTTGACCCAATCCGTTTCAACCCGTTTACTATTTGACCCACCCATATTTGACCCGTGACCCATTTCAACCCGCCCATTTGCCACCTCTAGTATTTTTGAAAGGCGGGAAAAAAAAAAGTCCTGGAGCCTGGATGGAAACTTTTGATGTCCTAATTAAATCATGGGAAAATTTTACAAATGGTCCCTTTACTTTGCCTGAATTCTCATTTTCGTCCCTCTAGTACCAATTGCGTTAGTTTTAGCCCTATAGTTTATATTTTGCCTCAATTTCGTCCCTCTTGCTTACGGTGTCAATGAAGCAAACGGAATTGAAGGGCAAAATTGTCATTTCTCCTCACAAAGGGACTAAATTGAGACTTCATACAAACTAGAGGGATTATTTCTAAAAATATTCATTTTACTTTTGTTTTTGCAAATATAATTAAAAGACACCATACATAATATATATATTTTTCAGCTCAGTTTTTTTAATCAAAATATGTTGAAAATTTTAAAGCTTTTATTATATTCCTTCGAAAAGTAACCCCTATGTTAAATGTCTATGTATCGTATTTTTTTCGATTGGATTTTCAATCTCGTTATGTTCTTTGTTACGCGATTAAAAAGAAAAATTGTTCAATAGTATTTAGGTGTCTTGTATTTTTGTTTAATTAACCAATGAAATACTATTGCATTAAAACATGGGTATAGTGTATTTTTTTTTGGGACTTACTCATAGGACCACTCATATAACAAATAAATACAGATTGAATATTAATAGCTACATAATCAGTTTATTTTAGTCTTCAAATAATTTAACGACATATAGCTACATAATGAAATACGAAAATAACATCTTCAGATCAATATAAGTTAGCAATATCAAAGCTGTGAGTTGGCTTAAAATATCACCCACAAGTCAAAAGTTCACTCGCTTATTTGTTATTCAATAGTGATCCACTTCTTAATCAATGATTACAAGATTAACTAAATAATTTTGAACATTATTTTTTATTGGGTGAAAAAAAAAACATTATAAAAACATGATACTAATGATATGGAATATTAAGTATGGAATATAATGATTTTCAATTCCATACTAAATGATAAAAACAAAACTTTTTGTGATATGGAATATAATAAAAACATTATATTTCCTTACTTAAAGATATGGAACATCATTAAAATTTTTTGTGATATGGAATATAATAAAAGTAAAAGCTTTAAAATTGTTTATATATTCCAAAAAATTTTGTGATATGGAATATTAAGTACTCCTATTATATGTTGAAAATTTTTGCAAACTGTTTCCTCTTGCATTTTTATATTCCATACTTAATATTCCATATCATTAAGTATGGAATTTTAAGTATGGAACACCATTAAAAAATTTTGTTTTTGCAAATATAATGTTTTTTATAATAAAAGCTTTAAAATTTTCAACATATTTTGATTAAAAAAACTGAGATGAAAAATATATTATGTATGGTGTCTTTTAATTATATTTGCAAAAACAAAAGTAAAATGAATATTTTTAGAAATAGTCCCTCTAGTTTGTATGAATTCTCAATTTAGTCCCTCTGTGAGGAGAAATGACAATTTTGCCCTTCAATTCCGTTTGCTTCATTGACACCGTAAGCAAGAGGGACGAAATTGAGGCAAAATATAAACTATAGGGCTAAAACTAACGCAATTGGTACTAGAGGGACGAAAATGAGAATTCAGGCAAAGTAAAGGGACCATATGTAAAATTTTCCCTTAAATCATTATATCCTATTGTATGTCCTTCTGGCCAAAGCTTCCGGATAAAAAATGGGTCCCACAAGTGTATATTAGGAGTAATAGACATTTATATTTTATGGTTGGAGTTTAAATTATAGAGGTGGGACCCACTTATGATTTGCTAGCATAGTTGCCAAACTTGGTACACATGCTAGCACACTACAAAATTTAACACACTTTAGCACACAAGCTCATGCAAGCATTTTGGCACAAAAAATATACTATTTTTGTTTGCTAAGTCTTAACACACACAATTAAACACACTAGTTAGTACACCCATTGTGGAGGCTCTCCAATTTTTTGTTCATAATTGGAGCAGAAGAGCTTAACTGGTTATCCCAAAAGGGTTGTCCAACAAGGGGGGATTAGAGGCTTCTAGTTGGAAGAATGGGAGCGATGCTTAACTCATTTGTAGTTTGCTGATAACGAAGCGATTTTTTGTGAAGCCAAATGAAGTAACAACTATTGAGATGCTACTAAGATGTGTTGAAGTGATGTCAGGGCCTAGAACAATTTTTTTCAAGACTATAGTGTGTGATATTGGAGTACATGAGGGACGACTTGGAAGCTTTGCCCCGCCAGGTTCTAAGATGTAAAGCTCAGAAACTGCCAATTAAGTACTTCCATATGAAAACCAGTTATAGACAAAGTTGAATGCGTGTTAGCTTCATGTGTGGGAGGAAGGTTGATTCTGGTCAATTCTGTTCTATAGCATTTCTGTTTATATGCTTGGCTTAAAATGCATGAACATTGAAGGACGACGGTCAATAGGTGGTGCCAGCATCTTTAGTGAATTTACTGCAGTGGTAGAAGAGCTGGACATATACATCAAAGAAGAAGGTGATCTCGGATTGCATTCCATTTGTTCTCATGTGCACTGTTTGGAACAAGAGGAATTGATTGTGTGTTTCAGAATGAGAGTCTCAAACGGGAGGAGATCGCAGAACTTATATAGATCAGATTAGGGTTTTGGGTGAAAATGAAGTGGAGATCAAATGCCTACAATGTGAATGACTTCATTTCCTGGCTTTTACAGTTGGTGTCTAACCAACTGTTGGCGTATGGAAAGGACTAGGGAGACTTCTACATGGAAAGAATTGCGAAAATATAATGAACAGTTGTACAAAAATGATGAGACAATCTACATTAAGAAAATCCCATTTTTGACCAAGAAAAATTAGTAGCATCTAGAAATAATTAATATCCATTTCATTTTCCAATTTTTTCTTCACAAATCCAATATCTAAATATATCATGGCAAATTTTCCAAAAAGTGGCCAGCAAAAATTGATATCAGCCATACACCCATTACACCTCAATCCTGATATCAGGAGAAAGTAATTTGACAAAAACACACTGAACTCTTTACTTCATTGTTTCTCCATTGTCATGACCATCACCCATTGACCCAGATGGGGTTCTATTTGTAGTTAACTCTGCATCTCCTGCTTCCATTCCACCTTCACTTACCTCTTCCAAGGCCTTATATGTATAAAATTTGGTGCATATCATATAATATATCAGATTAGCTAGCTGCAGTCCAGACACAAACAAGTAGTAGTACTCCAATCTTCCATTGTTGAGGTTCCGATTTGGAATCCAGTTTTTCCCTCCCCCTTTCCCGGTGTACTCGTGAATCAACGATACCATCAGGGTACCTGTTAAGAACCACACACCCATGTTGTCAATTAACACGCTCTGGTTGTTTTGGGATATAACATTTTCCCCCAATGACAATCCAGGCTTACTGCTTTTTGTTGCAACCCTAAAAAAATGATAGTGGTAGTGAATACAGCAGTGATGGTGGTGGGTTGCGGTGACAAAAGTAGGGCAAGGTGGTAGTTGTGGTGGTGTGGTGCTGATCTGGAGAACATTTTCTATCACTAAAAACTGGAAACCGTTTTAAGACAAAATCAACTGATTTTCTGTTGGCTAGGGAAAACATTTTCCCTTAATTTGACCTTTTCCATTGCACCAAATACTGGAAGATATGTTTCAGGAAACATTTTAGCTAAAATAAAATGCAAGTACATGATAAGATTGTTACCAAAACATGCAAAGCACATTTTACACAGACTATTAGGGCATGGTACTAGCAAACGTACCAGTGTAATTCCCCAAAGCTATTGCTATCCAAAAGAAGGACGCAGAAGTGCTTCTCATGCTCTCTGGCGCCTGGTCATAAAAGAACTCTATTCGCCCAACAGTAATTAAAGCCAAAGCCGTCCCCTGGATCCAGTACTGAGGAACCAACCAAAACACACTTATTGGAATAATGGCAGCCGGATTTCCTATCAAGTCGTGATTGGCCGCCACACCTCTCCGCTTGATCTCCACCAGAGCTGCAGCAAGGGTACCGAAAATGCTGATCGCATAACCCATTCCAATTCTCTGTAGGGACGTGATCCCGTTAAGCTTTTTGGTGAAACGGCGAGCGAAGGGGACGAATAGCTGCTCGTACAGCAAGAGGCCAATGAGAATGCTAATGATTTCGAAGCTAGACATGGTGGCTGGGGGGATTTTAAATGAGGGGGAAAGGGAACGATCCATGGTGCGAGCCTGTTGGATGCTGAAGCTTTCCTGGTGGGAATAGGCGGTGATGGGTAAGATTCCAGATGCCCAAATGGGTAGCATTCGGACAATGGACTTTAGTTCTTCTACCCGGTGGACAGTGGATAGCCTCCATAGATTGGGTGGGTTTGAGTATGGGTTATCAGTATCTGTTACTACTGCAGCTTTGTCAAACCACCTACAAACATGTGGATAAACAGGGTTAATAAATCGTATGTAGGGTTCCTGGTGTGTTTGGGTTGCAGAAATTATGACCTCCATCAAAACTGCCTATTAAACTTCTCAAGCTTTGTTGTGGACCCCTTAGACGTGCGATTTAAACAAATAACAGAGTTCTGTAGGTTGTCTATGCATACTTGTAAAGTTGTAAGCGCAAAACTCTGTGATCTCACTCTCTATAAAGTATAGAACAATGTCATATGTCCCCAGTATGACTGGATACTCGTGTGACTGGATCCTTGCTGTCTCAAGATAACTATGAAGACCTCGGTTAAGTCGGATTATATCTTACTTTACCTTAATATAATATATGTACCTCTTGCTACATACCCTGGTGCATGTTTTTACAAAAACGGCAGTTCGTAAGGTAAGGGCAGTTACGTAATGGGTTTTTGAAGGTCCAACACAGTAAATGATGAAAACAATGGCGTTACGAAAACTCACGTGCGTATCGGCTGCTACGGCTGTTACTTATCGCGTAACGGTCGGTAATGGCCGTTACACCTCGTTATAGGACCGTTACACCTACATAACAGAGAGAAAATCTTTTCTTTTTTTTCTTTTTTTTTGTTCCTTTCTCAAACCTCCATGTGATCCTACAGTGTATTCTTTGCAACTTTGTGAGATTCTTCTGCCTTCACTAAAACGGGTATTTTGAGAATCACACTATCGTTATTTCGAATTGGGTCAGAGAGAATAAGGGGGAAAAAAAAAAAAAAACTTCAATTTCGTTCATAAAACACAACATTTGATCAAATCCTTCTTAAAACTCCTTCTAAAAGTCAAATATTGCTTAAAAACATTCAATTTAGTCATAAGTAAGGTTAGAGCATGTGTATCAATGAATTTTTAACATTTGCTAGTGCTTGAAAAAAAATCCAAGAGTGCATTCTCCGATTTTCGTTACACATTGACTGATACTCCCGATATCCATTACTCATGACCGTTACACCGACCAATACCGCGATTTAAAAGTATACCCTGGTGAAATATAGCGGTAAAACAAACATATGACAAAGGGGTTGCTCTACTGTGTGAGTGGCAATCCGGCTTCTACTCAAGAGTGATGTATGCTCCTGCATCAATCCAACTTCTACTCAGAGTTATCACAACTATAATTACCAACACCTGCCTATATAGTATAAAACATTGTTACACAAGGCAGGGGTGGGGGAGGATGCAGGGGAGCGGAGGATCATAGAAGCTCCTCGCTTGGGAGCGCCGGTGAGATCTTTGGGGAATACTACAAAAATATACTTATGTAACCCAAGTAGATAATAATTCGTAATTTATGTCAACTACAGTTATTGTTTTAGCGAATATAGGTAAAAATTATGTTTATCCTAACTACTTGAGAAAATTTAAAATATTTTTCTATTATCCTATCATTGTGTCATATTTTCTCTTGCATGGTATCTTTTACAATTGTTTCTTTGGGGATTTACATGCCTAAGAGGTTCTATGCTAGTGGGAGCGGGCTACTTTCTCGATGGAAGTGAGGTTCCAAGGAGACTTAGGAGCGCGTGAGTGACGTTCTGAGGTGGATTCGCCACACATATAGGAGGTTCTTGCAACTAACTAACCAACATAATGTCTCTTCCCATGACCAGACACTCCAACCAAACACGTGTAATGTATAATTATGGTGTTTGCAGTGAGATTTAACGCATAAACTACGGTGTCTTGTACCATAGCAAATTACCACCATCTTTTTTTTTTTTTTTTTTGATAAGCACACATTTCATTTAAACTCCCAAACAAATATACAAGCTACACAGGGACATACCCCTGGCTATACGCAAGGTCTCCAACCTACCCCAGAACAAGCTACAACCAGCACAACCTATGCAAAGGAAATGGATAATAGAGACAGTGCAACTTTATGGCTAATAGAGATCATTACCATTTATTCTAAGTTCTAGTGCTAAATATGAAAGGCAACTTACTTGAACTGGTTGGTGTGGAGAAGCCTTCCATTGGAAGAAATAGCTGCATCAAGTTCGTTATTTTCGTACAACACTCCCGGATCCGCTGGTGCAACTTCTTTCCTCTTACGCAGAGCAGCACCAATAACCTGAGCCAATCTAATTAATGGACTCCCTTCTGGCTTCTGTTTCTTATAATAAGAAGATCCGACGATAAAGACTGTGATTGATAAGGCCATGGCAAGAGCAGGAATTCCAAGACCCCAACCCCAACCCACATGCTCTTGGATATACACCACAAACGTTAGAGCAGCTAGAGATGCGAATTCCAGACAGAAGAAGTACCAGTTGAAGAAATTCCAGTTCCGAGACTCCATTTCTCTCTTGCTCATGCCGAGTTGGTCTGCGGCAAAGGTAACTATGCAAGGCCTGAGTCCGCCCAATCCAAGGGAAGTGAGGAGAAGAGAGGTGTAGAGGACCCATAGCTGTAACTTAGAGGCTTCCTTGCAGTTCTCTTGAGCGGGGCAATGCGGGGGCTGGAGCCCGGGTAGGATTGCAGATAGGATGATGCTAACCAATCCCTGTGGTAAGAGCTACATTTTTCATCAATATTTTCCAAAAGATATATCATGCCGATGCATGCGAAAAAGATTACACTGCAATGCAATGGGATGAAAAGTTCAAATTGGAACCATTAAACCCATTTTCCAAAGTTTACATACAGACATTTTCATCAGCTATTCTTGCACAGTTCTATATTCAACTTTGGTTATTTGTCTGTGCTATTTTTTCTTGACTAGGTGCGCAACATTTCAATAAGGCCAATGCCTCGCGTTGTGTCTAGGCCCCAACAGACCATTGGGCTTCATTGCGCCTATTGCCTATAATAACTATCATTCTTCCTCAGGAAACACTTTTAAAACCAGTCACCCTTTTGTCCCCAACTCTATTACCACATTCAACCTCCAGCACTGCAATCTTAGTGACATAATCCTTCAAAATGCCCTGCGCTCTTGCTTTAAATCCTCGCTCTCACAGGTTTTAGAAGTTTCAGATGTGTTTCAAAGACACCTTCACACTAGAGCGCACGAATTTTGTGACTAAGACAGCAATGCATCTTAATCTTCAACCTAACCCATCTTTCTAATAAAGGTCAAACACCTATCTATATGAAAACATAACACTAATGCGGGGAATTCATAGAAGGCTAGTTTCAGAAATGGAATTACAGGAACCCTATACGAAAACCCAACACGAATTTCCATAGTGTAAACCGAATCCACGCCAATACACCAAAGTTCGACCCCAACCACTCACATAATCGCGGAATTAAAGTTCAAAATCTAATGCAGTCAGAAGTCAATTCAATCTCACAAATCAGACTGCAGTGAGTTACCTCTCCCGGCTGGTTTTTGTGGTGACGGCTAGGTGTTGAAACACGTTAAAGTTAAATGCAGGACGTAGTAGGTTAAGAATTAAGTCATCGAACGGTGACTGGTGGCGGTGGTTATGGGTGCAGCACCGCCGCAGTGGTGGTCTGTGGTCAGGGTCGACTCAAGTGCTTCACGAAGAGGGGGCATTTGGGGTAGTTTTATCTTACCTGGGCTGTTTTGGCCTACTTTGTGCACGGCCTTGGGTTGGGTTGTATTCGGCTAAGAGATTTTAAAAATAAGTATTTATATGTAATTTTTAAGTTTAAAAAATAATATATTTACTGAAATAGTGGACTTGGTTGAACTAGTTTTTTTTTTTTTTTTTGCAATATAGATCTTGATGAGATTTTTTGAATCGTGAAAAAAAAAATCAAAAAATTATTTTCACAAATGCATTATTTTTTAAATTTAAAAATTATAAATAAATACTTATTTTTTAAGAACTCACAGTGCAATAGGGCTTACAACTGGTGCACACCACAGCCATCGGCAAATAGAGAGTAGCCATTTTAGAGAAACAAATCTGTTTATCCCTTTTTTCCTATGTTCCCTCAGGTCAGGTCTCGTATAATTAATTTATTCTTGGTCAATAATATGTGTCTTATTCTTGCCTCATAAATTTCTCACATGAAAAAAATGGATACGAAGGAATCTGCAGAGCATGTGACACCAATTTTTTTCCCCCAATAATGCTACATATGCAAAGATTTATCACAATCAATCACAGCTGCATGCTGAGTAAACTCACATGGCTTTTAAGTAGTGACGGCCCCGACATTTGGGTTACCTTAATCCAACCTCATGCTTTGTTGTCCATTTACAATTAAGTCATACAAAATAAAAAAATATACAAGTACAAAAAAATTAAAATTACATTATTATTTTAGCTTAAAAATTAAAATATTCCAGTTATAATGTTTTATGATTAAACATGATCCAATTCAGAGAATCGAACTCAATCCACCGGGAATTTTAAAAGCTTGCATGACCACCGCACCAAAGGCAATTGCCCGTGCTTGTATGGGAAACTTTTTTGAATATATATGTTACTTAAATATTTTTTTTGTTGTTGTTCCAGCCCGGGGCTTGTCCAAGACCGAGGGCTTGCGTGGCTTATCCCGGGGCCAGCCCTGCTTTTAAGTGTACTGAGTGAGTAGTAATTGTAGTTGGTTGTGGTAAATCTTTGTTTACAAATTGAAAGGCAACACTGTAAGGCGGTTGTTGAGTAAAAGTATATACATTGAATAAAGGGTGCCGGAGAGGAAAGAGAGAGTTAGATATATACCAATTCATAGAGAATCGAACTGGCAATGATGGTCAAAAATCGACCGGCAAAAGAGTCGGCAATGAGAGCGCCGACGAGGGGAGTGAAAGCAGCAAGCCCTTTAAAATTGGTGAGGATGTTGGATGCCTTCACCAGCGGCAAGTTGAGCTCCTGTGTTAGGTACGTTGTCATGTTCCCATGAAACCCCACTGTTGCAAATCTCTCTGAGATTTCATTTGCTGTCAAATACGTACCCCAAATTAGTTACTATGTGTGATTTTGCACTTTTTACAATACATAAGGAATACAAAAGGTGAACCAACAATATCTAGATCTTCCAGTCCTTTAAAATAATTAATATTGTTTCACGTAAATGATTTACCGAAACTGCATCCTACGATAATGAGAAAAAGATTAGTCGCAGCATGAGTAAACTTAATTTTTATGTCGAATTCGTGGTGAGGCTGATAACGAAACTGCATCCTACGATAATGAGAAAAAGATTGGTGATTGTTTCTATAAAGTAGGTGTCCAGATTAATTTACTCATGCTGCGACTAATCATGGGGGACAATCGTACTGTCCACTAGACAGGGCTGGCTCTGAGGTGAAGTTGGAGGTGTCCGCTTTAGGCCTCCGGATTTTATGCGAAAAGTAGGGCCTCCCTCTCTCTCTCTCTCTCTCTCTCTCTCTCTCTCTATATATATATATATATACACACACACACTCCCCCGTCCCTTTTTAAGTGTTTTGCTTCGTAACTCCAACTTATTAAGGAGACATCATCATTATACATTTCACGTCAACTTTTATCTCCCACTTTCCCTACTTACTCTCTATGGAGACATTATCATTACACTTTTATTCACTAACTTTTCAAAATAGAATATACTTTTAAGGGCAAAATGGAAAATGCACCAATTGTTACCCACTAACTTTATAAAATGGACACTTATTAAGGAACAATCCAAAATAAAATACTGGACTCTAAAAAAAGCACGGAGGGAATATATATAAAGTGTTCCATGTTTTGACTCAATAGTACATTTAGCCAAGTGGTGCGATAAACTCAATAGAAAGATGCCCCCCGGGAGATTTTTTTTTGGACACTATTTTCTTTTTCCTTCTTATTTTCCTTTTTTTTTTAATCATGGTTTCGATAATTCCTCTTATACCTCTTATATTTTAACTACTTAAGCTGTAGTAATTGTAGATAATAGTCAACATCAATGTTCAATGTTTTTTGCACACCACAAATGTTTTGATAAGTTTGTTTGTAATTCATTTTCACACTCTCCATTTTAATAATCATACTCTGTTTTTTGTCTTATTGTGATGTGAATTTACAATTTTGTTCTTCTAAGTGTAAAAATCACTACCATAGCCAGTTTTTTTTGTTTTAATTTTACTTTTAACTTTGAATATCAAATTTTGAAATGAAACACAATTGACTAAAAATAAACCAAAATAATTTATTTTCACTCAACAAATACCGATGAAAAAAATGTTCAAATAACCGTTAGAGAAAACAAATTGCATGACATGTACTTCGTTATGTTTGATTTATATTTTGCTAAGGTATATTTTTTTTTAAAATTTTGTCTTACATAAATTACGAAGCTAAAATACCATGTTTAATCCATTATCTTTTAGTAGCAATTCAAAAAAAAAAATTTACTCCCTCCGTCCCTTTTTAAGTGTCCTGCTTAGTAACTCCAACTTATTAAGGAAACATATCATTATACATTTCATATCAACTTTTATCTCCACTTTTCCTACTTACCCTCTATGGAGACATGCATCATCATTACACTTTTACTCACTAACTTTTCAAAATGGAATATACTTTTAGGGGCAAAATGGAAAATGCACCAAGTTTTACCCACTAACTTTACAAAATGTACACTTATTAAGGGACAACCAAAAATGGAATACTGGACTCTAAAAAAGGGACGGAAGGATTACCTTATATTAGCCACCTATATTAAATTTTTTTCTTAAAATTGGCTTTAGGTATCTAAAATCTCAAGGCTGGCCCCGTCACTAATGAGGACTTAATTAAAGTCATTGCAGGTATAGACGGACTCCAAAGAAAGTTTATATAACGCTGCAAGGCGTATGGAAGATGAAAAACCAATATTCGTTTCATCTTCATTTTCATGGACCGTATTTTATTAATAAGTAAACACCAACTTCCCATCTATACCCACTTCCTTTAGGCTTATCTTGTGCTATCTGAAATGCTTTGGAAGTCAAATATATATCTTCTTCTGTTTTTGCTTTCGAAAAAAGTTTCAATAGATAGCGTAAGCCAAAACAAAAACAATTTTATTAGCCCACATCGTCCAGAAGTTTTTGGGTGCCGGGCGGATACCACACACGTGGTATCTCGTCGGCGATTTCAGCCATTCAAATGTGTTTTAGATGCTCCAGATTTTAGAGAGAGAAAAAGAGGAAGAGAATGGTCGGCTCTAGGCCATCCAAAACACGTTCGGACAACTAGAATTGCCGACGGGTACTGCCACGTGGTATCCATTCGACACCCAAAAATTTCTCCACATCCTCACACTTCCAAACATGAAAAAGCCTTAAAAAGCAAATCCCTATAAATTTAAAGTTCTGTGTGCGTGTAGGCCTAATTCATTGGGGAATACCCACAAAGTCTACACCACATCGTATAGACCCAATATATATTGAATGACCCATGTCTATTTAAAAGGGAGCTTGTAAGTGGTGAGCTATTCTATTTAATTGTATATTAAGGTCCAACTATTTTTCTATTTATCCGATGTGGAACTTAATCTTCTTTTTTTTTTATCCAATGTGGGACTTTATCTTTCATGCATGTTCCCAACATTAACTTGATTGAAGAACAAGAAATTAACTCGTGTTTTGCATCCTCCCAAGGTATGTTGGTCTTGGCCTGCGACGTAAGAGTTTGCTCTTTTCTAAAGTCTTAGGTTCGATTCTCCTTACTAACAGCTCTTGGAGTGACCTTACCTCATGCGTAAGCGTGTGAAAAAATTGTGGTAGGGATTTTCCAAATTTGTCCGATGTGAGCTGAAGCTGGCCGGATACACCTTGTATTAACCCAGAAAAAAAAAAAAAAACTCAGCTTGTTTTTCATCTTTCTTTCTTGGGAATGTCTACTTTTTAAGTCTGAAGGTTCAAGAACTCATGCATTTTACAAGAAAATGAGCCCTCCACCGTGCATTTGCAAGGAATTTGAATTCATCGTCAAAAACATCAAAACAGGACTGAACAAAACATTGCTAGTAATTCATCCATTACGTTAAAACAGAAAAACAAACAAACATTATTAACAAAGCCTCAAAGTACCAAATTCAAAGTGACTCACCGATAATGAATGGAAGTGTTTTGACTCCTCCGAGTTCCCTTTTCTTCTTCTGCTTAATCCCAATATTCCTTTCCTCCTCTCCGTTGACAGTACTCATGTTTCTCTCCTGCTCCATCTTCTTCTCAATTATTGCCAGATTGTATCACTACACAAAACAGGTTTATGCCTCAACCATATATATATAGAGAGAGAAAAACTTTTTAACGGGGTCTCTCGTAAATAAAGTTTACGGAGGCCAATCTTGGCCGTCCAAAAGTATTTTGGACGATTTCAAATTAAAGACAAACTATTAACGGCCGGTAAGAAATATTTATTACCGGTAATAGTTTAAAAACGTATCTCAACCGTTGATGGTCGAAACGGACGGGTAAGATTGCGTGGAGTTGTAAATAAGTTTCTCTCATGTAATCGGATCAGGGGCACGCAAAACTAGAAATTTATGACTAGAGGGACCAAAAATGCAACAATAGCAATAAAAGCATAGACTAGCAAAGAAAAAACCTTTTTTCCCTCCCGAAAAAATCGCATAAAAGAATAAGAAACTGGAAACTACAGTGTGAAAATCATTTACTGGAGAATTTAGTTTTCAGTGATAAGACAAGAGTCAAGTTTTGACTTTATTAATTACTAGCATGTGATGTTGAGATTCACCGAATCTTCAATCCTATCAAGACTTGAACGGTTAATGGTTAGATGTATTTATTTTCTCGCTGGTACAATACAGGCAAATGTTTCAGAAAACTGTCCAGAAAAAATAATGAATCTGCACCGTCTAGTTTTCTTTTCTGGACAATTTCCTAAATCCTTCTTGTAGATTATATCATTTTTTATTTATTTTAGCTTGCGACATCATTCTTCACATAACAACTTTGAATTTGCTTCAGATAAATTGAATACAACTCGATGGATTAGAGTACTCTTTTTTGTTCCTATGCAATAAAGCTGCATTATTTGGTATTCTCTGGTGGTTGGTAGATCGTATGTAGATGTATGCTAAATGGGGATAATTTGTAAGTAAATGAAAGATCTCCTCGATCCTTGTCGGTACAGTGCAAGAGAAAACAAAAACTAAACCATAGTAAACCCCACACCGGCTAACCCTAATATACATTGAATGACCAATATTTATTTAAAAGACTAAGTCTTGTATGTACGTGGTGAGTCACTTAATTGCTTATTAAGTGTTAGGAACATGTGTGAAGAACCGAGTCCCACATCAGATAAATTGAAAAAGGGTTGAACCTTCTCGGAGGATTCCATCCACGAACGCAAAATTTATGGCTGACTGATATTGGTCATCATCATTTAGCTAAGGACCATTTACCGGTAAAATGACCCGTAAATGTCAATTATTTTATGAGTCCGTTTGTATTGATTTTCCATATGTGCAATCATAATAATAACACGGTCTTTGATTACGCCGCCAAAGCACTAATTCACTCCTATTTTTTTTTTGGATAAGTTAATTCACTCCTATGTTAACCAAACTACGTCATATTCCACATAAAATTGAGCTCTAATTATACACACATATGTTTTTCCAATACCCTGAAACACATCTTAGTATTGAACCATTGAAGATCCGGTTCAACTGGTCATCCTTGTGCGGAGATGGCCAAAATACCAAGGACATCACGGATGTACGGATTTTTTGGGTTTGACGGTCAGGATGTTCGGATCAGTTTATATGCACCTTGACTAATCATCTTCTCGGTCCGGTCATAACTAGGCTATCCACGCCGAAACTAGAGGATTCACAAGAAATTACTTACTCTTTTTTTTCTCGGCAACTGAACATTTTATTGAAAAAAATGTTAGGGGAGGGAATACCAACCAAGGGTTGGCAACATCTAAAGGGTACAAAACCCAATCACCTAAAATCAGAGAATGGACCAAAACAAGGGCCCAATCTCATCCCTGGACCCAAAACCTCAACTACACCTAGAAAATCCTAAACCTCCCGCCGCCATCCCTCCACTGGCTGCCTTCATGCAGAGACGTACCACCACCACGAAACCCATCTGGTCGAAGAAAAGATACACACGGACCACACCCAACCAGTCCGAAAGCCGCCGGCACCGCAACCCCAAGATCCCAATGATGACCGCCTAAGGCCGCCGGAGCAGCCCCCAAGCACGGCCTGAGATTGAGAAAGCTTTGACAGAGACTTCCCACTCGAGAAACACCATGAATCACGGTCGGAGGCTGCCATGGACAAGCCCCCGCAACCATATGACCACTGCCTGCCACTTGAAACTCATCGGCGTTAGGCATACCCGAAAATACCCAAGGATAAATCGGTAGAGAAACAAGCGCGATCACCTCCATCACCACCACATCACTCTCGCCGTTAAGCCCAAACCGGGATCCCCAAGAGATGGAAGCCGGTGGGTGATGCAGTGGTGAAAGAAAGGAGATGAACCAACGGAAGGAAAATCGGCAAGAGAAAGATGAAACGTGGCAAATGGGTAGGTTTGGATGGATTAAAATGGGTTATGAGTTGAATATGAGCGGGTCGAATACGGATCAATAGTAGACGGATTGAAATAGATTGGGTCAAATATGGGTCAAGTCATACTCAAATCCAACCCGACCCGTTTTCCCTTGTCTCCCCGGCGTACATATGACTCTCAGCTCTTGAAATTACTCAACTAAATAACTATTTAAGAAGCAATTACCATTCTTGAACTGAAATTTAGAACGTACAACCAGGAAACCCCTTGTTTGGTTTTTTTTTTTTTTTAATTTCCTGCTTGGTTCCTCAGAAAACAATAGAAAGAGAGAGAATATAGAAAAAGATAAATAATTGCCTTATATTCTTTCACTTGCTCCATTCTTCAAAACAAAATTTCAAAAATTTTGAAACAAAACCTTTATAATCATGATGATAAACAAGTACAGTGCAACTCTCCTATTCAAAAAAAGAAAAAAGTAATTTCTTGCAGAAAAATTATTATGGCATAAGTTCACTTCTTTACGTCTTGTATAAGTGAACTTAGAATCAACTCGTGCAAAGGACTATTTTGAACTCTCATGACTAGAGAGTGATCACTCTCACTCTCTAGTCCTGTTAAATCGTTCAAGAGGGTAAAAAGTGTTGAAACAGTGGTAGGAGTAATAAATAGAGGGTAAAAAGTGTTAAAACAGTGGTAGGAATAATATTGGAACAGTGGAATGAGATTGATGAAGGTTGATTTACCCTGTTACTTTACCCAGTTTACTGTTTTTATTTATTAGAATAGAAGTTGGAGAGAGAGAGAGAGATTTGTTTGCAAGTGGGTGGAGAGAATTGATTTGTGTTTCCACGATAATGGAGAGACGATTTCGAAGTTAGAGCGGGTTTTGTTTTTGGAGGAGTCAGTGAAGGTGTGAGTGTCCAACCCACTTTTAGGGAAAAATTCAAAAAAATCCCTGAACTTTGAACTCAATGTCAAATAGGCACCTGAACTTAAATAAACTTCAATTGAACACCTGAACTTTCACTCCGTTATCAATTTACCCCCTGCCGTCTCAATCCGTGACTTGTCGTTAACGGCACAGTTAAAAAAAAAAAATTACCACCAGTTTGCAATCCTATGAAGCAGAAACATGATTATGAGAGTCTTAGAGACAAAATTTGATTATGTCTCTTTAGAATAATATGATCAGAATAATAAGATCTTCACACCCGTTCAAACGGATTAAAAATTGGAGCACTTAATTTTTTAACCATATTTTTTAATATATAAACGGTCTCAAAAAATTAAGTGCTCAAATTTTCACTCCGTTCGAATCGGTGCAAAGATCTTTTTATTCTTATCATATTATTCTAAAGGGTCGTAATTCATTTTTATCTCTAAGGCTCTCATATTAAGTATGTGTTCTTTATTTAGGATACTATGGAGCAGAAATGTGATTATAAGCACTTAATTTTCTGAGCACTTAATTTTTTATAAGTACTTAAATATCTTTGTACTGATTCAAAACGGAGTGAAAATTTGAGCACTTAATTTTTTTATGACCGTTTATATATTAAAAAATATGATTAAAAAATTAAGTACTTCAATTTTTAATCCGTTTGAACGGGTGTGAAGATCTTATTATTCTGATCATATTATTATAAAGAGACATAATCAAATTTTGTCTTTAAGGCTCTCATAATCACGTTTCTGCTCCATAGGATTGCAAACTGGTGGTATGAATTTTTTATTTAACCAAAACGTTGCCATTTTGGTGTGTGGGTAGGGGCTGATGTGCCTTTGGGGCAGCAGAGCCCCCGGGTCCGGGTAATAAGTGGAGAGAGATAGAGAGAGAAATGTTGGAAGTAGGGGGAATTTTTTTAAAAATTCTTTTTGAAAATTTGAGCACTTAATTTTTTTTGAGACCGTTTATATATTAAAAAATATGGTTAAAAAATTAAGTGCTCCAATTTTTAATCCGTTTGAACGGGTGTGAAGATCTTATTATTCTGATCATATTATTCTAAAGAGACATAATCAAATTTTGTCTCTAAGGCTCTCATAATCACGTTTCTGCTTCATAGGATTGCAAACTGGTGGTAAGTTTTTTTTTTTTTAACTGTGCCGTTAACGACAAGTAACGGATTGAGACGGCAGGGGGTAAATTGATAACGGAGTGAAAGTTCAGGTGTTCAATTGAAGTTTATTTAAGTTCAGGTGCCTATTTGACATTGAGTTCAAAGTTCAGGGGTTTTTTTGAATTTTTCCCCCACTTTTAACCCATTTGAACCTATTATACAATATTGGCGGATTGAATTAGGTTGTGAATGGACGGGTTTGGACATGTTAAAAAATATGGGTTAAGATTGCCACCTCTAATCGATACATTGTTCAATCTATCCAAGAAAAATAGAACTCTTAAAGATAAAAAGCTCCCGACCCTCTCACAAAGCCTTTAGGCCCTGTTTGGATGGAGGAGATGAAGGGGGATATGTAAATCCCCCTGATTTGTACTCCGGGAGTCCACCAAATCAGGTGTTTGGTTCAGATTTTGGGAAGGTGGAGATGAATACTGTAGTGGTTTCTAGTCCGGCAGAAGGGCGATTTGTGAGCGATAGGTGAGACCCCGTCGTTGGCAAATCCGGGAGGTTTTGAGACGATTTTGCCCCTCCAAATCCCCCTTCATTTATCCTTTGTCATCCCATTTCTGGTTTGATCGTGTTCTTTTACCCAGACCAACGAAGAGAGAGAAGAGAGAGAGAGAGAAGAGAGGAGGTCGCCGAAGAACTCTGATGACTCCACCGCCTACCGACGGTTACAACTCTCCCTCGTCTTCCTCTTACACGGGCTGAGGTATGGTTGTTCACTCCATTTGCGATCGTTTTTGTGGATTTTGACGACTGTCTGTGTTCCGTTGGGTTGAGTTTTCGATTGATTTGGTAGTTATTGATGTTCGGTGTGATTTTTCACCCACGGTTGTCCATAGCTTATCTGAGTTGCCTTATAAATCTTGGAACTCCATATATGTTGATTTTGCCCTAATTTTGTTGTACGGTTTGTAGATCTGAGTTGCCCTAACTCGAAATAGTGTTTTTTTTTATTTTAATCTCATTCAGTGCATTTTGAACCACGATTGGAGTTGCGACATGGGTTCGAACCACTATTCAGTTACACTATTCAGTAACTGAATAGTGACTAATTACTTCGGATATGCATGTATGTGTGTGTGTACATATCTCTCTGTCTTTGTAAGGATTGTGCATGAACATTGACAACAACACACAAATTTGGTGATAGCAATGATATTTCTTGCATTGTGTCAAACTAAACACTTAAAAAAAAAAACAAACAAAATTAGTCCTTTGTCATTTGCCCAGGAAAATGGAGATGGAAATGGAGCCACATGACATGATAGCTTATTTCTGCCTTTGGTTGAATGAGTTGCACGTTTACTTCTCTATTGGGTTGGTCCCCACTTCTCACCATAGCTTTGGAGCAGTCATAAAAAACAACACAAGTTGTCATTGCCATTCTGTGACTCTAAAAGGCACCCAATTAATCATTTGTCGTCACTCTCTGTGTGCAGTAATAGGTTTCGTTCTTTGTGTAGTTTCTCTAAAAGACACCCAATTAATGATTTTTGAAATTATGATGGAACTAGTAGAGGATGCAGTTTCAAATAGACTAGATCATTTGTATCTGTCAGTTGATTGGCAATATGTAGATTGTTGTGGAAAGAGAAGGATGATAGAACCTAGGTTGTCATAACATACGTCTTGTCCTCTATACGTTTGTCAATGAATTTGAGTATTT
Source organism: Rhododendron griersonianum (assembly GCA_018127125.1). Classification (NCBI taxonomy): domain Eukaryota; kingdom Viridiplantae; phylum Streptophyta; class Magnoliopsida; order Ericales; family Ericaceae; genus Rhododendron; species Rhododendron griersonianum. The sequence goes on along the minus strand of CM030791.1, from coordinate 21,890,474 downwards.
GTTGACAGTATCCTTGTGAAAAAGGCAGTCTAGTTGGGTTGGAAGGAAAATTTTCCTGTATATGAAGTTGGAAGTGATTGGTCTGTAGTATGAAAATGTTCTTATGATCTCATTTTGTTCAACAACTAACTGTCTCTAAGGTATAGATAGCCATAGAGCTTCCGTTTATTTTTCAGAAGGCCGTATGTATAAATCATGTTCTTTTCAGCTTTCCATGTTATTTGCATCCTCTTTTGAGTCGAAATTTCCATGGTGGTTACCAAGGCTCGCGTGTCGTGTTAGGATATTTGCATTAGCTTGTTGACTGGAAATTTGTAGTCGAACATTATTGTGTTGATAATTTAGCCTGTGCCAATTACCTATGAAGCACCGTCACGCCTCATTGGTTGCCGTATCCATGGTTGACACTGTCAGGAAAACAGTCACAGAATCTGCAGTTCCATAAACTTTAACGCAGAAACTGACTTCGCACAAGAATAACTAGGACACAATCTTTATGCATTTTTTTAGGTCTATGAGTCTAGTTTCAAAATCAGAAATCGGATCGCGATTTCATCGCTCGAGCTAAAAATTATGGCCGTTTCCCAAACATGTGTCCGAGCAGACAGCACAGTTTCGAAACTGCGCGCTGTGAAGTTACGAATTTCTACAGAATTTAATATTTTGAGTCTGATCCTGAAATTTTTACCATAGACAATAGACTCATAGAGGAACTCTCTATAAAAATCTCATCATTTTCTGAGCTCAGGAACTGCCTCAAAAAAATCCCCAAAAACAGGACAGACACAAAGTTTTCAATTCTGCAGATTTCTATATCATGTAGTTCATGTCCTAAGCACTTAAACTACACAAATTCAAGACATTCAAGAGAGAATCCATTCAACTCCACATCAAAACCCAGCTTCTAATCTAACTAAACTTGAAATTAGTCAACTAGGGCATGGAATTTAGCATACAAACATAGATTTAAGAAAGAGATGCAAGAATTACCAAGCTATGCAAGATCAAACCCTAGATTTTGCCCTAATCTTCCCTTTCTTCTTCATTTAGCTAGCAAAGTAAGCCCAATAACTCACATAATGAACTTAAAACATAATTAAAGACTATATAGGGGTATTACAGACACAGGACAAACATGACACGTTGAGGACACACCATGTGGCAACTCTAGTTAAATTTACCAACTTGTAGGTTGGGGACACATCGGGGACACGCCATGTGGCAACTCTAGTTAAATTTACCAACTTGTAGGTTGGGGACACATCGGGGACACGCCATGTGGCAACTCTAGTTAATTTACCAACTTGTAGGTTGGGGACACATCGGGGACACGCCATGTGGCAACTCTAGTTAAATTTACCAACTTGTAGGTTGGGGACACATCGGGGACACGCCGCTGAAATGTGTGACAGCCCGTTAGCATGGATTGTGACATGGCACGGGTCAATATATATTAGTTTGTAATACTTGGTTTGGGCTTTAAATTCTACTTTTTGACTATTTAGTTGCCGTAAATTCAATTTTGCCCTCAAACAGATGGCAAGACTAACGAACCGTGAACGAAGGAAGAAGACAAACCGTAAGGCATTGTTAGCAGCGTTATGTATGATGAGAGTACTCAATAGTGTTATTCAACTTTACTTGTTAATTACGGAGTTGATTGCTGAGAGGAATCGACAAAGGCTTCAACTAAAGCCTCATCTTCGTGCCAATCCTAATGCTTACCAAAGCCAACTGGACGCACTTAATAGGTTGGTATGCGGGAATGACAAAACTTGTCATGACAATTTGAGGGTAAACAAGCATACATTCATGCTTATCCAAAATGGGCTAGAGCCATCTAGGAATGTTACCGTTGCAGAGAAGGTGGCGATCTTTTTGTGGATCCTTGCACACCATACGAAGAATAGGCGTACCATTTTACAATTTTGGAGATCGGGGGAAACAATTAGTAGGCATTTCAACGCAGTTTTGATCGCGGTGATTCGCCTTCACAGTGTCTTGCAACGCAGTTTTGAACACCATGATTGTGTCCGCCGAAGAAAATGTTGACACATTCTACGGCATACCGGAGAACTACAAACAAGCTTGGGTCGAGGCCGTATTATCGGGCCAAATCAAATTGAAGACCACGTAGGGATGTCTTACTAATTACGGCCCTTTTGTTGGAATGGTGGAGGATATGGGTCCTCCTTTTTGTAAAGAATTATATATACTTTGATAATGTAGGGATGTCTTACAACTTTTGATTATGTATATTTTGTACTTGTTAGGGCAACCATGATGATCATGTATAATTCGTACTTGTTAGGGCAACCATGATGATCATGATCATAACTATTTGGTAGGACAAATGTAAGGGCAACTATGATGATCATAACTATTTGGGCAGGGCAATGATGATGCACTTTTAATTGATTTCATTGTGTATTAGTTGGTACTTGTATTGGTAACTATGAAGGCCTCAATGGCAACTTAGTTGCTTACTAGTGCTTCTTTGATTATATGGAGTACATCTGAGCCCAAAATTATGTATGCACAGTGCAGTCCCATTTCTGAGTTTTTCTGGTTACTGGACAGTGCTGGTTTCTAGCTGGTATCAGGGTATAATGGCTGGTATTAGGGTATAATTGATGGTTGACAGGCATTTTTTTGGCTGGTTTGTTGGGCTATTTATTTGTGGTTGTTGGGCTGCTATTTGGCTGGTTTATGGGCTATTTTTCTGCAGGTTTATAGGTTATTCTGTTGCTGTTATCTGCCATATTCTGTACAGGCCTTTTTTGTGCTACATATTCTGTCCAAATCAACTATGTGTTCTGTGTTGTTTGATTGGGCAATGATGCAATGATAATTGCAATGTATTAGTTGGTATTGCTTTTGCTTAGTTGCAAATGGTAGTGCTACTTTGATTATGCTAGAATTGTCTGAGCCCAAGTCTTAGTTTAGCTCTTTGACAGCTTGTTATTCTGCTACAGTCATGGCAGCAGTTGGCAGCTACTGCTGCTGTTTGTTCCACTTCCTGTTGTGGTTTTCTGTAGTGGCTATTGCTATTTTGAGCATGTTTTATTCTGCAGGTTGATGGGTTAGTTTGATGGGTTTATGGGCTGTTTATGGGGTAGTTTTGGACTGTTGTTGTGCAGGTTTATGGCCTGACTGTATATGGACAGTGCAGGTTTATGGCTAGGTTTGGCTATCAGGACATTCTCATGTTTTATTAGCTGCTTTATGGGCTGTTCTGAGCATTTTTTATTGCTGATTTACGGGCTGTTCTGAGCATTTTTTATTGCTGATTTACGGGCTGTTTTTGAACTGGTTTCTGAGCTGCTTTGTTGCAACTTTACGGGCTGTTTTGAGCATGTTTTATTGCTGGTTGACGGGCAGTTTTTTGACTGGTTTCTGAGGTGTTTTGAGGAACTGGACAGTGCTGGTTTGCAGGCTATGTTTTGGCTGGCTTTGTTGGCTGCATTTTTTTTGGTTTACGGCCTGTGTTCTGAGTTTTTATGGTTTGTGGCTGGTATGAGGGTATAATTGCTGGTTGACAGGCAGTTTTTTGGCTGCTCTCTTGGTTGTGTTTCTACAGGTTTTTGGGCTGTTTATTTCTGGTTGTTGGGCTGCAATTTGGCTGGTTTATGGGCTATTTGTCTGCAGGTTTATGGGTAATTCCCTTGCTGTTATCTGCCCTATTTGTCTGCAGTTTTTTGGCTGGTTTATGGGCTATTTGGTTCTGCATGTTGGCCCTATTTGTCTGCAGTTTTCTTGTTGGTACTTTTTGGCCAATTTCCCCCTGTTTCTTGGGGAGTAGGCAATGATGCAATGTTGATTGTAGTGTATTAGTTGGTATTGCTTTTGCTTAGTTGCAAATGGTAGTGCTACTTTGATTATGCTAGAATTGTCTGAGCCCAAGTCTTACTTTAGGTCTTTGACAGCTTGTTTCGTGGCTGTTTGTGTATTTCGTGGCTCTTGCTGTTCTGCTACAGTCATGGCAGCAGTTGGCAGCTACTGCTGCTGTTTGTTCCACTTCCTGTTGTGGTTTTGTGTAGTGGCTCTTGCTATTCTGCTACTGTCATGGCTCTTGCTGTTCTGGTTTTCTGAGGTGAAATGGTGTTGATACTGTCATGGCACTTCCTGTTGTGGTTTGGTGTGCCTGTTACTTGTTGGAACATGCTGCTATTTTCTGAGGTGAAATGGTGTTGTTTCGTAGACTTTTATGGCTGTCATGTTTCATTTTTTCGCTGAAATTTACTATGTTTCATAGGCTATGATGATATGACGGACAAATTTGAAGGCGAGGCACTTGTCTTGGCGGGACAACTTATGAGGGTCAATGGTTTAATCACCATTTGGCAACATAAGTTGTAGCCAAGTGGTGCACTGTGCGCCGGTAAAAAAATATCTGAGCCAAGTACATATAAACATATTATTAGTATTCATTATGTTATAAATGTGTCCATTCATCTTTTCTCGTAGATTTTACAATGACAATTGAAGATAACCAATACTATTGGGTGGTTTTTGTTGGCCGTAATCCGGGAATCTATACGAGTTGGGAGACCGCGGAACTTCAGGTTAATGGATACCCGGGGAACTTGAAAAAAAGATACAACACGTTCGATGAAGCAGAAGGAGCATTGTTACAGTTTCATGAGGAAAGCTACAAGCTCATTCAAATGCAATCAGTCCGAACCGAACATCAATCAAGTGACAATGCTTCCACATCCACAAGTTCTTTGCAAGTTCAACATCAACAAAGTCTATCAGCATACTTTGTTCTAGTTTTTTTTTTAGGTTTCGTAGCTTGTATTTTGTTCGCACTCCTATTCGATTCAGAATGAACTTCTAAGTTTAATTTCTCCAATTTCGAAATGAAGACTACATTATGTAGAAAAACATTAGTAATATCAAATAAATATAATTACTTGAGATACAACCCGGAATGGTACAAATTTATTCGTCAAACATTTATTATCAAAACTACGAACTTATTCTTCGACCACTCTCTTACAACTTCAAACTTCTAGTTTTCTTGTTGAACAAAGCAATGGCCCCAACGATTCAAATTGGGAAATTCCCTGTCCCGAAAATGCCTTAGTTGTGGCCGATCCTACATAAAATTAAGGCAAACAATTCATAAATTTACTAAAACAAGATTTAATATGAAATTGGAAACAAATTCAAAATTACTTACTCGAACAAATTCATTCCAAACATCATTTTCCACCACTAGTTTATTTTCATTCGGATTCCACCCAAACCCCGGAATTCGAAGTATAGCGTCTAGATCAAAATAATCACGCTTCCATTTTTTTATCTTCCCTTCGATATGATTTTGTTTAATACCTGCTTCGGGGAAAGAAATTCGCATTTGATTCTCAAGAACTCCTAAGTAGCCGGGATGAAACCCGTTCTCGGCTTGCCAAACCCCCTGATCTACAAGGCTCGTAAGATTTGTAAGTAATATTTCTTCCTCCACCTCGCTCCAAGCACGGCGTGCCATTTCAAGGAGTGAAAAATCAAAATTACAAAGTAATTTTTTTTAAGGGAGATAGATGTGTGTGTGCAAGTGATATTAGATATGTAGTGGTATTTATAGACCACTTTACCAAACAATTTTGGTAAAAACATTTTTACCTAACAAAATTTGGTGCACCTACTTTTCTTTTTCAACTACCACAAAATGTACTTTTACAATTACTAATTTGAAAATATATAATTCGGATTTCTTAAAAAAAAATTCAAATAAGGTTAATTTTGTTTAATATAATCACATTTAAATTTATGCAATAATTAGTTATAAATATGTATTTACTGTAATTAGGAAATGTACTTTTTAATTACTAAATTAAAAATAAATAATTCGGATTTAAAAAAATAATAAATCGAAACCATGTTAAAATAATTTAAAGATAATTTGATTCAAATTTATGCAATAATTAATTGTATATATGTATTTAATGTAATTATAATGAAATAAACGTAATTTGTCAATTAAAATACTAAAGTGGGGGCAAATAAGTCATTTAACACATTATCCCATCATATCCACCTTTCAAATCCCCCTTCTCAAAAAATCATCCAAACACCTCATTACAAATCCACCCTTCTTAAAAGGTGGGGCCACCCTCCTTAACATATCCCCCCTCATTACATATCCACCTTCAAATCCCCCCTCATTACAAATCCACCCAAAACAAATCCTCCATCCAAACGGGCCGTTATTGGTATGTCTTCAAGGAGGCTTTAATCATATTTATTTATTTGCGTCTCACATATATAGTTCTAATGATCCAAACTCTTTGCTAAAAATGTAAATTGTTTGGCTTTTTTTCACGCTTTTTAGCACCCCACTGGTTCTACCACATTTGAATAATAACAACCAACTTATAACAACACATGCAAAAACAAATCATGAATATAAGAAAGAGTAATGCTACCAAAACAACTTTAAAACACAATTTCGGACATCATTACGTCCAGAGACCCGTATGCATCGAACGGTTCCAGAGACAGTTGTGTCCAGGTCAGTTTGTTTTTAAGATTTCATTTGGGTTTTAGGGTTTTCCTCCTTATCGCTGGGGGGGGGGGGTTGTACGAAAAAATTTCTAAGTACAAAACCCTAATTTTAATATAAGAAGGGAATTTTAGGCCCCGTTCCGCTTTCTTTTTAAACATTCTTTTCCAAAAATAAGGTCATTTCAAGCTCAAATATAATGAAAATAAAAAATAAAATTTTAAATTTTTTTTGCACCGTTTAAAAGATCTCAATGAGATCTATCAAATAAGATCTATATTGGTAGGAAAATTATTTGCATAAACACATGATTTTGGAGCTTGAAATTACCTTCATTTTCTAAAACTTTCTTTTTTAAGAATTTGTAACGGCACCTTAGTCTTTTCCCTTGTTTCCGTCCAAAATTTTAACGGATTTGAAAGGAGGAGGTGATGTTGCTTGGTTTTGAAAGTTGAGGAGGTCACGTTGATGGATTTTTTAGTTGATGGGGTGATATTGACAAAACGTCTTAGTTGGGAGAGTGTTCTTGAAATTAAGCCAAAATAGTATGGTTCAGTTTTGTGCAGATCGGTTTGGTTCCCGCAAGTCTGCCAAATTGTTGTTTTTTCCATCCGCAACCGTCCGTGAGTGTTTTACGGTTCGGTCGGTTTGGTTTGCGGATTAGGCTGTTCGACTTGATCAATTTGGACGAATTTGAAACAACCTAAGTATTTCGAAAAAATCTAAAAAGCTTCCAAATTTCATATCTGAAAATTTACATTACTCGAGCCAAAATATTCCAAGCCTAAGGACATTTTATGTTACCCCACCTGGGTGCATAAACTATTAAACATAGAGATATTAGATAGCATCACAACAGGGTGGTTTTAAACAGAGAAAGCACAACTCCCATTTCCCATCAAATGAAGTTCACTTTTTGAAGTTCCCATCTCCTCTCCACCAAATCTGATCATGTTCACTACTTACCAATCCAGTGAACATTCCAAACCACCATGATGTCAAAACACCAATCCTAAAGTCTTAGAATCCAAACTACTAGTAGGGAGGAAAGATAAACTATTACATCATCCAATTCAAATTAAGTTACATTCATCTATAGAAATAGGAGTATTAAAAGTCCAAATTAAGTGAAATTCATCCATAGAAAATTTCCAGCCTTCAAACTTCACAAATCCAAAGCTGCCATCAAAATCCATTGATAAACAAATAAGTACAATAACTAACCATTTAGGCACCAAGAACAAGCAAATAAAGAAAGTTTAGAAAGTGATTTACCATTCAATTAAACGTCAATTATACACGAACTTAGAGCTGGACGAGGACACGAAGTCGAACTTGATTCAGATTCTAAGGTACCAAGAAAATAGAGAAGGTTATTAATATTTGCAAAAAAACGTCATAGAATATAAAAAACACATGCTTATTACTTATTAGTTTATTACCTGCGAAGGATTGTTCAATTTGCTCAACATCATCGATAACCTTCCGAAGAGAAATAGGAACATTGCTTTGAAGCCAATTTTGAGTACACACAAGCATCTCTACGGTCTCGGGGTTGAATGAACTTCGAAATGGATAAAGTATACGACCTCCTGTACTAAAAGCCGATTCAGAAGCAACGGTGGAAACGGGCATCGCCAAGACATCCCGAGCCAATAGTGACAACACTTTATACTTCGAAGAGTTCACCTTCCACCAATTCATTAAATCAAATTTCCCTTCCTCACCTTTTGGAACCTTCTCAACGACATCAGTCAAGTACTTATCCAACTCCGACATAGAACTATTAAAAAACACACCCTCCAAGTAAGTGTTAAATTGGGAGGCAATGATAGCATAAGTATCATTATCATCAACTACCGTAGGCATTTCTTCATCTTCAATGCGAACTTCAACATTCAACGAATCATACACGGTCTTATAATAGTTGAACAATTTAGTTAAAGCATCCTCCACTTTCACCATCATTATGTCCGCCACATCTTCGCCATATTTGGACATAAAACTAAACTTCAAGAACTTCTTCTTATTCCGAGGATCAAGAACAACGGCAACATATAAAAGAAGATTGAATTTATCCCCAATACCCCAATACTTGTCAAACTTCACCTTCATATCCGTTGCCATTGAAGCCAAAAGAGGAGTGTTATCGCTATGTGTTAATTTTTGTTTGAATCACAAGCATCTCACGATAGAAAGTACTTGAGGTAACATAGAGGGACCCCAAAAACTTCAAAGTTGCCTTATAAAATAAACTCAAAAATTGCAAGAACACTCTACATTTGTCCCAATCATCCTTTGTCGGAATGTTCCTCCCTCCAACTTCACGATCTGTGAAGTAAGCTTTAAATCGCTCATCTTCTTTCCCCATTCGGTCAAATACCTTCTCAAACCTCTCGGCATGGTCCAACATCTTATATGTGGAGTTCCACCTTGTTGCCACATCTAGGCACAAGTCACGCTTGGACTCAATCTTGCATTTCTCCACAAACTTTTAAAATGTTTCATGTCTATTTGGACTAGACCTCACATACCTCACATCATGGCGAATATTGGCAATGGATGAATCCATTACCTTCAAACCATCCCCAACAATTACATTAAGAATATGTGCACAACAACGAACATGCAAATAATCGTGCCCCAAAATTGTCCCCTTCCAATCTTTTGTTGCTTCCTTCAAGAACTTAATGGTAAGACTATTCGAACTAGCATTATCAACCGTGAGGGTAAAAATGCGATCAATCTTCCATTCAAGCAAACACGTTTCAAGTTTTCTTCCTACAGTTTCCCCTTTGTGATCCTCAACTAAGCAAAAATTTATGATCCTCTTTTGTAGCTTCCAATCATCATCAACATAGTGAGCAATAAGACACATATAACACAAATTCTGAATCAAAGTCCATGTATCGATGGTTAAGCAAATTCTACGACCCTTCATTGCTTTCCTTAGTCTGAAAAAAAAATTAGATAACAACAAAGTAAACACATCAGTCAAATGAAAGTTTGAAACCCATAAATCAGAGAGCAATTGAATGTTAGGGCTTACACACACACACTCACTTCGGTCAATTGAAGGTTAGGGCTTACACACACAGTCACACACATCGAGCAAAACATACACAGTTTGAGTTACTTGCTTTGCACTTCGAGAGAGAGAGAGACATACCAGTTTATAGTCGAGTCTTCGAGATGGAGAGAGAGAGAGAGAGAGAGAGAGAGAGAGAGAGGTGGAGGTGTGCGGGTCATCACCGGAGAAGGAGGAGATGGTCGGAGGGAGGCATAGAGGGAGACTTGAGTGAAGGTTGTAGCTTTGAGAGGAGAGGGGGCGGAGCAGAGAAGTTAGTGGAGGTTTACTATTAGGGTTAGAATATCTGACTGCGTGTGTGGCTGCATGCGAAGTGCGAACGGTGCAATTCAGCCTCTCTCTTTTTTTTAACAGGTGGTCGGTTCAGTTTTAACCGGATCCGATTCGGATCCGAACCGGATCTGCCAGATTAACTATTATTAGATCCACATCCATCTGTAGCATGCTTTGGTTTGGTTCGCGAGCGGATTGGTTCGGTCAGTTTAGGCGGTTCGGTTCATCCACTAAACAGCCCTATTATTAGCTAGGTAGAGAAATAGGAGGAAAAGAAATATGAGAAATAGTTTGTGTGTGGACAGCAATCATCATTGTGTTATCCAAACACTATCCGTGATCTACAACTATAATGGAGCAAGTGAGTATCCACCCTTCATCCGCCATGTCATGCAAGCTGTTGAACGAATTTCTCTAATGTTTATTCTTCTTTCATTGGAGGTCAATTTATAATAAAAGCTACCTATCAACTAAGGAAACAAAATCTTGAAATATGGAAATACACATAATCAAATATACAGATTCCTAAACTAACTATCTAAATTATTTTCCTTCCTAATTTAAATATATACAGCCAACACTCCCCCTCAAGCTGGAAAGTATATACTCCATCATGTACATCCACCATGCAAAATATAGAATCAATGGTAGCTTTGGGAAGAGCTTTGGTGAAAATACCTGCGATCGAGTTGAGACCCTGAAGGAACGAAAGGAGTAGTAATCTCCTTAGACTCCACTTTTGATCGAATGAAGTGACAGGCAACCTTGATGTGTTTAGTTCGCTCATGAAATACTGGGTTGTTAGCTATATGAATAACAGCCTGATTGTCACAATAGAGAGGAGTAAGATCATGTACTGGAATCCCAAATTTACGTATAATAGTGCGTAGCCAAGTGAGTTCACATGTTATTTGCGCCATAACTCGATACTCTGCCTCAGCACTAGAACAAGCAACAACTGACTGCTTTTTACTTTTCCAAGTAACGAGGTTACCACCAATAAAAGTACAAAAGCCGGTGGTGGATCGACGGTCTGCAGGAGATCTTGCCCAATCAGCATCGGTATTTCCCTCGATGCGAAGATGACCAAATGATCGATAAAGAAGTCCACGTCCTGGAGCATTTTTAAGATACTTTAGAATACGAATGGCTGCCTCCATATGAGGAACACGAGGACAAGTCATGAATTGACTAACCACACTGACTGCATAGGAAATATCAGGTCGAGTAATAGTAAGGTAGATAAGTCTCCGATAAGCTTTAGGATCATCAATCAACTCACCATCGTCAGGAAGTAACTTTAAATTAGTATCTATAGGAGTGGCAATAGGTTTGGAACCAAGATAACCTGTATCTCTCAAAAGATCAAGAGTGCACTTCCTTTGAGACAAACTGATGCCTGCTTTGGATCGAGCAACCTCAATACCAAGAAAGTACCGAAGCTTGCCCAGATCTTTAATAAGAAAACTAGAGCAGAGGTGACGAATCAAGCTTTGAATTCCAATACTATCACTCCCAGTGATGACAATATCATCCACATAAACAACCAGAATCACAATCCCACGATCGGCCCTTTTAAAGAACATAGAGTGATCAGCCTTACTTCGAATCATGCCATGAGCAACAACAGAATTGCTGAACTTATCAAACCAAGCATGGGAAGACTGTTTGAGGCCATATATAGTTTTTTGAAGTTGACATACACTCTCCCCCTTGGACTCAAACCCGGGTGGTTGAGCCATATAAACAATCTCAGACAAATCCCCATGCAAAAACGCATTCTTGACATCCAGTTGATGAAGCGGCCAATCACGATTAGCAGCGAGAGATATAATAACACGAATAGAGTTGAGTTTGACCACTGGAGAGAATGTCTCGGTATAATCAATGACATAGGTCTGAGTAAAACCTTTGGCCACGAGGTAAGCTTTAAGACGATCAACGGTGCCATCGGGATTATGTTTGACGGTAAAAACCCATCGGTAACCAACAATATGAGCCCCAGAGGGCTGGGGAACCAAATCCTAAGTATGATTCAAATTCAGAGCACGCATCTCTTCTTGCATTGCCGAATACCAACCAGGATGAGAAAGAGCTTCCTGATACGACTTGAGAATACTAACAGAAGAGAGTGATACAGAAAAAGCTTGAAACGAGAAGGATAAACGATTATACGAAACAAAGTGAGAAATAGGATGAGATGTACAAGTATGCGTACCCTTTCGCACTGCAATGGGTAGGTCAAGAGAAGAAACTGAAGGTGGATCTGTAGACGGCGGAGGAGGCGGTGGGGGAGAATGAGGAGAATCCACTGGAGCTGTAGCCGGAGGGTGACAAACATAGACCTGGGTAGGTGGGGGTCTGGCAATATCAGGGAGTACTGGTGGAAGAACCAGAGTATTGATTAGGGGATCCTGTAAGTGAGTGCTCTCGTGAGAATAATAGGGAACCGTCTCAAAAAAGGTGACATCGGCACTAACAAAATGTTTACGTAGTGTAGGACTACAACACCTGTACCCCTTTTGTGTTTGTGAGTAACCAAGAAAGATACATTTATGAGAGCGAGAATCAAGTTTGAAACGATCAAGGTGCAAGTGTGAACAAATGCAACACAGCCAAAAAATTTTGGGGGAGAAAAGGGATTCATATCAAGAAACATGACTTAAAAAGGTGATTTACCTCGTAAAACACAAGTTGGCATTCTATTTAAAAGGTACCCAGCAATAAGAATTGCATCTCCCCAAAAATATTTTGGTACTTGCATGTGGATCATGAGAGAACAAGCAATGGCCAAGACAGGACCATTTTTTCGTTCAGCAATACCATTTTGTTGTGGGGTACTAACACAAGTTGTTTGATGAATAATGCCTTTAGAGTCTAGAAATTGGTGAAAAGGTTTAGCCAGATACTCTTGAGCATTATCGGTACGAAAAACCTTTAAGTTGGCATTAAATTGATTTAGGACTTTAACATAAAAAGATTGAAACACAGTAAAGATTTGTGATCGAGCTGTAAGTACATAAATCCAAGTTAAACGAGAAAGATCATCAATAAATGTAATAAAATACCGAGAGCCACATAAACTAGTGATCCGAGAGGGTCCGCAAATATCAGAGTGAACAAGAGCAAACGGGTGCAAACTAGGTGAATCAGTGCAAGGAGAAAAAGTAACTCTCCGATGTTTACTAAGTTCACAAGTTTCACAATTAAAAGTAGAAAAATCAAGTAAAGATGGAATTAAAGATCTAAGATTAACAGATGACGGGTACCCTAGACGATAATGCCACTGATATGGTGTTGTGGTAGTATGAAGAGCAGATGGATCTGAGGAACCATATGACTAGAAGTAGTAAAGGCCATTCTTCTCCTATCCCCCACCAATCATCCTCTGCGTCTTGAGATCCTGAAATTCACAATGAGAGGAATAGAAGGTTACTAAACATTGGAAATTGTGGGTGAGTTTTTGAATGGATAGCAAGTTAAAAGGAAAGCCGGGTAAATATAAAACAGAAGTAAAAGTGAGACCAGAAGTACGATATGTGCCAATGCCATGCACTTGAGTTTTTGTTCCATTAGCAACAATAACATAGGAAGGAGCAGAAGGAGAAATAACATCGGATAAGGACAAATTACCAGTCATATGGTCATATGGTCAGTGGCTCCAGAATCGAGAACCAAGGTGCATGGGAAGAAGAATGAAGACATGTGTTACCTGAATAGACAACATTGGCAGTGGAGGAAGAAGATACATGTGCTCGTTGGATCATAGAATCGTACTCAGATTTAGAAATAGTGATCTAATCTGACGGAACAAACTCAGATGGTTCCCCCTCAACCATAGCTTGATTAGCCCATGCAGGTTTGCCATGAAGTTTCCAACAGAAGTCAACAATATGATTAGTGCGATCACAATGAGTGCACTTCTTAGTACCACGATCACCGCGACGGCCACCACGGTCAGAAGAACCAATATGACCGCAGTTAAACTCCCAGAGTTCCCAGAGGATGGGATATAGCGAGCATTAGGAGCAGCAAGGGCAGAGCGAGGAGTACTCTCTGGAGCAAAATGATGAGTGGCTGCCCTACGAACACGAGCAAAGGCTTCACCAATATTAGGAATATCCTGGCCAGATAATATATTGAGCCAACTGGAGCAAGATCTGATTTGAGACGAGAGAGAAACTTAGCAACCTGAAACTCATTCCTATATTTTTGCTGAGTCGCCAGATCTATGGTTAAGGGTTGATAGATGTTTAACTCATCCCACATACCTTTCAATTTTGAGAAATATTCCTCCACCGGGCCTTCTCCTTGTTGAAGGGAGAAAATGTTCTGATAAATCTGACAAATATGAGAGAGATTCTGATCGGAGGAATATAATATGCGAAGAGTATCCCAAATGGCTTTGGAAGTCTCTAAGCAAGCCACATTATTAAAAATATCAGGTTCCTGTTCCATAATAAAGTCATAATATGGGCATCGTGTGTGCCCCAAGTGGGATCAAAAGATGGTGGACCTGTAATAATAAGAGGTCTCTTCACTCGCGTGGAGAGAAACAGATACAGCCGGAGACCATGGGAGATAGTTGGATCCATTTAGTTTAATAGTAGTGAGCGTCTGATTATAAAAATTATGCCGAATAACATCCTTTATGTCAGATGATCCTCCTGATTTATCCTTGTTTTTATCACCCATGATGTAAAAAGGAAGACAACCAAAGATAAAATAGGATTAGAGATACCTCAAAGGTGAAGAATCAAAGAGATGGGGTTCTGAACAGCCTCAAATATTCTAACCCAGTAAGTTCCGAGTCAACTCAGTAGATTTCAAGTCAAACGGAGAAGACCCAGTATGTTTTCAGATGCAAACAGAGAGCAATAGCTGCAAACAAATCCCAGATCTGAGTCAAAAACTGGTCTCTGGAGTTGCTACAGTCCTACAAGTTGTCGGCGAAGGAGGAAGAAGCTCGGGCGAGGGTCGTCGGAGGTAGACGAGGCTCTGGTGAGGTCATAGAATGTTGTTGGAGATGGAGAGATACAGTAACAGCGAGAGAGACAGCGACTGCGAGAGACAACGAGTGAGAGATAGTCGTGAGACGAGAGATACCCCAACAATGGCTAGGGTTATGTTTAGGGTTGGAACAGAAGCAGATTCAGAGAAACGAAAGAAAGGTACGAGGGTTTTCTGCTTTCTGATATGAGAGATGAGGACAAAAAAAAGGGTTTCTTAACCCGCTTTGATACCATGTTGAACGAATTTCTCAATGTTTATTCTTCTCCCATTGGAGGTCAATTTATAATACAAGCTACCTATCAACTAAGGAAACAAAATCTTGAAATAAGGAAATACACATAATCAAATATACAGATTCCTAAACTAGCTACCTAAATTATTTTCCTTCCTAATTTAAATATATACAGCCAACAAGAGCCAACCAATCAAAAGGCAGCATCAGATTGCAGGCATTGGATGGGCACCAATCACCACCCCGGGACACGAATCCAAGGTGGCAAGGAGGGGTTGCATGGATGGATGGATGGAGTTGTTGAACTGGTGTTTGGTGGTGATACATAAGGGTGTAGAGAGTGACAAAGCAACTAGAGCAACAAGGTCAACACAGAAAAAAAGGAATAAAAATAAAAATCTGTTGAGAATAATTAGTAGATCTTCCTTAGGATGAATGGAAGTGCAAGCAGGATGATTAGTTGCTTTATTTTTCATTTCAATTTGTTGGATGCTTGGCTTTAGACGAATGTAACGTTTAGTTCTTGCCTATGCAAAAACTGTTGACTATTTTCATAATGGGTAGATGTTTTTATGGTATTTTTAAATGGTACGCCTCTTGCCTTAAATATTTAAGCTGTATTCATATTATTATCCAAAAAATGAGTCAAGTCAAATATACTCTTCACAATCAGCAACAAAGAACGTGAAAATGTCTTACCTAACCCCACGTTTGCATGAGTTTGTGAATAGGAGATACTTAATATAATATGGCAAATTAGAAAAGGCTACCAGCATGTCATATTGTTCCTAGCCCTTTTTTAAGTTTATTATGGTGGAAAGGGAGAGCCCAAGGAACAATCATATTGTGACATTGGTAAAACTGTAACGAGAAATAAATAAATGGAAAACGTAAAGGGAGATCCCAACCAAAGGTCCAAAGCAAATTTAAGACATGATAAGCAAAAGCACTTTAAGAGACAATAAGCAAATGCAAGCGTCAACCATATCTCAACATCAAAACCATATATCAACATAAAAATAAAAAAATAAAAAACTAAGTAATAATCAACTTCGTTTAACTTGGAGATAGCAAAATGAGTATTAACAGTCTTCATTTGAAAGAACATATTCAAAACCAATGTGATATAGCAATGTTAGACTTACTTTCATTGTCACACATTTTGTTTGATGAAGAGCGCGCAAAAACTCTTCTGCAAAAGTGATACCAAACAAGGCATAATTTTGTATTCAGACAAACAAATAGATGATGTTAGACATACGCAACATACACAAGCCCACTCACAGTGAGAGAGAGAGTTCAAAGCAATTCAAGCCTTCAAACTTCCTCCAAACAATACACACCAAAGAAATTAAATGAAATTGTCTCAAAGCAATAAGCGCGCAAAAACTCTTCTGCAAAAGTGACACCAAACAAGGCATAATTTTGTATTCAGACAAACAAATAGATGACGTTAGACATACGTAACATACACAAGCCCACTCACAGAGAGAGAGAGAGAGAGAGAGAGAGAGAGAGTTCAAAGCAATTCAAGCCTTCAAACTTCCTCCAAACAATACGCACCAAAGAAATTAAATGAAATTGTCTCAAAGCAATATAATATGCAGCAAAATCTTAACTAAACTTGATAAACACCAAAAAGGATATCCTGTATTTTCCTTCCACTTTGATACCTAGAAAGGATCTAATGGCTACTTGTAGGGAACATATTGACCGGTAAGTATTTAAAGTATCACAACTAATTAGCAATGAGTGATGATAAAATATGATGGGACAAGCTCCAAGGTTTCCCCACACGGAAAGAAGTAAAAAAAAGGATCCAAAACATAGGGATCACAACGAAATAAAGTGCACTTGAGTAAATTCTTAGAGCTTATCCCACACTAGTTAATTAAACCTCCAAAACTAGTATGAGCCTGGGCGGCCTTTCCACTCATTATCAATTGGTTTAGACTTGGATGCTTTAACATGGTATCAGAGCTAGGTTGTCTGAGGCTTTTCGACAAGACTCTCTAGGTTGATTACCCCATTGTTTGTGCCATAAGTGCACCTTGTTCCGTTGTAATCCCAATGTTATGGATCCTTTGTTTATCTCTCCACGTGCGGTTTAGGGATTGCACGCGCGTGGGAGTGTTAGCTTGTCTGACATTGGTTAATTATAACCTCCAAAACTAGTATATGAGCCTGGGCGGCCTCTCCACTCACTGCCAATTGATTTTGAGTTGGATGCTTTAACATAAACAAAGAAGAAGCTAGTTACTAAGGAATAATCCTGTCTAATAGCCTAGTTCTGATGCCATGTTAGAGCATCCAACTAAATACAAATTTGGGACAAGTAGAGAGGCTGCTTAGGCTCATATAATATGTATTAAGGTAATAATTAACCGAATGTAAATCCATAAGAATGAGTTGAGGTTTCCTCTACCTCCCAAAAAAGTATCCACATTCACATTCTGAAGCTTGGCCATAATCTAATAGGGACTCCAATATTAAGTGAAAGGTGAACCCCCAAAAATCCCGACATAAGAAAGACAACTGAAGAAGTGGGACTGAAGATGCTACTCCGGATGATCAAACTCACGTGGATGCTGGATGGCCCGAGCCCATTTCCTTACCAAAGCAAGCCTAGGTTGGACACTTGGACTGAACTTTGCCATTTCACCCATCCCATTCTCTGGTTGATTTCAGCTGGACTAATCAAGCAATCAAGGCTGGATGGCCCAAGTCCATTCTATGGTTCGAAGTCTACTAGTTTATCCCTTTCCTTGCTTACTTTTAGGACACTAAATACCACCACTATGATTCACAATAACATGCCACCAAAATATGTCTAATGGTTTTGTGGCATGCATTTCTACGTTGTTGCAGTGTACAAGAACTACAACAATGCCAGGCTTGCATTGTCCAAATACTTCGCTCAAAATATCATTAACATTTTCTAATATTTTTTTTATGAGTGTTTTCCATTGAAACTGTTGTGACTAAATAAGAAACAATGAAGCAAACTTACCCAAACAAGAAAAGGTATGAAAGACTGAAAAGTTCGTTGTAATTATGAAGGAGAAAATACACCATCCACCTATGCAACCACCCCGAAGAAAATATATACATTTATCGTGCCACAGTCATTTTATAGCAACTATACTAACCAAGGGAAAAAAAGTTTCACGTACCAACTTCTTTGTGTTGGACAAATTGCACCTTCTGTCAGCTTCTACCTTAAGACCATAAAACTAGAAACAGAAAACCGAAAAATAAAAAATTATGACAGAAAAATAGAAATCTACATTACTATAGGATAGGAAACACTTCTAGACTAGTATTATTCATATTCTAGTAAGATGTAAGATGTATGAATGTTATTCAAACCCTCTTTTTTCACGAGTTCCTCCATCCAATTCGTTCATAGCCTCCCAAAGAACTTTCCCGGGGAGCCAATGAAATGGATACTTGTGCTGAGCAACATCTAGAATAAGCGCCATATCTTCGCCCCCGTGATATGCCGACACCGGAGAATAATGTCCATTGCCAGCCTAAAAAAATATATTTGCCAATTTTATGTATGTAGTCTTTAAAAAAATTCTTAAAACAACCACAGTATCTTATCTGATTTACTATTCGTCTTGAATATGACACAATCATAAACAAGTCATGAGAAGAGCTGGTCTTCACCAATTGGTCGGTGAAGAGTTGAAGAGAGCTACCTAATGCCTTGAAGGCACTGACATCAGCATGTTTTTGGCATAGAACTTTAAACTCATCAAAAGTTATTCCTTTCTCTTCAATGGCTGCTATTGTGTCTGGATCAGCCAACATGTCATCCTCGAACTACCTCCATGTACCTGATACACAAGAAAGTAACGACAAATATCACACTAATACGCAAAGCTCTTGAAACACACAAACGAAAAGACAGTTTGTACAATAATTTTACAGACATTGATGATGAGGCACAAGGATCAACAGAGACGCCCATTACATGTAGCAAACCTAGTACAAAAAAATCTGTCGAACGAAATAAAAGTGCTTTGCAAGCAGACTCGTAGGAATTGTGGTTGTAACCATGTACTTAACGTTGATATCTTTCACTCATTGATAATTTCATGAACTGGATAGTTTCTGAACATTGTGTTCCAGGAGCACAATTCTACATTTTTTGAGGAAGTGCTTGAGGAAAAAATTGTGACAAACAGTATGTTTAAGGCTTCTTTGGCATGGTACCAGGCCATACATTTTCAAAGAGAACCAAAGAAAGCAACCAACTTAACCCATCTTCCTCGAGATAACCAACATAGGCCGACTCAATCACAAAAACAGGCAAAACACGAGCCAGGAAGTTATATTTGAGCACGTTGGCATAAAGCATGCTTCAACCAACAAAACATTACCGACTCTAAGAGTGACAAGTTATACTTGAGCAAGAATATAAAATACTAGTTAATGTTCATTTCACATATTAATGGTTCAAAGCAAGACAGGTCATGTAGTAAATTTGCAAGCTCCAAGCACAGCGACAAATAGATTCACTTGTACCATGTACAGAAGAAACATAAGTTGCGTCCAAGTAACTCATCCCCATAGCAGACTAACACCAAGGGAATCATAAAGCACATGTAAACTCGAATTCTCAAAATTCTAAAGAGAATGGAGTGAAATCAGCAAGCATCTTGCATTCTTCAACTATTGATTGATATATAGAGTAACTTTGAAGTGGAAAAAAAAAACAACATTCATAGTAAAGTCATGAGAGGCCATAAAAGGTGAAAAGTCCTCCTTCTAGTCAAAGCCGCATAAAGAAACTAATGGGGTTTTATCATCGAACAGCAAAGGAACAATCCCCTTGGCTATTCTAACAGGATTTCTACATGCACAAATGGCAAGTCAAACTAGATTACATGACATTGGCAACTACTTTTTGCAACTTAAGTGTACCAAAACCAGACTCAACTTGAAGGATATCCTACCGATAGGATATAATACAAATACCTCGTGATTAATATGTAATTCAAAACTTGCGAGCATGGTCCAAGTGGATCCTAGTATAATCAAAAGGAAAAACCAATTGCAAGTAGCACAGATAAAAACTTCCATGCTAACAACACATCTTAGAAACTTGTAAGCTGTTCAGTTTTAGGGTAATCGTAATAGGGAGAAAACCCATTAGGGTTGATTTCATTCAACGTAAAATATATATACAAGATGTATAATAATTGCACTATGGTCCTAGATACTTAAACTAATTACATGATAAGACACATATTTATACTAGATACAAATAGACCCATAATCTAACACTCCCCCTCAAGTTGGTGCAAAGATATCAATCAAGCCCAACTTGAATACAATAGTATGAAAACTCT